>OX376224.1:19959801-21159801 GCA_947364205.1 Agrochola lota | reverse complement strand
TAAAATCATACTGGTACCTATAGAAAGGAATTGCATAAACAAAACAAATTATTATGAACATTAGCTATTTATTTTTCTCTTGTGGCTTCAGCACGCGTAGCATGACGCTTTCTATTTCTACGAAGAATAGACATAGCTCTTTGTATACAAAGTGACATTTCGTTTCTCCATTTTTGACATCGCACCGTAGAAATCTTTCCACAAACTGTCATTTTGTCATACATTTCTAACAATCTTTGTCTAGGTCCTTGTATACGTAGACTATTTCAGAAGAAAGTTTTCTATCCCAAACTGTCAAAATCACACTGAGAATTGACAGTTGTCTGAAGTAGTGAAAACACTTTGATTTTTCTACTCGACGGCCGCAAAGTATAAACGGTTATCTACAAAATCTTAAAATCATGATTTTACAGAAGAACGTTTCGAATGCAAAATTGTGATAATTAATAGAAGAACAAAGCTATCTTCTCCTATTTTACATCATTTAGTTATTAGGGCTATACCAAAGAAATTGTTAAGGCCAATATTACTGTAATATTTTTTGTTCCAAAACACGGAACTTCGTCATTTTAAGAATAATTGTTGTAGTTGTCTTTATATATGTAAAAATAGAGAATCAAACAGAAAAACTCTTATGACAAAACAAAGAATTCTGAGTCGAATTATGTCAGAGTGAATTTCGTAAAAAGTGCAGTTGACTCTTTCTACTTTGCTGCCGTCGTACTGTCTACACGGAACGTCATTTTTGTCTACTCTTCCGTCGACAAAACGGTGCTCATGCTACGCGTGCAGGGCATTGATGTAAATCAAAGATACGCCTTCAGCATCAAAAAATGACCGCATTTGTGCTTAAGTTGTCATCTGTCACACAATGACGTAGAGAATTGTCGCTGTACCGTCAGCATACTCGTTTTAAAAGGGTACTTAATTTTAAAACGAGGTTGTTTTGAAATAATAAAATGTTTGTCTTTATCAATGATATTATAATTGAATTGAATTTGAAAGCAGAAGCGGTAGAGTTTATTAACAGGCTGATAAAAAAAAACAATAAAAATATTTAATGGATCTTTGCCACACCCTCGCGACATAGGAAAATGGTACGATAACAGTTCGGGTCGTCTTGGCTTTAATAAGGAAGCGATAGAGGTTTTAGAAAAAAAAAAAAAATGTGATCCGCGAATATTCTGCACGTTAATTGCTGACGAGATGACTCTTCGCCACCAAACTACGTGGACTGGAAAGAAGACTGCAGGCGTCGTAAATTTCGGTGCTGGCTCGGCAAAATCGTGCGAAATAGCGACTCAGGCGTATGTATTAATATTAGTATGCATGAACGAAAGCTGGAAAATCCCAGTGGCATATTTTTAGGTAACGGACTATCAGCTGAAACTCGGGCAAATTTATTAAAACATGTTTGAGTGAATGCTACCATGTGGGGGTTGATATTGTTGCCATAACTTTTGATGGCTGTGCGGCTAACATAACTGCAGCCAATTTACTAGGTTGTGATCTAAAACAACCATCACATCTAAAAACAACATTCAAAAATCCTGTATGTCATTTAGAAGTAGCTATCATGATGCTTGTCACATGATTAAACTGGTTCAGAATTCCTTCGAATCCAAAAGGCTTATTTATGATGGGTTTAGAAGGGAGATTCGTTGGCAGTTGTTGAAAAATTTAGTGAAACTACAAAAAAACGGTTATCCCCCCCCTATAATAATATTAATAATATTCAGATCTATATCTTATTTTCTTTAAAACCTCTTTTTTTAATTGTTGTTTTAAGTGGATTTTTCTTGGCGAATCCAATATAGAGTCATTATCAGAAATATAAACATTCTCAAGTGGTGAACCCATCATTTCATATGTGGGTTCTACAAATGAAACCAAAAATTAATAAAAAAAATAATAATAAAAAATAAAAAAATAAATAAAAAATAGTTTAGTGTAGTTTTGTAATTAATAAAATAGTATGTAGGGAACTTTCTGAGGCAGTCAGATTTAAAAACTTAAAGATCGATCTAGATTGATCTTACTACACGGACAGATGTTGGCAATTAGCTAAATCATACATTCATACCTAAAAGATGGTACAACATTTTTTTTAATTTTCTCCGACCAGCTTGTGTCAAGTAGAACATATCATCATTAAAATGTGCTGAACAAATGCGACTGTATTTGGTTGGCAACCATTCATCGTCTCTTTGTTCTTCTTGGATTATTTTAATCCATTTTTCTTTAACACCCGGTTCTTGTGGGAACCTAACAGTTAAATACAAATAGTGATTAAAGTACATTTATTTAATATTTTTAATCTGTCTGTCTTTTACCTTTTCACGCGTTAAGGCTGAACGATGAAATTTTGCACTGCGCCTTTATTCGCGCTTCTTCCCCTGGATTCCCTCGACATGCTTGAGCAGGTGAGGAATCTCCATATCCTCACTCTCATAGTCTGGCGGGATGGCAACCCACCACGAGCGGAGAGAGATCAGGCAAAAGACCCCACGCTTTATGTGCTTTCGAAGCACATCGCGTTTTATTAAATTGTTTATGTACTAACCTATAATTTTGTATTCGAAAACATAGTTGCAAAGAAAAGATAATCTAAAAAACAAATACATTAAAAAAATCCGGCTTTTAAAATATTTTAAAATTATAATGTAACCTCCATACTTCCTAAATTCTTTTAAACTTTTTTTGTCAACGCTACACTACCCTATCGTTCGTTGTCATGGGAACGAAATTTTTGTTATATGTCATCATCCGTCATAATATTTATTTTTGAAATCGAAATAAATTTGAAAAAAAATTACTTACGCATGAAAAGTAATACCTTTAGCTTTGTTTGTATTTTTGGAGTTGTTGTTACATTTCCTGTAGGCACAACAAGGCATCTTTGTACAGCTGTGTGTATTAAAAACGAGAAAGTTACTCCGATGTGTCACGAACTATGACGAATGAGGAAATGATCTAAAATGAGCGAATTCGCTCATTTCAGAAGTGACACTTTTCGCGCGACGTAAGTATGGTGAGGGCGTATCCATGATTTACATCAATGGTGCAGGGGTGAAAGAAGAATGAAATAGTGCTACAAGGGTCTTTTGACGCCCGAATGAAATTGACAGGGGGCGTTGTTGGTAAACAATTGTGAAATTGTCGCAGAAATTGTTTTGACAAAACAACATGGCGGCGTTAGTTCCAATTTTGGCCACGCGCCTAAAGAACCCTGTAGCGTTGTACTCTTGAATTACATAGTGTCATCTAGATCCATGATCGACCTTTCTTGTATCATGGTGGAGTGCTTGCTGATGGTCATGCGGAACTTTAACTCTTCGTCAGATATAAGCTGGTCTCTTAATATGGGGCCCCGGTTGCCGCAGCCAGCCACTGTAATGAGAATATAATTTGGTTTGGTTGGAATATCTTAACATACCGCGACCCCTGCGTGCCTCGGAAAGCACGTTAAGCCCTTGGTCTCGGCTGTCATTCTTGGATCTGTGACAGACGTTATTTTACGGGTTTTATTTAGATTATTCGGAATATACATATTAAATTAAATAATTGTCTGGTTAAAGTTATAAAATAATGTTTATTCTATTACACTCTTAAAAAAAAAAAATCGCTGAAAATACAGAGATGTTCGATGCCAAAGTTTATTTTTGTGAAGTATTTTTTATTCGGAATATCAAACCATTTTCTACTATTCTATTCAGTAAAAAAAATTCTTTAAACCTTTCTCTGTCCACTGTATTTTTTGCGTCGTATATTTTCATTGCGTTACGTCATACTAGACTAGCCAAGAAACCAGTTTTTTGTAGCGCAACGGGTACCTAACAGAAAATGGTACAGAATAGAATCTATTTTCATTTACCTGGACATTTAGATCTAGGTTTGGTTGTAATTAAATTCATTATGGTATCCTTCTCATAGATGTGACCACATACTGAGTTCTTCACTGGATCTGTTACAGGTCTCTTTGTTATTGGGTCCAACTGAAATAAAATATAACAATAAAAATATAAACAAAATAATTAATGCTTAGATTATCACCACAGGAATAACAAATGGCACTTTACTCTTTTAAATACCATTTAAAGTGCCATTTAGATAATATTAAATCTTATCTTAGTATGAAACCAGAAAGTGGTAATACTCACATATTGGTCCTGTGATTCAGTAATGGCCAAGTCTGATTCATCCAAGTTACCTGTAAAATATTTGGATTGATAATATAACCTTTACACCATATTTTTGCACCCAGGATTGAATAATCCTTTGTCCTAAGGTAGAAAGACAAGAATATTTAAAAATTCATAATATTGAAGAGAATTTGTTGAATTCTTGGGAACTACAGGTCACAGGAAGCTAAAGTTTTGTAGATATATATATTGCGCTGGAAGAGACCCTTGAAAGGTCCTCATAGAAAGGTAAATAAAAAGATCTTACGTGTAGCACTTTCCAGCCCTCTTTGGAATCTCTTATTGAATTCCATCATATAAGGATGATTGTCGACCCTCAGTCGTTTGCCTGCTAAGTTGCTCAGGTGGGACTTGAATCTGTCCTCCAGGGTATCAACATTAGATGTATCAGTCTCTTGCTGCAAATATAAACCAAAATTTGTTATGATCAGTGGGTCGTCTTAGGGGCGGATTTGTAGTAGTTAGACTATACGCTTAGGGGCACTATGAGTAGCAAAGAATAAAATAAAAATATTGGCAAAAAAAAATTTTTTGGAACTACCACAAGGTATTGAAAAAAATATACTCAAAAATATTCTAAGTGTTGGTCGGTCGGCTTGGGTATTCTTAGGAGCGCAGGAAATTGCCAAATTTTCGAAGAGATTTTTTTCAATATTTCGAGGATTTTTTTTACATCATCTCATGGTTTATGATTAGAGCAACAATTTCTTTCCAGAAATATTTTCAACCGAGCTACCATTTTGGAAATAATGATTGTTTAAAAAAACAGTTGAATAATTCAAAACCTCCTAATTCGAAAACGGTGCGTCGTAGGGCCATGCTTCTCAGAACATAAATTATATCTATGGACGAGGTTAGCCCGATACTGCAATAAAATAGGAAAATTACCGAAAAAAAAAAACTCCCAAAAAAAAAATTCGCTCTATAGCACCCCTAATTCTACACTCCAACCCTTGTTTTAGCTACATAAACTTAGCTAAGATGATGTGTACTCATAGCCTCTTCTATTGAGTTAACCTTGTTCCTGAGTTGGAGTATAGGGTTCCGTAATAATATTTAAAAGATAAGATTGAAGGATCCTTTGAAGTATTTGAGATATCACAGATTATGGTGATTCATTAATGTAAAGTATATAGGAATCATAAAATAGTAGGTATCCTTGTAAGCTGGGTGTCCAATGGTTAATTAATATGGGATAAAATCATGTCTATGAGAATAGCAAGACCAAGAGTCAAGAACTATGTTTGATTGTTTAAAAACTAGAAAACATAACCTAAAAAGTGATGTCTCAGTTCAAATCTCACCTTTGCTCTCTCCATAGCTTCGATGGTAACATCTTGCTGTGCTTCTAATGTACAATACTGCTGGACACACATTTTTAGTTTATCAAATTCAGCTTCTTTCTCACTATCTAAATATTTTGATACATTATCCGTACACAAATACAGGCTGGTTATGCACTGTTTTCTTAAATCTGCTAAATCGTTATCTGCCATCGTTGCGTATAATGAATAGTAAATTACAACGTTCTAAACTTTAATAATATTAATTTGTACCACACAACAGAATAAAACACAAGCAGGGTGTCAAGTTTATTTACAAAAGAAAACAATTCCCGCCATTTTGTATTTTAATCTTTTGACTTTGACATTGACTAGGCAGTAACTGTGGCAAAGGCATCAAACAGTATACAGCCTAATGGTTTTTGGAAAAGATTTCGTGAAGGTCAATGGGTCCGTAGATCAAAAACTCAAGCAAGTGGAAGTTCATGTCCAAGCATAAAGCTAAAAATTTTTGATGGCGAAAATTATTACCATTTTAGCGTCGCGTTCACTTTTTCCATTCGTGTGATAAAACGTCATCATCAGCCATCAGCCTTTATTAGTCCACTGTCGGACAAAGGGTTCTTCTGTTTGCCTCAAATCTCGGCTACTCTATTATTAGTGTCCTCTATGGCTACTCTCTAATCTCATCTCATCTACTCACCTGCGATCAATCATCTCGCGAATATCGTCGCTCTACCTAGACCGAGTAGGGTATCCTACCCTACTCGTGTTTTCGGATACTCTCCACCAATATAATTTTTGTCGGTTTTTGGACAATGCATTTCATCACAATTATTTTGCCCAATGCAGAAATCGAATTTGCGTTGCCTATCGCAAAGGGATATCAACCTGCGTCATTCGGGACCTGCTGCATTACGCTGCCATGACGTCCATGACATCACGTCGCGTCGTGCGGCCGTATAGACCAGACTAACAGGCCGCACGACGCGACGGGACGTCCGACTTGAGTCGAAACGTTGTGTACTTTAGTATGAACGTCCACATCTTGGTCGGAACTTCTGCGGCCAAGACTCAGATAATCGTCGTGGCCGTGAGACACCTTGTAGTTTTTTAATAAGACTCGTCTCGGTTATCATATTTTTATTGCAAATAATAAGTAAAATGCACCTAAAACTAGGTTATTATAATAATTCATGATAATCTTACTATCTATTAAATAATTTTCTGGTGAGTAAACATATTATTTGTCTTTTTTTTACAAAATATGAAATAAATATTTTTATAACATTGCTAAGGCACGCAAAGCATAAAATTACATCTTACAAGTATTTTATTTGCCGCCATTTTTAAAGAATATTTTTTCTTTATAAGTCTATACAGTGACTCCAACATGTCCCAGTGCGGCAGACAGCTGCTTGAGATGCATCTTCATATCGGCCGGCGATATGCCGCGGCGAGTCTCGATCACTTTGAACGCATTCAAGTATTCTAGCTCGGTGAACTGTGCGCCTTTTTCACGAACTGATGTTATTATTTCCTGTGGATCGTAAAAGATAAAGAATGTTAGAGGTTCATATTTGTGAAAACGAGTGGATTCAAGTTTTAATACATTCTTTAACATGGAACACTTGTTATTTTGGCGCATGGAACACTTGTTCCAGTTACCAAACCTGTTTGCTTCTGAAGAAGTTTGGTCAAAGCGGAACATGTGTTTTTGCGCCATGTCGGTCACTCACCTCAGGCGTACAAGTAAGCAGATGCAGATAAGTGTGCGCCCGATGCAGCCCCCGATGCGGCAGCGCGAGCGCGGCGAGGCAGTGGCGCAGCGTGGCCAGGCGCGCGTCATGTCGGTCACTCACCTCAGGCGTACAAGTAAGCAGATGCAGATAAGTGTGCGCCCGATGCAGCCCCCGATGCGGCAGCGCGAGCGCGGCGAGGCAGTGGCGCAGCGTGGCCAGGCGCGCGTCATGTCGGTCACTCACCTCAGGCGTACAAGTAAGCAGATGCAGATAAGTGTGCGCCCGATGCAGCCCCCGATGCGGCAGCGCGAGCGCGGCGAGGCAGTGGCGCAGCGTGGCCAGGCGCGCGTCATGTCGGTCACTCACCTCAGGCGTACAAGTAAGCAGATGCAGATAAGTGTGCGCCCGATGCAGCCCCCGATGCGGCAGCGCGAGCGCGGCGAGGCAGTGGCGCAGCGTGGCCAGGCGCGCGTCATGTCGGTCACTCACCTCAGGCGTACAAGTAAGCAGATGCAGATAAGTGTGCGCCCGATGCAGCCCCCGATGCGGCAGCGCGAGCGCGGCGAGGCAGTGGCGCAGCGTGGCCAGGCGCGCGTCATGTCGGTCACTCACCTCAGGCGTACAAGTAAGCAGATGCAGATAAGTGTGCGCCCGATGCAGCCCCCGATGCGGCAGCGCGAGCGCGGCGAGGCAGTGGCGCAGCGTGGCCAGGCGCGCGTCATGTCGGTCACTCACCTCAGGCGTACAAGTAAGCAGATGCAGATAAGTGTGCGCCCGATGCAGCCCCCGATGCGGCAGCGCGAGCGCGGCGAGGCAGTGGCGCAGCGTGGCCAGGCGCGCGTCATGTCGGTCACTCACCTCAGGCGTACAAGTAAGCAGATGCAGATAAGTGTGCGCCCGATGCAGCCCCCGATGCGGCAGCGCGAGCGCGGCGAGGCAGTGGCGCAGCGTGGCCAGGCGCGCGTCATGTCGGTCACTCACCTCAGGCGTACAAGTAAGCAGATGCAGATAAGTGTGCGCCCGATGCAGCCCCCGATGCGGCAGCGCGAGCGCGGCGAGGCAGTGGCGCAGCGTGGCCAGGCGCGCGTCATGTCGGTCACTCACCTCAGGCGTACAAGTAAGCAGATGCAGATAAGTGTGCGCCCGATGCAGCCCCCGATGCGGCAGCGCGAGCGCGGCGAGGCAGTGGCGCAGCGTGGCCAGGCGCGCGTCATGTCGGTCACTCACCTCAGGCGTACAAGTAAGCAGATGCAGATAAGTGTGCGCCCGATGCAGCCCCCGATGCGGCAGCGCGAGCGCGGCGAGGCAGTGGCGCAGCGTGGCCAGGCGCGCGTCATGTCGGTCACTCACCTCAGGCGTACAAGTAAGCAGATGCAGATAAGTGTGCGCCCGATGCAGCCCCCGATGCGGCAGCGCGAGCGCGGCGAGGCAGTGGCGCAGCGTGGCCAGGCGCGCGTCATGTCGGTCACTCACCTCAGGCGTACAAGTAAGCAGATGCAGATAAGTGTGCGCCCGATGCAGCCCCCGATGCGGCAGCGCGAGCGCGGCGAGGCAGTGGCGCAGCGTGGCCAGGCGCGCGTCATGTCGGTCACTCACCTCAGGCGTACAAGTAAGCAGATGCAGATAAGTGTGCGCCCGATGCAGCCCCCGATGCGGCAGCGCGAGCGCGGCGAGGCAGTGGCGCAGCGTGGCCAGGCGCGCGTCATGTCGGTCACTCACCTCAGGCGTACAAGTAAGCAGATGCAGATAAGTGTGCGCCCGATGCAGCCCCCGATGCGGCAGCGCGAGCGCGGCGAGGCAGTGGCGCAGCGTGGCCAGGCGCGCGTCATGTCGGTCACTCACCTCAGGCGTACAAGTAAGCAGATGCAGATAAGTGTGCGCCCGATGCAGCCCCCGATGCGGCAGCGCGAGCGCGGCGAGGCAGTGGCGCAGCGTGGCCAGGCGCGCGTCATGTCGGTCACTCACCTCAGGCGTACAAGTAAGCAGATGCAGATAAGTGTGCGCCCGATGCAGCCCCCGATGCGGCAGCGCGAGCGCGGCGAGGCAGTGGCGCAGCGTGGCCAGGCGCGCGTCATGTCGGTCACTCACCTCAGGCGTACAAGTAAGCAGATGCAGATAAGTGTGCGCCCGATGCAGCCCCCGATGCGGCAGCGCGAGCGCGGCGAGGCAGTGGCGCAGCGTGGCCAGGCGCGCGTCATGTCGGTCACTCACCTCAGGCGTACAAGTAAGCAGATGCAGATAAGTGTGCGCCCGATGCAGCCCCCGATGCGGCAGCGCGAGCGCGGCGAGGCAGTGGCGCAGCGTGGCCAGGCGCGCGTCATGTCGGTCACTCACCTCAGGCGTACAAGTAAGCAGATGCAGATAAGTGTGCGCCCGATGCAGCCCCCGATGCGGCAGCGCGAGCGCGGCGAGGCAGTGGCGCAGCGTGGCCAGGCGCGCGTCATGTCGGTCACTCACCTCAGGCGTACAAGTAAGCAGATGCAGATAAGTGTGCGCCCGATGCAGCCCCCGATGCGGCAGCGCGAGCGCGGCGAGGCAGTGGCGCAGCGTGGCCAGGCGCGCGTCATGTCGGTCACTCACCTCAGGCGTACAAGTAAGCAGATGCAGATAAGTGTGCGCCCGATGCAGCCCCCGATGCGGCAGCGCGAGCGCGGCGAGGCAGTGGCGCAGCGTGGCCAGGCGCGCGTCATGTCGGTCACTCACCTCAGGCGTACAAGTAAGCAGATGCAGATAAGTGTGCGCCCGATGCAGCCCCCGATGCGGCAGCGCGAGCGCGGCGAGGCAGTGGCGCAGCGTGGCCAGGCGCGCGTCATGTCGGTCACTCACCTCAGGCGTACAAGTAAGCAGATGCAGATAAGTGTGCGCCCGATGCAGCCCCCGATGCGGCAGCGCGAGCGCGGCGAGGCAGTGGCGCAGCGTGGCCAGGCGCGCGTCATGTCGGTCACTCACCTCAGGCGTACAAGTAAGCAGATGCAGATAAGTGTGCGCCCGATGCAGCCCCCGATGCGGCAGCGCGAGCGCGGCGAGGCAGTGGCGCAGCGTGGCCAGGCGCGCGTCATGTCGGTCACTCACCTCAGGCGTACAAGTAAGCAGATGCAGATAAGTGTGCGCCCGATGCAGCCCCCGATGCGGCAGCGCGAGCGCGGCGAGGCAGTGGCGCAGCGTGGCCAGGCGCGCGTCATGTCGGTCACTCACCTCAGGCGTACAAGTAAGCAGATGCAGATAAGTGTGCGCCCGATGCAGCCCCCGATGCGGCAGCGCGAGCGCGGCGAGGCAGTGGCGCAGCGTGGCCAGGCGCGCGTCATGTCGGTCACTCACCTCAGGCGTACAAGTAAGCAGATGCAGATAAGTGTGCGCCCGATGCAGCCCCCGATGCGGCAGCGCGAGCGCGGCGAGGCAGTGGCGCAGCGTGGCCAGGCGCGCGTCATGTCGGTCACTCACCTCAGGCGTACAAGTAAGCAGATGCAGATAAGTGTGCGCCCGATGCAGCCCCCGATGCGGCAGCGCGAGCGCGGCGAGGCAGTGGCGCAGCGTGGCCAGGCGCGCGTCATGTCGGTCACTCACCTCAGGCGTACAAGTAAGCAGATGCAGATAAGTGTGCGCCCGATGCAGCCCCCGATGCGGCAGCGCGAGCGCGGCGAGGCAGTGGCGCAGCGTGGCCAGGCGCGCGTCGCCGCCGCGCGCGCCCGCCTCGCCCTGCCAGCGCCACACAACGCCCGCCGACATCATCTCGCCCACGCCCGACATTATGTACTGGAACATTCCATTTTTATTTCAATTAAAACAAAGACGAAAGTCAGTTGTCAGTTTTGAAGCGTCAAAAGTTACCGAATTGTCCCGGAAAGGCCACACTTTCATAATTTACAAGAAAGCGTATTCAATTCGGATCTTCTGGCAAAATTGCCGAAAATTCCGAATAGGCTTTGTTTTACGCAAAGGAGATTGACCAAGTGACTAAGGAACCTATCAGTATGAAACATGCAGTGACTCGAAGATTTATGTTTTAATTTAAAGGATGATTTTAGGGCTTTCAAATGTAATTTACCATAATTCTCGGCATTATAGGCTAATTAGGTCTTAAAATCTATGTTTAGGATCTAATCTCTCGATTTTTTGTCACAGTGTATGCTGGTAAATTCAAAATACGAATTAGTCAAAATGACGTTTGAGAATTTTCTATGCTCGTGAATTCCGACAGATAAAGGTTGATGTAGAGGCTTTAGAGGTAAATAAAAACTCGAGTAAAATGTTATTATTAAGTACTCAAGAAAACGAAATTATTAAAGAAAAAAATAATATTCACAAAAAAACACAAAAACACAATCGGTGGAAAGAATACAAGAAGTCACACTTAGCAACCCGCCGCGCAACGGCGCATTAAAAAATTGGCGCATGTACGCTTAAAAAACGCAATGGTCTGGTCTACCACATATTGGTTTCTGCCCGCTGATTTACTCACACCTAATTTATTTTAATTGGTATAGGTAACTTGCTTACGGTTATGTAACTACACAGGTACTAATCCAGAACATACCTTATCTTTGTGTAAAATTTCATCACGTTAGTTATTTCTTTAAGTGGTTATTTAAACCGAGATGGGTTTACAATATTTACTTCTTTATCGAAATAAGCAAAAAGTTAAAGTGAATCAGAATATAGAATATGAATTCATTCAATTAATGATGATGATGATAATTATAATAAACTATTATTAAAAGTAAATACCTACCGTTCGAGACTGTACTTAAAACTAAACGAATGGGACGTGCACATATTTTATGAAAGACAAAGCCCGCCGTTCTGTCGCCAGCATATTCTGGTCAAGATGCGCGCGCATAGAATCTTATGGCGCGTGCTTGTTCTGTTTTCAAAGAGTTTTTAATGATGAATGAAACAGGCAAAGGCCTCTAAAACATTCTGCTTTTCGCATAAGCAAAAGGTTTGCCTATGAACTTTTAATGCCTTAATAGATTATTACGTATTACAATGTAATAATTAATTGTTATTAATATCAGTTGTTACTAATTATTCAATTATAATTTCAATAATTGGATGCGTAAATTAAATATTTTGCGTAAGTCAAGAAGGTTTCTTGTTTACATACTCTTTGAAGCTTGACATGTGACATTACTTGCGTGAATAAAAAAACAATGTATGGGTACAATAGGAAATCGAAATAAAAACTAATACTCTTATGGTGTTTTTTATGCGGAGAATTTAAGGATTCGCATTCCTAGATAAAATTATTATATTTAAAAACAAGATTTATCAACATTATAAACTCAAAAAAAAAACTTAAGTCACCACAGAACAACTAGCGATACCGGGTCTGGTCAATCTCTTTTTTGTGACTCAAGGTCTCAATTTGAAAGTTATATCTAACCAATTACTAATTTTCAATTTAACAGATTTATGTATAGTGATCAATAATTAGAAGAATAATGAAGAAATAATACTACATTGACATTATTTTATTGAATAAAAATCCCTGTAAACCCTTCACCTTATTTTATAAAAACACTGTCCACTCACCGCAAGCCGGTGCGGAGCCAGTACATTAGCAGCGAGCTCGTGGAAGGCGAGCAGCGCGTGCGCCAGGTGCGCCGCGCCGCCCGCCTGCTCGTCGCCCGACGCGCTGTCGGGCCCGCGCTCCTCCTGGCCCAGGTAGTGGAAGCATTCGATGCGCATCTGTGACGCAGCACACGTTCAAATAGCGTCCATACATACAGGACGTTATGCAGAAACACTGACACAATACTATATACACACATCACTATAATCAAAGGCGCGAATTTTGGCAACTAGTGACAGTAGTGACACGGTATGGTCGAAATAGAAGGATAGTCAGAATGAAAAAAGAAAAGAATTATTTTTCGAGGCTGAATGTACACATACTTAGGATACGAATACTCGATTCGATATGTACACCGCCGGATACGTCAAGATAATACGAGTGTGGAGAAGGCCTAATGTGACGATCACACGTCATCAGTGTTGCCAACCCTACTGTTTTAATAATACATCTACTGTTTTTTCAAGTGCATCCCTGTTTTCTGTTATAGTCCATATTTCTACTGGGTTATGTACTTTAGGCGCCATCTGAAGCAAAAAATCCGAAATGCTTGTTTCTTGCTTTTCGTGTGACAAACAAAGTCTACTGATTCTGATGTTTAACCCAAAATTTATAAAAAGTAAGTGCTGAAGGTATGCTTTTTCGGATTTTCAAACGTTTTTATTCTTTATCTTATGCTAGACAATACAATTACTGTTCTGAAATGACTATTTACTCCTACACATTAATTTCTGTGACCCAAAGACGGACGTGTATCGTAAATAAATGAAATTAGACACAATTACGCAGCAAATAAAATAAGTATTGCAACTGTGAGGGTCTAATTTTTTTGTAAAAAAAGTAAGTAATTAATGTGAGTAAGTATAAGTACATGTCGTGATGGCCCAGTGGTTAAGGCCTCGCCGCTCATGCACGAGGTTGTGGGTTCAAATCCGGGCAAGTACCAATATGACTTTTTCAATTCATATGTACTTTCTGACTTTATCTTGGACATTACTAACATCGGTGAAGGAAAACATCGTGAGGAAACCTCGACTTATAGTTAACATAAGTCTGAAATCGCCAACCCGTCCTGAGCAAGCGTGGTGATCAATGCTCGTGCCTTCTCTGTATGAGAAGAGGCCTTTGCCCTGCAGTGGGACAGTAACAGGCTGGTATTATTATTATTTAATATAAGTACCCAATCTGTCTCTACTTACCTCCAAATGTAGAAACAGCAGACACTTATGCGAAATCTCGTCGAATATCATGGCGGCGGATGCGATGTCGTTGAGGAACTTGTCAGACAGCTTGGTGAGTCCGCCCGGACCGCCCAGTATGGAAGGCAGGCTTCTGATGTTGGCACTTAGCCAGTCCTGGGAAGTCGGTCAGATCATTCATGTTAAGTAAGCCATTAAAAGACACTTTAGAACGTGAAGTCGTTGGCTGCCACGTTGGCCTATTGGTCGATTCATAGGTCGGGTAAATTGTTTATTGAGTTTTTCTATCAGGAATTTCTCAGTATCTCCGAATGCTTTCTGGACTCTAGATTTGTGCCCAGAAAATAAAATTGATTCTAATTGCCCCTTCCAAAGAGTAGTTCCGTATGGAGAAGAATGGACAGAAACTTTATTTTTTCGAAACATTACACAAAAACATCGAAACATAAGAGACGCCTCTTATGTTTCGATGTTTTTGTGTATGAGCATTTGTGTATGCAAACACGATGTTTTTGTTTTCCGAGCTGCATGGAAAACATTCCCCGCGCGGGCGAAGAGGTGAAGGGTTCGTTTAATTTTTAACCACCGCGCGCACCGCGCACATCTGTCACTGTCAGTCAACACAGGTTTTCAGGTTATATTGTCCTGTAAATAGTTGTGAACAAATTGTGATAAATTGATGATGGATTGTAATAGAGACACTGTTCGTCACTTTTTAAGCACGTCTTCCTCGTCGGAACTCATTTCTACATCAACACAAAATGCGTTTATAATCAAAAAAATATATATACTTGCGCAGGAGACAGCTTGTATATGAAAACAAATGTTTATGAGTAAGGTTTTTGTGTAATGTTTCGAAAAAACACGCGCAGGAGACACGGCTTAATATAGCATCAAGTTTTAATGTTACGTAAACTTTGGAAGAGAAATTTGGAAGTCTCTCCTATAAACCTAACAAATGTCAATCATTTCTTTGCATAGAAGTCTTTTCTGCACAAAGTCAAGCATTTCCACAAATTATCTTCTATGATGGGTCATTTGAAAGCTATTCGCCCAAATAAGGGTTACGTTTTTTTAGAACATTTTGTAGAGATTAAATATTGATTATAAAGGCTGTTTTAATTTAACACGCTTTATGTGAGGATGCTTTGATGACGTTGCGAGTCGTAACTGCACGAGATTTCTTTATTATATGTAACTTTAATATTAAAACAAAAAAAAAAATCTAAATCATATTGAAACTCGAATTAAAATCCTTTGCGTAGTATAGAAGAACAACGCGGTCACACAGACAGCGACGAAAAGCGCCTTAAATTTATAGTATGTATATCATATGTATAAATAGCTAATATATTGGTTATTCCACTTAAAAGACCGGTACAGTATTTTTATCTCACGAAACGACGCGCGCTTTACTTCTGATTAACAAGTATACAAACACGCGGTAAATGTGTGTGTAAAGCGCAGGAGGTCTCGGTACCGTCCGAGACAATGGCGAAGTCGGAAATCTGTGTGTGCGTCTTCACGCAGACATTCACAGCGTGTTTGTACTCTTCGTGGCCACAAGTAAAGCGCACGTCGCTTCGTGAGATGAAATACTATACCTAAAGTTCGTTTTAGGCGACAGCTACATTTTAATGTAATGTCGTCGCACCGAAATTAACTATCACGTTGATTTGAGTGTATTAGCACTAAGGACCTCTGTTTAATAATAATAAAACTCACCATAGTCTCACACAGCACCGCTAGATCAGCTAATGCGTTGATATCCGATATGATTTCCTTGCGAGTGACAGCGCCGTCACCCAGGCTTGAACCAAGAATCTCTGCTTCTCGTTCGTAGGCCTGTTTTAAGTCCTGGTAACAGAAAGTGTATAGTTTTGCAGGGAACTACGGCGGTTTCTGAGGTTGACCTTCGAATAAATTGGCAGGCATATCGACTAAATAGATTCGGTACGGTGATGACAAGATGCGCAAAAGCACTCACTGTAATGCATGAATCCGCTTGCACTACAAATGAAGAAATACTTAGTGCTAAAGGACTGAGAAAATGGTATAGAATACTATTTATTGTAAACCACTATAAATTATATTATAGTCTGTCTTACGTAGTTCTAAATAATGATGTGTTGTGTTAAAACGTATTTAGTGATTTTGTGTTGCAAGCGGGCCAACGCAGTTTTATTTATTCATTAGGTACATACATACGCTACCATTGCAGTGTCCCAATTCGGCAGTGTAGTTACTTAACAGTTTATTAAATGCATTTACAAAATAATACTATTAAGTAGATTTACAAATTAAAAACATAACACGTGTAACGTTACCCTTGCGAACTCGCCCAGTGAACATGAGAAAATATCTATTTTGAAGGCAACCAAATTTAGTGTGCACATTGTTCTCGTCAGAGGGACATTGTCCAACAGTTTAGTTCGACCGTCAAGTTGGGCCGTCGTCGGCGTTGCACGTACCCATCTGGCACATACAAGCCTATCCCCTGTAGCACACCCGGATTATTTATGTTACCCCGGAACACTCAAAGTATATACGACGCCAGTGCTAGATCCCTCCTTGTTTCCAACTTGTTGTATCCAACCATGCCCAGCACAAACAAGGTACTTTTACCTACTTCAAGACATTACCAAACTACATCATGCATTTTTACAAAATATTTATATCTTAAAATCCACTCCTTGCAAGAGGATTATCTACAAGTTAGTAATAAACTTATATTTACGTTGGCAACATTCTTTGCATCATGTTGTTCAGTTGTCCAATTAGATGGCTGTAGGATGTCAAAAATGATTGTTATTATGCATGGGTGATTATAGTTTGTTCAGTCAACCAGCGGATTCGAAAATCCTGTCATTGTCCTGCCTGATTGTCAAATCCGCTATTATACAATACAGCTGCGTTATGTAAAACAGCTGAACGACGTTTAGCGATTTTCCATAATTACTGAACATTAACACGCAGAATTACATAAATGTTTTGCATTTATCAATGCACCGGGTGAACGATTATAGGTTATGTAAAACAGCTTGAAATGAAACGTCAGATTGTAGATTTTAGTTCTAAATTTTGTCGCTCGTGGCTCTGCGTGTCTGCGTGTCATAACAACAATAATGGAGTCCGAAACATTAATAAATAAAACGTGTAATCTGAGTGAAAATGAAACTGTGAAAACAATAACTCTACCGAAACTGTGAAAACATAGATTTTAAGTACAATTTTAACATAAACTTTTATGAAAGTCAGTCCTAAAAATACTGAATATCCAAGTAACTGCAACCAACTTGGAAGTAGCACTCGCTCGGCTCCGCGCGATTTGTCACAGTTCTATCCAAACCTAAACCAATTGGTGCCTTAGCTTAATAGTTACTGCGACCGGTTCGTAACGCAATGACAATCTAGCTGAATGTCGTTCAGCTGTTTTACATAACGGAGCTATTTTGTAAAACACCCAATCCTTTATATTTTGTAAAACAGACAATCCATCCACGACATAATATATTATTTTACATTTCGACTTTGACAGCGGTTTATTTCGTAGGAGTAAGAACTGTATTCGTAGTTGAAGTGCAGTTTACCGTATAACACTTAATAGGCTATTAAGTGGTTGCAAAATGCTTCTTTATGTTATTCAATGTTTAGCACTGTTTGCCAGGCATATTGTTTTTATTTGATTGGTCGATATAAACCGCTTGCGGGGAAGTCGCTTTCAACTAATTATTTTTATAAATCGACGATGGCCATAAGAAGCAGACCAATGACAAGTTGGACGGATTATGTGAAATATGATATGACTAGGAAGGAAGTGTAATCGAGATTGTATGGAAGAAGAAGACAGGCGGATGATGATGAAGATTTTTTAAAACAAAGCACTACCTATACATTGGATATTAATGGAGCTTTCAATTTATAAAAGTTGAGAGTTAGGTGTTTTACTATGTAAATATTGAAATCAACTTGTATGATCTCTTGCTAGACGATACATTACTTTTAGATGAGGGATAAATGGAATGAAAGAAGGTAAAGTATCAAAACACTATTGTATTGTTCCAAAGATACTTAATAGTTAAATGAGCTTAATGGACTGATGATGTGGAAATGAAGTGAGTGACGCAGCCCTTGTTGGCTGTAACGAGAACGCCTGGCTGCCTTGATAGCCTAACGCGAACTGAACTAAGTATTATAAGTGGAAATGAAGGTGTTGTGTAAACTCTGAATTGCAGAATGTGCGGTTGCACCATACACAACTATTGTAAATTTACCTCAGCGCTAAGCTTCGCATCTTGATGAATAGCCGCAGTCCAGTTAGGAAGTGATTGCAGGAATCTCACTATGTCGTCATCAGCCAACCACCGCTGTGCTCGTGGCGGTCCTTTGAACAAATAAATTGGTGCAGGAGTGAGTCGGACTCACATAATCTTCGTCATTGACTTCTTACCTTTCGAAAATATCGAGATTTCTTTATTATTATGTAAATTTATTATTAATATATTATACACATAAAACTTTCGGATCAAATTCTCCAAATGATGGTGAAAACCGCATCAAAATTCGTTGCAGTTTAGAAAAATAACGCAGTCACACAGACAGAGTCGAAAAGCGACTTTAATTTATAACGTATAGGTAGAGAGATTCATCTATTTGTAATGAATACTTATAGAAATACTTTTAAATAAAAAAAAGGTTTTTGGATCGGTTATGGAAAGGTGGAATTAACAATATTTTTTTATAAAGTAAAAATATCAGCGGCTGCTTTTTGAGGTTGGTTATAAAATTCGACGTATGCTGGCCGCCGTGTGCGAGCGAATAAATAGGTTAGTACTTTCTAAATTTATTTGAGTAGAAAAAAACCATAAAGAAGTCCATTATAAAATTATGTGTTTTTGGAAGAATAACTCACAAACTTCAATATTTACGCTACAACTTAATTTTTTTTTTATCTACCATCATCAGCGGCATCCGTACCCTGGGTTACGGGCTATCACCTTCTGGCATATCAGATAGCCGTCGAGCTCCGCTCGCCGGGTACTTATTTTATCCGCGTGGCCACGTCGAGCTGTCTACGGGTCAGGTGGCCTACTCCCTAAGCGATATCCGTAGTTTCGGGCGTCGTTACGGGAGCTTCGTTCTCCGACTCACTTACAGACATACCGTAAGTGAGAAGGTAAGCTACTAGCTACATATGAAGTAACAATTGCCGTACTTTATTGTCCAGGGACGTACCCACTGCTACAGCTATAATTTATCGAATCTATTATTTTAGGACATCGACATTTTAGAACGACATTTTTTTCGTATACATATACATAGTTGTTCACACTGAGCCAATACGATAAAATCCCGGATTCGATACGAAAAAATCGTGTGTTGCTCATGTGCTCCGCTATTCGAAAAATATCATTACGATTTTTATCGTGTTCCATACATTTGGTCGTGTTAGTATAGCACTTTTGTTTGAAACAGCTATTTATTTCTAATCGTCATTGTTGTTGCCAGAGTGAAAGTTGTTTTAAATATTGATATACAACCGACAACCGGAGACATTGTATATTATGTGTTTATTAATTTAAGATATGATAGTAGCAAACACAGTTCGATGGAGAGTGAATATAGTAACATGGACGAATCTGATTAAAAAATCTTAGAAATATTTGTTTTATTAAAACTTCTTCATAAACGACGATAAAAATTATATACGACTCGCACTTGAGTATAATTTTATCGATAATAATCTGTAATGTGTGTAACACTATTTTAAGATGACAATTCAACGTCATCATAATCATACACAAAAAATAAAATTTGTGAAAACAATATTATGAATTAAAACTACAATATAATTACGAGAAATTTTTTTTTGAGCTATCGCAATTTCATATCTAATGTGTTCTTCTTTTATTAGATTATTTTTAAACACGGCAAAGTATCTTCTTGCCTATGTATCTATAATATATATTTTTTTCAGGACCTAAATACACTAATTTGACTATTGAAAATTGATTCTAAAACAGGCAAATTCGGATAACCCCGCCTTAAACTATGTACCATAATACAGGATTTGAGTATAGAATACGTCGAGCAAACCCACCTTGTGCAGTAGTAGGACAAAGTCTGACATGCGCGGCGCGGCAGTGCGTGGCCAGCGCGCCCAGCGCCGCGGTAGTCGCGCGCAGCGCCTCGGCGCCGCCGCACGCGCCACAGCGCCGCGCGGCTCGTGCCGTGTCGCTCACCGCGCGCCAGCCACTGCCGCAGCACGTAAAGATCGTGCGGTGACGAGAACTGGAGAAGATACAATATTTTCTTTTGTGTCATTACTTTATGTTCTTTAGAGGGTACAGAAGGGATGTAGTAACTGCTGAACATACATACATACCGGTCAGAATCATAACCCTCCTTATTGCTTCGCCGTAGTCAAACAACCGTTTAAGTGTCTCATTTTATTTAATAATGTCCCAGCGGACGGGACTTATCAGATATTGATATTGTAATCAGTCCAACAATGTCAGATGGGGTTGTTCTGTGTCCGAAGACTAATAAGCTGTTGTGTAGTGTTGGGGTTTGTCCTCTCCCGACCTGTTTAATCTTTACGTAAACGACCTAATTGAGGAGTTGAACAGGGCACCGGTAGGGCTCAGATTCGACGATCGTTATGTGAATAACCTGAGTTATGCTGATGATATGGGTCAGCTCAGCCTCTCAATTAAAGGCTTAAGAAAAATGACGGTTATTTGTGATCAGTAGGCTAATCATAACTTAGTTTACAATGTTATAAAAACAGAACTGATGATACTCAGGTCGGGAAACGGGCCTCAAAATGTTCCGCCTGTGTGCATTGGGGGGTAGACAGTGAAGGTTGTGTAGAGTTTCAAGTACCTTGGTCTCATACTGATATCGGACATGAAAGACGATGCGGATATCGATCGCCAGCCTCGTACACTATCGGTTGTCTTGTGGGAAACATGCTTGCCAGAAGTTTTTGTAAGGCTTAAGAACAGACTAAAGCGCATATTCAGAACGTACCATCAAAGTTTCTATACGTGCCAACTCTGGACCGATTATACAAAGAAGTCTTGGGATGGCATACATGTTCAGTATAATAACATCTTCAGACACATAAGGGGTTCAAGCGCTACTGCAGTGAAATTTTCGCGGAGGCGAGGCTGAACGCATTCAATGCCATTCAGAGAAGCAGAATTGCATAATTCATGTCTAGGGTTGATACTCTAGAAACAGTTAAATAAAAGAAATGTGTTTTAGAATTTAGTTAAGGATCTTGCCGGTAGGATGTATGCTACCAAGACCTACAAGCCGTGGTTGGAAATAGCCGCGGAAATATTTGTATGTTAATGTGCAAGAAAAGAAAGGCGTGAGTTTATGTGTGTGTGTGTGTGTATGTATACCATTTCACTGTTATTTTTGTTGTTTTTGCCATATTATACATAGGTATATACACCGTGACATTTGAATCACAGTTTTGCTAGAACAAACGTTGTTCAGACGGGCGGCGCGGGCTGTGCGGGCGGCCCGCAGCAGTCAACAAAAGAAATGGGCGGAATGATACTTCGTGCGGTTGCATGTCAATAAAATAATGTTTGAACACGTTTGAGCAACATACGACTAATTTGAGAACGCATAGTTTAGTTTTTTTTAATAACATATTTGATGCTATAGAATGGTAGTAGACCATGGTCTGAACAACGTTTGTTCTAGCAAAACTGTGACTCAAATGTCACCGTGTATTGACTGTATGAACTAAGATTTTTTTCAAATTTTGATTTTTATGGATCATGTGGTCTGCAATAAAGATTTTTTACGTTTTATATGCTTTTTATTCGTCTGCATCGCTGTCAATGGAATTTTTTTTTTATTTTTTTATTAGGAGTTAAATTAGTAACGCTACAAAGTCAAATAATATTTGAACATCCGAAATTACAAAAAAATAGAATTAATTCTAGTCGCCCCTTCCAAAAGGTCGTTTTCGTATGGAGAAGAATGGGCAAGATACTCCGCCGTTAGTTATGTTCGTCCGGATGTTACGATACTATTTGCAATATATCGATGAAAATTGGAAAGTGTATTCTGTAAACCGGTAAACAATTGTGTAGTATTTTTTTTTTAAACAATGCACATAAGCGTAACGGTATTGTCGTGGCTCGGTGTGTCATAATAACAATAATGGCGTCCGAAACAGAAATACATAAAACGAGTAATATGAGTGAAAATGACCTCAATTAGGTGAAAAGAGTGATTTTCAGGACAATTTTAACATAAAGTTGTCAGAGTTTTATGAAAGTCAGTTCTAAAAATAGTAAATAGCCAAGTAACTGCGACTAACTTGGAAGTAGCGCTCGCCGGCTGCTTCCGTGGCTCCACTCGTTTCGCTCGCTCGGCTCGGTTTGTCACAGTTCTAACCTAACCTAAGCCAATTGGTTATGGTGCCCTAGCTTAATTAATACGACCGATTCGGCATTAGAAGCCACACGAAACGCTTATTGTGACTACAGATAAGCCATTCTGCAGTACGTCTAAACGTGGGTAGCAGTGTTGTTAAACGTAACGCAATCCAGCTGAACAACGTTCAGCTGTTTTACAAAACGGAGCTTTTTTTTTATAACAGCGGTTTTGACAACTCATCTGCGACATTATTACATACATACCCCGACCTGATGCCAGTGGGCGGCGGCGGGCCCCGCTCGCGCCAGGCGGCGGGCGCGCGCATGACGTCATCGATAGCGGAACGCGCGCGCGAGGCCAGGCGCTCGCTCTCGCCGCAGCGCACGTAGTCTGTGATGAACGCGCGCAGGGAGCACTCGCCGCCGCTGGGGAGAGATCATAATAGATTATGTATGAATAGTAGATTGTTTGCCTAGGGAGCAAACAACAATTTTAAGGCGAGAGTGTTTCTTTGAATCCAGAGCATGGCGAAGGATTCTAAAGTAGAATCCTGAGCGCAGCGACGTCACTCGAGCTTAAATAGTGTTGCTCCCGAGGTGACGCTCTACTTTTTATCACCCTCTATGAGAAAAAAAAAACGTGGGCGGTCCGACCCCCGTCAGGAACAAACTTCCCAGCAAACATTTTTGTCATATAATCAAACATTTATATGACCTTGAGTCTTATTAAAGTAATTTTACAATATTTTTTTTAACTCTTCGTCATGTACTGGTGCATTATGTGTCCGAATAGTCATATACATTTTTTATCGTATGATAATGTCGTTTAGACGTTATTTCGTTTTTTTTTTTACAATCGTTATATAATAGCATCTACGACGACATCTATGGAACTTACTTATACAACTTTTGGTTGTGTAAACGTTTTCGTAATATAAACGTCATAATACTGTCAATTTCGCCATATACCTTTTAAACATCTGCTAAATGGATAATAATTGTTAACACGTTGTATTTGTAACCATTATATATAAGTCGAATAATTATTACGAGTGCAACCTGTATAAAGCATCACAAACATGATAATACGACCGCTATTTAATTAATACTCATATTAAAGGTTTATAATAATAGCTCAAGCTGAGAGTGAGGGAAATGGGAAGGGTTCCGTATCACATTTAAATGCAAATTTAACTAATCAATTTAACTAAAATGCTACGAGTATTCCCTGCAATTCATTTTCCGAAGTTGAAGGCAGTTATTCATGGTTGGAAAATGAAGATATGTCGATAAAGAAGACACTTCAACCAAAAATTATGACTTCAGAGACCATTATAAAAAGTGGGCTATTGATTTTAATATTCCACAAGTTGCATTAAAGCAATTAAATGTAATTCTGAACAAAAGAATGCCCTGCATAGTCCCTTTAGACCCAAGGACGCTTTTAAAAAGTAAAAAAGATATACCTACAATAAAATCGAAAATGATAAATCTATGATGGTCGCGTATATGGACGGTCACGATAGATAAAGCACCCTCTCATTCCTTCGAATATGTAAATGCCACAGTAACTATTTGATTATTTGGGACTATTTGATTATTACGTGATTATTTGCGTTCGGTTGTTCGATAATTTAAAGTTTGTCTGTTTTCCTGTATTTTTTTGTTGTTAATTTTGTAATCTTTTCAGTTGCGAAATAATAAGATAATAACTTCTAGTTAAAAGAAACCTTCCACTTCTTAATTATATAATTATTTAGCAAGTAAAAAGATTATGTATTTATATTGAATAAAAATAAAAAGATATAAAAGATATTATTCTTACAATGTATTTAATGATTCAAATATAAATGGGTAGGTATGACGAACTGACTAATTACAATATTCACATTCGTCTTCTGGAAAATAATTATCGATAGCAAAATATTTGCAATGGGGGCACCAAAATAAACCGTAACGTAATACATTATATACATTGTTGTCTGTTAAAACAAAATGTAACGGTCTATCTCCACGCACTATCTGGAAACCACATCCATAACAACGAGGACAAAACATAAAATGAGTTAATGAGCACGGCTATTTCAAATGTGCGCGTATCATTTCGATGAAGTCCATCTTTGATAAAAACTTATCAACATCCGCATAATTGTAAATCATTGTGGTGTTTACCTAAAACAAAATTATTATACACATATATAAAATATAAACTCTTTGAACTAAGTTAGCTAGGCGTTTATTATTTTATTATTGATCCCTAAATCAACTATCATGGCGTACACATTTACAATGAACACGCAGTTTATAGGTCGGGAAGTTATATAGCTGTCATATGATGCAGTCACTTAATAAATTATTAATAAAAATATGTGAAAACATTAAAAATTTAAAAGCGCATAAAAAAATTGTTAAGAACTTACTTCGCATTAATCAGTAAACTTGATTGCACAATGGTTTACAACTGATGAAATGGTTTTATCACGTCAAATAACAAAGAAAAAAATGCAACATTAACTCAGCTGTCAAAAAAACTGTCAAATTAAATTAACATGATAATCTTTTATATTATAATTCGTTCAATATAAGGATCCTCTTTAAATGACAATAACACAACGATTACATTATATAAAAGTCATATTGTGTGGCATTACTCGATACGACGTCGAATACTCGCCGCGACAGCTATCATTACATGACATGTAGTCAAATCGCCGACGTGTATATGACTACTATGCGACTAAGTAGGTATTTATATGACTGTTACACGAAACTCTTAGCGCTTTTAGTTGAATAAAATGGGCCCTAATGCCGTTGAGTAAACGTCCTTATGGCATTTATACGATTATACTAAATAACATTAAGTTGCCACCAAAACGTCTACTCAACGTCTTAAATGTTTGCTGGGTCCTTCCCACGTATGATTTAAAACAAAAATAAAATTTTCGCAGCCGTCATCTTGGATTTACATTTTGACCTGGATATCGAATTTAGCACCCTCGAAAACTGTAAAAACGACATCCATGACGAAATATTTGAAAATTTTCGCAGCCGCCATCTTAGATTTTATTTTAACCTCACTATCGGCTTAAGCACCCTTGAAGACCGTGAAAACGATACCCATGATGATAAATTTGAACATTTTTAGAGTCATCATTTTTGGTTTCTTTTTGACCAAATTCACAGTTCCTCTCTCTTTTGCCAGCCTGTTACTTGTTCATACACTGTTCGTGATTGATCTCTTTTACTACCAATATCCACATTCCAAATTTAAATCAAATCACTCAAACTCATTCAATCAATCATTTCAAATCACTTTTAGTCACTGTTTACGAAGAATAAATTAGCTCTTTTTGAATAGATGTGATAAAAAATAATATTATGATGTATGATGTTCACTATGGGTGTATAAGAGGAAATCTAAATGGGACCGGGACTGAAAAGTTGTGCGGAAATCGGTTGTCATGATATGGGCATGTAATGCGGAGGAATACCCACCTTACCGCAGTAGTGTGGATGCCTTAGTCACAGCATATCATGGCTTGGTGGGTTCAGTTCTGAGATATGGTGTTATTTTTTGGGGGAATTCAATCCAATTATTTATTAAATTTAAAATATTGACTCTTCCATCCTTATATATTTTTGAGGTTGCTGTATTTGTTAAGACCAATCCAAAGTTATTAAAAAAAATGTCAGACATTAATAACCGAAGTCGACGGGATAACAATAGCGTATGCGTAAGAAGGACCCACACAGCATTAATGTATAAAAGTGTATTTTGCAAGGCGCCAGTCATATTTAACCAGTTACCACGGTCAATCAAAGAATTGAACGTGAGCTTAGCCGTTTCTTAAAAACGGCTAAAATCCTTACTGTTGAACAAAGCATATTACAGTATTTCGGAATTTTTATCAGGCAAAAATCTAATGACAGAATGTTGACATGCTAGTAAAATATATGTATTGTTGTACTTGATATAAATTTTTGCATATTGACATCAGTATTGTTTATTGACATTAGTATTGTTTATTGAAATAGTCATCATTTGTTTTCAGTCAGTGTATTGACATTTTAGATTTTTATTTTAGTTTTTTTTTTTCTCTTTTTTATTGACATTTATTATTTATTAATTTGTATTATGAAATAAGTGATTTTTTATAATTGTCTGTTTACTATCCAAGCTTATTTTATTTTATTATTGAGACTTGTCTGGCTTGAATATGTACTTTTCAAACATTTGTACGCTCTCTGACATAACATAGCGAAGTCTTTATTATCTTTTTTTTTCTTTATACCATTATTATTGTACCTATGTTAAACAAATGAATAAATGACTTGACTTAATAAGCAAAATGACGTGAGGGAGGGAAGGTTTAAGAATGAATATGGACGGCTATAAGAGTAGAGGAAGACTAAAGAAACGATGGATAAACTGTGTGAAAGGCGATAGCTTGAAAGGGAGTGACTATCGAGATGAATACCAAAGAAGAACTGACCGACTATGTGACAATTTAAAAGTGCCTGTAAATGGTTTAATTGAAATAAATGCTTTGAGTTTGAGAAGAATGGAAGAAAAACACATGTTGTGCCCACCCCAAGTAAATTGGGATAAGGGCTAATAATAATGATAAAGTTCACTATTTTAAGGCATGCATAGCATGCTTTCATTGTTAGTGATATTGTATTGCCCGATTTATGAACCATTAACAAAACATATTTTTTTTAACCACCAACACACCAACGCATACGATATGTAACATTACACCTTGGAAGCAACATTAATGGGGCGGGGCCTCGTCAAGGTTTCGAGCACCGCGCGCGCTCATTGGTCAAATCAAATAGCGCGCGCTTCAGCGGCTTCCTGTAATACACTTCCGTCCTTTTTCATGAAATCACTTCGACAGACTCCACAGATTGCAAGAAAGCGAGAGGAAAGATGTTACACATCAAAAAATGTCTACAAGGAAGACGTCACATATAGCCATGTTAATTCGGTTTAGTCAAAACTTCCGCATAAACTCGGATAACTAGAAATATCGGAATCTTTTTCTATATCAAAGATCTTAACAATCAACAACGCGTCGTGTCGGGCGCGGAGCGGCTCGGGAGCGCGAGCGGCGCTCGTCCTGCCCGCCCGGCACCGACACGCACTCGCTTCGTGTGTGTTGAGCTTAAGGTGCTCTTCCGATAGGGAACTTTATATGGCACTATAAACCAAATAATGCTAACTCACCCAGTAACAGGTTCAATGTGAGCGCACAGCGGATGTAGCGCTGGTAGTACTGCGTGTAAGTGAACGGGGTCGGGCCGACACACCAGAGGGTAGTTGTGACGACGAGCTGACAGGCTGGGCGATACGGCCGGGGGACCTGCGATAAGAATAAAATACTTTTTAGTTTAAATAAACAATAACGATATGTATAATTTCAACATGAATGATGTAACCAATATTTTGTAACAATATATCTTAAGGAGTGTCCGTGGAGATTCGTGCCCGTTCTTCTCCATAGGAACCTACAACGCTTTGGAATGGGCAACTAATTAGCTTCATATTTCTGACTGATCGACCCCTTGACAATTCAAAAGTGCCTGTAATTGGTTTATTTGAAATAAATGGTTTGAGTTTGAACCGCATTCAAGATACAAGGATCTACTCTGTTTACACCTATGTTTTGCAAATAAATTGATTTGATTTTACTAAATTACTCAGTGTAGCGTCGTAGCAACACACCTGACGAAATTACGTCGCTGCACAACGTCGCTGAAATGTAGTCATGTCACAAGGACTTTTTGGCGCTCGAAATACGTCGACGCGGAGCGCTGTTGGTAAACATTTGTGCAAATGTTTTGAAAAATAAGATGGCGGCGTTAGTTTTGATTTTGGCCACGCGCGAAAAGAATCATGTAGCTAAACGAAACCGTCGTAGTATATAGACAGTACGTTTTTGGTTGCTGTGACACATCATGTCGAAAATTACACGTACAGTGCGTTCATTATAACTTGACCCGTGACGTGATTGGTCGCACAGAATTTTGCAGTCATGTGATTGGTGTTACTGTTCTGTCAATCGCCATTTTACACTCTATTAGTATTGAAGCTAAGCTTTACAAGCAATGGCGCCAACATGACGGCAAGGGACAAGTTATAATGAACGGTCTCTAGTTATTCCAATAAATATACAAATAAGGTTTTGTTGTTATTTCCACCCGCCTTATTTTTACGCATACGTCAAAACGCGACGTAATTTCAAACGGATAGTGTTTGCTGGTAATTTTAAAAGCATTGCAGCCTTACAGGCGTAATTGAGTTATACTTCCATTGAGTACTTTCTGTAGATGTCTCGTTAGACGTACCAGAGAGCTTGAACAACTTAGTTCGTCGTCTCTGCGGCCTCTTCTTCGCGAAGTAATCAACTAGTCGCAGGTCTGTCGTGTCAGTTACTGCTGAACCCACTGAGCGTTGAGCTGCTAAGTTCACGCTTTCTATCTCTAGGTATTCTGTTAGAAGGAGCTGGAGCTGCAAGAAAATTAGTTTATTTTACCATCTGAGACACACAAAAATACCTATTTCTGCTATGTGACCGGTTTTTAATAAGCATACAGGGTGGATTTTTGCGATGGGGCAGTAAGGACGGAGTCCTACGAAGTTTTTTGCAATTTCTTACTTTTCAGTACTCAAACCTCAGTCGGTCAAATAGAGATTTTTGTTCCTTATAACAGGGTCGATTGGCATCAAAAAAGTTTTTGTGAAAACTGCCCATTTTCTTGCTGACTGTAATTTATTTTCAAAATCTGTGAATACAGATCTAAATCTCCAAAAACTTAAGGACACTCTTAACACCTTTTCCTGTAGCTACAACGTTTAAGGTAGCTGTCCTTACTGCCTCATCTCAAAAACCCACCTATAGTATGTACAGTGCGTTCATTATAACTAGTCCCGTGACGCGATTGGTAAGACTGCTCTGTCAGTCGACATTTTGAAATCTATTACTATTAAAATGAAGCTTGACACGCATTGGTGCCAACATGACGGCAAGGGACAAATTATAGTGAACGGTATGTCTAAAATGAGTACAGCAAAATAGACTATTATCGAGTTTCAATTAGAACATTCGTTTCGTGTCTCTGGACATTAAATATATATTTATTTCCGCCATTAAAAACATTGATATCTGCAGTAAGTATTGCTTTTTAGTAGGATTTCACTTACAACTTGTTGCACGGCGCTCCAGTAATTATGCTCGGTATGCAAACAGGAGTCAGGCAACTTATACTTTTGTAAGGACGCCCTCCATAATTGTAGTAACCTAGAATAATAACAAAGTTTTAGTTGCAAATCAAAAGAACAGAAAAAACTTACATTTTAGATAGAGGTTTAGTTTAGAATCTATATATATATTTCCCCAATTCAATGCTTCGAATTATTTTCACTATCTTATATCTCTGTATACCTACGCACACCATACAACCATACCTTTTATTCCTCATAACTTGAATTTCACTTTTCACCAATGCTACTACAGTACGAAGGTTCACATTAAGTTGCGCTCTGTCACACCTTCAACATCTTATATCTCTTTCCCTCTCACACGCCTTTCTTTTGTTTTATCTTGTAACACCAACCTTTTATTTCTCGTAGCGCACGCCCGGAACTCTTCGCCGAGACTCGTAACAAGTCTCGCAAGCGGTCGCCCCGTCTCTGTCACTCCTTCACTGTCGAGTATCTCGCCATCCTCGTCTACATCAGCATCGGCTTCTACTTCTCCCTCCTCGATGATACGACGGGAAACGGAGTCAATTACTTCTAGCAGTTCGTTTTGGATTTGGACTTTGAATTTCTGGAAGAAAATAATTATAGTATACGTAAAAATTGTGTATTGAATTGGGTGGTTTTAGTAAGCAAGGGACATTCTATTGGACGAATAATACTTTAAAAATCATAGTTCAAAACTGCGATGCGGTAACAAATGATAAGGTACTGGCTGACGCGAAAGGGATAGTCCAAGCGGAGTATCGAGAGCTTAGGATGATAATGAAACTTTTACCCGACTGCGCGACACCAAACGGAGTGAATACGTTTCGAATGAAGAAAAAAACACGTTAGTTCACTCAAAAGCTAACCATAGTCCAGGAAATTTGCAGACCATTTCATATATTTCCAGCTGCTTTTATGTTTAAATACTTTGAATACCTCAGTAGCCTCCTTCAGCTGCTCCAACACTCCTAAAGCCTCCAGCGATATCATGACAGTGGTCTCGAATGTCTTGTCTTCTTCAGACAGAGACGCTTCGAACTCAGGAGTCACTTCTTGTAAGTAGGCGTCTGTTACTTCCTCACTTTTTGTTAATTCTGTAAGAGAGATATTTCTAGTTCTGTACAAGAACCTTACATAGAAAAGTACCATCAGAAATTATTGTAGACCGTACAAAACTAAAAGCAATGTGACTATAAATTCACGAATTGGTCTTAGTAGAGAAGTACTCCGAATTCATCATTCTTCTTAAAGGACCATACTACATGCACACACATGCATATTATATGCTTTTGTGAAGGTAATTGGGACGGATTTAAGAAGGCAATGAATTTAATAGACATTAAGACAATGGAATAAGGCTGAGAGACAATCATATATGCGGACTGAATTAATCTATCTTTTAATTGTTTTCGATAAATTACAATAGTAACTGGAGACGTAATGATAACATGCAGTACTTATAGATATGTTGATATAGGGATGATGACAAACAATTTTTTTTGTCCGTCAGTTAGATTATTAAAAAATATTGGACACGTATTATTTCTTTTTACGTAGTCAAAAGATTTCGGCAATACATTGAGTAGGCAATGCGTTAAACTGTGACATGACGTCATTGCCCGGTAGTTTTTATGACTTGTGGTGTAGCGAGCCCCCACTCCCCAAATTTAATGCGTTTTATCTAAACAATTTTTTATTAATATGATAAAGTAAAAAATACGTGTCTAATATTTTTTTACAATCTAACTGACGGACTAAATAGTTTTTTTTTTCCCAGTCGACGTCCCTAATAAAGATTGTTTTCTCACCAGCCAATAACAGCGCAGTACGTCTCCTTGCCGAAACGCGTCGTGTCAGAGGCGCTCGTTCATCGCGATACACAGCTTCACTAAGACGGCGAACTATCACTTCCACTAGTTCGCGTTTTTTCAGCTGAAAATAAATAAAAGTGCTACCATTAACTTTTTCACAATACAAACTCAAACTAAAAGCATTTCCTTCAATTAAACCATTTACATGCACTTCTGAATTGTCAAGCAGTTGCTCAGTTATTCAGAAACTTGCCCATTCCAAAATTTAAATCTATAAATAGAAAAATGGGTAAGAAACTCCAAGGAAAGTTGGACAGTCCACTGAGCCAATGTGAGTGACATTGGCTCAGTGGACTGTCCAACTTTAGTGGATACGGTTAGGGACAAAGATTAAGCTTGCCTAGGTTGGGGCCAATAATAATGATTGAATTTTGCTTTTTGCAAAACAAGTAGTAGTTAAATAAAAAATAACCCACAACATACAAGACCTAGGTCAAGCAATGGACTATAGTTTATGTCAAAAGTATCTTAATAATAAATAAATTTACAAATTTACATACAATATACGCGCGAAAAACATAAGCCTTCCTTGGCAGTCGGGTAAAAATGGATCAGAAAACGTACCTGTGAATGTCAATTTGAACTGCTACTTACAAATTGAGTGCTTTGATTTGATTATTTGAATACTAAAACACGAAATTCTAATTTTAAATCAAATTAAAGATATTTTTGAGGTTAATTTTATAACGCCAATTTTCATAGGCGATTTCCCAACTACATTTTTATAATGTTAAGGTGAGTATCAGTAGACCAGTTTACCTTTAACATTTTTTTCTACCTTGCGTTCGTTGTAACGACCTGCCCTCGACGGCGCACCTCACTCCGCGTCGCTCGAGCTCATGCCTTTGCTCGATTAAATGCTACACCAATAAGCTCGTTGGTTTTTAAAATCACGTTGTTACAAAACATCGAGCGTCGTGTGCGGTTCGAAAAAAAAATGTAATTCTTGAATGCGAATGCTCGATGTTCTGTAACAAGTAAATGCTCTAGTCTATACTCACCTTTATTCCAAAAATACTTGTTGCAAAAAGTGGTGAGATTTAAAGTTGCAATCTTCTAAATACATGTGAATGTGTTACTGTGAAATTCTTTCACAATCACTAAAGGAGGCCTTTAGTGAGTGCTTGTGAAAGAATTTCATTTAAACAGGGTTTGTTTACAATTTACTTTCATCAGATACTTTTGGAACAGACCATACATACAGTAGTCAATTATTACCTGCAAATGTTGTCTCGTACCGTTGAGAGCGTCGACATGCGAGAGAGTGGTGTCAGCGGTGTCGAGAGCTGCCTTCAAAGTAAGTGCGGCTGCTAACACTCGCCCGGCAGAGAGAGACTCGCGGGTTTCTCGTTCTGATACTACTACGCGTTCACTGTGGATAAGAATAATTTAATCACATTTGAAAAGTTTAATAACTTGATAGAATAGTAAAAAACATATGAAACATTTTGAGCAATTTAAGGAAATGCGACTAAAGATTCAATACCAATTAAAGGTTCAAGGTTTTAAGGTCCAAGGTTGCCTGGAAAAGATCGCAGAAAGCGATAAGGCCGCCCAGTGTATGTTTTGTAGTGTTAAATTTATGATTTACTATGTATTTTCTGGTGTACAATAAAGTATATATAAATAAATAAATAAATAAAGGTTGAACACAATGAGATAAATCTAACGTGGGAATTACTTGATTTGCTTACAAAAGTAGTATGGGCACAAACAAATCCCGAGAGACTGGCTTTTTTTGACAGACTGAGGCAAATCTCACTCCATCTTGATTTCATGACTGAAAGTTGGAGTTTTCAGAAAAGTGGTAATTCTTATCAGCCAATTCTGCATTTTTTCAAATTCAAATTCAAGTCATTTATTCAAAATGGGCTGAGAATCAGCACTTTTCAAACATCAAAATAACATAAGACAGTCCCCCAAGAATGCACACCCTTCACCACTTCCTAGTGCTTTAGCTGGGAAGAAGAAATGGCGAAACTCCCCAGAAACACCGCTTTCTGTTCAGTTAGAAAAACTTGATTCTATACAATAGTACTTATGCAAAATACTGTACATGACGCTACACAAAACATTAAATTTAATTATTTGCTATATATCAGTTAGCATTAATGAATGTGTACTCACATATCAGTTAACATCTGCAACGCATAGTGATGTGTCCTGGCGTCAGCCCACAGGCGGCGCAGGTCGTCTCGCCGCAGCCGCAGCAGGCCGCGGCACGCGCCCAGCCGCGCCACCACCGCGTCGCAGTGCTGGCCCCACACCGATAGTGCTGACGTTACACTGCCAAATTTCTGATGACATAAATGATATAAAATTCTTAAACAATCTGTCAATTTCGATTTTTTATTTTACACAAAATCAAATAATCTTATACAGTTATTGAGAAAGTGCACAAGGCGAGCTTAACTCAAAGTAGAATTCCTCCCAGCAAACCTCGACTGATGAAGACCACAACAGACGGTAGGATCCAGTGTACAATTTAATAATTGCTTGAATACATAATCTGCGATAGCAATTTATTTGCCAAACATGTAAAGAAACACGAATTTTCCACGTAGACAATCATCTACTTTATGCAAGTGTAAATAAAGTTGATTTTAGGCCGCCTAGTACTGTTGAAAAAGTCATAGAAATATGATGTTGTAGCGCAAACTGAACCTTATGTGAAGACTTTACAGTTGTTTTTCCTAAAACTCGTGTTTGTTTACATGATGGCAAATAAATTGCGAACACAGACTACATGCATAATTAAGAAAAAAAATATTTTTTTGTTTATTTTATAAATGCTTAACGCATACTACCGTGCTTACGAGCATAACTGCTTCAGAACACAGCAATGTTGTTTGGAGCATTGGTTTGGAGGTAGTCAGGTATTATTTAGTTCCCTGCACTGGACTGATTGTTCATAATATCCAGTAAGGGTTCAAAGTAGCATGCTAAGAATTGTATTGCTATTTGCAGTGAACACTACAGACTGTATTTCTGTTTGTGTAAGGGTTTGTTACAAAGCAAAGTGTAAAACTATTGTTTTGAGAGACTGCTACTGGAATCACCACCTCATAATTTAAACATCTGATTATGCTAAACCATGAGTCTACATCAGTTTACCTGCATAACTTCCATGATCTCCTGAGCATGTTGCTCCACCAACTCATCAAGTCTTGCATCACTCTTCTTGTACTCTTTTTCTAGTTTAGCTCTCTCTTTCTCTCGCTGTTCATTTGTTTCACTCGCTGAGAGAGTGCGAATCACAGACATAAGCAAACCGCTCTGTGGAAAGAAGAGTTTCTTTAATTTTTATTTGTATTGATAATGATTTGTTGTGGTTGTCGTACAGTATTATTACCTAAGACGACCCACCGATCTTAGTATTTCTACTAATTTATATTACAGATAACGTGAGCCGAAAATGTTGGCATTCATTTACGTCTGGCGTCCCCTAATACAACGCAAAAGATTATTAGTATGTGGTTGGCTATTTACTGGCAAACCGTTAATATTTTGCAATAACAGCGTGATTAATGTACATAGCAATAACAGTGAATGTTTTTCTCTTAAAGAAAGCAGAAAAAATAGGCGAATACCGATAGAAACTTAGAAATTCCTTACTTTATCTCGTGAATACCGTGGATACATGATTGACGCTGAAATAATTGTATACTCACTGTTTCTTTTCCTTGTTTAACCCCCCGAGGGGGTTTGGTAGGAGGAGGAGAGGACATAGTATTTGTTTTAGTATTCAAATACGGTGTTTTCCTTATTTTTGTGATAAAACTATAGGCTATCACTCCTCTGCGGCCTCTGCTCCGCCCCTTGACGTAACGTAATCTGTCAAAATATGACAACAAAATGCAATGTTAAATGCACGCCGTTCAGAAATCTGTTGCCTTTTCACGGTTACAACGGCTGAACGATTTTCGATATTTGGCACACACAGTTAGACCATGTACGCACGGCTACACATCAAGCTATACATTTCCAGTATAAGCTGACCTCGCATTGTACTGAAATCCTATACAATGCAAGATCAGCATAAACTGGAAATGTATAGCTTGATGTGTAGCCGTGTGTACTCTGGTCAAAGTATTCATTCTCCTGCAGTTACCCCAATTTATTAGGGCGCAACATGTCCCTTTTCTCCGTCTTTTCCTATTAGTCGTCCTAGTTCCTCTGTCTTCTCTATTAGTCGTCAGCTCAGTAGTCACCCCTTTCCATATCATATTTCCTTTCACACAGTCCATCCATCGTTTCTTTGTTATCCCATTACTCATATGTATAGCCATCAACATTCAAACTCAAAACTTTCCTCACGACATTTTAAATCATTCCTCCGCATCAGGTGCTGAGACCCTGACAACCGATTTCCGCACAATTTTTCAGTCACTGCACTGCCCTGACTACTCATTTCTAATTTATTCTATGATAGATTAGATTATAAATTACATGTTACACGGATCGATAGAATTTCTATCCATTCGTGTACACCACACATCTTTCTTAGCATTCATAACTCAGTGAGGATCTTTACTGCCATTTTATCACGATAGGTGGCGCATCGTCGACATGGCCATTGAAAGCTGTCAATTCCATACATTTTGTAACCTATCATTCAGTAAATTAAGTTTTTCTCGTAATATGCTTAAGTATGCTGTACCAGGATGTACTAAACTACTAACCCCAGTGTTCATTTATTTCCCAAAGATACTACGCTAAAAAAAGTGGGAAACTAAAAGAGTACAACTAAAAGTAACTTTCAATATGTTGATTGGTAAACTTTGGCAATATGGTGGAGTTCTGGTGGAGCTATTAACGTTTTGGTGAAGTTCTACAGCAGGAACGTCAAGCACTTGTCTTTCAGAAGCTTGAGAGCTTTGATTGCCGAAATGAAAATTTCGGTCATAGATAACCTAAAAACTAAAGAATACCATTTATAATTAAAGTAACGTTATCTCAATTTTCGTAAATTTTCCTACCATGAGTCAAGTGAGGATTAACACGTTCCAACTAAAAAATGATCCAAATGTAGAGCCTAGCACTGATGAAAAATATTTTATTAGATAGAAGTCAACTTCTCATTATGATCTGATTTCTTTCCAGTAATCCTTGCTTCTCGTTAGTTTAGTTCGTCTTTCAATTCTTTATGCTTCCAGGAACAATACATGTTAGCAATAACGATGGTGGATCGGTTTCAACATAAAAAATTACAAAAATCACTGATGTAAACAAAGCGAAAATAATTTGACAGCGGACATCCCGCCGCTGCCGACATCTGGGTTGAGCTTTCATTCATCCCTTTTGTGGCACAACATTGTGATCCATACAAGACAGCAACAGGGTAACTGCGTAAAGTCCGTAACACATTAACAGTAGCAATGGCTTTCATTTTGACAGTTCAACAACATTCTTTGCGTTATTTAGACAGACTTTTTCGAACATTTATGAAGCCTTCAAAATCATTCAAATTATGATTGAAAGTGATAGTGCAACTGCAGTGCAGCACCCGTGGCAACAATCGTGGACGCGTACGTGTTAGTTTTAGGACGAACAAATTGATTGACGTACGTTTGTTATCATGTCATTTTTGAATTCGAAAAGTCCGTTTTGTTTATAACGTGGAAATCGTGATCTTTCTTGATTAAAATACTGGACAATCAATAAGAAAGATTAAGATTAATCCTACTGTAATCAGTGTTTATGTGCCTTTAAAATGGATTACTCCACTATCAGCAACAAGACCAATTGTACAGAAGCTGAAGAGTTAACAAACGGTGAGGTAAGTGAACGGTATTATTTACTCAAGAAACAATACGACAACCTTTCGAGCAGCTATGAAGCGACCAAACAAGAGCTTCACGATGCAAGACGAAGTTATCAGACAGCATTGGATGTTCAAAGGCATTTGAACGCAGAGTTAGAAAGTTATCAAGCGGATGAGGCTCGTCGAAAGAATGATTTCATATCGCGTATAACAACGCTTCAAGAAGAAATTTCTGAGCTGCGGGAAGAGCGTACCGAAATAACAGAAAAGCATGCAACAGAAGCAAAAAAGTTTGAAATACAAATTCGAACTTTGAAAGAGGAACAGTCATTGAAATTGCGAGATAGTCCAGAGCGTGATAATTCTGAATTGGAGGAGGCACGTAAAACTGTGAACAGTGCGCTATCCGATGCGGCTGCAGCGAAAGAAGCGCTTGAAGAAGCGAGGATGGAAATTGCTTCTTGGCGCTTAAAAACTGAAGAGTTGATTTCCGCTATCGGTGAGATGCGTGCAGCAGCGGACTTCCGTAAAGAGGAGCTGAGGGCGGCTAATGAGCGCGAAGCTACTGCGCTTGCTGAATTAGCAGAAGCCAAAGCTATGCTACATCAGTGCACAGACACACAAGAGGACTTACAACCTCACGGTAATCATTTTTCAACCTTTTTATTTATCTAAAGCTTGAAATATCTATAAGTTTCATTCTGGCAAGAGGATTATCATTTACAGTGAAAAGCAATAATTATAATCTTATACGTACCAATCATCATCTTCATTCCCTTGTCCCATGTTATTTGGGGTTGGTGCAATACGTTTTCTTTTTCCGGACTTCAGGGTGTTGTGGTGCGACCTGGGAGAGGCTTGTGTCAAGCAGTGGAATGCTATATTTATTCTGAGTTGATGAAGTACCAATGCTTGGGTGAAGCCCACAACCCATCCAAAACTTTTCTCCTTGTTCTGGGTGATTTACATCCCCTCGGATGTAAACAAAAAAATTATAAAAAGGCCCCCCTTTTTATAATATTTTGTGTTTACATTTCTAAACTTTATAATCATAAAAATATACTTAATTTGTGTTTTTCAGCTGCTAAAGGAAATTCCATATTTGCTGAAGTTGAAGACAAGAGGCAGGAAATGGCAAAGAATCTCATTCAAATGAAACAAACTAATTCTAGGGTAATATGTTATTTTTATTTCTAATTTAATTTAATGGATAAAAAATCCAGAGTAAGTGTTTAAAAAAAGAATGGGTTTAGCTGTTTGGGAGCTATGATGCCACAGACAACAGACATACACATATACACATGTTAAACTTATAACAACTCTCTGTTTGCGTGGGGGGTTGAGAATGAAATGAATATTATTATCCTTATGTGGCCTTCTAACCCTCAATGTTGTGAATGTAACATTAAACTTTTTAATGGATTTTATCACAAGGAAATTGTTCACAATTACCATGGTTGAAGTGATTGCATTTTATGATGTATGAATGACAGGAATTTAAATACTGGTTGGCATTTACTGATGAAGTTATTTTAATAAATACCTATAATATTTTGGAGATATTAATAACTTAAAAAAAAAAAAAAACAAATGTTAATTCGAACTACTTCTAAACTAATCTGCGTTCGCAATTTATTGGTCAAACATGTAAACAAACGCGAGTATCAGGAAAGACAGCTGTAAAACCTACACATAAAAAGACATCAACTTTAAGTAAGTGTAAATAAGGTTGATTTTAGACTGACTGAAGTTGTAATGCAAACTGAACCTCAGTTTGCGTTACAATTTTATATTTTCTATGAGTTTTTCAACAGTACTAGTCAGTCTAAAATCAACCTTATTTACGCTTACTTAAAGTTGATGTTTGTTTAAGTGGAAATAATATCAATTGGAAACAAGGATTTAAATAGACCTTACAAGCTTTGTGCCACAGTCTACTTTGCAAAAAAATTATATTTTTATTTTGATACTAGTTGCGCCCCGCGGTTTCACCCGCCTAAGTCTCGGTTGTATCGGAATATTGGGATAAAAACTATCTTATGTCCTAATCCAGGTTCTGATCTGACCAATCTGACCCATGTGCCAAATTTCATCCAAATCTGTACAGCCATTTTAAAGTAAAAAGCAAACAATCTCACTTTGCATTTATAATATTAGTTAGTTTTTTATCATTTCAGTTGCGAAGAGAGCTAGCTAACAAACAAGCTGAAGTAGATGGCTTACTGCATGAGAAACAGACAGTTTGGGAGCAGCAAGCAGGAGCATCAGCACACTATGATAGAGAACTTATTGGTAAGCCAATGACATGTCTTTTAAATAATTAAAGTCTTCCATTACTGGGCTTTATAATTACTTTTTGGATGAACCAGCCAAGTAGATACTTTTTCCTGGATTTAAAAGTACTCTTGTTTCGACTGGAATCAGATAACTTATTAATTTAATATGTTGTTACTTTTAAACATTTAGGAAGCTCTTCTTGAATTCATCAGTGTGTATACCTCGTATTCACTAGAAGACAAAAGTCCCGCAACACGTGTCGCTAGAGCAGTCGTTAATACTAGCTTTTGTGATCAGTCAGTCAGAAGCAGGATATAACCAGGATACCTATAGAACTAATTTTCTTCTTTTCGTGTGGTTAGTGACTAACCTGGTGTCAGAGTTTTAAAACTGCCCATGGGCCTCTGACTTGGCTTCACATGCCGTCGAGAAATATCTCTCAGGCATGCCGGTTTCCTCACGATGTTTTCCTTCACCGTTTTTGAAGGAAGTGATAGTTATACAATACGCACATGGATCCGAAAAGTCAGAGGTGTCTTGGGTCCGAACTCGAGACCTCTGACTTGGCGGTCGGACGGTCACACCACTAAGCTATAATAATAACTATGCATTGACGATAAAATAAAATACTGTTCAATCTTGGTAGCAACATCCCACTGACATCTTATAACATTACCTTTATAGAAGGCTATGAGGAGCGCATTACTCAGCTGGAAGGTGCGTGTGAGAAGCAGCGTCGTGAGCTGTCCCGCTGGTTCGGCAAGCTGTGTGAGCCCACTGCTAACGGCTGGCTACCTGGTGTGCTGGATCATTTGAAGTATGTATACCTGCTAGGCAGTAGGTATTTAATTAAACAAGTGGTCGAAATTCGACCACAATTCATTAGAATTTTATGTTTGATAGGATAGTTCATAATAATTCCATGTATAGTACATACTAACTCCATGATGCCATGGTAGTACATACTAATTCTATGCTGTTATGTCATTATTCTAAGGTAGCCATTTTTAAACATTGTGTGAAACGCATGGTGGTTTTTTTTTTTTTTCTCCATTAATAAGAACTGACGTTCTTAGTAATTGATTACAATGTAGCCTAATAGACTAATAAGCACTTTGTTTCTAACTTAATATATTACGAAAAACGCATGGTAGTGTAAGTAATGTTTTTTAAAATAATTGAATTTATTTCTAATGCATATTATTTGAAAATATTAGCTTTCTGCATTCTCTCTCAATATTGCTCTTCCGTCCGACTAATTTTCGTAAAAAGGGGTTCAAAGTTTATGCTTCACGTATTGATTGATTTAAGTAATGTTTACTAACAAACAGTGTATTGAAAACCCATTGATGGATGGTGACCTTACAAGTTGATTTATGTACAGAAGTATCCAATTAAAATCTATTACGGTCTGCTTGCGCTACACTACCTGCGTGTTGCAGGTAGTGCAAGCGGACCGTACTAGATTTTTTTGTCTTGTATATCAAATCTATCGATACCCATCACATCTGCGGAGTTTCGCTAGCTAATTTACTTCGACCCTGTATAGGTAAGTAACCTTCATTAGGTCCTTATTGTGGTATTTGTTATTCAAATGTTCAATTAAAAAAAAAAAACACCTGTTGTTTATTTGTTGGTTCCAAAAAATATGTTTTGGGTTGTTTTATTAGGCTTCCTTCGTTAAGACGCAATTACGCTTGGTTGTTAACCCGTATTCGGGTGCTCGAAAGACTACTCGAATTTGGACAGCTGATGCATTAATTACGCTGGTCATATCATCATTTCAGCCGAAAGACGTCCACTGCTGGACATAGGCCTCACCCAAGCACCGCCACTTCGACCGGTTTTGTGCTTCCCGCATCGAGTGGATTTCTGCGGCCTTCACCAGGTCATCGGTCCACCTTGTGGGAGGCCTTCCAACGCTACGTCTTCCGTTACGCGGTCGCTACTCCAGAACCATCATCATCAGCCATCTTTTCTGCGAGCAATATGCCCTGCCCACTGTCACTTAAGTTTGGCAATTCGTCGGGCTAAGTCGGTTATCTTGGTTCTAAGGATCTCTTCATTTCTGATTTTGGTCTTGATCTCTACACTGGTAATCATATACGGGCTAACAACTACGACTAGTTTGAATACAGACACTACTCATTGTGATGCATGGCAAAGCACTGATGAAAGAAATGAAAGGAAAACTGGCGTCGGTAATCCGAATTCGGATAACCCAAATGATGAAGCTGGACTAGATTATCCGAAGACGGGCGTACTCTCGACCCCGGTCGTTTGCCCGAATTCCATAGGCAATCGAATTCGGGAGAATGACCAAGTGTAATTGTGCCATTATTGTTATAGGTATTTGTCGTTCAAAAAGATTCTGTTGTCTGTTCGTTTCAAAAAACATTCATTTATTTTTATGTCATTTTAATTCTTAATAAATAAAGGGTTATTTATTTCTGTTTCATTTTGAGAATAAAACTCAAGTTTTCTTTTCTTTACGTTGTCTTAACAAATTGCATGTATTGTGCAAATATTTGCTTTTTTATTACTGTCGGATTGGTTTTTATTTTAGATTTCCTTCCACAGGTTAAGTTTTATATTTCAATGTCACAAAGATGACATAGTTCGAATATAAGTCGTAGTACTAGGAATGCAAAAATAATACGTTTGGAACGTCTTAACGATGATGAAAACGAGGAAGAAAGAAAGAAACTAATATCAAATAACAGAAGAAAAAATCTAGTGATACAGTATAAAAGTAAAATCTCTAAAAAACTTTTTAAATTGAATGCACTATTCTGAACGCTTGTGTAACTTGAGAAGTCGTTTTGATACCGTGGATACCACTGATATATCAATAAGGATGTTAACTGGGAAAAAAAGACTAGTCCGTCAGTCAGATAAATTTATCATATTAATAAAAAATGGTTTAGATAAAACGCATTAAAGTTAGGGAGTGGGGGCTTGCTACGTCATAAGTCAGTATAGAATCTACCGGGTCATGCCACATTTTAACGAATTGCCTACTCAATGTAATCTCTTAATCTGTAATCTTTTGACTACGTATAAAAAGAAAAAGTATTTGTCCAATATTTTTTTATAATCTACCAGATGGACAATATTTTTTTTGTCAACACCCCTATTATTTAAATTCTTCTCGCTCCCTATTACATGTGACTAAAATAACTGGCAAAATATGTACTATAGGTATACCTCTGCCTAACCCTTCGGGGAATATTAGGCGTGAAGTTATACTATGTTAAATTCTTTCCAGATCCGAATGCGAGCAACTAAGAGCCGAAGTACTATCGCGAGGCGCCGCACAACTCGCCAGCGCGGCACAAGTCAGGGAACTCCGAAGAAAGCTCGCCCTACTCACAGCTAGCGCCACGAAACAGAACAGCTCTCCCGCAAACAAACCTGACATTAATGGCGATTACGATAAGACCGATATTGGCATGCTTAAAGTTGCGGTGCAAGTTAGAAGTAAATTAACTCCTGATGATGTTAAGAAGAAAGTTTCTTTTAATTGATGTAGGGCTGTAAGTGATAATAATTGAGGCTGTGGGTAGATATGGGGCGGAGGCAGAAGGATAATAGTACGGCCAAAGCAAGTTGCAAGTTTTTAAGAGCTATTGTCGTCCGCAATAGCTCTTAAAAACTTGCACTACAAAAATCGTCAAATTATTATCATGAAATTGCTTACTAATAATTAAACCTGCATTAAAAACAGCTTAATTTTCTATCTCTGGGTCATATTTAGACATAGCCTATCTTTAAAATTAAGTATAATCAATAAGGAAAATAAATATATGAACAGTATTTTATCTTTTAGTACCTGGGCCACCTAACTTTGCTCAGGTAAAAATAGAGAAAACGAATTTTCCCACATATGAGATCTAGCTAGATCGTTTTTCACCCCGTAAATATTGCAAAATCGAAATCGTTAGAGCCGTTTTCGAGAACGTGATTAAAAATATATTTAAATATATGCAAATATTGCTCATTTAGGAGTATAAGATATATTTTATTAAAGAACAGACATCATTTCTAAATACTTACTAGTTCTACAGTGAAACAAAATATGAAATTCACCGATCATTACCGACCATTTGCCGAGATTAGACACGGATTCGTAAGAAATGGCATGAAAACGTGCGCGCGACTTGCATTACGAATCTGCGACAAACGCCTAACGTCGTGTCGATCGTGAAATTTCAATACTAGAAGATTTGCCCTCAATAGTGAGTGGGATTCATTGGTAAAAAGGTGTGTGATCATTCCATTTCTTAGGATCCATTTTCTGAGGTAATATAACAGCTGGGAAAGACATTGTTGAGTAGACCAAGGGATCTCTCGCAGTACCAAAGCATTGTGTAACTACTTCCAGTGGTTTATCGCCAACACATTTGACAGTAACTTAGAAATGTACCAATTTATTTTAAACATTTCTCAATAATAGAACATTTTACACATTATTATGTCGCAAACAGCAGTTTGGGAGTCGAGTTTGGGATATTAGCACTGTTCACTTCCCGACCCTCCGCACGATTGCTCTGCGAAAACGCTCCCGTTGAAGTCGATTCCCAGCAATTGTATTTGCTCAATTTTACCTAGGTATGTTACATTTTGATTTACAGAATGCGTAGATGTTGACTTGGCGATGAGAGGATCTTAGGATCTAGGAGGAGTAGTATAGAAAATCAATTATTTACTGTGTTTTTTAAAGAGCAAGTAAAAAAAAAAAATACACCGTGTGGCATATCAAACGAAAGGGCTTACTGTGAGGTAAATTTTTTTTTTTCTAATTTTGAATTAAATTGTTACTAGCCTAAAATAAAATTAAAAATACAGCTAAGTAATAGTTCTATACAGGAAAATCTATAAGAATTCTATGGTTTTAAAATAACATGGCAAATCTCTCAATATTGTGCGTACACCCTTACATTTGCAGATGGAATGTATGGGAGAACATGCATTTTAACTACAATGTTAAGTTTGTGCTTGGGATAAATAAATTCATCCCAACTACCTAACTACCCTTCATTGTGCGAAGTCCGATATGCACTTGGTCGGTTTTTGAGCGGGGGGAGTTTATGACCTTGAATTACATTGCTTGACAATATTATGTTTGTAGTAAACTAATTCTGGTGTGATCAGTTGGACGAGAGGTCCCTCAGCGCATGTTCTCGTGCATGCGCGACGTGTCTGGTGCGCCGCGCTCGGTCGCGTGCGTCGCGCTGCGTGCGCGCGCGAAGCCGCGACGTTGCCGCATCCTGCACGCACTTCGTGAACGCCCCTGGAGATATCCCGTGTAGGATTAATGATATGACAAGCAATTTTGTTGCTTACTCATATGTAATAGGAGGCGAGCTTATGATCATCGACCATTTACTGGCGAAATGTGGGTGAACCTAGGATACATCCACCACCCATCTGCCAACCGCGTACAGGCAGGCACAGCTATGGTAGGCTCCCGCAAGGTGATCCGACAATTTGTTAATTTTGTAAGTTGCTTTCATAGTTTTCTGATTTATGAAACAGCACCTGTCGTGAAAATGTGACCATCTTGTAATTTTTGGACAAATATGTCGCATTGTCAATTATATTAAATAGGGCTCAGGTGAAAGTCGCGGCAATGCGCTAGATGTGGCCGATAAACACGGCCAGGCCGCGTAATGCCAGACTGACTATATTACCACAGACACGGGTTGCTCTGTGCTCGTAGGTAGTTTGCTTTAGTTAATGAAGAGCATTGTACCTACATACCACCACAGGCAATGTCTGTGTTGAAATACATTTTGCTTTAGAATATTGGAGCAAAATACATACGAGTACAGACAGCCACAATTAATTTTTAATCTGCTGCGGTACATATGGCATCGATAGTTCTGAGCATAATACATGCTACTGCAGACAATAGAATGTCTCTCTTACTCCTCTGTGATGCCGTCACTCACCACCTTCCGCTCCCGCGCCGCTGTTGCCTTCGACAGTGACCGTGACCTAATTACACAGCAGTTCAAATGTGTCGAGGTGCCCTAATTGTGTTATTGCGACCAATTTTGACGTAGCTAGTAGCGTAGTTGGTCACAGTTCTAACCTAACCTATTAGGTCGGAGTGATCTAATAGTTATATTACTAGATCGTGCTCGTATCATAGTTATATTCCTAATAAGACATTTATGAACCACTTTCATATAACTATATTACGGTATATAGTTATCCTTTGCTCTGGACTCTTACGTAGTTTGCTTTAGTAAATGACGAGCATAATGTATACTAAGTAATACAGAGAATATCTGTGTTGAAGTACATTTTGCTCTTTAGTGTATTTTGTGTTTTGTCTTTAGTGTACATTGTGTCTGTGAACCGCTTTCACAAAGCGGTACACAGACTGGATGTCTGTGGTAATATACAGTCTGGCTTTACGCGTCCCGGCCCTATAGCTCCCCCATAGTGCCGGGCCGTCTTTTAGTTAAATCATGAGGATTCCAAATCAAACCTACCCACAGTATCCCAACACCTAATGATATCGGAGCTCAACTTAGCGTCGTCGTAGCATTGAATGACCTTCTGCTTGCAGTCTGCACATATCGGGTCTACGCTCACCATGTTCGACGTACGCATGTCAATACGGGCTGCTATCGCGCTCAGATCGTTTACGGTTATTCTGAAACAATAAGGTAACGAAAGGTACGTGAAGTATGCTGTCGCTCGTCTGTGATGGAAAGTAACAACTATAAATACTAGTGAGGGCCTAGTGCGAGTTTTAATGCTTACGCGATCGCGTACCTTTAAAATTTTCCAGACAATTGATCAACCACGAGTATTGGATTAATTATCAAAGATCAGACTTAGAAAATTTCTAAGGTTTTTTCTTGTAATTTCAGAATAGCTCGAAGGGATTTTCTTATTTTGCTTAGTTTATTATGTTTATATAAATACCTACCTAATTGTATTATGCCTTCTGTTGGCATCTTTCATTAAAACTCCATGATTTTCTGATGGTACCAACAAGTGTGGGGCGGCGGACGGCGCGACAAAGGTAACTGCTGCCGTCAGCTGCCAGCGACAGACGACGACAGCGAGCGAAGCTGTTGATTATTGTTTTATCAGTATCGTCATCAGTTTCTTCAATAAATGCTGAACATAGAACCCCATAGGAGCAAGGAATACTTGTGTTAAGTAAGAGGAGGCTGGGAAAAATATCTGAATCATGGACTATAAAAATAATTTTGTGCGCTTGCCACACTACGTAGGTAAACAGCTGACTCTGACGGCATGCAGTTACCAAGACTGAATAAAAAAACATAATTTTTGCTCATAGCAGCTTAGGTTTAAAGAACCTACTACATAAGACGCTATAGGAACCATATAGCTTCGTAGGAGAGTTATGGCAACCGACATAGTGTGAAGATTTGCCAAACTTGAGTGTGTGGACCCCACATTGCTCGCAGACCGGATAGCTAATGCGGCTGAATGAGCCCAATGGCTGATGATGATGATGATGATGATGATGATGGGCTGAGTTCTGGTGTAACGACCGTGGATGTGGTTTATCCCTCAACGAACATGGTTTTTAAGTTATGGTTGTAGCAAAAACAAGGCACTTTTGGCGCCTGGCAAAAATAGGAACTAACGCCACGATCTTGTTTTTTCAATATTTTACATGTTTACTAACAGCGCCCTCTTGTCAATGCCAATCAAGCGCCAAAAGATCCCTCTAGCAGTTTATTGACGTACCCGGTTATCTCAGAATGGCTCTCGTCCATACATTTCAGCTTCTCTATGTAGATCTTGTCCTTGTAGTCACCGCGTGGCGTGGGTAGTGAAGCTTTTGATGTCGCCGCCGCTGCCGCCGCCGCCGCCCCGCCGGCCAGCGTTGCATCTTCCACCAATCTCTCCACCTGTGGTCATAAATCAAACAAAAACAAAATTTTCGCAGTCGCCATCTTGGATTTACATTTTGACCTCACAATCGACTTTAGCACCCTCGAAAGCCGTGGAAAATGTCGAAAAAAAAGAAAGGGTCCCCGCGGCCGAAGCTGCGGGCAGCAGCTAGTAATACATAACTAGTAATTCAAAGTAGGTATTATACAGGGCTGTCTCAAACGTAGTAGGCCAAACGCAAATGGGGTAAAGCGTAGGTGGATGGACGGACGGACGGACAGCGGAGGCTAAGTAATTGGGTTCCATTTGGCAACCTTCGGGTACGGAACCCTATAAATCTCTCATTTGTTCAATCTGCTTTGGGTAATGACAACACAAGTTATGACACAAGTTGTGTGTGTCGTTTTTCAGGACTTTGTAAACGATGTTTTTAGGAATGTGGTTTGCAGATTGTTGAGGGAGTAAATAAGAAGTTTTATAAGATATAAGTCATTTGATATAAGTAAAGATATTTCCTTTATTTACTGCCCATACATTTATGATAAGATATTATTGTTTGTTACCATAAAAGTGAAATAAGGGAAAATTAAATGTCCGCACTAAGTAACCTCAATTGTAATACTCTTTGTTCTGTTCCCACAGACAAACCGTGAAAACGGTTTTGCGGGGCATAAAGTTCTTAAGTTAAGATTTTTATAAACTTTGTTCATGATAAATAAATAAATAATAATAAGGCCTACGCAGGGCAACAGAGAAAGTAAAAAAAAAGAATTCAAAATAAAACACATGCACCGATCCCATCATAACACTAAATGTGTTAAATTTAAATACTCAACACCTTAGCTCATCACTTATCTAGAGACGTTTTGGTAAAATTAGAGAAAAAAGATAAGATTCGGATATTTCGATCTTGTTATGAAACCCATTTTTTTTTAAAGTTTCTCACTAAGCTATGTTTATGAAATTTTCCCCGTCAATATTATGAGTCAGTCAATAAGTCAGTAATATCAATAATTAATAGTAGATTATTAACCAAGGGGATAAAGCAGTGTCTTCTGTCGCGGGTGACGATTTAAATCACGAGCGTAACGAAGGACTCGACGAGTCCTGAGTGTAGCGAGGGATTTAAGTTCACCCAAGACTAAGACAGCTTTATCACCGAGGAAAATACTCTACTTTTCGTACCATTTGCGAAAAAATTAACACAATAATAATATGAGATAAGCATTTATTAAAAATAATGACAATTAAAAGTAAAAGTTAACATTCGAAACATTGGTCCAATTATTGATAGAGAGAGTTACATTTTTGTTTGGTACATTTATTGTTGATGAGTTGATTTGAGTATTTCTCTGTTCTTGCGTCTGAGGAACTTGCGTTTCATTGTAGATAGTATACGTCGGAGATAGTGGTGGTGGTGCATCGTGAGTTACGGACGAAGATAAGATGCCGAAGTTGATGGTTGTGGCTCTGATGGATTAAGTTTTATATTTTTGTTAATTTGACTGCTTAATATGGTTTTATTCGCCATTGAGCTTTCGATATAACCCTCAGCTACTCCATCAGAGCTCCAACCACCGTGTCTTTTTATTGACGTAATTTCCGCCCCTGAATCCGCCAAGAAAGTCGCCGAAGTTCTTCTAAAGCAGTGACCGGTGTAGAGTTCAACATCTTTAAGTTTTAAATATTTAGCAATTTCCTTCGGCATATTGCTAATTTTATTTTTGCCGATGGCTTGTCGAGTACATTTCCTATTCCGATAGTTTATAAAAAATCTATTGTTTTCCATGTTGGTGGGACGTAATGCTTGGTATTTATGAATGATTTTAGTATATTGTCCTTGTACAATGAATGACCGATTTTTCTTTGTCTTAGTTTCCTTTACATTAATCAGCAGCAACTCATTAGAATGATTTTCAACGTCCTCCACCTTTAAGTTTACAAGTTCACATCTGCGGCAAGCACCATTGAGTCCAAAAATTAAGGCCACCTATAACAAAGATAAAAAACAGGTAAATATATAGAATAATTACCATTACTAACATACGAAACATTCATAGTTAAATCATGTATACTTACTTTTGTGGCCAGAAAAATTTCGTCAGGAGCTTCATTAAGAAATTTTTCCACATTTTGAGTCGTAAAAATTTTAGACTTCTTTGCGCAATTCCCTTCTGATTTTCTTTTTAAAGCCAGTTATTTCGTGAATCTATTTATTTCAATGCTGTGTTTGATGCTTATTGTAGCTTTCAGTTTTGAGTATATGCACCAAAGTGTATTCGGATTCTTTGTCTTGGATAAATAATCAAAATAGACAAGAAGTACTGATTCTGAAATTGATAGGCCATTCGCACTTCTCCACGTTGAAAATTCTTCATAAGTTTTTAAATAATTTTCCTTGGATTTTGTTGGAAGCAAATTATTTATAATTGCGGCAGCATTTGCACTGATGGAATCCGACAATTCACTGTCACTGTCGCTTTGATTTAACATCGTAACGTATTTTTAGAACATTAACTTATTTATAAAAATAAATTAAAATAAACTTAACGTTTATGTATTTGAAGAAAACAAAAACGCGGCAAATTCCTAGACTAATATTTTTTTGTCGGAAAAGCAAAGGCATCAAGCTCATACGGCCTCGTCGGTTTTCGTAATTTTATTTAATAATCATAACTGCATAATAAATGCGTATTCCTTTTTCAAAAAGATGTATAATGCTTTATATACAAACTCAATGGTGTAAACACAGATGTAGTTCAGTACTTTTTTGAGCAAGTGGTACGAAAAGTACTTTTTCGTACCACTTGCTCAAAAAAGTGACATTCTATGCCACAAAAAGCGAACATAACAATAGTCATTTTTAATCTGTAAAAAACAGGGAAAGAAAATTGTACTGAATTTCATTCATCCTCTAGGGGGAGAATGTGATTTAAATTTGGAATACTTACCGAAATTTATACTGAACTACATCTGTGTTTACACCATTGAGTTTGTATATATAGCATTATACATCTTTTTGAAAAAGGAATACGCATTTATTACGCAGTTATGATTATTAAATAAAATTACGAAAACCGACGAGGCCGTATGAGCTTGATGCCTTTGCTTTTCCGACAAAAAATATTAGTCTAGGAATTTGCCGCGTTTTTGTTTTCTTCAAATACATAAACGTTAAGTTTATTTTAATTTATTTTTATAAATAAGTTAATGTTCTAAAAATACGTTACGATGTTAAATCAAAGCGACAGTGACAGTGAATTGTCGGATTCCATCAGTGCAAATGCTGCCGCAATTATAAATAATTTGCTTCCAACAAAATCCAAGGAAAATTATTTAAAAACTTATGAAGAATTTTCAACGTGGAGAAGTGCGAAAGGCCTATCAATTTCAGAATCAGTACTTCTTGTCTATTTTGATTATTTATCCAAGACAAAGAATCCAAATACACTTTGGTGCATATACTCAAAACTGAAAGCTACAATAAGCATCAAACACAGCATTGAAATAAATAGATTCACGAAATTACTGGCTTTAAAAAAAAAGAAAATCAGAAGGGCATTGCGCAAAGAAGTCAAATTTTTTTACGACTCAAAATGTTGAAAAATTTCTTAATGAAGCTCCTGACGAAATTTTTCTGGCCACAAAAGTAAGTATACATGATTTAACTATGAATATTTCGTATCTTATGGTAATTATTCTATATATTTATATATTTACCTGTTTTTTATCTTTGTTATAGGTGGCCTTAATTTTTGGACTCAATGGTGCTTGCCGCAGATGTGAACTTGTAAACTTAAAGGTGGAGGACGTTGAAAATCATTCCAATGAGTTGCTGCTGATTAATGTAAAGGAAACTAAGACAAAGAAAAATCGGTCATTCATTGTACAAGGACAATATACTAAAATCATTCATAAATACCAAGCATTACGTCCCACCAACATGGAAAACAATAGATTTTTTATAAACTATAGGAATGGGAAATGTACTCGACAAGCCATCGGCAAAAATAAAATTAGCAATATGCCAAAGGAAATTGCTAAATATTTAAAACTTAAAGATGTTGACTTAGAACTTCGGCGACTTTCTTGGCGGATTCAGGGGCGGATATTACGTCAATAAAAAGACACGGTGGTTGGAGCTCCGATGGAGTAGCTGAGGGTTATATCGAAAGCTCAATGGCGAATAAAACCATATTAAGCAGTAAAATTAACAAAAATATAAAACTTAATCCATCAGAGCCACAACCATCAACTTCCGGCATCTTATCTTCGTCCGTAACTCACGATGCACCACCACCACTATCTACAATGAAACGCAAGTTCCTCAGACGCGAGAACAGAGAAATACTCAAATCAACTTATCAACAATAAATGTACCAAACAAAAATGTAACTCTCTCTATCAATAATTGGACCAATGTTTCGAATGTTAACTTTTACTTTTAACTGTCATTATTTTTAATAAATGCTTATCTCATATTATTATTGTGTTAATTTTTTCGCAAATGGTACGAAAAGTAGAGTATTTTCCTCGGTGATAAAGCTGTCTTAGTCTTGGGTGAACTTAAATCCCTCGCTACACTCAGGACTCGTCTTAAATCCCTCGCTTCGCTCGTGATTTAAGTTTTTAACACCCTCGCTACGCTCGGGAGTAAACCTCGAGTCCTTCGTTACGCTCGCGATTTAAATCGTCACCCGCGACAGAAGACACTGCTTTATCCCCTTGGTTAATAATCTACTATTAAAAGCTATGTGCACGTACTCTATTGTACATTTTTTTAAATCTGGGCTTAGAAAGGTTCGCAAAATTTTAATAAAAAGTTAGAAAAGACAAGTAAAACTAAAATCTGAAGCGTTGCAGAGCCACATTGAACGTAAATAGGAATATAATCGTGTACCTACACTATAAAGGCACCTTCCAGTCAGATTTGAATTCGCTACGTCGAAAATTTTGTTCAAGGGTTGGAAAATCCAAGTGAAAATGTTTTTTTTAAATTTTAATTATTACATTTGCGAAATTTTATGAACTGTTGAGAATATCCCGAGTTTAAAACTTTTAAATGATAGGTGGCCACCTCCGCTTTATCCCATTTGCTTTTGGACGAATAAGTTTGAGACGCCCTGTATAAAATACACCTTTAATTGCTGATTCCGGTACTGCAGGAGCTCTAATTTCTTACATTACCATAGGCTCCCTATTCAGCGCAGACGTGCCTCACACACAATGCCTACTGTTATAAGTAGGCATTAAGTCTTTTCTGATTATATTGTGTGCTTCAACCTAAGTCAAATAAAAATTTCGTTCTTTCTTTTACTTATTACTGCCCCGACAGATTTGCCCTGTCAAAATTCAACAAAAATCCCATAGAAAAAAACATTAAGTATAATTTTTTCCCGATTTTTTCGATTCGTACAAACCATTTTGTTCGAGATACTGATGTGATGATCATCGGGTTCTTCTTCAATGAAAGACTGCGTGGAGGTCGCTTTTGGTCGTTGGAAGGCTGTTGCACGAACTGACTGACCGGCACCCATGCTGGTGAGAATTTCACCTGGTGGAAAGAGATGGAAAATGTAAACGATTATAAATTTTTAATTATAAGATTTTTTTGCCTGCTGCCTTGTGATAGGACCAACCCAAAAAGAAGATATCTGATATCGACCGACCGACAAAGAATAGTCGAAAAGTCCTTATGGTCCCTAGACGGTCAAAATAGCTGACAAGCGCGAAAAATTCATGTGCTTGTCAAAACGTCACGTCGCGCGCGTCTTGCGACGACTGACATTATGACTTTGCGACCGAATTCGGTCGTATAGCGTTCGCTATCTATGTCGAGACTGCAGGGCCTGCAAATGCTGGGTTTGTCAATAATAATAATAATATAATATAAGTTTATTAGTACATAAAAACAATAACACAGTACATAACATATGGAAACAGGGTTGTACTATCAAGTTTAAAATATTGTAAGGTTTCCGGGCCTCCAAATTAGGTACGTAGACCTAATCTTAGGACTCGGGAGATTTTGCGGTTTCCATTTATATTTACAGTGGTTGTTAACATAGCACATGGAGTGAATGATTATGGTTGTGCATCTAGGAGTGTGTATATGAGTGTAGTTTGTGTGTAGGGAGGTGTGTGTGTGAAGTGTGAGTGTTTGATAAGCGAGTGAGAGAGAGTGTTCAATAGGAACCGGCAGCGGCTTTCTGTTGACTGTCAGGCCAACTATGTAATACAAACATACCTAATTAACCAATTGATGTTATTCCCACTTAAATAAACATCAACTTTATGCAGGTGTAAATAAAGATGACTGACTAGTACTGTTGAAAAAGTTATAAAAAATATAAAGTTAGCGCAAACTGAAGCTTGTTTGTAGGTTTGTTGTTTTTCCTAAAACTCGTGTTTGTTTACATGTTTGGCAAATAAATTGCGAACGCAGATTACGTAAACTCTCCTTAGGTCATGTTGGTAGCTAGGATTACATTGGAAGAAGACGTTAGAGTGCGCGCAAGATAAGTCTGCGCTCGACTGGTGGCGGGCGTTGGTGTGCTTAATTCTATACATAATATAATATTTAAAATATTAAATCAATATTAATAATTAATCTTATATTAATATATATATATAAATAATTTTATACTTAATTTGACTTTGCATAAACGACAAGACGCAGACAGCGGCATACTTATTAGTTAAAATTTCAGCCGCGCGCAGATTTATCTTGCGAGCACTCTGGACATATGACATGCCAAGAAGCATTACCTATACCTAACTACCTACCATGTTACCTACCTATTAGTCACGATTACATATTTTTATATTTTAATCACGTGAATTATAATATGATTCGTTTTAATTGCAAATAGAAGTAAATCTTGTTAACTGATCATTTAACTAATAAAAAAAGATAAATAAATATAAAATTCTCTGCGCAGGCTTCAAAATTGCCTCATTCTCATTTTACAGGAAAATTGATGAAGTCATATTTTTTTTAATAATCGTTCTATCACGAATGATTTTGTTAAGGTTGACAACCTAATAGATGACAATATAATTTGATTTATAATACTGGCAATACCTACAGCTTTTATAATTTGCATCGAACAGTTCCGGGTTCATTAATGAATGGATCGGACAATTATAAAGTAGTAACGTTTTTAAGTAAAAAACTGATCAGACGAACGAGTAAAGTATGAACAAAACATTTTATAAGTATATTTTGTGCCAGTTACAAACGTACTAGGTCCCTGCCAATAAACGGGTTTCTATTGAAGTAAGGCCTTCGGACCAAGCGCATTTCGGCTGAACAATCTGCCATCAAACAGGCTGACGGCCGCCCACCGGAAAAAACTTAGCAAGAAACGCCTACGATGTCCCTACACGCACCAGCAGGAATGCCCAGATATTGCCAACATTAGGGATAAAGTCGTTAGGACTCTTTTGCCTTAATATTTTGACAGCACTCTTATTCTCAACACTGGAGCAGCGACATCTGCTTGGCGATAGATCTAAAATTGGTGGAAGAAGATACTTCCCCGTCTACGAAGACCTTTCTAAGAAACTAAAATGTTTCTTGAGAACTTTAGTCATCTGAACTGCTCAGCCCGAAATAACTAAACGACCGTTCTAAAAAAAACATTCGTGTTTAGTTCCTATTCGATTTATCAACACGAAAAACCGAGTCGGAAGTTATAATTACTAAATGCTTATCGATATCATCAACAAACGATAGTCATTATTCATCGCTAAAAGCTACAATCATTAAGTCAATGATGTAATTGTAGAGACCATAGATTCCAGACTCCAACGATGGCCCCGGGGAAGTATTTCCAAAGAGGTTGGATATGGGCCCGGAATTCTATCGAAATCGTTTAAGCTGCACGAGTCCTAGGTGATTTGGTGTAACATAATATTTTACTGTTTTGTAATTTTTTACTTTTGCTGCAAGAACGTAAAAATTGCTAACGATCTGTTGCTGAAAAGTAAGCTCAAACTTACCTGCGTACCTGAGGCGTATGATGATCTTATCATACAAATATTCTCATAAGTAATAGTATTGAGTACGTGCCTATTTCAGGAATATTGGCTGTTTTTGACTTAACGTTGCATAAAGAATGATTGTCTAATTTTCGTATTTTTATTAAGTAAAATCAATTAAATTAAAAGTTTAAAATAACGTTAGACAGACCACAATCTCTTTTATTGAATCAACATAATTGGTGATTTTGCATTAATTGTTTCGGCATTATAAAATAAAAATAACAGGTGTGTGTTACCTATAAATAATATACCTAATTTTTCACAATATTTTTCCTGTCTATAAATTCAGCTTGACCTCAAATAAATGTCATAGAATGATTTGTGAAAATATAATCTCAGTTAATTACTAGTGTTTTAAAAAATTGTATCGTAAATGTGGTGAAACAGATACTTATTTATATAATATTAGTCATTCACACAGTCTACATCATAGATCCTGATCTAAAAAAACTGTGGGTTAAAGTATGTAGAATTCTCTGTGGTATTCCAAACTGATTTTTAAGTAAGTATAGGAACAAGTACCTACCTGTCATGGTCTAATTTTAGTTTAGGCTGTTTTCGGAGAATTTCTTTGAGAAATTGTGTTTTTAATAATGACCTTTTAGTTTGGTGTATTTTGAGGCGATGATCTCTTGAAGTATTTGGGCGATATTTCGTCAGGATCGATATGGAAGGCCCTTTTAAACGTCCCTTCAAACGAGCCACCGGCCATTGAGATACCTGATGGCGGAAAGGTACGGCTAATAACATATATCCCTTAACCTAATGTATCAAATGCCTGTTTTCACTAGCGCTTAGCGACACCTAAATGAAGGCAAAATAAAAGAGCGCTGTTGGATTTTGTACGCTTGGTTCAGCCCCGAAAGTTTAAAATCTTACAGCGCTATTTAAGTGTCGCCTATTGTTAGTGAAAACTGGCATTAGTCCTTTTCACTAAAAACTGTGGTCGATTTGCCTACTATTCTTACTTCATTAGTTCATAATTTATTCTAAAGTCGTAATTTTTCTGTCTCCGGCGTGGATTCGCTTCGCGTTGCGCGGACGCACCACGATCTTTCATCTCTAGGCCTTGAACTTTGTCGACAGCGGCCATGTAATTGGCGTACGAAAGAAGTTAAGAATGTCGGGTCAAGTTGAATAGTAAATATAAATCTGCTACTACCGGCAGAAATCCAAAGCTTAGTAAATCGATGGCATTTTAAATTGAGGATACCTATTAAAATCCTAATATAAAAACACGATTGGCGATGGTAGAGCAAAGCTCTGTTGAACTGACGGAACCTTTTGGCATATACAACCTTTTGATGTCCCTTTAATTCTAAGGTAATAAATATCATTATACTATAAGTAAAGATAATACAAAAAGTTCTAGAACAAGTGTTCCAAAAATACATACTTTCAAAGATAACTTTATACGTACACTATAGTCACTAGACTCTCGATGTGTGTATCTTACATAGTTTCATTGATAAGTACGAGTAAAATCATTTTGATTCAAACCAATCATTCATATTTAAAGCTAAGAAAATGCGACGTTGTCATTTTTTTTTTTGGTCTGAATTAAATGTTTATTTTTTTCACGTAAGGTTATTTATTTCACATAAACTATCGTCGACTTTATTTAGTAAGAAAAAAATAACAAACAAATAATTCATATGCCAGTTGATTGTTTGACATGGTCTCATTAATACCCTAGAGTTATGGTATATCAAAAGGAACACGTTGTATTTAAGGAATATTTTTCGGAATCAATTTGAATCCTGGACTGTTATCGGTTGGTTGTTGACTGGCGTCATTTCATTCTATGGCGTCTACAGGTATCGAGCCCAAATGAATATCGTGGGACGTACTAATGTTCCAACACCTTTGCTATGTTTAGAATTTTATATTTAGCAATATTAAAGGCTCAGCTGTTCTTAGAAACAACGTGGTTTTCCCTAAACAAACTTTAAACTGATTACAATACTCTTTTATTGATTTAAAAGACTTGGCTCTTAATCATTGGTTGATATGTCGCTGCGGTCTTTCACGTAGTAGCCTTGAACTTTCGCAGTAGCATCACTACGCTAGTCAGCCGGTGTAATCGGTTGTCGGCGACACAGGTTAGGGGTGCCACGTCACACATAAAGTATTTTCTACCGGAAAACGTCCGTGTCGTCAACTTTATAGTGGTTTGAAGGTCCAACAAGATGCAAGTTGCAATGGATTTTTTCTGTGGCCTGAGATATTGTCACATATTTTGCCTCATCACGCCACGTTACCTACTTTGACTGTCTTTTTAAACTGAATTGACACATTACGCCAATTAAATTATTACTAATAATGACTATGACATAAAGTATTTTCAAAGAATTTGAGAATAAAGCATGTTTTTTGGTACAATTTACAACATGCATATTACGTAGGTACCTATAGGTATTATAAGGTCATCGATTATCGAATAATATTATGAATATTATGCTCCTAAAGAGGTACAAGAAATCCACATTTATTCATTTATAACTCATGACGTACTCTTCAGTTTCAGTGGAAAATTCAGGTCAGATCCAACATAAACCTATTAGGTGAAAAGGTAGGTAGGTTCTTTGTGTATTTCTTTGCTAAAAGGCTCTTCTATCATAAACCCCATCATATCCGCCTCACTGACTGAAGAATATATAACTTATATTCGATTTAGATACACGGAAATAGAGCTTCTCAAAGATAGGCATCACACAATTATTATGCCAAATACTTTTTTACATGCACCAGCCATAAGTTTAAAGCCATTGTACACGACATTATTAGATATTCCCGATTGCCTTTTTTGTCACAGTTAATGAATAACAATATAAGATTTAAAGAAGATGATATAATTTAAATAAGATGTATGGGTGCCACAGGAGGTCCGCCATTAGTTTTGGCAACAAAAGACCGAGGGCAATGATCCTAAGTTTAGTTTAACATAGAATTGTCGTTTGTGTAAATTATATAACTTATATAAGTTCAGGGTTTGTAAATAAACCCGCGAAATTTCGTAGATTTATAAATATTTTTTGATTTTTAATTTATCTTTTTTATGGCACCTCTTTAGGTCATGAGCTATTCGAATATCAAAAAAATATTTGGCCTAGGTCTTAAAGGGGAGGCATGAATATTGATTCACTGTTACAATATACGTATATAATAAGACTGCATATCAAATGTAAGTACCAATTTTATTTAAATGTAAGGTACTTTTAAAGCGTTGGGCACGCCACAATCGTGGCGATAAGTCCCTTCTTTGAGGAGTGGCTTGAGAGGCGCCACGACGTCCTCACCTTCCGCCTGACGCAGGTCCTCACCGGACACGGCTGTTTCGGGAGGTTCCTGTTCCGCATAAGGCGGGAGGAAACGCCCGTGTGTCACCACTGTGTGGATCGCCCGGAGGACACGGTGGAGCATACGGTGGAGGTGGGCAGACCTCCTTGCTCTTGCGGCTTGGGCGGAGCACCGCCGTGTCCTCACGGAGGCGATCGGCGGCGGCGATCTCTCGCGTCCGGCCCTGGTTCAGGCCATGGTTCGGAGCGAGAGTGCATGGGAGGCCGTCACCTCCTTCTACGAAGCAGTTATGATCGCGAAGGAGGAGGCGGAGCGCGCGAGGGAGATGCAAGTTGCACGCCCTCGCGGCCCTAGTCGCCGCAGGAGACGCCCCGGGCGTCGGGAGTCGAGAGCCGACTTCCGGCCACCGTAGGCGTGGGCTTGCGGACGGTGAGCAATGGGCAGGTCGCCGTCTGATAAGGATCAGGCCCGTGTCAACGGCGCGTTGTGTTCCACGCGCGCTTCAAAGAGATGTCAGCACCAACTGACGGGGTCGAAAGACCAATGTCTGCGGGGTTGCGGGTTTATCCGAAAGGGATATCGCGGCCCCGGCACACAGGCAACGGAAGAAACATGGGTGGGTTTTAGTCAGTAAAAGTCTGACACACCCTCTCGCTGTGCCCAGAGAGGGAGAAGTCATTTGAGGATATCCCACCCTCAAAAAAAAAAAAAGTACTTTTAAAGCGTAGTTTCATATTATCTAGTTACTGAAAGGTCTGGCCCGCATTGGTGGAAAACAAAATTGTGTGGACAAACGAGAGGGACACCTTTGCCCAGCAGTGGGATAGTGGTTAGTTAAGATTTTGCCAAGAATTTGAAGCTCAGCCGTTCGATTCTGTAAAAATATCACCGTGAAACTTAGGTGAAGTGAGCTGTCAATAGTGTTAATCCCTAGCATCCTGCCGGTCGATTCTGTGGCGAGGACAGCTCACTTCACGCTCACTTCACCTAAGCTTCACGTTCATATTTATACAGAATCGACCGACAGGTCATGAAGCTAAAGGACTAAAGGAACAAAAAACTCCTGCGCTTAAAGTAAAAAGCAAAATAAAAAGTAGAAGAAAAATATAATGGCTACAAAATACAAAATTATCATTTTAAGGACAATGTTAAATTTATTTAATAAAAACTTTAAGTTAACTGTGTATTAAATTGCTATTTTGCATTATTAACACCAGCACATTGTGCAGTAGGTACTAGGTACCTACGGTCCTTTAAAAAAGGATGGCGGCGACAGTTTTACATGAAAACGGGTTAAAAGAACCTACCCGGATGTATTGCTTCTCAAACTTTTTGAGGTACGATTTTTCAAAGTAAATTATGTTAAAAAGAATTTATTGTTTATAAAGTAAAACATCTTAATTAATCACATGTTGAAAACTGCAATAATCTATCAAGAACAGGAGGAAGTTCGGAAAATCGGAAAAATCGGTAAATGTAAAGCGGAAATCGCACCTGCACTGTTTCAAGGAACTGAAAGGACCAAAGAAATTATCTGTAGATTCGTATAAATATGCAAGGATTTTAATAATGTGTTACGATAAGTTAAAAAAGTTGCCAGTGAACATTTTAATTCGACAAAAAATTCAACTATAAATTCGTTGATATCTTTTCTTCTACGACAGCCAGGTAATATTTTTAAGTTAGTTTATACGTCTACTTAAATTACCAAAATCAATATACCTAATAAAGATTTATTGAGCAATCATTCAAATTCATAATTGAAATATAATACGTGTGTATTATTAATGCCGTATGTCCTCGTATAGGATATCATTATAACAGTGTTTTTAAAGTTATTGTCGGGGCATTGTCATCTGACCCTATTTAAATTAATAAATATTATTATTATATTATAATAATTAATAGCTTGGCGAGAGGTTAATCCGATCCAGCCTGTCCCTTGCTGTCCTCCCTAGCTCCCCCAGCGACGCCCTAAGCCGAGGCCCGTACCCCACATGTGGTGGCTTTAGCGTGTAGTCGCTTAGTTTGTAAGTTGTATGCCCTGGCTGGAGGCCTTAATTTATTAAAGCAGCCACAGAACATTCGGTTAAGCAGCCGACCACCTCCTAGGTTGACCTGCAAGATGACATTAAAAAAAAAGGAGACAACATCGAGAGGAGAGGAAGGAATAGGACGAGGCCTTCTCCTAGGGGTAGGACTGCTCAAGCTACGAATTGTCCGACTAATAAACACCTTTAATGCATATAATATTAATTCGCTTGTACTAAAAAGCCACCAATCACAAAGTAGAGAATACAATACAAAAGGATGAATGGATGGACAGGGTAGGGTAGGAGGATGAAAGTTACAAGATGAGGCTCAAGCTTGCCTTGCCTGAATTTGATCTGTTTCCGTCCTCAGTTCCGAAATTAGGACTTCATAAATGTTATTATAATACCCGACCATAAATATTATAATTGGTCTTTTGATAAATAAAATTCCTTGATTTGAAATGTTGAACAGTAACTTTGTCTAAGTTCGGCTTGGTAGACCCGTGTACAAAAACTCCACTGTCCCTTAAACTTGTATGACAGTCTCTCTCTGAAGTTCATCGGGTAGTATAAGTAATTAATATCCCAAACAGGCACATACACTTAAGAACCACTGCCCCTCGATATCATCACAGGAGAATATTTTTTTCCTTAAGAGGTGACTCACATCGATGCTGATTTATAATGCGAAAACATGAGAATGTTAATTATAAATTATGACATCAGGTTTTTATTTTCAAGTAACGCGGAAGTGGTTATGGGACTTTTATAGTAAAATGAATTGCTACCCTAAGCTGGTAGTGAAAATAAGAATCGAAAAGAGTATTGTTGTTAAATATTGCAAAAGTTTGTGTCCTTGTCTGTTTTGTACGGTTGGCTGAACCAGCGAACTGAATTTGATGTTTTTTTTGTAGCTTCTGTGGCAGGGGTGTAATGCAGGTTGATTTTAGAACGCTGATGATCTGCAGGCGCATTTAAAAAAAAACGAAACGTGATCTAACATACAAAAAATCTAGGCAGGGTAGAGAGTACATCTGTCACTAACGAGACACAATATAATATTCATTTAATTGTTATCTTATCGCCTTCTAAAGGCCAATCGACAGCTGAGCGGAGAGAGATTGATAGAGATACTAAAACATTATTTTTATGTTATAACTCAACCAAAGAAGTGTTTTGAAGTTTTTTTTTACATTCTTTGGGTTTTAAGTGAGGTACCATAACCTCACCTGAAACAATGATGCTGTTTAAACTTATATACCTACCTACATTAATGACGTTTGTCTCACTTGAATATTTTTGCCTTGTCTACCTATTAAGGTGTTTTGACGGCAAACTCTGAAAATAGTTCAGTACAAATAAAAGTAAATTGACAATCGTTACGTAGATAGAGGTACATTGAGAATTTTTAAAACAAACGGTCCATTCATAGAGTTGTTACGAGTTATAAATAGCACTTAAATTTGTATGAGTCTGTATTTAAAATTAATAAACATGAAAAACGGCTTTTCAGGAAACCTTGTGAAGTTTTGTACGACTTTTTTCAGTAGATTGTAACTGAATTTAACTGTCCTATGGATGCATGGTTACTGTAACAGTTTGGTAGGAAAATAACAATGAGAATCAAATATCATATATTCAAACTAGGCTGAGAATCAGCACTTTTTGAACGTCAAAATTACATGAGAGAGTCTCCCAAAACGCCCGCCCTTCACCACTTCCTAATGCTTTAACTGGGGTGAAGAAGTAGCGTAATAAAAACTCCCCAGCAGCTGTCTGTTCAGTTAGAAGAAGAAGACGAAGAAAGCCGAGAAGAGATGTCGGCTGATGATGATATTTGGAAGAAATAGACGCGTATACTGCTTTTACCTCGACAAAGAAGATATCCTGTGCTGACACCAAATAAAATGGGATAAGCAAAAGAGAATGATGATGATGACTGCGTCTCACAGTTCAGTGCTCAACTGAACTGAACAATCGAACAAAATATTTTTACCGTCTATTTGAAATATTTGTATCTACCTACTTAGATGTTTAATTAGATTGTTTATACCAAATGTTTTAAGACGAGCGCTAATCCTGCCGACAAACTGTCACGCAGTTTGGCAGGTTTATAAAATGTATGCAAGTGTTTGGTCCAAAATAAATGTTTTTTTTTAATTTATTTTTTATATTCGCCCATAATGTTCCCACGGCTGGGATTCAGCCCTCCTCTCTGGGAGAGGAGTGGGCCGTAATCCAACACGCGGGCCCAGTGCGGGTTGGTAGATGTCACATGTCTTCGAATTTTTGGTTCTAGGAGATGCCGTTTTCCTCACGATGTTTTTCTTCACCGTTTTGAGAGCAGTGGTGATGAAATAATTTACGCGAAGTAAAGCACCTGTCTGTGTTTGAACCTATGACCTACAACTCGTAACTCGTATGACTGCATCTACCTCACACTAATTGGGATATGTAAGGATGGGAGGATGCTGTCTGATTACAGTCTTTTACTGATAAAAGAAGCACGGTGAGGAGGAAAACAGCAGTCTTATACCGCCATAATGCAGCGTGCAAGCGATACTAAGAAAACATCTTCTTTATTACCAAAAACCATAATGTTACATGATACAGTTACATTGAAGCCATAACTTGAGTTCAAATAATCAGCAAGATTTATTGTTTTGCGTGCAATGTTTTGAGGATATCTCCATGAAATAAATATAATCCGGCGGCATCTTTGAATCAAGCCAATGAACCTGAACATTAGCATTTGGGCACTTTATTTATTAAGGTAAATACAAAACTGAAAACTAATAATTTACAATACAAGCTAAAAAAATATATCAGACAAAGTCATAGTTAAAAGCTAGTTTTAACAGCGCGTCATACATCGATGCGTTCAAAACAAACAAATACACGTTTCGTATAAAAACGTCGATGTAAGTGAAACGAAGGTCAAATATCGTGAAGATGTCTCGGAACAAGTTCAGCGGGGAGTAGGGGGAGGGGGGCGTGACGTCAGAGGAGGCTGCGACGATATATAGGAGATGCGCGAGCGCATCACACGGTTGTATATTAGTATATTTGAATTGTGTGAGAAGCAAGTTTATTGTGAACGCTGAAGGAATAAATATGCTACGTTTTACGATATTAGCCGCAGTGGTGAGTAAAATTTTTGAATTACCTCGTTTTATTTAGGGATTTTATATTGAATGGGAAAGGTACTTAAAAATCTCATTTTCAGTTTTCCTCAAGTTACGGTGAGGAGGGGTAAATAAATATTAAACATGGTGCGTGCATTTTTTTTTGGAATAAATTGAGGGATAATACTTTAACGTTAATAACGATAATCATTTCGTTTGTTATTCGCCAAGTTACAAAAAAAAAAAAACTCGATTTCATTTACGTTAAACAGGTAAATAAATAAGTAGTAAATACGGAATTAATAGTTCTGAAAGGGCTGATAATGATGACGAACCTTTGATACATGAAAGTGAGTTTAGTGGTTTCTGTTTCACCAACAGTAAGGGGTCAGCTACGAGTATTTAGTGGTTTCTGTTTCACCAACAGTAAGGGGTCAGCTATACGAGTACGTTAACGTTTAACACGGTGGTAAGCCACCTTCTAACAGCCCTCTAACCATAAACTTAGGGGATGTCGGTGAAAACGGGCATAAATGTCTTAATTATTATTTTCCTATCAAACTCAAACTCAAAGCATTTATTTCAAATAAACCAATTACAGGCACTATCGAATTGTCAAGGGGTCGGTCAGTAAGAAAGATGAAGCTAGTTGCCCATTCCAAAGCGTAGTAGGTTCCAATGGAGAAGAACGGGCAAGAAACTCCTCGGACACTCTTTTAAATCATGATATGGTTACATCATTCATGTTGAAGTTATACATGCAAACAATTCAAAAATTAAATTAAATTAAAATAAGCCGTGGTAGCTAAGATTAAACCCAGATGCTTCTCGATACTATACCTAAAATACTATGAACTACTACGAAGGTACGTGGGTGATAATGTCGCCATGCCGTCTACAATAGCCAATCAACTTCAATTCATAGATTATGAATTAGGTACAATAGAATCTTACACAAGTATTCTGACGTATATCGAAATGATGATTTATTGACAATCTTTATATTAAACATTAAAGTCGCTTTTTGTGTCTATCTGTCCCGCGTTGTTCTTCTAGACTGCGCAACGGATTTTGTTGCGGTTTTCACCATCTTTTAGAGAATTTATTCCGGAAGGTTTAAGTTGTAAAAACATTATAACAAACAACATATTATGGGTATAAAACATTAATATTTCTTTAACTTAGTTGTAGCACAGAAATTTCGACGTTTTGACATGTCGCCAGTGCACATATATAATAGATGAGTGTACGCAATACACACATATAATGTAGTGTGTATGCTGTGTATGTGTGATACACACGTGAGTATTAACGTGATCTATGTAAGCGATTATGGGCAAATTGATTTTGATGATAATTATTGATTGAAGATGATTTTTTGTTGATGACTATTATGCTGTTTACACATTGTATGCTTTAATGAGATAATGTACGATATACCTATGAGAATATAATGTCACTATTATGTTCTGGATAATCATGCAATTTTATATTTACCCTGGTTGAAACCTTTAAGCCTATGATTCCTACATGACGGTAACATGGCTCAATCTTTTTATTTTAAATTAATCAAAAAAAAAAACATAAAAAAAAACATAACATGGTTGAAAAAATAAAAATAATTTCAAAAACGAACATGTCAATTGCTGAAATATCTTTTTCTTTTTCTTTCTTTCTTTCTTTAGAATTGCGAAGTATTTGTGCTTTTTTTTACTAATAAGTGATAATAAAACTGGCATTTAAATATTTATTCAATGTCAGGGTTGAAGTTATTAGGAATGCGACTTTTTCGTATACGTAATTATGACACACATAATGTGTGAATTTCTAGAACCATCTCATTGGTTCTACAAGACCTTGGAGTCTTTTATTTGAATCATAAGTAGATATATTATGATGGTAAATATTTATTTTTCATTTCATATCCTATACTATACTATAAAATGAGCAATAGTTGTATATCTGTATATATATTTGTAATCACGTTCTCGAAAACGGCTCTGACGATTTCGATGAAAGTTGCAATATAGACTTACGGGGGCGAAAAATCGATCTAGCTAGGTCTCGTATCTGGGAAAATTCGTTTTCTCTATTTTCAGCAGGTACTTGCTCATTATTTATCAGTCATTTGGTCATTACAACAGCAATAGCTGTATATACTTAATTCTTTTACCTTGCGAAGGTTATATAGTTTTTGGCGGCTGCTAATCAAAATTGAATGTTTTTTTGCCCATGTTATGGTGGCACCTTATGACAAAATTATTCTTAAATCCATCATCATCATAACCTAGCCAACTATACCAACTATGTTATGGTCGGCTTCCAGTCTAACCGGATGCAACTGAATACCAGTATTTTACATCGAGTGACTGCCTATCTGACCTCCACAACTCAGTTTCTGGGTAAAATAATATTCTTATATACATATTCTAAATATTTTAAAAGTTTTTTTTTTTACGTAAATTGAAACTAAAACAATCTTTGCGGGCGGAATCAAATTTTCCATCGAATCACACGCACGGCTGGTGCTCCAGGGCAAAACAGTTCTCATGGTGGTATTTTATTATGGATTGTTATCGAAATAATCTATTGGGAGACCGAAGATAATCTACACTAATATTATAAAGCGAAAATATTTGTATTTTCCTTAGAAATGATTCAACTCAAAAACTACCTATTGGACCGATTTGAAAAATTCTTTCACCAGTCGAATACTATATTATCACTGAGTATCATAGGCTATAATTTATAAAGAAATTACGCGGGCGAAGTCGCTGGCGGAAACTCGTTTTACACAAATAAGTTTCCTATTTTTTTTTGTTACAACAGTCATTAATACTGATGGAAACTACGGGTCTAATCTAAAGAGATGTGTAAAATATTATAAGGGTATGAATATGCACACAGTTTAATAATGGAAGCTTATCCCAATTTATTGAGCAAAGCACAATAATGGCAATACGATGATAAAAAAAGAAAGAAAATACGTTTATTTGCGGTACACATGACGCAAGGAAAGAACAAAACACGATCATAACAATTTGGGGGAAAATATGCGTCACATCCACGCAAAACGGCCATCGTTCAGCATAATGCTGCGACCCTATTTATGCGAGACAGAGCCCCAGCGCTGGTTTTCAGCGACCGCCGACGTTGACGTCAACCGGTTAGTGAAATAACAAAATAAGATAAAAATAAATAAATAATAATAATGATAATAATTCAAAACCTGTCCGTGTATCAGACTTAAGAATCAAATCCATGGATCGGAGGGTCATCTTAAGGAGTAGCTTCAGAAACTACTTCTATAAACAATTCTATACCTACCATACAAAAGGAAGCTTACTTAGGTGTACCAGATAGCATCCTATTTGTTAATAATTACTATTCATCTCAATTAACATTTATTACCGCGATCACTAACCCGCTTGTCAAGGCAATAGAATTAATTAGCGTAATAATTAATATAATTTATCGTCCCTAGATTGTTCATTGTACTCTTTGACATGCAGCGTACTATACATACAGTGAAAAAAAAAAATTGATGCTAAATTTAACAAATTTATTATAGGCCTTTATGAAATTGAAGTGCAACAGCCGGTTTCCGTTGCTCTAAAAACGGTACCTAAGAAATAATGATCATCGAGGGGAAACAAGCATGTTCATAAACCAAAAAATCGAAGATTTGATTCATTATCCAACTCGCACTGGGCCCGCGTGGTGGATTACCGCCCATTCTGTACCACACATGAGAGGGTCACAGTTTCAGTCCCAGCAATAGGAAAATTAAAGGCATATTATGCCACCCAGTTTTCGGAATTTCGCATCCAGTCTCCCCAAAGAGATTTAAGATATAATTTAATGTCTTTGAGTCTCCCTCAATAGCTTGTGTAAGTAATAATAGCCGCACGGGACAATCCATCAGGTTAAGCTACGCTTGCCGGGGTTGGTCCGTGGATGGATGATTATCTTTACATACCGAGACTCCTCCATGCCTCGGAAAGCACGTTAAGCCGTTGGTCTTTGACAGTCTTTATGGGTCGTCAGAAGCCCTAAAGTCTGACAACCAGTCTTACCAAGGGGTATCGTAGTACCCAGTTACTGGGTTGTGGAGGTCAGATAGGCAGTCGCTCCATGTAAAATACTGGTACTCAGCTGCATGGGGAAAAGGCTAGGCAGATTGATTGAGTCTCCCTCAATAGCCTTCAAGTTATCAGGCCATGTAGCTTAATAAATGCTTAAGTCCAGCAGGGGCAACAGTGGACTGCAACAGGTTATGATAAGTAAATTTTTACGTACTTACTTAATAATTAATCTTCAAAAAGAAACCAGTAACGATAGATTTGTTTTACAATAATTTTGGACTGAATTCTGACATTTTTGCTAGTGATCGAGTGACAATATTGACAAGACTGGAACAATAGACACGGGACTAACCAAAAAGAATTTAAAACATTATGATGATACTGGATTTGTAGGTTTAGTTTGCAATAAAATATATATTAAGGCCTTAAACTTAAACAACAGTAATAAAAAATTCAGCTCATAATAAAATGTATATTATTATGATCAACTAGGTTTCAATGAAATGCATTGAGATTTCGAAAAAGCAAAATGGTCTACAAGTAATACTATTTGAAGCATAATGTTGTCAGGTTAGTTCTCTGCTACAAATGAAGCTAGAGATAAAAAAACACGAAAATGATACAAATTCCTAGCAAAAATTGAGATTTGTCACCACGACCTTGTTATGATCAAATAATATAATCCAATATGTCACAAAATCATTAGCACGAAATCGCACTTAAAACAGCTCAGTCGTTTCTGAGAAATACGCAGACAGACAAATAAACGCGCTAATATTACTTCCGCTCCTTGACATAAATAGGTAAAACATACATTGGTTGTCGTTTTCTTAATAATGGACTATTCTTCGAACATTTTCCTCAGAAAACATGTTTTTATTTTAAGACGAGTCCTTTTGTTTACTTCGACTTGTTATAAAACAAGTGTATTCGAAGGTAAACTGTTAATGAGCTAATATAACTAGAGAGGTTGAAGTGGAAAAACGAAGAATTTTTCTTCTTTGTGTTAATTAAGTTCCGGAGATAATACTTGCTTGCATCTCTTTTTTGTTTAATTGAATTGTCAGTAGTATAAGTTATAAGCGAAGTAATATAACCATTGTGGCTTATAGCATAATCAGCCGATAGTGTTGCTACTGTTGGGACGCAGAACTTTACCTTGTGAGAGGGAGTGGACCGTAATCCACCACGCCGGCCCAATGCGGGTTGATAGATGTCACATGTCTTCGCATTTTTGGTTCTAAGACATGCCGTTTTTCTCACGATGTTTTCCTTCACCGTTTTGAGAGCAGTGGTGATGAAATAATAGACACAAAGTAAAGCGCCTGTCAGGGTTCGAACCTACGATCTACAACTCATAAGCTTAATTATTTTTGCTATTCTGAAGTACCTGTGTTTATCGCCTACCAGTCTACGAATATGTGCTGGCCTATGTATTGATTTCTTCTTTTATTTTCTTAGTGTATTTCAGTTTTCTTCAGGGTATACTTATATTGGGTAGTCGTATTATCAGTTCCAGCAAATCAAAAAATATTTCGAGTGTTATATCCAAAGTTTTTTGAGAAGAATTTAGTTGGAGAATTATTAGGGATGGCTGATGAAGATGATACATGGAGAATAATGTAGATAGGTACCTATTATAACTTTAATCATCAGTTAAAATCGCGGCGTAACTTTGGAGATGAAGTTAATTTACGTCATCGTCATTAATAACAAGTTATAATTATTGTGTTATCAAAACAACACGATTCTAACCTTACAACGAAAAACTAAATAATAGACATTACAATTATAAGAACATCAATCAATATTTTGGGGATATCCGCGAAACTAATCACCTAAGGAACAAAAAACATTATCGAATACAGCAATAGAGCTCATCATTGTTTTTAGAGTTCCGTACACAAATATGTAAAGCTTGTCCACTCTGAAATGACGCGCCCCCCTACCACATTACCGTGTCCGTAAAATGCGGTAATGAGGCGCGTCATTTCAGAATGGACAAGCTCTAATTCAAAATGTTTTATGTCATCTGTCTGTCTATCTTCCGTCAGCTACAGTATTTTTATGATATCTCCATGTCAGACTGTCAGTCAAGAATTCTCATAACGAAACTAGTTTTGGAAATTATTCAAAACAGAATAGTAATAATATTATTTAAAGCAGTTAAATGAACTTAGATAAAAACATGAGTTTGGAAATTGGCATTTCAAGAAATAAGAAAACAAACGTTAGTTATAAATAGCAATATTGTTTTAAAAAAAACGTGTTCTAAAAGTATCTGAAGATTTGATATGACAACCGGAAAATTGAGCTCTATATCTATGCGGATGAGTTTATTGGTTTATCGATTTGTACGGAACATCTTATCACAGACGGATCACAACAGTTTTTGCCGCAAAATCTAGAATTGAATCAGGTTTTTTCAAGTACCTTATTCAGTATTGGCTCTCATTCCTTTGTCTGGACATTGATCTGTATTATTGAAGATTATATTATTATACGTATGTAGTGCCAAAAAATAATATAATTTAGCTTCACTTCAACATTATGAATTGTAATGATATAGGTTAGTACTTCGGATAGATATTTATGTTATTTTGAGGTGGTAGTGACAGGTAACTAAGCGTTATTATCTAAGAGAAAGGCAGCAGCATCTATTTGCGAGAGATATTGTCGTGAGATATCACCGATATCATTAGTTATGTGGCAGGTTATCCGGGAGTGTTCTTCAACAGTATACGTGACTTCCTTTAATGTGCCCATAAGTCACGGTGGGGGTGCAATTCGCCCCCTATTACAACGGACTTTAACATAACTGGCGAAGTGTGGGTGCACTGGTATAGCTCTGCCTAACCCTTCGAGGAGTAATGTTGTGTTATGTTCAGTCTGAGTAACAGTCCTATAATTATACCGAGGTCTAACCATTTCTGGAATTGAAAGCCTCTTTAATCTGACATGGCAGAGACGTGTTGCTAAGGAGTGTGTGGCGCTACTCAGATTAATCATGAGGGGGTAAACACTGCTGATTCTCACCCCCCCGCGTGAATACGCGATTGTTGCGTTAATTTTTTCCGGCGAACAAACAGCCTGTCTACTTTGAATTTTAAATAACATCTTAACGTGTCTTTAACACATAATATCCATTTCTATAACGGAAACAGGAAAATTTTACTGACTGATTATCCACAATATCATGCTAAGCGTTGAAATGATAAACGCGATGAAGAAGACAGCTCACTTTATTTCTTGATGCTCATTCATATTCATGACTGTCATCGTTCTGTTCCTGAAGACCTTCGGGCGAACCTTGGGGCTAATGGGTGGTTCGATCCTGCTATTGTATGTTCATGATGGTTGAAAGCTCCGATCGATTAGTTTAAAAGTTTTTTGCATTATATTGAGTTGAGGTCTTCGTTAACCTGCTTTAATTGTAGTAAAATTATGAGTTTGGTTTCATCCCTACAGTCAGAATAGTTTATTTTACAATACAGTTAGAAATGAAAATAAAAAGGATAATGAGAGCAAAAGTATAACAGGATATGTAACACTAACTTTGTGCCATTGTGGTTTTAATTATTGATCGAATTAACGTTTTTATATTGGTCACGTTTTCTACTGTCTTCACACATTTAATTAGGCCGTTCATTCATAATTTTGTTATGTTTATTTTACATAGACACGCTATGATATCCATTTGCCCATTGATATAGTTATATTTATTTTAAGCCATGTTCACAACCTCATCTTTAGGAGATACAAATGCTCTAAGGCCTGTTTCAAGGCATCATTGTAAAATGTTATCACGCATAGTACACTGTATAGCCGCAGTCGTTAAACTATTTACATTTTGGTGTTGTTCCGTATAGTAAATCCACGTCCAGAACAAACCGTTCGAAGCGGTTTGGTCTAGAATTACGTTTACTTACAGAGAATGCTAATTGATTGTAAAAGGTCGTATTTTGGCGGTCTTGATGGCTCAAGACCGCCAAAATACGACCTTGTGCAGAAAATGTGATGTGGTGGCCCACGTCAGACTTTTTCGTTTGGGTCACATTTTCTTATATCTTTTATTAATCCCTATAATAATATAATCGTTATTGTTTTGAGATTCAGACACTTTATCCAGCTTTAGGTACCATCGAGCCTTATATAACACTATGTTTTGTTCATTAAAGTCTTCGTTTCTTCTCCCCGAATTGGGTGGGATATCCGTTGTACTTTATTGCATACAAAGTGCAATAGTACAGTTCATAACTTGTGTTCCATTTAATTATTTACCGGCTTAAAAATCTTCTATAGCAGTTTTTGTAGGATGCCTGCTTACAGACGATACCTTTTATTTTTTATCGTTGTTTCTTGTTTTGTTTTGAGTTTGTGCCTGACAAAATAATTCAACATGAAACCGCTCTCCACGTACACCTCTGTTCTCATAGCCGCACACGCAACTTGCCTGCATTATTACCCGTTCAAGTTCACGGCTCCAAACCAGTTTGAACTTCTTGAGCCACGCAGTGATTTGTGCTTTTTGTGGCACCAGTCACCTTTCTCAAGTACTTACGTCACAGCTTCTAAATCAAACTTTTTACGTATATTTGTGTAAGTATTTTTTACTGGAGGCTGTTTTTGATCTATGGGATGCACGTTTTTGGTTGAGCAAGAGTGGAATTCGTTTAAGTTATTATCAAGACGGATAATAGCTTCAATGAATTACGTAGTTTGATATTAGCCAAGTTTCCAAGAAATAATCGACCATTTTACACATTTCCTTTGGATAGCAAAAAGGATACAAAGGTCTCAAAAGTAGCAATTAAAATTTACCTATACCAGAATGTCACAAAATTCAGACATTGTAAAAGCAGTGGACCTTGTTAATAGTAGTTAATAATGGCACTCGAATTAAAACGTATTGTATTAATAAAGCAACAATCAATTCACGTAAATCAGTTTTTTTTAATATAACCAACTATATTATATTATAGGTCGACAAACAGGTAGACAATATATTTCCAAAATACAAAGGTCAGGCGTGTCGACAATTATGTGAACAAATTTAGTTAAAAGAAAAAAAGAGTTAGATGAAGATGCATTGGTACCTAATAAAATAAATGATGCAGGACTTGGTAAGGTTAAAAATCAGAATTTCGTAAAACTGGGGACAGAAATAGACATGTTACAGTTGACTTTTGTAGTATTAATGGCTAATTGGCTTCTGATGGACAGCGACGTTTATACTTTGCGAAAACGAACATTTATATATACACAACATTACGCTTGTATTTGTTGAAGGGTTTGGCAGAGATGTACCTATAGTACACCCACATTTCGCCAGTGATATATTGCAGAACAGTCATAAGAAATATATCGTGAAGAAGACGCAGTAATTATAGAAGATGTAGTAGGAGTAACTCCTTAGGATGTTAATATGAGTCTCAAAATGAAATAAGACGAATGTTTTTAAGTTTAGTTTATTATTATATAAGTTTAGTTCTGTTGTTTTCAACTTAATTTGAAGAATACTTACGCGTAGGTATGTTTCCGCAAAAAATAGATTGTTTTAATTGAAATTCTTGAACGGTTTTTCTTGCTTTATCATTCACGTGTTAAAATAATACATGGTCGTGGTTTTTCCCATTTGTAGCTATTCTAATATTAGATTTGGCTTTGTAAAATACTTATGTTAAAATAATTCCTTTCTGGCACAGCGAATTAATTAATTGTTTCTAATAATTAAATCACAATATCGCGCGATCTAAAGGCATGATGGCGCAAAATTGAAATGAAATAAAATATAAATAAATCTATTAAAATTAAATTTCTTTGACCGTTAGTTTAGGTCATTGCTATGTCAAATATAGGTATAGGTATGAGAATTATCTTTAGTTTTTTTAAATATCTTCGTGTTAATAGATTCCTCATTTATAGTTAAAATAGTATATTAAGTAATGCGATAAAATATCACAGTTTTGCCAGTAGATAATTATTATGGTAAAGAAAAGACAGAACTATACATATTTCTGTAGAAATATATATGTCGTAGTAAGATGGTTATATACGTAGTTATATGAAAGCGGTTCATAACTGTCATACTAGGAATATAACTATAATACGAGCACGATCTAGTAATATAACTATAATAGGACTGGTTAGGTTAGAACTGTGACCAACTACGCGCGAGTCGAGCGAGCGCTACGTCGAAATTGGTCGCAATAACTAAATTACTCCTACAGTTATGAACCGCTTACATACAACTATATAACGGTTTAAAACTATATCCCTAGGGATATAGCTTTTTTAAAAAAGTAAAAGAAAATGCTAGATAATAATCGAGCACCGAAAATATCTCTAAACAGTTCAGCGAATCAAAATTGTTTATGTTCAAGGATATGTTTATCCAGTAGCAGTCGTATTTCCACTACCAATATTTTAGCATAACTATTAGTTTCTTCGTACCCATATCGTATCTTGTAGTAATCTTAGCCCGTTTTGGCATTAATAGTATTCATAATTATGGAACTGACTTCCTCGGCCTTTGTGGTGGTCTCGAGTTCTATTGACGTAACATACGAGTACCTTAACCGCTTGCTTTGTTTATTACGTGGGGTTTATGACTGGCGTTACATCATGTTGTATCCTTGGTGATAGAAGCTGTTTTGAGGTTTTTTCTTTTATTGATGATGATTTTTTTCTGTGAGTATATTAGTACAAACACTTTTACACGTCAATCATATTTTAAAAACTAGATGAGATCGGCGTTTCCTATCCGACTACTCTGAGAAGAAAGGCCGAAAGAAACTCAGAGGTCTCTTTTGAAGTTCCGACATAATCTTGGCTTGATCATGTGATGACCATGTATGTAGATTGGTGTCTGTAATGGTCTTTCGAGGAAAGAACGTTCAGTGTACGCATTTGTCAGTTATCGTGCAGCTCAACTCAGAAATTAAAGAGCTCAACGATCCCACGAACAATACCAATATTGGTGTTAATGCTAAAAGTAATAAAGCTTGGAAAGGTCTTGGCTAATACATTATAACTAAGTAATGCTTAGTGCGTAATCTGATGATAAAGACAGTGTAAATATTGGGGAAAGTCAATAGGCAAAATAATGACGATAAATAAGAAGCCGTAATAAGCAAACCAAACATAATTATTATCAATGAAAGAGATCTCACACGGGGAGACGATACCGAAATGATGCAGATTAATATGCTAGTGATAATAACGTTTATAATTAACTTATTTGAAAATCACATGCCTGAGGATAGAAACGAAAATGGTAACGAGGAAAAAGAATTACTACCCTAAATGTTTTTTTGGATCTTGGTAACCGAAGTTCTACTGAGTAAGAAAATTTAGTTGTCCATACTGTGCACATAATTATTTGCTATTCCAATTAGTGCAGGTCTAGTTTTAAGCAAAGCAAATCTAGACGTGTTTGAAGGCCCAAATTTAGAATAGATAAATGAAAAATTAATTATGTTTAATAAGTAACCAAAAACCACTTAATATGTCGTGAGTAATTCTGCAAATTGATTCATAATCTTAACTCCCGGATGAGAAAACAAATAAGTCATATCTATGTTTAAACTTTTTACATCATCTTTACATCTTTGTAAAAAATACGCACGTGTTGTATAATTATAATATTATCGTACAATATGACCGTGTATCATCGTTAACTGCAATAATCTTTGCAAACACTTGAAAATTATAACTCAACTTTTTTTTTTCATTTATTGTTAAACGGTTTTAGGCAAACAGCCGATAAAGATCTTTTTTTTAATCTGTGACGCGTATCGGAAGGTAGACATTGAGTGACAGTCAATGTTTGTATAATTCTCTCTTATGTAAGTAGACGTGCTTTTGGTTGGTTATCGTGGATGTTTTTTGGATAATATCTGTAGACAATATAGAATAAGTTGTACAAATAAACAAATATATTTTGTGTTCGTTTATAAAAAATAATATCGGTAGGTACAGATGTACTATATGGCAGTATAATTATCTTGTTTTTATAATTCGCTAACGATCTCTTGTTTGTAATATAAATATATTATAATAGTTACACAAATAATATAATAGAATTAAAACTAAAATATCACGTCATTGTAACTGAATACATTTGTAAAGAAATAACAAAAAAAAACAAATGATTGTAATTTGATACGCGTAATATTTTTTTTATGTTAAAATGTTGTTTACGAGTAAGAATCCTTAGGTATATTAAAATAAAGACTAAATAAAATAGATGGTTTATCCAGTGACCAGTTTAGTTAAAATACCTACCTGAGGAAATACTTTTGTGAACCACATAATGTGTCAAACTTGTTCTATGTCACGTCTTGTTTATTGTAATTCTCGAAACATACTAAATCTAAATTACACGAAAATATTTTGCTACTAACATAATTCAGCTGCCAGAAATAATCCTGTATACAACAGTACATATTTAAATCTTGGAGTCACGATGTGTAGCGAATCTCCTAAGCCTCAAGTGTTCAAAGCGAAGTCGGTCAGTTTTGTTACAGATACTATTGTACTAAATACAACGTGCATTTTGTGTATATTTTAGTGCACTGGAACATGGCATGTGGCAATCATATTGCAGCATAGATCACTGTACTGCAGTTGTTATTTAAAGGACGCACATACTTTTGAACCGCCTTCTCCCTTTACTCAAATATATATTCCAAATCATGCAAAGTTAAATAATCAATCGTCAAATGACGCCTATGCAAGATAAGTTGAATAATGAAGCGGAATGCGTGATGAAATCATTATTTTTATTTATTTGTCTAAGGAAACTTGACAAAATCCTATTTTAATTGAAAATCTACTGCATTATAAATTTATAATGCTAAATTATACAATTTTACGTTTCATTCGACGTTACAAAAAAAACATGTCACCGGTCACTGGTCATCGATTTAAATATTCAATTCATGACATGGTCGCGTGTTTTCCAGAATGTTCTAAATTATTATTAAGTTATTTTATTTCATTAACATAGGATTTAGTTTTTGCTAAGAATATGGTATGACGTGCCTTCATGATTATAATATCTAATATGTTCAAGGATCAATATAACTTGCGATAATTTTGCAATATCGTATTTGTAGGTATTAAAGGAGTGTTATTTCTCGATTGTGAACAAGCTTTCTAATTATGTTTAGCCTCGTTGGCCGTTGTAGGGTTGACCATATCAATCTGGGTTCAAAACCTTCAGCATTCCCTAAAAATTCAAGAACGGAGAAGTCATGCAGGGATGTCATCCTTTGCGGTATACAAACGTTCAGCAATTCCCAATGAGTCTACTAAGCCTGGGGATCATACAAATACAGAAATTGACCATATTGGGCTAATCCATAGATGACTACCATATACGAAAGGTAACGTGCTTAGAGACCGATCAACACATTATACATAATACGAGTAATAATATGTAATGTACATAATTGAATAGAAGAAGGGATAATATAGGCTAAGAAAATACAAAAGAATACCTTAACGACTATCTCTTGCATAAATTATATGTCGGACGTGATGCACATAGTTGTAATGGACGGTATAATTATGGTGACGTACTATGTACACAAAGAACATAGTAATGATATAATTAAAGGATTTATAAGGATAAAGATTTATGCACTCAAGCAGTTAATGTAATAAGGACTGCATAGCTTTTCTGATTCGTAATATAGTCATGAAAGAAAGTCAGAGTGGTTCTCAATAATGTACTAAATTACTCTCTGAGATACTTAAATAACCTTCTCGACCTAACGTCAAAGGTTGTAAGTTAATTTATTATAATACATAATGTAAATATTATCAGTAGCATTGAGAACAATGTAACGTTGTTAACATGCCCATAAAAATGACTTGTAAATTGTGTTCAGTTACACTGTCAAATAGTCTAGCGGATTGCGGAAATTGAACTAACATGGTTTAAAACTAAGTAGACAAACCATACAACCAAACAAGTTAAGTAAATCAGTTAAAACAACTTGCTTTGAAATTAAAGGCAAAGAAGCACCTAACAATATTTCCGAAGACAGAGACACGATAACAGAGAGTATGATCGAAAGGAATACCGATGATATTGAAAGTTTACAAGTAATACAACCATATATAGCACGACGTACAGTACTTTATAATGTACAAGGTCATAAAATTGATGAACTAATGATTAAATGACATAAGTTTTCTCTAGAAATCTTCAATCAAGGAGAAATAGCAATAAACTCCATAGTAGATGACGACCAGACGTGAAATGAATGATAACAACGATGAAAGTATGAATAATGAAGATACCTTATTTTACGATAAAAATATAGACATGAAATAACATAATGGCATGAAACATAAACTTCAAGGTTTATTATAAGAAGATATGCAATTTCTATTGCATCGATTATTTTTCATACCTAGCGACAAGACGACCATGTGCCTTTTGTATGGGATATTAGAAGATTTTCTTGTAGAATTAATAAATTGATACTAAAGAAATAAAAGTCGAAACTTGAATAACATGTTTTTCAGGTCAGGCTTAGTATATGAGACAAAAAACATGTTAAGAGAATAATAATAGAAATCAATCTGCCTAGCCTTTTCCCAACTATGTTGGGGTCGGCTTCCAGTCTAACCGGATGCAGCTGAATACCAGTATTTTAAATGGAGCGACCGCCTATCTGCCCTCCACAACCCAGTAACTGGGTAATACGATACCCCTTAGTAAGACTGGTGTCAGACTTTCGGGCTTCTGACGACTCGTAACGACTGCCAAAGATCCACGAATGACAGCCGGGACCAACGGCTTAACGTGCTTTCCGAGGCACGGAGGATTCTCGGTATGTAAAGATGGTCATCCATCCACTGACCAACCCCGGCAAGCGTAGCTTAACCTGATGGATCGACGAGTGCGGCTGTTGTTACTTAGCCACGAGCTCCTCAGAATAATAATAGAAAATAAAGGAAAATCGTAAGTGGATGGATTAATAAAGATTAAACATAATCAACATAAAGACGTAGAAAATAGAAATACGAATAATCTTAACTCAGGTAAACAGCAATGTAGGTAATAAACAAGGTGACAGGCGGATGGATAGATTAATAAACAACTAATAGGGCGCTGATCTCACCGCAAATTTATCAAAATGTAACTTTGTATCAAAACATTCTGCATTTTTAATTAACATATGATACACGTGTATAAATCAGACGCAGTACCAGTTAACTAATTCCCTACATTCACATCATCACTTTATTCATTTTATAACTTAAACTGTTAACCAACACCCTATTTGCGTAATAAACGATCAATCACAATCTGAATCACTTGAAAGAGATTGCTAATCCATTGCTTCATAAGTTAGTTGTTTTTTTTTTCTTTCAACAACTTAAATAACGCAATGAATGTTGTTGAACTGTCAAATGAAACAGATTAGTCTTGAATCATTTACTGAAAATGTGTTATGTGATTACGTAATACATTAGATAGCAGTGTTACTTAAATGATGGTGGAAAATCTAAACCGAATTGTACTGCATTTGACGTCTTCATTACAATTACCATTACAAGCAGAGCCATTAACTGTCTCGTTGGTGTAGTGGATGGAAGAGCAACTTCTAAGCGTGAGGCCTTGGTTCCAATTATCAAGTCAAGCAAAGTGTTATTTGAATATATCATAAGGATTTTTTCCGTAGTAGTCCGGAATCCCCATAATATTTGGTATCTATCAACGTAATTGACTAAATGAAATTCAAATTCAAATTCATTTTGTTCGTGAACACAGGGTACATACAGAAGGTGTTATAAAATGGTTATAATACAAAAGATCCGAGCTGTGTTCCGCCAAAAGGCATACAAAATAACAAAGGTTTTTATTAAATACATTTTAGAGAATCAAAGTCGATAGGTACAATCACTAAAAATGTCAAATTAAATAAAGTAAAAAGAACCAAAAAATACAAAATAAAAAAATTATGTCACTAATTCATTAATACAACATAATCAAAATTAACAAAATTATTTAGAATGTCATAATATAAGAACAGATTCAGGTAATAATTAAAATTTGTCATTTAAAAATTCGTCAACAGAATAATACACCTTGTTACGAGTATTTAATAATTTGAACAGATTTCTTTTAAATTCGTTAATGTTTATACTTAAGATAACTTGTCCTGGTAACTTATTATACAGTTTTTGAGCCATTGCATAAAAGCTGTTGCTATGAAATTTAGTATTTGTAGCTAGCACCTGCAACTTTTTTGACCGCCGTTTACTTTCTACAAATCTATATAAATTCATGGTGTTCATGGGACACATACGTACAAATGAGGATGTACTATACACCGCTCCTTGCTCATTTGGGGAATACTAGCATAATGTTATGTTTAATAGAACTATCATGAAGATTATCCAAATAAACTGGATATTTCTACGTATATAAGTGTAAAATTGCTAGTGTCAATATGAATATTGTGACGTCATCTTTGTGCATGCTGATGTGAAATAAGCATGAATTATGTTAAGGCCACGATATGGTCATTGATATTAGTAGTAGTTATTTACTGTTTTTTTCACAATACTTTTGCGAGTAACAATTTTACTTGCATGTGAAGAAGCAGTTGCCGATAGAATGAATGCATTTTCGTCACACAAGACTTTTGCCACGTCATGCGAAAATTTCTGCCAAAAATATGATTTTCAGCCTATTAGGAAAATTACGCTCTATTTTGCCAGTTTACTAAATTACTAGGCCTATAATTAGCAATAGGCAATTAAAATCCTAAGATGAAATATTATAAAAAACATTAAAAAAAAAAATCTTTACTGTATAGATTTAACTGCAGCTTCTTACTTTTCGCTTTCGTGGGACATTAGTCATTCATGATAATGATTTGGAGTAGGAATCATGTCGTATTTGCTTTTTCACACAAAACAAATAACATCATCATCCTAAAGTAAACATCTAACCATCTAACCATCTAATATCTATTTCAAAGTCCGGTTGTGAATGAACCGGCCACAAAGCACGTTGATGAGTCAGCTCTGTAGTAACTTATTATTTTGGGATCATCTCTTATTATACCTCATTATAATGCGGTAACCTTGAAACACATTAGGATCCTGCTTGTAATTGTAATTCATTTTGTTATTATCAAGTTAAGACGATGAAACTTTGAGCGTATTTGTGGAATTGGTATGCAATTGGTCAGCTGCTGTATTGTCATGTAAATTGAAAGAAATGAAATGTACGTTGTTACTTGTTGTAATTTTGGAATCAGTTTTTGTATTGTTTGGGAAGGTTGTAGCCTCAACAGCATTTTGTAGTAAGCTATCATTAAAATCATAACGTAGAATTAGTATTCATACACTTGCATATGTTAGAAAATCATGTATATCGTCTAGAATTGTTTCAAATACTTCAGCCTTATTCTTGAGTTATTAGAATTTATGTTCTCAATTCTTAGAGATATTTTACTTCTACATATTATTATCAACATCCTTTTTATATCGTGCTGCTGCACTTATACTTATATCTCCATTCTTTCTATTTCAGGTGGTTTTTGCCTCAGGCGCACCCCAATCTAACTTCATCTTCAAGAACGACATTACCCCTGAAGAGGCACAACAGTATCTCAAGCAACTGCCGTTCAACGAGCCTCAGCTTTCTGGACGTACCGCTGTCTTGCCCCTGGTAACTTTCCTTTATTATTTATTTATAAAAACTTCTAAACATAATATATCTCGAGTATCTACTATAGGTACGACACAGTCGTTAATTACAGGTAAACCAGCATTCTCAGAAATAAGTTATAACATAAGAATAATAAAACTCTAAGTGACTCTTGAATTTTGTTTTGGCAAAATACTTAAGATTAAGAACATAAAGGAATTTAATATTACAAGATAATCAATATTGTAATTTTGCCCAACATATAAATATACTAGTATATCTAATGCCAGCACTAATTGTAGGAGAATAGCTAATTCCGTGGCGACGTAGCCAACTGTACAAGACTTAGGTAGGTACTTGAACATCATCACTCTTATCGAGACACATCCTAATTTAATCCAAATACTGATTAAAAGCATATAATTGCTGCTGACTCAATATACATGATTGTTAACGGTTAATTTCACGTGCGTGTTTTGGTATTGTAAGTTGAAATTAAACATGCACGTAGAAAACCGTAAGAGATAATAATGACTGCTTTTCACGACAGTTATACCTATTGAATATTTTCGATATTAATTGATATCTTTTAATTCTAGGTCCGTTACGATGACCCTAGGTTTCGTTCCGCTGAGGCTGGCCCAACCCTTGGCCACTATTGGAGGAACGGAGAGGAGATCCAGAACACAGATGACTACGTTGAGGAGGTAAATAATGTTATTTTAATTCTTACTCATTTTGACTAACTTTTATGACTCATTTTTATTGAGCATTATGATGAGCAACAATGACTATGCAAGTGACCTCAAAACTGGATCATTTGACCATGATTTTATGAAATCTTAAATATGTACCAAAATCTTGGCATTCTAACTAGTTCCGCATTAATATAGTAAAAATAGAAATTTTTGCCTCATGTGGCCTGCTGCTGTATTTAATTTATATTTATTACTGTCAGAAACTTCCAGCCCCATATTAAAAGTTACCTCATATTTTGTAGGTCTACAACGCAGCCCAGTACCACGGCCAGGACGGTCTAGGTCAGTACGCCTACGGGTACGAGACTCCTCAGTCTTCCAAGGTTGAGAACCGCGAAGGCTCCGGAACTGTGTCTGGGTCCTATGTCTACCAGGTTCCCGGCCAGAAGGAACTCGTCAAGGTAAATAAAATTTATGTCCTAGCAACTACACTTGAAGATGATGATAAAGAACTTACATTATATTCAATCATTAGGTTTGTCTGATTCAGTTAAAAGGAAAATGGCAAAAATTATTTTGATGTCATAATACAAAATCAGTTTAGAAAACAACAAGAAATAACATAAAGTATGCCGAACAAAACAAGCTTATGAAGAATTGTATTCTTTTTTGTTTGAAGCTTCTATAATTGAAGCTCGATTTTATAATTGTGAGTTCTATAGGTATATACTCTAATATACTTCCTAACCAGTAACGATCAATTTATCTTAACAGAAACGTTTTAACTTTCAGGTCCGTTACTATGCTGACAGCCAAGGATTCCACCAAGAGGACAACCTTCCTAAGGTCGTGCTGGAACCCGCAAAAGAGACCCCTGCACTGCTGGAAGCTCGTCTTGCTTTCGAGAAGGCATGGAAAGAGGCAGCTGAAGCCAACTCTAAGGCACCCACTGTCCAGCCACCAGTCAACAACCTCCAGTGAGGATCTTCAAGATATTTTTAAGTCTCGAGTGAAAAGATAGATATCTCTTTAAGGAATCCCAAATAACGGAAAACAAATACAAACATGATAAGATTTTATGCAAGCGTGCATTATCGAACGTATAATTGCTTGCAATCATTGATATCAGTGATTAAACGCGAGTCTAAAAAAGCTACAATTTTTTCATGTGGAGAAATTCATTCCTAGCAAAAATAGGAGCTGGCTTTACCCAAACAAATAAGTCTTTAACACTTTTTTCTATAATCGTTATTAGTTATCACGTTGTTACTACGAGTATTACCTTTATTCATAAATTTTTTGTCTCTCCATAGATACGGCAACTACCAAGCACAGGCTTCAGAGCCCGAAGGTGTCGTGGTTTCCGCCCCAGCCCCCGAAGAATACCAGGCTCGTGATGGCAAAGCTCTAGCCTACGCTCAGGCCCAAAACTACCAAGGAAACCAGCAGCAGCAATATGGACAACAACAGCAATTTGGACAACAGCAGCAATACGCGCAACAGAAATATGGTGGACAGCCACAACAGCAACAGATTGACTCTGATGGCAAATACGAAGAGCCAGAACCTACTGTAAGTGTTGATGTTATCTAATTAAGTATATAGTGATTGGTACCAATGTCTGACAGATAAACAAAGAAAATGGAGGTATCGATAGCGGCTAACGACATAAAACTTTTGAAGCGTTGAAAGAATTCTATTACGATGAATGATTGATTGAATTCTGCGCTATGGTTTGCTGGTTGAAACAAATATTTTGTTATGAGTTCTAAATTCCACATTGTGCACGTACATTTTGCGTCATATATAGTGATGCATGTTTAATACTAGTGTTTGGGTTAGGGGGTCTAAAAAGGCCACATTGAGCAATTCATCTGAAAGCGAATCATTTCCCGAATTCACAGCAGATCATTAGCAATTCCTTTAATATTTGTAAAATGGTTGATTACACATATTGGGCGAATCATACTCAAGTAATTTTTTTATTGTCACTAAGGGAATTTATAATTTCTGAAACATTTTACGAATCTCCATACAAAACTGCCAAACAGATGAATTGCGTGTTAGGAATTAATAATATTGCGAATTGATAATTTATGACCATTTTGTGATTTGTATAATATGATTCATATATTAGTTACTATCCTAAAATGATTCTACTAAAGCGGCCTTTTAAGATCCTCAGTACCTACGAATAGATAACTTTACTCATCTCTCTTTGTTTCCAGGGTCCTCCTCACGGTTTCTTCTACAGCTTCAACTACCCAGTCTCCATCATCGTCCCCAAGAAGGAACAGCACGCTGCCGTAGACTACGACACCGTTGGCGTCAACAGCCAATAAATCACTCACGCTTGACATTTTTGGATAAAACCTCATTTGTTTAGGTTTAGGTCTTCTATAGTTGTGATTTTGTCGAAAAATGTTTTGTATGTTAAGTTAGATAGGGTCTGAAAGTTTTGACAAATTATATAGAAAATATTTTGCCTTCAATTTGGTCTATTACTTGAAAGTTTTACTATTTTCAATTTTATTTGTGCCGTCTATTCGAATCTATAACTAGTACAAAACTTTCTAGGCCTTTGATGGTTCTTTGATTTCGCCCACAGATAGTTCAGTAGGTTGAAACCGAAAATGGTCATGACGATATTAGTTTTATGAGTCCCTTAGATAGCCGATAGTCTAATGAGGTAGTTTGTATGACGCTAGTAACCTAATTACGGGCATATTAAATGTTTTGTCGTTAGATTATCGGTTTGTACTATATATGTTGCCATTTTAGGATCGATTTTATCGCTTTACCTTTTTAAATCTGAAGTAGCATGATTGAAAGTGGAATTTTGATTTATGATTATGTGTTTTTTTTGTTTGTTGCTTTTTAAATACTCTTCGGTTTATGTATATGCTGCTTTGGATTGATTCTAATTTCTAACAGCAAGGTTGGAGTTTGAAAGTGTAACTTGTTCAGCAGTACAACATTTTACAATAGCACTTAGTCAGTTTTTTATTTTGTATTGAATAATTTGGTTACTTCTGGTTAGACTCTTGAACTCAGCCTTGCTAAAAGTTAAGTTTTGTTACCATAACGACTTAGATATAATGTAAAATATATGTATGTTATTTAAGGCTTCATCTAATGACAGCAAATTGTAATAATTATTATTTTATAATAATAAAGCATTTTGCATAAAATATGTCTTGTTTGACTTCCATAGCCTCCACAGTCTGAGAGTTTTTATCGGGAATGATTGAAGCTTCTTCTAATCATATATGCAGATGCGTTTCTTGTTGGCAGCACGAATTTGACAATTTACTATATATAGCCTATATGTGGTATCGTAAAAAGATTCATGGACATTCTAAATATGGCAAATATGTATACTTTGTACAACACATTGCTCAGACGCTTTGCCCATACCACCATAGAAAAAGGGTTCTCCACTGAAAATTAAAGTTCTATGTTACAAATATTTCGAATGCTGCGAAAAATAAATCAAATAAATACTCATCTCTAGAAATAGTAAATATATTATGGACACAACCTTTCTTTACCACCATTTGCTATTACTACAACAGCAGCTATTCCGAATAACATCGGTCACTTAGTTTACAATCAGTCTTCATCACTCCTCGACAACACTATCCACTCATTGATTCAAACCAAGCATGGGTCCAGGGTAAGGCATCACTATAACTGGCATCTGGCCTCTGTTTCCAAGCGTCTTCATACTCCCAAGAGGCACCTGTCCTTGAGGCCTGAACCATCCCCCAGTGAGCAGGCTCGTTATCCAAGAGATGGTATCAGGTACATTCACTTCTATTGGCAGGAATGGAATGTACGAGATAATCTGTCCAATGGAGAATCTTCCTTCATCAGGGAGGTATACTACTGCGTTTTTAGTTTGTGTTTCTGGACTTTTAGGATTAGCATCTACAACGATGGCATCTTTGTTCTCATCTATGTGTCCTGTGTTACTTTTGAGGCTGGCATTTGCTAGTTGTTCGTTAAGGTTCGCGTATCTGTCGTCAGCTGCTTGATTGGATGCTGCGTTTGGTAGCACTATCACCAATGGCTGCTGCGTTTGTGGGTACCTGGAATTGATATTTAGTCCTTGTGAGTTTCACGCTTTGTTAGGCATGTTATGTATGCATATTAAACTAAGGAAGATCTACTAAGTAGGCGTGACTGGGGGGATTCCACACTTTATTCCAAACGTTACACATATTCTACACCGGAATTTGGATTATATTTTGTGTTAGAAGCATATCAGAGGCCAAACTGAAGTCATCGTCTAGGAGAGATTATAATCTTAACATAGCAACGTGTGCTCGATTCGCGAACCACAAAAGCACACAAACCGTAAAACTGTTTGTTAACTTTGCTTTTACAAGCTTGTTTCGTATCATATTTTCCCTCTTTATAACGTTTTTAACTTAACTGTGCCTTCTATAAACATCAGACTAAGCAAGTAAAGTACACTTAAATTCGGCGAAATTTTCGCAAACAAACAACAATGATCTTTCAAGAATAGGAAAACTTTAAAAAACAATTACCTCAGTTATCTATGACCTAGATATCTATATCTATCTATCAAGTCTTGATATTATATATCTGAGAGTTAAATCCGTAAGTCTCAGGGTATACACTAACGCGGGTAGGCGTAACTGTATCAGGAGCAAAACAGCAACTCCGCGGAATCACAATCATCGTGTTTATTATAGTTTCAGTCAATCCATCTGCCTTGCCATTTCTCAATTACGTTACAGTGTAACTGGATGAACTGAACACCAGTATTTTACATGGACCGAATACCTATCTGACTTCCACAACACAGTTACTGGGTAGCACGATATCCCTTGGTAAGACTGGTTGTCAGACTTTTGGACTTCTGACTACCCGTAACGAATGTCAAAGATCTACGAATAGCAGACAGGACCAACGGCATGGAGGGGTCTCAATATGTAATGGACGGTCACCCCATCCACGAACCGACGGCGGGAAGCGTAGCTTAACGTTCGATTGATCCGTGCAGCTGTTATCATTATGCCACAACCCCTTTACGATTATGGTATCAGTAACTAACATAAATCCAGTCACACGTTATTAATATTTCTAATATTATAATATTGAGAATTGAGTCTATCAAGCGGGTTAATAAAAGATAATAACACAAGGAATACTCACAACGGAGGTGACTGCATATTTGGGGCCATATTCCTCAAGAATGGAAGCTGCGGCTGCATCCCGTACTGCATTGGCAGGTACGGCAGTTGCATAGGCGCACTGCATACTGAAGCTATGCAGAGGGACAACACCACCAACAATTTATGATTCATTTTTGCACTGAATATTGTGTATGAAGAAATCACTACCTATGTAGTTGGTGTCCTTTTGCTGAAAGGTTTTGCTCTGTAGTCCTCTACTTTAGAGAACTAAGAGTTTATCTTGCTGTTTCCAAGTCACAGGCCTTTAAAATTTCTATGTCACGCATGTGCGTTGCGAATCCAACGTTGATAACAAAAACACAGGATGAACCCACTAATTCCCGTTGCCATATAAAAAAAAAAAGTCAAACACTGTTTCGGCGGGAAGACGTTGACAGTATATGATCACGAGGTTTTTTTATTTTCTTTTTTTTTTCGTGTGACGAGGAAGTGCGGGAGCGACCGTTTGTCTGCCGGTAAGGAAGTGTATGTCTGTATGTGCGTTCGGTGCTGTGTTATTATTCAAGTTGTGACAGCGACCTACTCTTCCAGCCCTGACCTTACGGCGGGCATTGCTTTCTTTTTTGGGGTTCATTGTTTCCAATAATTATAAATGGTGTGTTCAAAAATATTTTCATAATTTTATATAATTGACTTATTTCAGAATTTGACAATAACCCAGGTCCGCTGAAAAATATCAGTTGGAAGTGCATATTGAGACAAGCGGTGGCCCAGTGGTAATGGCTTATTTACGAGTAGGTCGTAGGTTTGAACCATAGCAGGCTCTTTACTTTGTGTAAATAATTTCATCACCACTGCTCCCAAAACGGTGAAGGAAAACATCGTGAGGAAACCGGCATGTCCTAGAACCAAAAACTCGAAGACATGTGACATCTATCAACCCACGCTGGGCCCGCGTGGTAGATTACAGCCCACTCCCTCTCGAAGAGAGGAGGCCTATGTCCCAGCAGTGATTATACATGCATTATGCATCCGCTGCACTATGGACATGTTGAATAGTTTGTAGGAAGGATTAACACAAATATTAGCAATATGCAATACACAGTATTAGGTATCCACTAGAATTCAATAGGAAATAGAGTGTGTGTGGCTACTAATAATTAATACTTTAACTGTAATAAGAGAACCCGCGTCTCAATGTGCAGAAACCATATTCCGCCATTGTATCATTTTGGGTGTCAAAATGTTTAAATACATGAGACAAGCACGAAAGCTACATTTGTATTCGTTAACGTATTGAATGTCAATAGATTGACTAGAACAATCGAATAGATTGCGAATATTGACCCGGTTTACCTGGATTCAAGGATCAGTATGTCATAGAAATCTGTTCGAAAAGCTACATGAAACTGTAAATGCTTTGTTCTGATCTGAATTCGTAATTTAAGGAATTGATCACGGTTGGTTGGACCGACGCGTTGGTCAAGTGGTCGCAAACGCTACTGTTAAACACAAGGTCCTGGGTTCGATTCCCACGTCGGGCAAAGGGTTTTTCTACAGGAATTTCTCAGTAGTAGCTATTCTGGATTTCTGCCCGACTGATGACCATAGGCTCGCCCCTATTACATGGGATTTAACATAACTGGCGAAATGTGGGTGTACTATAGGTACACTTCTGCCTAGCCCTTCGGGGAAAAACAGGCGTGATGTTATGTATGTTATGATCATGGTGTTGATGTAGAGCGAACGACTCGAAATTCAAAAATGAATTTTAATACCTAGAATATTTATAGACAAAATTCAAACATCCTGTATAAATAAAACATAGGTTTATCTTTGCAAACATTACTGACAAAAAACTTTGTAGATATTATGTGGGTGTTTATTTTTTTAATTCAAGGTAAAATATTATCGTGCTTAACGTTTAATGTTTTCTCATTAATTTTGCACAAAAACAACTAAGTGCTTATTACACTCATTACAAACGAACATTTTATCTTTACAGAACCGTTCGATTATATACATATTTTTTTTGTACTGGTCAATAACACTGAACCTAACCTTCCATGTGGTGCCGGACGTAAAAAATAGTACCATCCCATTTCTTCTCGTGGGTGTCGTAAAAGGCGACTAAGGGACTCACTAGAGAATGGGCAGCAGCGTTCTCTATGCATTTTAACGCCATACTGCGATTGCCAACCCGCTCGCCAAGCGTGGCGATTATGGCAAACCCCCCATTTGGGGGAGGCCTATGTCCAGCAGTGGATGTCTTTCGGCTGAAATGATGATGATGATAAATATGATATGATTATGATTATATGATTTATTTAAATTAAAACTGTAAATAATGTTCAGAAACACATAAAAGTATCATCATAACATCACGCCTCTAATCCCCAAAGGGTTAGGCATAGGTGTCCTTAAAGTACACCCACATTTCGCCATTTATGTTTAAGTCCCATGTAATAGGGGGCGAGCTTATTGCTATCAACCGGGCACAAATCCAGACTCGCGCATACTACTGAAACATCCTGATTGAAAAAGTCCCAATAACACTTTGCCCGACCTGGGGATCGAACCCAGGACGTCATACTCAGCAGTAGCGCTTGCGACCACTCGACTAACGAGGCAGTCATAAAAGTATCGAACATCACTTACTTTCCTATCTTTGATACCATGTAGAATTTTTCTACATCATTTGCAATTTTTAAGTGTTAATATGTACCTATTTGCTCGTGGCTAAGTAATAACAGCCGCACGGGTCGATCCATCAGGTTAAGTTACGCTTATCAGGGTTGGTCCGTGGATCGGTGATCATCTTTACATACCGAGACTCCTTCGGAAAGCACGTTAAGCTGTTGGTCCCAGCTGTAATTTGTAGATCTTTGACAGTCGTTACGGGACATCAGAAGCCCGAAAGTCTGATAACCAGTCTTACCAAGGGGTATCGTGTTACCCAGTTACTGGGTTGTGGAGGTCAGATAGGCAGTCGCTCCATGTAAAATATTGGTATTCAGCAGCATCGGGTTCCACTGGAAACCGACCCCAACATAGTCGGGAAAAGGCTAGGCACATTGATTATGTAAGTATTAAAAAAAAAAAATGATAAACTGAGATGCCTGAAAATGTATTTGAAAAATTATAAGTTGATTATGACTGAAAACTAAACAGTTTGTAAGATCCCGTAACATGTCGTTTCCATAAGTCGTTAATAACTAATTGCTGACAAAAGATTATTGCGGTAGTGGGATTCAGGTTAACAACCTGCGGTCATGTTTGTAATAATGGCATGACTGTATATTTAAAGTGATGGTAGGAAGAAAATTATTTTAGTCTCTTCTACTAAGTATATTGTAGTTAGCGTTTAGTAAAGCTCTGGCCAAACTGAAGCGAATCCTGCACGAGATGCGGGACCCTCGTGCAAGTAATTTTTATGGACGTTTTCAAACTGGCGCGAATATTCGTGTGACTTCCTAATCATTAAAACTATCGAAGCATCGCAGTCACGTCTCGCGTCCCACGAGCTTTTCACCCCCGTATGGCCAGACCTTCATTGGCTAGGTCATATTTTCCCATTGGGAGACAAGGGTGAAGGCATTGGTCGTTCCGTAGGTTAGGTGGTTGGTATTAGTGACCGGCGATATAATTTCCCTTTCCCAATGTAGCCATGAGGGTCTGTCATTACACTAGTAGTAAGTAATAGTTTGGTGTTTTCGGTAGTTAACGAAGCAGAAAAAAAAGAAAAGAAAGAAAAAAAAGAAAGAAAAAAAAAGAAAGAAAAGAAAGAAAGAAAAGAAAGAAAGAAAGGAAAGAAGAAATCCGTCATCTCCCACCCGGTTCTGTTGAGGGGTTAATAATAAAAACCGCATGAATGCAATCTATCTGCACTTGCTGTAGGCAGTAGATTCACAAAAGGTGATAAATAAAAATCACAAACTTTTTTTACTAATAAAAGTACAATTCGTTAAAGGGTTTCAGAAAACTGAAAATCTGATAGTAAGCCGTGGACGTTAAACGATAGTGCTAGCCCTAGGTATTGCTCATTATTTATAGTACCTGAGCGACCGAGCTCTGCTCTGGTGAAAATAGGGAATGCTCATTTAATAATACAGGATAATAGTCGCGCTAAATAACAATTCCAGCGTGGTTTGAGCATAAACTATGCATGTACGGCGGTGTACGCATTAGCGTCTTACAATTTTGTTTATGGCACATAATGCTATCCGAACTGCCGGATGAACCCGGTCATATTATGTGTACCAAGCCAGGATAACAAAAACTAAGGGTTCCTACAGATGATCTATATTCTATATCTACCTATATTCGCCAAACACACGCAATCGGCTCACTAACTGCCTTCCTAATTAAAATGCGCGATGCGTACAACTTTCGTATTCTTTGCGTATTCGAAAATGAATTAATATTATTATTACACTCCTTTGTACTCTGTGTCTTCCGGGCGAATGTTTTATGAATAAGAATCAGTGAATGAGTTTCATAGTAGCTCTCTATGATGATGAATAAGCTTCTTCTTTTCGTGTGACTAACCTGGTGTTAGAGTTTTAAAGCCTCTGACTTGGCATCACATGCCGTCGAGAAACATCCCTCAGGCATGCGTCACGATGTTTTCCTTTACCGTTTTTGAAGCAAGTGACAATAATACAATACGCTCATGGATCCGAAAAGTCAGAGGTGCGAGCGTTGGCATTCCGACGGTCACACCACTAAGCTATCACTGCTCTTTAAAAAAGCTGCCAACTTACGTATAATAATCTGCCTTATAAACTGTGGGCATATGCCCTCCAAGTAGATATAGAACTGGTGCCTTAACAATGAGGATGAAATATATGGTTTTCTTGAACCCTAGCAGGAAGCGAATTCCGCTTCGCGCTAAAAGTGAAAATTATTGTGAAAGGACGTTTCCCAAGAATGGCCTACCGTAGGGTTAATAACAATTTAAAAAAAAACTCCTTTGCTCCATTGTCTTTCCAAATATCTTAAGGCTTTACCAAGAAAGATGCTACATGCACCGTTGTGCATACATTATGACGACTGCATAATCGTGCTTTCGTGATGTTAGCGAGTGTGTCTAACCAGAGATGCACCTAATTAGAATGCGAATAGTGTGCGTTAGACTTCCGTGTTTAGTGCACTTTCGCTGGTGTACTCACAACCTTACATCTGTTCTACAGAATTAAATTCCTCTAAAGAGCCTCTTCCTCTGTAGTACCTATTTATGACATATTTCATCGAGTCTTTAAAGGTATATGAGAGACGAGAGAAGTGAGAAATAAATGTCGTTATTCAATTATTACTCCAATAGATAGGTGATTTTTGTAAATAGGATGTACCAACTGTGGCTGCATCTACATGCGAACTTCACATCAAAGACCTGACGTCACATAAATCCTGCATCGCCCAATTAGAGTTTACCGGGCGAACAACATATATAAGACTACCTGACATCAATCATTGGGCAGTTGCCCGCCAGACACGACACCCGTCTGGTCGGAGGATCCTCCCTTTTCTATAGAGGATGACTGAACTTTACACCCTGTTCTTTATACCTCAAACATTTAAAACAGTACACCTGACTTCCTTTTATTGACAGAAATGAAATTGCAACACCATTTTAATAACCGTTGCTTGACTTGATATAGTAAAGACTACGGTCTCACCATAGAACTAAAATAAAAGAGAGAACCCTATAATAAAGGTGTGGAACACAATCAGTACGCGGCAGTAATTTGGTGCGGTTTAGTAACCGCGCGTACCGTTAATGTGTTAAGCCTTAGTTTATCTCTGCAGCCACAACGCTGTTATTTATTTCTAACTGTTATAGGGTTTTAAGTTATGGTACTAGTCTTTAATGTTACACGGCCAGTCTTCATAAAATATGTAGCTGTATTTCAATGGAATCTATTCCGCCTATTCTCATAACGAGAGAGAACACACATTGTACAGCAGGCTTACGAGTGTGGATTGGCAATTAAGGACCTTTGACACGGGACTTACAAGGATGAGTTCAGATTTCTCAATGATGTTTTCTTTCATTGACAGTCAGTCAACCAATGATGTCTCAGATTAAAGAAAGTGCATATCATAATTAGTCTTTAATGTTCCCATTGCTGGGACACCTCTCTTCGAAAGGGAGTAGGTAAATCTGTAATCTACCACCCAGGCCCAGTGCGGGTTGGCAGATGTCACATGTCTTCGAATTTTTGGTTCTAGGACATGGCGGTTTCCTCACGATGTTTTCTTTCACCATTTTGAGAGCAGTGGTGATGAAATTATTTACACAAAGTAAAACGCCTACTATGGTTCAAACCTACGACCTACTCGTAAATAAGCCGTTACCACTGGGCCACCGCTTGTCTCAATATGTACTTCCAACTGATATTTTTCAGCGGACCTCGAACCTAGGTAGACGCTTTACTTTGTGTAAATACACAAAGTAAAGCGTCTACCTGGGTTCGAACCCACGGCCTACAACTCGTAAGTCGCGGCCGTTACCACTGAGCCACCATTACTCAAACAAAGTGCACATTATTTTGAAATTGTGGAAGATCGCACACACAAAGGGAACGATGATCTTAATATAAATCTGTTGTTTATTTAATTAAGTAATGATCTGAAGGTATTATTTGTCAAAATATTCTCTAAGATGGGTTTTGGATCAGGGAAGGAAATTATAATATACCAGCTTGGAACGCATTCACTGATAACTAATAACATTGTTTGGAAACAAAGGAAGTCGCTAGGTAGGTGGTAGGTATCAAGTTCCTGCATTCACATAATGGAGAAAGGATCCAGAATGGAAAAAAGCAGGTAGGTATTTCTATTTACCGAAACAAAAGCTAACGGTATTTATAAAAGAACAAAAAAGTAATCAAGAAAGGTCCTGACAGCAGTTAGCAATGACAATAAATTACGACGGCTACTGGGGTTCAAGAACCTCAATTTTATAGTTATATTTATTTTATAAAATGGCAAAGTATGAGTAATTTCATGCATTTTGAAAGAGGTTTTCAATCAGTAAAGCTGAAATTTTGCTGTCAAATCATTGGTAAAGGAAAGAGAGGCATTGTGATATTTGAAGGCTCTATCACATATTGGAAAGCTTATTGCCGATTACAGTAGGTACCTATTTATTTAAAGTTAAGAAAGAATATTGTAACAAAATGACGGATCGGGGAAATGTTGGGAATTTGTGGATCAACTTTCGTCAGGTCTTGTTCGTTCAACTTTTCGTAAGCTACACAAAAAAAACTTGTATAACTTGTATATATTCTGTACTAATTTTGGCTCGATGAGTTTGTATTCATCCTTAAAAAGTCTTTTCAAAATGATAGGGATAGGATAGTCCGTGGAGATTAGATTTTGGTGTATAAATATACTTAGATTATAAGCTTTCTAGATGTAATCTCATATTGAGTTGATTTCTCTGTTCGGGTTTTTGGAAAATTAAATAAAGTTTACATGAATAGAAAAAAAAACAGACTGCCAAAAGAAGACAATGATTGACTTCAGCAAAAAAATAAAATAAATTACAACATCAATAAAAGATAAGTAGGTAAATAACAAAATTATTAGCAACGAACAACAAATAACATAAGACTTCCAGATCCATCCAGATTTGTTAACAACCAAAAAAAAAACAAAATACAAAAATAGTAAAATAATTTATTACGAACTCTAACCCTTAATGATATGGCAAGAATAAACAAAATAAATAATATTACGACTTTAACTTAAAAGTTAATTAATAATAATAAATGCAGAAATAAAAATATCACGATACTAAAACCAAACAAAATCGAAAGTGAAATGCTTTGACATTTCTAAAGGAACAACTTTTTCCAACCACTTCTATTTTTGTTTAGTAGAACTAAAACGTTTATGCAACATGTTATATCATATACCGAGATTATACAACTATTTATTGATATAAAAATATTATTATTTTGTATTTCTCCACAACTATTGAACATGCTCTAATAATATAATCGTACTCAATTGATTCCATACATCCACATTAGTGCTTCTTGGACCGCGTCTACCACATAACGCATCAGCTGGTTACATTGTATTCTCATCTGGCTGGCCGTCGTCTACAACCATGTCTATCTCAACTTCGTAAGTCCCAGGCTTTGTGCGGGATGGCCGGACCACTATTCCAGGCATTTTGGACTCCTGCACTCCATCAACTTCGTTTTCCGCATTGTTACCAACAGGCACCACACCTTTCACTCCCGACGCCCCATCAGTAACCGATATACTGTTAAGTTGGTCTTGAGGCAGCTTCACGGACATCAACCCTTGGAAGCGTTGGACGAACATTTCCAATATTGGCCCAAACCTTGACACCCCGTCGGTTGACAGCAAGAATCTGTCAGATGCTCCTTCTCTGGGTCGGAGCACAAACATGTTGAAGTTTAGGGTCTTCTTGACCGGCCGAGCCGCTGCCTGCGCGATGCAGGCTATAGCGACGAGTACGAGCAGTGCGCGAGGTGACATTGTGTATCAGTGAGTACGCGAGGCGGTAGCGTGCGCCCACGGCGGCGAAATACTCCACACTGCGCCAGTTGCGTTTTTGCCGCGCATCTAAGCCAAGATAACGGGTCCACGGCAAAAAGATCATAATTGCCTCGCATCGTACCGAACGTCTGATAATTGCAACGATCTCTCGACACCTTTCCTTTGGAAAGCGATTCCATCTTAATTCAAGTGAGTCATCATTATCAGATGCCCAAAATTTGATGATCTTCATTGATGTTCGAAGTTCACAAAATTCTGTTTAATGCTAGGTATCCACGAACATACAGATAGTTCAAGCTTGATTGGTTTTGAATTGACCATTAAAGTCTGAATAAAAAGATACTGACGCTATAGTGTCAATGTTGTGCTTAAGCAGTGAACCTTAACTTACCGGCTCTATGGACCATATTTGGTTGTGCTGGCGATGATATAATTTGCACATTACTGCACCCGTAGTTTTAAATCATATTTATGGCCATCAATCATGCACAGCTCGTGTACGTGATTGATGGTATTATAATGATGCAGTATCAAGGTCACTACAATGCAGGTCAATGAAAAGAAACAAAATGCGGTTTGTGGGCTTTTTGCTATTGTTCCTAGCTTTTATTTGTTTTTAATGATAGAAATTTTGATGGCCAATTAGCTGGAACGAATTGTTACTTTTTATTTTTAGCAAAATGAAAAGTGTGTGTAATTTGATATGTTTTGCGGTTATTATTTTTGTGAAAATGCATGTTCAGAGAAGGGGTAAAGAGAAGACAGTTAAAGTCTTACATAAACTTAAATACCGTCATCAGATCACTTTTTTTTTCGTGTTGATTCCAATACTTAAGTAAAATGATTTCTTTGAGAAGATCATATTGCAAATTGTATTATTTTGAAAGTCCCAATAAATCGATTATCTGTACCACCATAGGCTGTAAACATTTTGATGAAACTTCGCTCCATCTATGGTAAAAACATTACACATCTTTCATATATCATAAACACTCGAAAATCACGGCAAAATACCAGACCAGCGCAAAAGACAAATGGCAGAACACACAATAATTGAAACCACATTACAATTTAATTGAATTAAATTGTCCACGTCTATCTCGAGTCAATTATCCGTTATTTATGTCCAATCACATTTCCAATTGGCCATAATTATACGTCCGATTCCTTTGGCGATCATAAACTGGTAACCATTCTTGGAACCCGACAATTTTAGGTCTGTAACTGAAGAATTGTTAGCCATGACAACTTCCATCTTATTAGAAAGGGATAAAGATGACGAGGATGATTCCGGAGAGTAAATTTAAGTTGGTGTATGTTATACTTTATAGGATTGAACGCCACCACAGGATGAGGCTCCGTTAGAGACGATAAAATGCAGCTTAAGTGCTAACGGTAGCAGTTTCACAGATAAAAGTTAGATTCCACAAGGAAGTATTAATATTGTTAATGATGGCAATTTCACTTCAGGAAGTGTTGATTGGAATTAATTATTTTATGACTGTTTTGTAATGGTTTGGTCACAAACGAGTTTTTGGACACTTTCGTTTTTTTACGCTTTGTGGAAAGTTAAAGTTTTTGTTTACCAATTTTATTTTAATTACCTTCCTATCCGTGCTTATATGCGGTTTCAAGAAAAATATTATCAGATGTTGGCTACGATAAAATATTTTAATTTAAGGTTATTGTTGAATTCCAAATCTTATGGGTTAAAAAACTACTTTTGCCACAATCATTCTCAACCTTTGAAATATAAACATAACATCACGCCTAAAATACTCGAGAGTTAGGCAGAGGTGTACCTATAGTAGACCCAGATTTCGCCAATCATGTTCAAATTTTGCCTGATGGGTATAAAACTAAATTATGAAATTAGTCCGAGTTAAAGGTCCTTACCAACCAAGATGAAGAGAATCATAAAATACATCCTAAGCATCCAACATAAGCGGACAATACTGAGAGATTCACAACCCGTCAAATTACGATACTTTACAACGACTTGAAAACGAAAACTCACGATCTTAAATCATTACTCTTATTGCATGCATGAATGAAGCTGACATATTTAATGGAAGCGTTTTTCACCTTATAAAGGAAAATGGTGCTGATAATAAATCTAAGGCAATTTTACCAGTTGTACTAGTCACTTATCTGATAGATGGCACCGTAATTCGCGGTGCTGTTAATTTATTATAGGAGAAAGCGACCGGTCCTGGCGATAGTAGGGCGATGTCGCTCCATATTAGCTGTACAGTTGCTAGTGCTGATTTTCTAAGGAATATACTGGAAATTGCTGTTTACTTAAGTAACTTAAGTTAATTGAGAACTGGGTAATAGAATTGAGTGTATATGTGTAGTGGCTTGTATGTATTTACTTCTCTGATTGCATCTGTTACATCTCGATAGACATATTTTATCAATGTCTTATCTCGTGTATGTGAGTTTCATTACATTAAAAGCGCTAATTTCATACTCAATAAATGTCATATTACGTATTCCAAACGTCAAATCCTTGACCCTAATGTCAAAAATGGAACCAATGACCCATATCATCAAATAACTCCCGCTGTAAGTTTTAAGCCTGATGGGAACACGCTGGGCTCCTGATATATTTATTGCTTTGCCAGTCTACCATGAATTGATGGGGTTTGGGCACGAATCCGACCTTGTTACAAAGAACGACATGAGTAACTCTAGAAGATATTTGGAAAACTATGCGGATCCAAGGACCAACAATGATTGTATGTTCTGTTTTGCATGTTTACGACAGAGTGCAGGAATCCAATAAGGTGAAAGAGAATAGACAAAAGTTTGATAAAATAAAAATAAAAACTCAAACAGTATCGAACATTTAATTTTTGTAATAAATATAAGAAACTATAATTGCATTGTTATTTTAAAAACTGGTAACAAACATAAAATTACCTACATCAAAGTACACTTTGACGAAATATTAGTTCTAAAACTAAAATCACTTGATTCAGTACTGTTACATCTGAATCGAATATTTGAGCTGGTATAGTTTCAATTTGTTTAATCACAATAAACTAATGTGTATCGTTGAGCTACGCTTTGTTTCGCGTGAGGGCTTGTGCCCGGTGGTTCGATTTAGCTTCGATAGCTTCTTTGGTTTCTTCGCTTCCTTGTTTTAGTTGAGCTGGAGGAGCACCTGAAATTATAAAAAACATTGTCAGCATTTTCTTGAATTCCTTTAGTCTCCTTGCATAATACTTTTTTAAAAATTTTGTCTGATTACTCTTAATTGTTACTTTGCTGTCACTTAGGCTGAATTTTTATATCCACTTTGTATTAATTCGTTCCAACGTCGTTTTCACGGTTGTAAGTTCTATAGACATTTTAACATCTTTATATACATCATTAAACATGTAAAAAGTGCATGGGATCTTTAAATTCTCGTTGCTATCTTCGTCCACAACAACAATATCTTCTCAACTTTAAAATCGATTCGTATATGTGTAATGTTTTGAGACACCGCTTAAAGCAATCACAGGCATTGATTATGATCTGACTAGACAAGTTCTTACCGTTGGGTATTCTTGTATTCACTTGGCCTGGGTGGACAAGTTGGGCAGCTGGTCCTGGATAGGCAGCATGGTTGACCGGTCCTTGGAGTCCGACATTTTGTGAGAAGTGAATAGGTCCTCGTCCAGCTTCTCCTTGTTGGCCAGCGCTGTGAAAGAAAAACGAGATATTACAATTGCTTATAAAGGCTGTTTATTTTAAGAGATTCAAATATGAATATTATGAATAACTAAAGTGCCTCTTATAGGGCAAGCTGGGTAACGGTTTAAATTGTATTTTTTTATTACAAGATTTTCGTCACTTTCAGTTTTTCGAGATATCCAAAAGTGTATTGGTACGAATTATTACAATCAAAGGTGAAAGTAGAAAGTTGTAGATTACAGCTAAGAAATAATAGTTTTTAGTTTCAAAATCAAAAACTCAATAACCATTTATTTCTCAAAATTGGTCTGCTAGCAATAAAACTTATATTTCAAACAATCATTCATTCATCATCGGTTTATACGTCTGGTGAGCTAGAAACTAATTATACTTACGGATTAGCTAGTCCTTGCTCTTGGTATACTAGATCATAAGGTCTGTTGGGGTAAGCCAGGGGACCCAAGACTTGTGGTTGAACTAATCCTCTGGGGTACCCTCCGTACGGGTTCAGAATGCCCTGACCTGATGGGTCCAGGAGAACTGCGTTCTGGTAACCTGAAACGAAATTATGGGTAAGATTAGTTTTACAAAACTTTTTTATAGCCTCTTCTTATTAATAAAATAAGTAGATGTAGTTCATGTAATAAATAATGTAGAAAATGGAATCAACCATTCTTAATTTCAGATAATTTATATTTCATCGCCATCTACTCAACTATCTATTTTAGCTTAATGTATTCTAAGTTGATTGTTGCGTGGCTTTTGGTTATAAAAGACCCAAAACATTTTGGTTGCTCTGGAATTTGAACTTTGTCATGTACAACATTGAATTAGTTACTTGGTTGTTCCAAAACTTGATAATTATCTCAGATTTGAATTCAAATAAAGGTGATTTATTCTAGCAAATGATTTAGTTCAGATTTCACCAATGAAATTGAACGCGTTCAGCACATCTAAACGCGTTCAAGAGCTGTCAGTGTACAACATTCCATAACAATTTTGACACTGACAGCTCTTGAAAGCAATTTAGATGTGCTGAACGCGTTCAGTTTCATTGGTGAAATCAGCCCTTATGATCAAGGAAAAAAAACGTATACCATTTATTATCTTATAAACTTACCATTTCCAGGGAATCTACCGTTTCCTTGAGGGCCTGCAGCAACAATATATACTGGTTGGTAGCCTCCTATGCTGCCGGGACTGAAACAAGTAACATTTCATTATTTTTGTGATTGGGTACTAATTTAATTTGTGTAGTTACTGCTACTTGCTGAATCCAGTCCAAGAGTCATAGATCTTCAATCAGCAGTCAGTTTGTAGATGTTTGAGAGTCGTTACGGGTGGCCAGAAGCAAATATACTGACAACAACCTGACAACCAGTGATATCTAGGGATATCGTGTTACCCAGTAACTTGGTTGTGGAGGTCCGATAGGTAGTCGCCACAAACTAAATACTGGTTTGCATCCAGTCAGACTGGAAGCCGACCCCAACAAGTTAGGAAAAGATTAGGCAGCTGTTTGTATAAAATTTTGTAATGGATTATTAAAATACTGGCCAGATACTTTGAGGCCCTTTATTTCCGGTGAAGGAAACTCTTCTTTCATTTTATCTTCACTAATCATTCATACAATTGTTTTTTAACCGACTTCCAAAAGGAGGAGGTTATCAATTCGATTTTTTATATATATATATATATATTTTATTATTTGTGCATGTTCGGGCATAACTCCGTCATTTATAGACGAATTTGCAAATATTTTTTTTGTTTGAAAGGGTATTCTTTCGAGATGGTCCCATTGTCATTAGGTCAGGATCTGATGGTGAGATCCTGGAGAAATCGAGGGAACTCTTCAAATATTATAGGCACACCTATAGTGATTTGGATATTTTTTTATAATAACACGTGCAGTTGCTCTTGGAAAGCACCATTTGGTGAAGTGGAACTGATGATGAAGACCACAGATGGCCACCGGAACTACTCAATAATAAGTATTTCACGGGTTGCGATTCGATTACGTTAATATGAATACCAAGCAATTTATGCTCGTCACAATGTATATGGACAAGTGAAGCTGACGGTGAAGTACGCGGAGAACTCCTCAACGATTAACGTCCCTGCTTCGGGAAAAGCAATATTTTGTAAAAGGTGACGAGTAGTCAACATTAGGCTATTGTAACTTAGATAAATTACAAACTGACCCACTAAAAAGTGAAAAATAAAAACTTTTTTATAAAAAAAAAACAACAGACTTCCAAAAAAACAAAAAATTTCGGAAGTCGGTGGCAAATAACGAAAATACAAAACCAAAGACACCGACTTCCGAAATTTAAGTTATTTTTCACTATGTAGTGTTTTTTGGAAGTCGGTTGTTTTTTTTTTTGTAAAAAAGTTTTTTTATAATGTATAAATTATCACCTGTATCCAGGTATTGGCATGTGGACGATAAACACGCGTTGTCCGGGCAATAATCCAGGTACATTTGGAGCTACAGGATTCTGGAAATTAAATACAAACATAAGCTTAAAAGAAGACAGAGTATATTTAAATAACAGCTGTGCCTTGACAACAGATATGACTTCGATATAGGAGTTCTACGTCTTCTTGCTATTTAGTTTCCTAAGGCAATGATACGATTGCAACGAACCGTTCTTTGATATAAATAGATAAGAATTTACAGATGACTGCTGAGCATAAAATACTGGGCTGAATTACCAGGTCGGGAAAAGTGTTATTGGGTTTATCCATCATTAATTTCTCAGGAGCAGTCTATGTAGCGTCTAGAATTGTGCTTTTGCCTATAACTGTTATAACTTATAAAATGTGGGTGGACTAACATACCTCTGCCTAAGCCTTGGGGGAACAGGAATGTTGTTAAAGATTAGATAGATTTCATGATTTGCTGTCTATTTCATATACTTAGTTGTTATTTACCTGTTGTGGAGGCTGCTGTGGCTGTTGAACTCCTGGTACTAGCTCGACTTCACTGTCCGGTTCCAAAGACTCCAGCCGCGCTGGCGCACCGTTCGGACCACTTGCGCTTACTAGAATTAACATAACAACACGTAATTTGTTAATACATAGATAGATAAATTATGCTTTACGAAAAAGGTAGTAATTGGGTTGTGAAGGTCAGATAAGCAATCACTCCATTTAAAATACTGCATTTAGCCGCATCTGGAGAGGCTGGAAGCTGACCCCTACATAGTTGAGAAAAGGTTACGTAGGTAGCAGATATATATCAAGTATATTAACCACTATACTATTTAATGAGTTAACCTCATCGGCACTCTGTCACTGACAGTTTATGCAAGGGACATGACTGTCATGATGACATAATCAGGATAATCATTATTAGTAATGCATACCACACGTTGAAAATTTATTGTCAGCCTATTGGTTTTCCTAACAGATTTTCCTTCATCGTTGGGCAGCTGAGTGGTGAATAACCGTCCAACTTTGCACTTCTAAAAATATTTGTATTAAACTGACAACATTTTGCATAAATTGTTTATTGTTCCAAAAACGGGTGAAGACACTGACTTCTCTAACATAGGTATTTACCACCTAGCTGTGTCAGGGCTTAAAAATTAAAATGTAACACATTTTTTATGTCAATAAGACATTTTATTATTAAAATAATAAGGACCAATTTTTTCAAAGTACTTCTAACGACCACTTTTAACCGACTACGGCGAAGCAAAAAGGAGGGTTATGGTTTTGTCCCGTATGTATGTATGTATGTTCATCTATTACCTCATAACTTCTCAACGAGACGTCACTTTTTATTTTTATTATTCCATGTTGGGTATCAAATGAAAGGGCTTGACAAGTACATTACAAATATGTATATATATATCCTATTGTCTAAGTAAATAAATATGTTAAAAATAAGCAAAAGTGCGACTGTGCTACGTACAGCGCGCTATAAAATTAATACCTATTATACAATAAACCCTAAACAAAAAAAAAAAATTGCGCCTCTGCAAATACTTTATCACGAAATTATAAACCCAAAATAATTTAAATAAAAACTTCAAAACAGACAGAAATCAAGACATAGGTACTTTTTTTTTAATTTAAAGCCGTCGTCGCATGCCATTATAATAGGGATGATGCCTGGGTAAAAAAATTAAATTCTAATTAGTCCGTCAGTCAAATAATAAAAAAATATTAGACACGTATTTTTTGCTTTATCAAATTAATAAAAAATTACTAAGATAAAACGCATTTTAAGTTGGGGAGTGGGGGTCGCTACGTCACTAGTACGTATAAAATCTACATACTCGTGACGTCATGGCACATTTTACCTCAATACATTGCCGTAATCTTTACATTTCGTGAAAAAAGAAAAAATACGTGTCCAATATTTTTTTATAATCTCAAAGACGGACTACTAAAAATTTTTTTGTCATCATGCCTATTTTGTAAGTAGATCACGACTTTACCTTTACAATTTTTGTACGTATGTCTTGATTTCTATCTGAAATATTTTCTTGTTTCATACTTTTTATGAGCGTGATTTTTCTGTAGTCGGGTTTTAGTTTTTGACTTCTTTACATTACCGCAAATGCGCGGAATGTTTCATTACTCATTGTTAACCGACTTCCAAAAAGGAGGAAGTTATATTATATTCGTCGCGTATGTATGTTTTTTTTTTAATGTATGTCCACCGATTTCTCCGTCAATTGTGGACCGATTTTGAATTTTTTTTTTTTTGTATGAAAGGGTATGCTCCCGAATTGGTCCCATATAAATTTTATAAACTTTGCTTGGATAGTTTTTGAGTAAGCTTCAATAATACGTATTTTTCCCACTTAGTATATGTGGATGATATGATGATAAGACCTTGTGACTGTTATTTACATAGCAAGTAGTGGTATTCAAATTTGTGTGGGGTAGATACCACAACAAAAAAGTGAAAAATAAAAACTTTTTACAAAAAAAACAACTGACTTCCGAAAAAAAACACTACAAAGTGAAAAATAACTTTAACTTCGGAAGTCGGTGGCATAAAACGAAAATTCAAAACCAAAGACGTCCCGAAATTAAAGTTATTTTTCACTTTGTAATCTTTTTGTCATTCGTCATTTAAATGCATTTGTATGTTAGGTATCTGTAGTTTCCTCCTAATATTTTCTTTGGCAATCCCAAAACATGTAAGTGACTAAAACCGTGTATACCTAAACAAATACTTTAATTCAGCGTTGACATATTTGTGATGCGTGATGCTATTGGAATAAACCGTGGTGGTCTACATTTGCATAATCTGCCAAAAATGTTCCCAATGTTGGGACACAGGACTCCTCTCTTCGAGAGGGAGCGGGCTTCAATCTATCACGCGGGCAGTACGGGTCGGTAGATGTCGCATGTCTTCGAATTTTTGGTTCTAGGACATAAGGTTTCCTTACAATGTTTTCCTTCACCGTTTTGAGAGGTGATTAAATTATTTACACAAAGTAAAGCGCCTGCCTGGGTTTGAACTCACGGCCTACAAGTCGTAAGTCAGGGTTACCACCGGGCCACCACTGCTCTACATTGTTGGTCTACATTGATTTGAGCCAATTCCTTGGTTTTGCGTGACACCAAAGTTTAACATAATTATTAGGTGCCTACGTTTTGTGGCTATCAATGTTGTGCTTGTTAGTTTAAAATAATCTTTTATGTTTTAAAGCCAACCTTGCTTTTGTTCCGCTGGTCTGTAGTAGTTATCCACTGGTTGCTCCAAAAAGTAATCCAGTCTGAAATTAAGGAAAACATTTTTTTTACTTCCAATGGTAAACTACTCTTCATTTATTCATCTACGTCGTAGCTAAATATGAAAATAAAAAAAAATAAAAAAATCTGTTGGCATTTTTTTGTAAGTTTTATAATTATATGATGCCTGACTTATTGGTCGATTCACAAGAATTTACTCACCTGAAGATGTTCCTAGTGTACCCTTTTTCTTAACTTTAATGCATACAATTTAAAATGTGCTAACTGCCCTAATACGTATTTTCGTGAGTTGTCGATTCGCCCGCAAATAAATTACCAAAAGTTTGGGAAAATCGGGATAAAAAGTACCCTTTAGGTATCACTTTCGCACTTATAATATTAGTTATAAAAATGATTAAATTTATTAGGATTATTATTTGTCATGTTGTAAAACAGTGCGAAGCTGGAGCGGGTTGCTACTGAGGTATACAAGTGATAATTACGGATTAAGCTGATGCAGCCCCGCTTGCTGTGGGTATCTCTGCTGTGGGCCGGGGGGAATGGCGCTCACTGCTGCCACCACTGCCGCTATCACGTACTGTAAATAAAACAAAAATACTTTAAGGCGAAAGCGTCAGGGTGGTCCGCGAATTTCAAATTTTCTTAGGTTTTTTGCAATTTGTAGGTCAGTATCAGTTTTATGTTCTTCTTTTTAGCGTGTCGATGGCAATCTAAATAGACTTTTCCCAAAATTCGGCTACGTGTTCGGCGCCATCACTGGCGTCCATCAGTTCCTGTAACAGCTGATAGGACACGCAGGACACGACATTAAGTGTCCCATCGTTTGTGGAACAGCCCCACATGCGGAGTCTTCTATGAATGTCCACCTGAACAGATTTTTCTTGGTTCGGCCAACCTGGGTCCGGAGTCTGTTTAGAGATTTCCAGGTTACCCAAGGCAACTCATGTCCAGGTGGAAGATCTTCTGCAGGTGGAACGAATGGTTTGGGTAAGAAAGCACTGTCTTGCGACAACTTCAGTCTCTCTTTTGGTCGTTCGTCACTTTAAAAAACTGTTTCGGCTTTTCAGCCTTTGTGGCACAAGGATTTTGTCGTGCAAAGGGTGTCCTGGGTCGGAAATCATTTTGGATCTTTCGCTAGAGCTTGGCACCGCTTTGCGAACTACTGGAGGCGCTATTCCTGCTAGTGGATATAGCATTTGTGTCGGGGTCAGTTGTATGATGATCTAAATATGATTCGCGGCCATATCAAACGTTTATTTATTGAATTATAATCATGAAAATCATCAATACAACTCTCTTAGTTCATGTAATCCTAGTGAATGACTATTTCATGAAATCATGACAGTTGAGGATTATTCTAACTTAAGGAGTTGTATTGCTGATTCTAATGATTATAATTTTGTAAAGACATATTTGTTACGGTCACGAATCAACATACCTGCAAATTGCAAAAGACGAAAGAAATTTTGAATTTCGCGGGCTATCTTAGCGCCTTCCCCTTAATGAAGGTGTCGCTATTGGCTTTCTGAATCGGGATGATGTTGTTCATTCTTGGTAAATGGACAAACGTGATCTGAATGATTGAGTCACGCTTATTTACTTCTAAAGCGCTAGCGCTTATTCAATGCTTACAGTACGTAGGTATTTAGAAATTCTTGTTTAGGAAACACATGGTGTAGTAAGGTTTAAAGAGGCGAAGATCTTCGTTCCCATGAAACTCTCAATCAGCCGGTTTAAATTTAGATTCTATTGACAAGAACACATTCCAGTTGACCACCCAATAAATATGTTAATTGATCCTTGTATCCTTAATTTAGTTATTAATCCTAAGCTCTAAAGATATCAGTTCATTATTAAGAACTTGAATTTTTAAGTTGGATCATCATGTCCAAACGACACCAGATTTTTTAGCTAAGCCGGAAAAGCATTTCATTACTTTAGATTTCAATATTCACCTTAAGGCTTGTGCAGACCAGCGCGACTTGTCGCGCGACGCGACACCGGTTATTGTTATACAGTGAAGTTTTCTTAGAAATTGTATTGTTCGTGTCGCGTCGCGCCGTCGCGTCGCGCCGTCGCGTCGCGCTGGTCTGCACAAGCTTTAAAACGAAGGACATTTCAAAAGAACCTCATTATCTCAACACTACATCTCAACGGTTACTACACACTTACGATTCTGTACGTCTTCCTAACAGCCTTCGCACAGGTCGCCATCACTAAGGTCAGTTTATTGCATACATATGACATGGCCGGGTCATAGTCACCGTCGCGAAATTCGACTCATTAGTCATTACCACCTATGTATTTAGAATTATAATTGTTGTACGTTTTCCTTGTTTTGGTTAGAGGAGGTTTATTTCCTTAAAACTGCATATTTTATAAATAACGTCGTTTGAAATGCAATAAGAGGAACATTATGTTGAATAAAGGGTCCATTTTCCTAAGAAAGCATAATTATTTTGTTTTTATTGTAGACTTTTTCAGGCTCTGCAAGCGCTACTGCCGAGCATCAGGTCCTGGGTTCAATTCCCAGGTTGGGCAAAGTATGATTGGGTGGGATTCCAAATCTTTTCTTTACTAATAATATAGAAGCATAGTTTTCATAGCTTAGCATTTCATTTTGAATTAAAAACCCTCACAAAAGTTTTCATAAGCGTTCAAAAGTACGAGTACATAAATTTATTTGAAAAAACACAGATAACCTCGGAGTCAGAAAACGAGCATGTATCTTATTGATATGCATTGACCCCCGTTGGGGTACCGTAACAATTGATAATTAAGTTATTTGATTATGTCGTATTACTACTTATCAAGGGTCGACAGACCTGCCTTCAAAATTGGTCACAATAGGTGTTAAAAGCGACTAAGATTTTACGTTGATAAAATTATGATGATCATACAGATTATGCCGCAAAGAATCGAAAACAAATCAATATTTCTTTTGTTTTATTAAATAGGAACATCAAACAGTATCTTAAGCAATATTATAAACGGAAAAACACAAGTAACTTAACTGAAGCACAGATAATATAAACTGAAGTAATAATGAAGCCCACAGCGCTGTTCACAAATAAAACTTGAAAGTCACTCGGACAACATGCAAATCAATTTAGTAGATCATCTATGATTCGATAGGCATTTGTTTTGTTATATATAACAATCGATAGAGTTCATTCAATCGATGCCTTTAATGCGTTATTTATTTTTAATGATTTATGTAACGACTGGATTTACATGATGATGGTACAAAGACAATCATGCATGTGTCAGCTGATTGACATGCTATACAAGTTGTGTAGACTGTTATTGGCTTATTCATGATCGCTAAGAGTGCAGTTAGCTTGGATTAACTTGGGTATTGACGTAGATAATTGTGTACTATTTATTGGGACTAACTTTACTGGAAATGGTTAAACAGATGACCTAGTATTTAGAACTATAAAAGAACTGGATACTTATAGAAGGACTGGCGAAGTCAGAAGGAAATGCTGAAAGAGAGAATGATATAGATGACACAATGGGAGAGAGGTCAACAATGAAAAGAGACGTCGTAGATGAAAAAAGTCTGAACCAAAAATTTTCTACACGCATTTTGATTGATGTTATTAATTTATCTGTAATCCAGCCATTGGAGGCAATAGACTAGAAAACAATACTTTACGTAGAAGAAACAACCGTCAAATTATACAAGCAGTTATTGAAATTAGCCTTTAATTCGGTTACGCACTACAAATTTATTCGTAACATATTATTTAATGGTTCCAGAACAATGGACAGGGAAATAGCGTGATTTCTCTATGATTTATACCGTTTTGCTGTCGGAACTATCGCTTGCATACACAAACTACATAATGGGAATCACGCAAGACTATTTTATTGCTATGTGTCTACTTTAATTCTAAGCATAGGTCTACATGGTGATAAGGTAGGTGACATGAAGTGTTTTAGTTTTAGTCTTTAGGTTCTTGGTTCTTTCAAAGAATTTGATGTCATATAGATAAGCTATCGTAAATGTTCCAAAGCTGTAAATTAGAACGGAATGTATACAGGGTGGCAGGGACATCGACGCGAAAACTGATACCATGGATTCAGTACATGATCCTGAACGCCCCTGCGATGAAATTTTTCGTAGGTTATTTTTAAAAAAATCAGTTGTTCCATAGAAAAGTGCAATACCTATGCAGTCAAAATGTATGGAACAGCTGATTTTTTTTTGAATCCATGGTATCAGGTTTTGCGTCCATGTCCCTGCCACCCTGTATAGGGTGACTAGTAACTTCAATATTGAGATTATGAAACGGGTCCATATAGTGACTGGTATTGAGCGACTGACACTTCTACACGTGACTTTACTCATCATTATGAACAACTTTTAGTATGGTTCCCTTCAAAAGTTTGTGGTAATGTCTGTGCTGATCACGCCGGTAATATTTTGCATGCAATGAGTATACTGTGTTTTATTTCAAATAATTTCTGACTGTCCAGAGGGTTACGCGAGTGTTACATTTGTATTTCCCGGCAGACCTTTTTGGATTTCTTGGGAGATCTACCACGTCCTGAGTATTAATAGACAAGCTTTTTCGAAGAAAGAAGCAAAAAGCAACGTTCAGAATTTGATTAAAAAATATAGCTATAATTCAAGCTTTTCAGTTTTATTAATATACAGGGTGTTTGGCAGAACGTTGAACATACGAAAATGGTGGATAGGTGGGGTCATCTGCTACTTACTCAGCCCTAATTTATTTGGCCCTGGCCCACGGGATATTTTTTTAATTTTTTTTTGTCTTTCTTCTTGTTTCACCACTTTCTTAACTTTAAAGTGTAATTTTTATTAAAAATGGGTAAAACAGGCAATATTTAGTCTTTTTTTTAAATCTTTTATGTTGACAGATTCTTATAAAATTATTGCTTTATTCAGATGTTAGCTAGAAAAAAAGTTATGAGTCCTCAAACTTACAGAAAGATGTAAAAAATACTTAAATCTTAATTTCAACTTGCATTTAAAAAAAAACAAAAAATGATTGAGGAGTTCCAATTCTAGCAAAACATCCCTAGTGTGTGAGCTTTCTAATGGTATGTAATTTGCTTTTATAAAAAAAAAACTTTAAGAGTTATGTCATAATTTTTTCAAGTAGGACATTTTTGACGAAACTCTACCTTTACGGAAAGTGAAATGTTTTACGAAATTTAATACTGCAAAGTTGGTGAAAATTTAATGATCGATTGAAATTATACTAAATATTGCCTGTTTTACCCATTTTTAATAAAAATTACACTTTAAAGTTAAGAAAGTGGTGTAAGAAGAAGAAAGACAAAAAAATTTTTTTTAAAATATCCCGTGGGCCAGGGCCAAAAAAATTTGGGCTGAGTAAGTAGCAGATGACCCCACCTATCCACCATTTTCGTATGTTCAACGTTCTGCCAAACACCCTGTATAGGTATGTATATATTTGGAATTGAATCAGCAGATTTTATTTGACACAATATACTGCAGTCATTATTTTTTTTATACCTGCCCGTTCCTTTTTTATTTGCAGATCCAATCTACCTAACCTTCTCCCAACTATATTGGGGTCGGCTGCTAGTCTAACCGGATGCAACTGAATATCATTATTTTACATGGAGCGACTGCCTATCTGACCTCCATAACCCAGTAACTGGGTAATACGATAACCCTTGGTAAGACTGGTTCGCAGATTTTCGGGCTTCTGACGACCCGTAACGACAGTTAAAGATCCACGAATGACAGCCGGGACCAACGGCTTAACGTGCTTTCCGAGGCATGGAGGAGTCTTGGTATGTAAAGATGACCATCTTTACATACCAAGACTCCTCCATGCTCCACTCCACTCCACTCCACCTATCCACAGACCAACCCCGGCACGCGTAGCTTAACCTGATGGATCGCCCCGTGCGGCTGTTATTACTTAGCCACGAGCTCCTATTTACAGATGAGATATATAAATATTATATAGCCAATGTCACTCCCTCAATTAAGACGAATCTAACGACACCTTATATGTTAAAATCCATCAAGCCGTTTAGGCTACTGAGCGTGCCAAAAGAAATAGACATACATACATACTCTCGAAAAACATTACCCTCGTCCTAAGGAAGTTGGGTAGTAACCATTTCAGTGGAAGTATCGAATTTTGTTCATAGGTTTCTGTAGTTTAGTTTTAGCCCTTAGGGAAAAGAGTTTACCTTTGCATGGAAAAATATGTTTTTATTCTTTGTTTTCTTTGATGACCACAAGTCAAACGTGGAGGTAGTTTTCTATTGATAAACGACACGTCGTCTGTAATTAAATTTACTCAATTACCATAGGTATTCGTACGAGTATAGTTAGTTGCGGTAATCCGAATTAATTACCAATCATACATATTCAGTTTGTTTGTTCTGAGACCGATCTTTGTTGATTTTTCTAATTGATTTTAATTGGTGTTTTGCACCTTATATTTTAGTTATGGTACGTGTAGGTTTTTTATTAACAAGAGCTTCGTGTGATTTATGTGTTGTGTGTAAATGATCGAATAAAGTTAAATGAACTATGTAATTCCATCTCTAAGAATAAAAACTTCCTAGTTTTGAATAGTGCTTTTAGATTTTTGAATTGTTTCTTGACTTCATGAAGAGTGTTTAGTCTTTAGGTTCTTGATTCAGTGATGTCAATAGCTAAGCTATAGTAAATGTATTAAAGCTGTAAACTAGAACGGAATTTAATAAAATGTAAATAAAACTGCAACATTGAGATTACGAAACGGGCCCACCGTTTCGTAATCTCAATGTTGCAGTTTTAAAACCTAACAGGAATAGGTTAGGATGGACTCCATTGAGGAAACTACAGTCCAAAAACTCAATTTGCAGTGTGTAACTGCAGTGATCAATGCTCATTTCTACATTCTATATGACTTCTACCTGTAGACGAATAGTTTTAGGATGTAAATCATCTTTGTTAAACCGTTTGAGGGGTCGTCTCGTAGAACCTAGCAAGATTCATATTTTAGTAGGTACTGGATTTCAATTCGCCTGAACGAGAACCAAAAATTACGCTGAAATGTTTTTTTTAGAAGACCATGGGTTGGTTATTTTTACATTATTTTTATACTAGCAGTGCCCCGCCGCCGCGCCGTTTCTCCCACATACGGGTGTCCTAAATCCCGTGGGATTATGGGTATAAAAACTATCATATGTGTTAATCCAGGTTATAAACTATCTGTGTGCCAAATTTCATCCAAATCTACTCAGTAGTTTTTGCGTGAAAGAGTAACAAACATATGAATGTTTGTTACTCCTCCCTTCCATCCATCCTCACAAACTTTCGCGTTTATAATATTTAGTAGGATAGGATAAGGGTATTTTGCGTGCAATACAGCATTATTATTATTAAACGGAAAGATTGAATAGCAATACAATATCCACAAAAACATACCTGACCCGCAGTCAGATACAGCATCCTCTCATCATAATTCCTCTCATCCTCTCACATCTACGTAATTTGATGACACCAAACGGAAGGAAGCCGGTAAGTAAGTAGCCGTCACATTAGTATGTGACTGACGTCCGGACCTTCACCCACTTACTATATCATATAGCCGCGGTCATTGCAATCGTAAACGGAATTTGTCACATACGATGTGACGTTTTGACCTTGCTGTTATTGGGAGTAAGTCTTCATTCTATGGTTTGAGATGAGCAGGAAATATATATATATTTAAAAACAAACAATAAATGGCTTAACCACTATTAATAACTAAGGCTCTGTAAATTAAATCTGTCCATATGTTTTTTTTTCAATATATAACCTTTATTTCGTGTCTATTTATCTATTCAATTTAGACTACATTTTAACATTATGTATAGTTTAGCAAAAAAAATGCGAACCAAAAACATTGAACTTGATTCCTAAAACATTTTTCCTCGAAATCGTAAGTGGACATAACTTTTATGTGATATAAAATTTGTATAACACGGCGCCCTTGACCTTGGCGCTACAATTTCGTCTGAGTGACACATCAAGGGATCGTTCAACTCTGTCCTACAGTTGTTCACCGCTCAGTGAGAACCATGTAAGGTTGATAAGTTAATTGTACCATAGCATTGTCTGGTCAATGCATTGTTTTGATTATTTTGCAGATTTTTTTTATGTGTATGAAAACACACAACTTATGTGACAGTGATAATTGTTTTCTTTATCAAAAAGTATATTGTGCTCGAAACTTAGGTACATACACTTATATTTAAACATTAATATAATTGCAGTGAAACTTGATTAGGTTACTAAAGAGGTCGCGCATTAAGGCTTGTGCAGACCAGCGCGACTTGTCGCGCGACGCGACACCGGTTATCGTTAAGGTTTGTGCAGACCAGCGCGACTTGTCGCGCGATGCGACACCGGTTATTGTTATACTGTGAAGGTTTCTTAGAAATTGTATTGTTCGTGTCGCGTCGCGCGACAAGTCGCGCTGGTCTGAACAAGCCTTTATACTGTGAAGTTTTTTTTAGAAATTGTATTGTTCGTATCGCGTCGCGCGACAAGTCGCGCTGGTCTGCAAAAGCCTTTAAGAAAAAAAATGGCTGAAAATGTGAAAATTATGCAAATAAAAAATTATCATCTTGCAAATGACTTCAATTTTGATTAATGTGAAATTCTACTAAAATGCAAAATGTTAAAAAGTTTGGCAAATATTAAATACGAGTTAAGATGATTTAAGTTAACCCGTTGCGTGACTATGGCAATTTATATGCTACTCACATACCTACAGTAAAAATCTCATAAAATTCTTCATATTTTGCCACCACAGTACAAAAATAGACGAACTAGAATCCTCGCTAAATCGTCCTCTAACGACATAACAAGCCAACCAGTTCTATTCAACAGATAACTAAGACCACCGTAGTTTTTCCCTAACATATGGGTCACAGAGTATTGCGAAATGATTGCAAAACGCAACAATGACAAACTGTCACACGCACTTAAACACGAGGCATGGAGGTAAGTAAGTGTCTGAATGATTCCTTTTATTGCAACATAATGTAACGCAAGCTCAAAAGTGTAATTTGGTCGTAATTATGTGTGAGGACAGTTAGGGACGCGCGTCGCTGGCTGTGCCTACATCCTACTCTTATGCGACTCGGGTTTGAGTAAAGGCAGTTGGTGTTGTGATTTTCTAGGTAAACGACTAAACGTTTAATCTATTCTATACTATATAATATCAATATAATAAAGCTTAAGAGTTTTTTTGTTTGAACGCGCTATTCCCTGAAACTATACCAGTCGGATTTCTAAAATTGTTTTTGCATTTGATAGCCCAGTTCTTGAGGAAAGCTGTAGGTTATTGAACATCACACTAGGAACCGAGCAAAACGAACAAAAGTCAGAAAGAACGCTAAGTTATAGCGCGGGTGAGCGATATTTCACGCGGATGAAGTAGCAGGCAGGAGTTAGTGTATTTATATAAATCTTTAGTACTTAGATTATATTGTGTGTTGTATGAAATAATGTTCGTTATTAGATTATTATCACATTTAATTATACGAAATTAAAAGAAAGAGGAAGCACGTAGTGGCTGGTCATAACCACACACAAGCTGTCTTTTGTCTTTTTTATCAGTCCGATCGTCTTTTGTTTCTTTAATTTAAAAGATTAATTTTGATTGTTCAACATGTTTTCCGTTCGATTTTTCTCATAATATTAATGTATCATTACAAATCAGAAACATTTTGCAGACTGTTTAAATTTACACTTTTATTTTACATACCAGGACTATTATAATATTAACATAAAATCATGCCTGTGTTCATCGAAGGGTTAAGCAGAAGTGCACCTATAGTACATCCACATTTCACCAGTTATGTTTAAGTCTTATGTAATAGGGGGCGAGCCTATTGCCATCAACCGGGCACAAATCCAGACTCCGGGCTGCTACTGAGGAATTCCAGATGGAAAAACCCAATAACACTTTGCCCGACCCAGGAATCGAATCCAGGCCCTGCTCATCAGTATGCTCAGCAGTAGTTGGCGACCACTAGACCTTCACGGCAGTCAATTATTTTATTATTGTTTTGTATGTACTGCTGTTGGTGTATGAAGACATAAATGATCACCTTTTTTTCAGAGAAGTATTAACACTAAGGGCTTATTTCACGATGTGCGAATAGCCACTACTTACCAAAAAAAAACAAAAATGGAAAAGAATTTGTAGGATATTATCTGCCAAGTAAGTTAACGAGAACCTAGTCGTAGGTGGTGAATAGACAGTTTCAATAGAACTCCAATTGGAACTCTGCCAAAATAGCGGCTTTATGTCGGCGTCATCTTGAAGATAGTCGCGTATTTCAGCACTCGTTTCAAGAGCAGAGTGGCGCAGTGGAAGCGTGCTGGGCCCATAACCCAGAGGTCCGTGGATCGAAACCACGCTCTGCTAAGATACCTTTTTTTCATGATACTCGTTTTCAATTTCAAGATAATTTTCTGATTTTATTAATGATTTTTTCTTGCGCACCTATCACTGTTATCTCAAAAACAAAACGAAAAATGGGCTCTTTGAAAAAGCCTTGTGACTTAGCTTGGTTCTAGTTTTGCAACTTTGCAAAACTGCTTTAAAAATAAATGATTATGACACAGTATAAACAAACTAGACGCCGGGAAAGCTGCTGGGCAAGTCGAAAAGCCGGAAAAGCTTGTTTTTGACGTTCGTGATAGCACTATACATCTAAATTGTGAATTGAAATGAGAGAAGAAGACGTTAATCATGAAGACAAGCAGTAGGTTTTTAATCAAATCTAGATTTTGCATCGTCAATACAGAAGCAATGGCGAAGAGTCGGAAGAAGTACATCCCTTACAACAAGAAGTTATAAACACCTTATCGAACTTGAAAAACGAGAGTATGTTATTGTCACTAAACATAACAAGAAGATGCACGATCGTCTTTTTAAAACCTGCATCACGGAAATGAAAAGATGTTACCAAACACGGATTTGTTGAAGTTTACCAGTATGTTATGGAAATAATTCCGAAGGAGGATTTGTTAATTACATAACATCATGCCTGTGTTTTTACGTAAGGGTAGGCTGAGATGTATGCAGTAGGTACCTACACCTACATTTCACCAGTTTAATATAAGAAGGAACAAGAAATAGGGGGCAACCCTATTGCCATTAGCCGGGCACAAATTCAGACTTCGGACTGCAATTGAGAATAACCTACTGAAGAATTAAATAACACTTCCGTATGACCGAGTCGGAGATCGAACCCAGAACCCTTCAGTGAGCAATCGCAGTCGCGCTTGTGACCACTACAATAACAAGTCTTTCGTTATGCTAATGGTATAAATACTGTTGTTATAGTTAGCTAAATAGGATATGGGTTCTATGGGATTAGAATATGGACCTTCAGTTTTACCCGATACCGTCTAATTTCCAAAGCTTGGGTTAATAACCTCTTGACTGAAAAACAATACCGTTAACGTTTATGTTATGTAAATAAATAGCCGTTCTGTACGTTTTTTTTCATTTAGTTGTTAAAAGTTTTTTCAATATTTTTTTTCTTTCAAAAAGGACTGTACCTAGTTAGTACATTTCTTTGAATTCCGTAAGGAGTAACCTAAGAGTGAGTAAAAGCAAAAACGGAATTTCACAAATTTTTCTTTTAGAAATTACCTTTTCTAATTTTCTTTCAATTATCATAAAAAACTTAAATAAATAATTCCGAAAAAAAAAACTTACAAAATGAACAGCCATATTTTTCACAACACGATTTGACCCGCGCACTTTAATGTTCAGCGAAACAATGCGCGCATGCCGATCCGAGCACTCTTATAAATGAGACGCTTGGGTTGCGTGTGCGACGTTATAGGGATAAATTATACACCTGGCTTTATGGACAGATCTAGGAACTTTTTGGAAAAGTCTGTTTCCGAATAGGAGAGTTGTGTTTCCTGTGGAAGGCGTGTAGCTGTTACGGTGATAATCATAGATAATGTCAAAGTTTGAATAGCTTTTAGGAGATGCAGATGAGTTCTAGAGGATAGATGAAGTTTGTTTAAAAATCAATAATTAACGATGTCTGTTCAAATAAAATGCTCATTAAGTTAAGTACAGCAGATCACAATCCGGATACATATAGGTCTCCCCACAGTAAATAAGAACTCAATGGAGTGTTGTGTAAAGTAGAATAACTAAATGTAAGATTTTGCTCACTTCAGCTAAGATCATGCTTTTCATCTCACGTTCATGCGTCAACTGAGGCAGATGAGCTGTGGCACTCTTAGGGCAGTAACCGATGACAAAAGCATTATATTTCTATACAGATGTGACCAAACGATTTTCTGCTTTATTCAAATATCTATAGTGTTAAACGGTAAAGCGGTAGATTTTCCACTGTGGCTGTATGTGTTGTGCTGGAAAGTAATTTCATGTGCCCGAAAGGGCGATTGTCTTTTCGAAGTGAAAACTTCTTAAGGCGCACTTTGCGCTGTTTCTGAATAGTCAACGAATCTGAACCGTCACCCTCGGGTCTGTAACGCCGAATCGGGTGTACTCGGCTCCGGTCGGTTGGTGACGCTGAATCGCGTATACTCGCCTCCAGTTGTAAGATTTCACGTCTATCGCGTGAAAATAAGCACACACTCTCTTTTTATCTGTTTTTGATTTAAGAAGAAGGCTATAATAAAAATAGCCGAATATCCAGAATTCATTGTCGTTGCAATTACTAAAAATGTAACTATTTTCGCAGTTGAAGTATGTGGACGTTTAGAAAAATGCTATTATAGAAGATAAAACTAGGTCAATTTGTAAGAGAGTCAAGAACAATAGTTAAAATAGCTTTTGAGATTAGGTACGTAATGTCCATAAAGATGATCTAAATAACTGCTGAATTGCACAAAAAAACCCGTTCAATGAATTCAGGTTGACTCATTCGAGAGCTGAGTGAATAATCTAGGCTCACTAGATCGGCAAACCAGCCAGTTTAAGCATTTAATATATCGGCTAAAGTTCCATAGACATATGGTTTATTTCAAGAAAGACGTAGACACAATAGAATAGTGTAACATGCCTTTTTATTTAATGAAGTGCATGTTAACTTTTCGTTTCCCACTTTCCTTTACTTGTTTCATCCACCAACCCGCACCATCCACCAACTTACACTATCCACCAATCCGCACTATTCTCCAATCCGCACTATCCACTAGTTCTTTCGTATGTTTTATATTGTTTGCTTTATCCTGGGGCAAATAAATTTATTTTCTTATTGACCCAGTATCTCATTCCAGCGCTAAAATCCTACTAGATCACTGGGTCGATATTTGACCAACATTTTTCAATCCAGTTCAGCATCCACTATCTAGCACTGAATTTTAATAAAGCAGTCGCTAATTGGCTGATAACCGATCCAGTATCACTGGATTCCAGCGCTTTGGATTAAAATACTGGATCAATGTAAACCAGTCTTTAGTACTGTGATTTGCGATCAATCCTGGATCATGAAAAACCACAAATTTGTGTCTTTGTGGTCTCTAATTATGATATAAATACGTCATTATTCTCCTGCCCCTATACCAATTTTATTTGGGGTCAGCGTAATGGTTTTTCCTACCATACTTTATTAATTATTAAATTAAAAACTTTTATTGATACAGATAACCTTTGTTACAAAAGTACTTATCGATTAGGTTACAAGTTCAGATAGAAAGAAAGAAAGAAAATAAGTTTATTTGTCACAGAAACACATGCATAAAAAATGATAATAAACTCATTTGAACAAGAAAATAAAACAAAATAGATTTAAATACAATAACGAGCACAAAACAGAAATAGTCGGCAGCTGCTAGCACGTCGTGACTGTGACAAGAAGGCTACCACTCAGCATGATGCTGTGCTATGGGGACCCACAGCACAGCGTTGATTTTCAGTGGTCACCACCAGATAAATAAAGGCAGCTTAAATAATGGAAACCCTGCCTCCTAAACTAGAGAAAACCTGTGACTTAGGAGTCAGTGTTCTACTGTTACTTGGAATAATTAATTAATTTTATTATAACACTTCTCTATTAGTCGTCAACTCGGTAGTCTCTTTCTAGCCATATCCTCTTTCACACAGTCCATCCTTCCTTTCTCTTGTCTTCCCCTACTCGTATAGCCATCCATTCATACTAAAATTTCCAAATTATGATGTAAATTGTCAATCAAAAATAATATATGAGTCTCCGCTCTTGGTCTATGACAGAAGAGTTTGATGAGACACAAAGAATGTATTTATTTACTAACCATTAATTCTTGAATCATGACTATAATCTATACATCTTCCTCACCACATTGACAAGAACTAGGAAACATTGATGTGTTTAAAGATAATTAAGCGATGACTGTTGACGAATGAATATATGCACAAACAAACAATCTTCTTGGTTCTACGTATGGCTATAGTTGGCAGGATACCAAAATAGGTATAGACTTAGGAATAGAGAAGTTATTGTAGTATAATGATGTGAGCAAGCTGAGAAAGGGAAGTGTTTTCATCTTTGTTATATTCTATTACTTTATAATGCAATTAAAAAGAAATGAAATTGTTTATTCTGTAAGTAGGATATTGGTATGCTTTTACACGTTATTAAAAAAATATAAAAAATAAGCTAGACGACGTCGGTCTTTCCTATCTGACTACTCTGAGAAGAAAGGCCGAAACAAACTCAGAGGTCGCAGTCTCTTTTAAAGTCCAGATATAATCTTGGCCAGGCCATACGAGGACCATGTAGATTAGTGGTTGAAATGGTCTTTTGAGGAAAGAACCACACAGATTTGAGTGGACCTGTCCAGTCAGTGCAAGTATTTGTCAGTAACGATTACCGAGGTCAACTTAGAACTTAAGGAGCTCAACGACTTGACGAACAATACGAAAAAAAAGGACATTTGAGTAGGCCTCATAAAGTACTCAAACTGCCAGACCATCATTAAAACGAAACCAAAAAGAAAAAATAAATAAAAGAAAGGTCGACATAGTCCTCTCATTCACAATAATTAAAATAATATACTACTTTACAAAGTAATCATGACATTTTGTATTAATTAACAATTCCCATTTCTCGTGGTACCGTAGAGTACTAATAGATATTTCTACACAGAAAACTCAGGTATATCGCTTAAAGTTTGTTACAGAAGTTACATAATATAAAACTACTTCAGAATGTAAACTGTAAAAGATACCGTCGAACATATTTCTCTGCATTCGTCGATTTTAAGTAAATATTTTGCCAAAAATTGTGCTGGTGTAGGCACATTTCAGTAGTACACTTAAGTATAATACAATGATACTGTGAAGGAAAACATCGTGGGGAAACCGGCATGCCTGAGAGATATGTCTCGACGGCATATGGAGCCAAGTCAGAGGCCCATGGACGGCATAAAAACTCTGACACTAGGTTAGTCACTAACCACACGGAAAAAAAAGTATGGTACTTACCTACGGCATGTTTACGACTGCTCGTGCAATAAAATAACGCCTACAGGATTCACTATAGCAATGCAGTATCGATCTTCATCATCTACGTAGGCTTTTCCCATCTATGTTGGAGTCGGCTTCCAGCCTTACCGGATGCAGCTGAACACCAGTATTTGCCCTCACAACCCAGTTACTGGGTATCACGAAACCCCTTGGTAACATTGAATGTCAGACTTACTGACTCCCTTTTAACGACTGTCAGGTATCATTTGACCAAGTTTTATTTGTGCAGAATAAACCATTTTACTTTACTTTTTGTTTCTTCTTTCAAGTAAAAAGAAATGAATTTATTTCAACTCTTTACATTTTAGATAAAAATTAAGTATAAAGATGTTTTTAATGAATACTGGACTGTACACAAATATTATTAAATCATATTAATAACTATTTACACTAGGTACTAAATATAATAATTAACAGTATATTTGTATATAGTCCAGTATTAATTAAAAACATTTCATCAAAAAAAAAAAACTTTTACTTTAATTAAATGTCAGTATAAAAATGAAAATAAAAAATGAATTATTGACATAAAAAAAAAACTTTTTAATTTAAATTAAATTAAATTAAATTAAAATTCATTTATTACAGATAACAGGGATCCATATTATGTTAGTATTACAAAAACCACTTATATTCTAGTGTTAGTAGTAGTTAAAGGTAGGTATAAAATAAAATAAAATAGAAAAAGACCTGACTCCTGAGCTAAGTTGTACTTATGTTACAGGAGTCAGTGTCTTCACCCGTTTTTTGAATATGTAACAATTTATGCAATAAAATTAAATATAAAATAATTTAAATACTTATAGGTAACCAATTTAGTGTATGCATGTTCTTGAGTGGTTTGTGTGCGTGTGTGTTTGTTGTGTGCGTGTGTGTGTGAGTGAGTGTGAGTGATTGCGCTTGGTGGCTGGACTTTGGGTACCTATATGTAAGAATTTGTTACTATACTTTACTATTTACTTATCACGAGTATTGTTCTTTAAGTATGTTTTCTGTCTGTGGGTAATCCAGTGCTTGAAGCCATGTGTTTAGTTTCATTTAAGTTAAATTTTTTGTTAGTGGGTTGATGTGGAGAATTTTGTTTACTTTATTATAAATATGACTGAGTCTGTATCTGAAAAACTGCAATATTCTGAAAAGAGAGACTATGACTTGTTGTTATGTATTCTTAATTTAATGGCACTAATTTGCAAAGCTTGATAAAACGCAAATACTAAAGCTTGACGAACCAATACTGTATCAATACCATTTTGATAAGTTACCTCATAACCATGTAACCACTATAAATATAACAAAGAGACAATTAAGCCCCATTTACATAAAGTTTCAACTAATATTCGTATGACATAATATTGTGTCATTGACCCGCCACTGCACAGACAATACAAACTCCATATTTCTTTCTTTAGCGGACCATTATGGAAATTACGTAAAGAAGACAATTTTGTGGACTAATAGATAATAGAAACGGTAATAAGCGGTCAATTGTAGGTATTTCATTGTTCCCTTTATAGTGGAGAAGTCAAAAGACGGTTGGGTTAAATGGAAGAAGTTGTAAATGGTAACGGTGCCGTTATACTTAGGTAACTAATAGGTTTAAAGGTAGGGTATGTATGTCAGTTTCATTATCATACAGTGAAAGGGAGGGATGGAGCCTTGGATGAACAAACAGGGCAGTTAATTAACAATTAACTACCAACTTAAATTGTCTGTTTGTGTTGTCTGTTGGAGGAGCTCGTGGCTAAGTAATATCTGCCGCACGGGTCGGTCCATCAGATTAAGCTACGCTTACCGGGGTTGGTATGTGGATGGGTGACCATCTATACATACCGAGACTCCTCCGTGCCTCGGATAGCACGTTAAGCTGTTGGCCCCGGCTGATATTCGTGAATTGTTGACAGTTTTTACGGGTCGTCAGAAGCCCGAAAGTCTGACAACCAGTCTTACCAAGGGATATCGTATTACCCAGTTACTGGGTAGTGGAAGTCAGATTGGCAGTCGCTTCATGTAAAATACTGGTATCTAGCTGCATCCGATTAGACTGGAAGCCAACCTCAATATAGTTGGGAAAAGACTAGGCAGCTTGCTTTTTTAAATTGTTTGTATATTCAAATCACATCAGCACATTAACGAGGACAGGGTTAATGAAGTAGATACTATACGTGACCTTGGAGTTTGTTTGACCAAAAATTAACCTTTGTGCCACACTTAGATCATGTTGTTAAAAAAACGTCCAAAATGTTGGGGTTTGTCATAAGACAGTGTAAACGTTTTCGACAAAGTAAAACAAAAAATTACTTTATTATAGTTTGGTACGTAGCATATTAGAATACTGTGGTGTGGCGGCCGCACTATGCTACTCACAGCTTGCGTCTAGCACGCGTCCAAAAACGCTTTGCTTGGCATTTGGCTTTTTCTGTCGGCATAGCTAAAAAAACGCCTTCTTACAAAGATAGATTAAAAATCTTCAACATACACACCTTACAAGAGCGAAGTCGTTTAAACGACGCAATGTTTGCCAGTAAAATCTTGAAAGGAAATATCGACTCATCGCCGCTGCTCGCACTTATAAACTTTTGTGCTCCTTCAAGAATTCCACGTAAACCCATAACTCCACTTCGTCCTCCACAGAGAAGAACGGTATTGGGATCTAACTCTCCATGCGCTAGGTTCTGTAGGGTTTTGAATAGTTGCAGCGATCTAATCGATTTCCACTTTGATTCTCTGACTAACCAGGAATCTAAAATCTTGCGTTGTTTATCAGAGGTGTTGTGAAGCATTCATTATTTTGTTACTTACATAATTTTTGCAATCTCATTCTAAACTAAGTCTTTATTTAGGCTACATATTTTTTCTTTAGTTTTAAGTTGGCTTGTAGACTGTACATGTTCCTAGTGCTTACAAATTAGCATAATTTTAGTTCATGTGGTGTTTACCTTTAAGTAATTGTTACCCTGTTCAAAGTTTTTAAGTTGTTATTTTTATCAAGATGTTAGTGTAAACAATTGTTTGTGAATCAAATAAATAAATAAATAAAATGTGGGTTTTCTGAAATGACGTTCATTAGGTGGCAGCACTGAGACGTCAGGTCCGGGCACCTGTCAAAGTTGCCAAAGCGGCTATATTTTCTTTAGTCTTAGTTTATGTACTTACTGCAATAAATGCAAAAAAAAGTTATTCGTTAGCTTGAAAAGCGAGTTAAACCAGAATTACGTACTTATACGTAGGTAAACACAACTGTGCCAGCTTTAAGGTTTTTCCTAGAACCACATTGCAAGTCAGTATTCCTTTGAACCTTCTCACTGTTGACTCACGGAGTTAATATTTTTATTTGTTTTGCGGTAGGCTACCTTGTTCCCGTAAATAAGCAAGCATCATTGGGTCGGATGTTTGTAGTGACGCATGTGGATATTCGTCAAGAGGATTTGTTTGACCTGAATCAATTGGGATTACTTATTGGGGATAAAAAGGAAAAAAAAAGACCAGAAAGGGAAAGGATTTGCATGTTTTCTGTGTGGTCGTTTAAATAAGTAGAGGGTCCTTGATATGTACGTATGCTAATGCTAATCCTAACTTAAAATCCGATTTGTCTGGTCGAAATAACGAACCCACTGTAGCCAACATTTTCTTAAAATATCGAACAAGATGTTTTACTCTCTTGTCTACAGTTTATCATGTCGAGATGAATCTTCGGTAAAGCTTTACGGAATTATAATCATTAGAATCAGCACTACAACTTAAGTTTGAATTGGCCTCAAATGTCACGATTTCACGAAATTGTCATTCAATAGGGTATATATAAACAAATAATAATGTATTATATAAATAAACCTAGAGTTGATGATTTTTATGATTATAATTTTATAAATAAATGTATAATTTATATATTAAGATCAATATGCAACCAGATACTGACTAGCAAATTGCAAAAAACGTAAGAAAATTTGAATTCCGCGGGCTTCTCTGACGCTTTTGCTTTAAGACGCAGATATATGCCAGTGACCTTGAGTGTAAGCTTGCGTGTTATGTACTGAGCTCACGCAACGCGTCGTACGTCCATCCAGTAATAGGACTCGCCCATCAAGGAGCGCTGTCCCAAATTAGACGCATTATTTATTTATTATACATATTTAAAACAAAAGGTATTTGAATAAAACACGTATACTAAAAGATCATTAATTAAATATATCTAAAATGGTGAAAGTTTCAGAAAAATACGCTTGATAGAATTTGCGTGTGCGCGTGTTCAGTGTTTTATCCGCGTTAGACATAACTTTACAAATTAATTTCACTATGTAATATACATATAATCTAAAATATTCCAATATTAAGTTACTGAGAAAATATTCCAATATTAAGTTACTGAGAAAATGCAATCATATAACAAATATTTTTTCAAAATCATTAACACTACTCGTTTAAACGTGATCTTCAGTATGAAATCATTAGAAGTCGGTTATCGTCGCCTTAACGTGCAATTTAGTGATGTATAAGAATTAATTGCCAAAAGTTATATTACAGTTGATAAAACTTTGCAATATTAATAGATGAATTGGCGGGCTGATGCAACGCTTATTACACACAATAATAAAACAATCTGAGTACCTAGTATTACTCTAAGATCGCGTAAATAATGTAAAATACTCTATTTATAATCAGCAGCGTACGTTAAAAAGTGTACCGAGCATTATATCCATAAACATCTGACTATGTGAAAATGTAAATATATCAAACACGTGGTATTGGTAATAGTTTGTGTTATAAACACGTTATTAATTCATTTTACTACGTACTAAAATCTAGGGCTTTAAATAAACAAGGCGTGGGCTATTTGTAGGTATGGGAGGCTGTGACTAAGGGTGTGTAGTACACTATTAGTTAGGGATTGGTATTAATTTTAAATTACGAGTACGTCTTCCCATTAAGCGTACCTTTTCTTAATCATAAACCTGTTGATAATAGGAAAGAAAAACTGCAATTTAGATGACTTAGGTCTATTGTCCACGACGCTACTCAAAAGTTGTTTGCAATCTCAAACCATCAATGCGTAGCCACAGCACTAGTGTTTACACACCACTAGTATTTACACAGCACTTGTATTTACACAGCACTAGTATTTACACAGCACTAGTAATTACACAGCAATAGTATTTACATAGCACTAGTATTTATACACCACTAGTATTTACACAGCACTAGTGTTTACACACCACTAGTATTTACACAGCACTTGTATTTACACAGCACTAGTATTTACACAGCACTAGTATTTACACAGCAATAGTATTTACATAGCACTAGTATTTATACACCACTAGTATTTACACAGCACTAGTATTTACACAGCACTAGTATTTACACAGCACTAGTATTTACACAGCACTAGTATTTACATAGCACTAGTATTTATACACCACTAGTATTTACACAGCACTAGTATTTACACAGCACTAGTATTTACACAGCACTAGTATTTACACAGCACTAGTATTTATACAGCACTAGTATTTACACAGCACTAGTATTTGCTCAAATTTCAACGCAGGGGGGTTCAGAATCACGTACTGAATCCATGGTAACCGTTTTCTCGTCGATGTCCCTGCCACCCTGTATATGAAAGCTGTTCATAACTGTCGAAGTCCCCTAATTTTGTTACTACAACCAATTTCCACGTAGAGCTTGCCGGCCACTGCTGCGGCACCGCTAGCTTCGCTCGCTCGGCTCGCGTTTAGTTGGTCACAGATCTAACCTAATCTACTTGGTCAGAGTTCCCTAATAGTTTAATTACTAGATCGTGCTCGTATCATTGTTAGAAGATTGAAGACTTTTTTTATTTGAATATTATTGCATTTTTTTGTTGATCAATACAGAACTTTGATTAGCAGAGTTGATTGATTGAACTGTTCAGGTGTGTATGTATAAATAATTTAAGTGAATATCAGTTTATGATTATCACACATGATCATGATAATGAAATTGCCAACTTACGTGATTATTTATTTACAAAAAGTTATGGATGGCATAACGTCTATCACGACATTTTCGTCAGTCTGTCTATCACGTCATTCTCGTCAGTCTGTCTATCGACGTCATTTTCGTCACAGTAGAATAGTATGGAAAAATACACCGACAAAACAATAATCGTTAAAAAATAATTCTACTGTTTGATAAGTTATTTAAATAAAAAAATGTGATTATAAAATTCATTGAATTGTGTTACTGTGAAATATTTTTCATTCAAGTAAAACAATTCAAAGTAAACTCGTTAAAACAATAATATTCGAAATAAAAATGCAAGGACCAAATATTTTATGACACATTTGCTGCGAAACGAAATTCTATGAAATTTCTGTCTGCGAAACAAGGGTACACCCTACCCTAATACTAGTTCAAAAAGTGCTGATTCTCAGCCTCTCAGCCAAATTAGGCTGAGAATCAGCACTTTTTGAACTATTGATTTCTAATTTAGATTTCAATGATAAAATAATGTGTCATACACACAGGAGGAAGGCTTCTAACCGTGACATGAATCGAATAAAGTAACAAAGCCAGATAAGCCATCGATAAGTAACGCAGTTTTTAGAAATTTGAATGCATAGGGATTCCCTTTAAGAGCGTAATACTTGAATCATTGTCTCTAGGTACATACCTAATGCATTGTATGCAAATTATTTCCTGTAAGAGATTTATAGTTATTTATTATTATTTTCCCTGTTACAAGGAAATGAAAGGAAAGTTTGCACAGGCACAGTTATGTATAGTAAATTTACTTTAATTCTGTAAAAGTTGTTAATATTTTCTCAGGAAACTCACAGACGTTCGTAATTGTTAATGAAGCGTTAACTGATCAATAATAAGTACATAATTAGAAAAGGAAGAAAGATAGTAGAAGGAGTGTTGGTAGACCAATAGCTAGGTGGGTGGACGACCTACAGAAGGTCGCAGGGAAGACCTGGATGAGACTTGCAAGACCAAGGAAGCATGGCACAGAAGGGGGGAGGCCTATACTCAGCCGTGGGTGGAACAAGGCTGCCAATGATGATGATGACGATGACATCATTAGAGTTGGAAAGCCGAAGTAAGGAACTGCATAATAATATAAAGTTTGTGATCCAAGAATTCAAATTCAAAAGTCATTTATTCAAACTAGGCTGAGAATCAGCACTTTTCGAACGTCAAAGTACCATGTACCTAGAAAGTAGGTTAGCTAAGTTTGTTTAAAATACCTACGTTCTAAATACTTTCATCTCTATGACTGTCGTTTCACATAATATTATTACGAGCAAGTAAAAATAATACGACATTTAACACACCACTTAACTCCTCCAATAGCGGATAAGCAGGGTTTTAATAAATATCAAGAAGCTTTGTCAGCTACTACTATCCATATAATATATAGTATAAAACCAAGTCGCTTTTCGTATCTGCTGTGTGACCACTTAGATCTTCTCAGCTACGGAATGGATTTACATGCGCTTTTCACCATGATTTAGAACATATATTCATTAATATTAAACATGTATTTAATGAACAAATCGTCAAATCATAAAAACCGTGCAAAGCATCGGCGGTTCGCTAGTAATTTATTAAACACCTATTTATAATAAGTGAATAATTTTTCCTGTTACGATAAATTCTTTTTATTTTATCATAATTATGATATTTCAGAATCATTTTTGTTAATTATTTGTAAGAAAGAGACAAAGAATTTTAACAAAATTGTTTGTGTCTTGAAACGTCGAGTTATTCTTGCAGGTGCCTTGCTGGGTGTTCATGCATTCACTATAGATGTAAGTGTAGGTGTAATAATGTTGTCTTTGTCAGCCAGTTACTCTGGCCCTTAGTCATTGAGTAGTGTTGGAGATTTCAGACCATGAAGTCCAGTTTTGCTTAAGTTATTTTCCAGTACCTAAAAATCGGGGTAAAACCTGTCACTCTACCAAAAACTTCCACTCGAACACCGTGGGTTGATAATCCCTTGTGCCTAACAAAAACGATTGACTTAATAAACACATCAGTTGAAAGGTGCTTGATTTCCAATAAAACGATAATCACATTGTAAAGTTTATTAGCATTAAGTATAAATAAATAATAAATAAAATTTTCGTCTTTTCAAGACATTACTATCACATTCACTCAAACATTTATGGCAAGCCTAATTCTTACAATAGGTAACTATGTGTACAATTTGTTGAAAGAAAGAGTTTAAATTATGTACAATTTCATTAGCTATGTAGAATAAAAATCTGATTAGAAGTCATGCATTAACCTCATGTCAAGGATAGCTATGGGGCTTTTGTTCATACACATTTTCTCGGCATCAAAACCTACGTTATGGTAACTGCTCTATGCCAAATGCACCGTTTGTATCAACAAGCGTTCATAATGATCCATACAACACTGCTGAAGACTATACACGGCCTAGAACTGGTACTTGTTGATAGGCCTACACTGGCCTCTCATACGTATTAACACTGTAATTTGAAAACATTCGAAAAACTATTTATTTTTAAAAGAGTGACTGTGGAATTTCTTTTCGGCTCTTCTTCATAGGAAAATACCAATACGAACCGTGCACCTAGCTTCTCACGTTTCATAAGTGCCCTTGTAGGTTTATATGAAATGAAATATTTTGAGTTTGAATTTGAATTTGAGAAACCGTAGATTTTTACGGTGAAATAACGTATGTGAACAAGATTAATTTGATTCTACATTTCGAATCTGAATTTGTAACATCTCCTCTGCACTCATAATCTAAGGGTAAACATAGCACATTCGTGGTAAATGTAGAAACTTTGTATCAGTAGGTAAAACCTTGATTTCTAAAGTTTTACTGCTTAGTGTTAGTGCTTACCTAAAGTGAATTATGACCAATAAGTCATGGTCATGATCAACAAACTTAATTCTTATTGTAGATAACGTTACGGCTATTATTTGTTTTAAAAACATGGCATTTGCTGTGCTCTTTTGGTAAAAATAATCTTTATTCTTAATATGAAAAATTTGTGAAATGAACATTGAACCAAAGTACTAACTGTGACGAACTATTTTGTGATCGCATTTTGATACTATTTAATTTCACACGAATGCAGTAGCAGAATCAGTAACTTCGCAAAATAGTAGAGAGGTGAAAATATTAATAGATTAATATACTATTTTTTCCGGAACATTAAAACTTTACTCGCGGACGGAGCCAGGAGCACATTTGACTAACAATTAACAAGCGTGGAATTATACTCTCTTGCTATCTAAACAGATATTGAGTATTCAGCATTCAGATCTCACTGCCTCGACTTATTCATCTGGATGGTAATGCCCAACTGGGACGGGTCCACGCCGGCAATGGCCGTGGCAATAGGCCTAGCCAGGGCCACGCCAGATGCGGCTACAGCAGTGGCCATCGGTCTTGAAGCTGCCAGGCCATGCTCACCGACGACTGCAAGACCTGAAAGAAAATGAAATAGTTCTTCGGTAATGTGCATTTCCACTTATCTTCAAAAATACAGCAAACAAAAATGTTCATGGAAAGTTAAGTATTACACTTTTCGGCCCGAGTTTCGAACTAGATGTCTCAAAGCTACTAGTAATATAATAAACTTCTGTTAGTACTTATTTTCATTGAGGGCAAAGTAGCGACATCTGTCGATGAAATTGAACATTGCTATGCTAAATGCGCGATTAGTACCACCTTCTAGACAACTTGAAGCAGCGGTTAGTAGTTTCCTCAATGTTACGTTGGCAGCACCCGTGTTATTTCTGTCCAAAAAACTGAACGATTCATAATTATTGGATTTAAAATAACTATGAATTAACTTACCAACAGGTTTGGCTTCAGCAATGGTTCCTTTGTTTAGGAAGTCGGAATCACTGCCTTCGTCGTATTGGGTATCCGAAGCGTCGATGCCAACGCCCTCTTCTGCAATCTGTATAAAATGGATGTTAATGTTTGTTTTGTGCTTAACTTTTTAGTTCCAGAAAAATGGTTTCAACTTCACAAAGTTCAGGTTTATTTTATTCTGCAGACTTTTCTTAGAATTTAGACATTATCTTCCAAACTACAGCCACTATAAGGTTGGGCAATTCCTGAATTACAATGTTTTGCAAATAAATTGGTTAATGTAACATGGTGCTATCAGTACATACAAGGCTCTTTAATCATACATTGAATATAGGTGTATGCAAAGTCTCATTATTTCTTATCTATCTAAGATATATAGATAATATGGTATCATTCATAAACTTACATAGTCATCATACTCATCTTCCTTAGTCCTTACGTTGACATTCTTCTTGAACAGCATGTCAACATCATCAACCTCTTCTATCAGCTTTATAATGTTCGAAGCAGCTTCACCCAAGGAGGCCAGCTGAGTCTTGAACCTAGCCTTTTCATTATTCCCCAGGGAACCGGTCTTACGACCAAGGTTATGTAATTTCAGAAGATTCGTTGACAGTGTCTTAAGATTTTGAAGGTTCTTGGCCATGACTTTAGCAAGGAGGTTTTCATTGCTATTTTTTATGATATTTTCACTGCTGATGTTTTCTTCTGAGACTATTTTCTCGCCAGTTATTCTGCCAAGGTTGTCTTTTTTAATTTCCAAGTATTGACCCTTGGCTCCTCCGTAGAATGGTACGTAGTGTACTGATGCCCTATAAAGGTTAAAAGTTATAGGTAATTTTTTGTGGTTTTTATCGTGGACTTTTCTATTTTTAAGGTTCCGTACCTCAAAAGGAAAAAGCGGAACCCTTATAGTATCACTCGTGTGCCTGTCTGTCTGTCCGTCTGTCACAGCCAATTTGCTCCGAATCTAATGGACCGATTCAGTTGAAATTTGGTACACATATGTATTTATGTGACCCAAACAAGGACGTGTAACGTAAATAAATGAATTTTGAGTTTTGAGGTTACTTTTAGGAAGCAAATAAGAAAATAAAAGTAAAAAGTTTTGCAAACTGAACCGTGTGACATATCAAATGAAAGGACTTGTTCCGCAGAGAATGGTTCTTTACTCATATTTACAGGAAAACCTATAATAAATCTATGATCTTAAAATAACATAGTAAATCTCTCAATATTGTTGTTGTAATGTTAAGTTTGATCTTGAGATTAATTAATTTCAACTACGCAACCCTCCATTGTGCGTGGTCCCACACGCACTTGGCCAGTTTCTAGGGTTCCGTAGTAAACAAGGAACCCTTATAGTTTCACCATGTCCGTCTGTCTGTCTGTCAGTCGGTCCACGGCTTAGCTCAGAGACGGTTAGTACTAGAAAGCTGTAATTTGGCATATGTATACATATTAATCATGCCGACCAGTGGTAAAATAAAATCAAGAAAAATATTTTTTTTAGGGTACCTCCCCTACACGTAAAGTGGGGATGTTTTGGGGTATCGTTACAAAGGTCGTTCAAAAATAGTGTGAATTTGTGAAAACCTTTTTGGATTCAGGGATCCGTTTGCGAAATATTAAGCTTTTAACAGATTTTTTTAGTTAGAGTCAAGTGTCCCCCCCCCCGCCACCTAAATGGTTGTATTTGGATTTGTGAAAAAATTCACAGTAATAGTATATATAACGAAATTAAAAGGAAAACTATCAGATCTAAGTAAGCTGTACAGGTTAACGAGTAATAATCAACCAACTTAAATTTGCGGTTTGAAAAACATGATCTCCCATACATTCCGTATGGGAGAGAACATGTTTTTCAACTACAATGTTAAGTTTGTTCTTGGGATAAATTCATCTCAACTACGGAACCCTTCATTGTGCTTGGTCCGACACGCACTTCGCCAGTTTTTTCTGGCTTGTTTGTGTAGGTGTGTATTAACAGGACCATCAACATTATCTAGACAAGAATATGAATCATAGTCTCAATGTTCTAACAGTAATTCTACATTTGGGAAGTTGTGGGTGTACAGGAAATCAATTCTACTTAATTTGCTATATTCTGCCGTAGAGTGTAAGAGTGAGCGTGTCCGTTATATTAGCGTCTAATCCATTTAGCATAGTGACCTATCGCAAGAATGTTTGAATTATTTTATGAGCTTGAACTTTATTATTCATAACTTATAAATGATGAAGTTAGACTGTCTAGTGGTGGATGAACTTTTATCCGATCTTTTTTGGATCATAACAGGACTTTTTTTATTATGTTCCAGATACATAGTAAAATAGATGATCATAAGATAATCTTCTCTTATGCAGAATTTAGGCTAATCCGAATTATTTGTAACATTTATGATAATCTTCCAATAATAACGTAATGCGACCATGACATTACCTACTAGAAGTATTTCAAATAAAATAAAACAAACATAATTTGACATAAAATTAACATTTATTATACTCTCGCCTTTTAAATCGATCTTATTTTATTCCAAGATACATTCAATTCGAAAATCAATTTTAAGTTAACTGTCAAAATTAGTTTCCGAAACTAAATCAATTAATATTACTCTTACTTCCTAGTTACTGATTTACCATTATCATTGATCCACAAATTCATATAGATAAAGATCTGATTGCGCATGAGCTATGCCGCCAGGGCCTGCCACGGCAGTCGCAAGAGGTGCATGGTATATACTTCCACTCTGGTTCCTTGCTATTACAACATGGGATATGGGAGTTGCCAAAGCTGTCCCTTGAGAATTAAGAGCATAAGCTATGGGTTTTATAAATAGCATGAATGTCGTGTCCTCCAATTTCAAGGGCGTTTCCCGAAAATTCATGCCATCGTATAGGTATTGATCTGATTGCTTCATTGATCTGCTCCACTGTCCGTCTCGTCGCCATCCTCGTCCGTCGTAGAATCTAATAAGTGAGAAAGAGAATAGTTTAATGAGAAGGAAGACATGATACATGTGGGTTAGTTAGAAATGACTATCAGTTGTTAGGATGGTAATAAATAATAGGACCAGTAGCAACAATTTTTCCTTCAGGTATAGCTTGTAATAATTGTGCAATAGAACCATCTATTTTACTTTGTTCCTGTAGACGATGAGCAACTGATGTGAGGTCAGCATCGGAGGATAATGCTACAATTCGTGCGGCTGGTCCGGCTACAGCGAGCCCTCCTGGTTGTGTGTAAGCGAGACCTCCGGGGCCTACAATCGCGGTCCCACCTCTTCCAGCAGTCGCCACTCCTCCAGGCCCAGCGATGGCCACTCCTCCTCGCCTAACTTTCAGTCTATTTATGAAGAAACCAGGCCCAGCTGGCAGCCTGTTTGATTGTTTGTTTCCAAACAGATCTAAAAAGTGAAATCGCAAGTCTCCATCATTATCACCAACGGTTTTAGTGTCTTGTGTTTTAGCAGGCTCTCGCTTCTTTGGTTTTAAAGTAGTAGAACTAGGTTTGTGGGCAAAGAATTTATTTAGTTTTAGTGGGTCAAGTTCTTGCAATTGATTTCCATGAGCGACGGTGCGTTTTTTTACTGCCCTTTTTTGCCTTGATCTTGCTTCTCTAGTTGGGTGCACTATTAAGTCTCCAGCTGTTTTAATTTCATCTTGATATTTTGTTACATCCTCAATAATTGGCTCATTCGATTTTTGTTTCCTGCAAACATCAGCGTTTTGACCATACTCAATAAAATTGTTCCATCCTCCTCCATTCATAATACTGAGTAATGGGTCCCTTATAAGAACCGGAAAGAATGACGCAAAGGGCCATTGAAAAGGTGGTAGACTAGGCAAAGATGGAAATGGTGAAGGAGATGTTGGACCATCTTGTCGAGTTTGCATTTTTGTAGCATATTCCATCGGATTTATGTAATTACTGTACATATTATTCATAGATGGCATGACAAGAACAGGCATATTCATTATGTATGGTCCAGGCATCATTGCCATTTGTGCTTGGTTTCCAGCTAATAGAGAAGAGAGCTGTCTTGAATATCTGGTATCATCTAGATATCCATTGAAAATCGTATTACTCTCTTGCTGTTGTATATTGCTATGCTTTTGGTTCAGTTTTCCAGAAGCTATTACTTGTTGAAGTTTTTCCAATATTTCTTTATCAAGGACGTACTCTCCTCCAGACTGATGCGGGGCATTCCATTGGAATTGATTTCGCCTGCTCGGTTTCTGGAGAGCATCATTTATAGCTTTTATCTTTTCCAAAATGTCTTTACTTGTATCTTCAATCTCTCTGTTAGTTTCATCGTAAGCTAGTGACCTCTCTTGATCTGTTTGAGCTTGTTTGAATTCATCAACAGATGTCGCCGCCCTGAAATTCATATCATCTATTGTTAGTTTTTGTTTGTAGCAAAAATATTGCTAACCATTATTCGTGATACCTTCATCCATAAGCATTATAGTTTTAGCGTGTATTTAAACATAAAGCGGTGTTGAAGCTTATAATATAGTATTTAAAGTGAACCATACCTGAACTACTGCGGATCCCGTGTAGTTTTTCACTAATATTTTTAAGCTCTACTTCTTATGTTAGTTGTGCTGGTTCTACATAACTGTGCATTTCTACTGTTGTAAAACCATCGTTAATATTTTAAACAAAACCTACCGTAGAAGATTTATCAGTAATTTTATAAACGCGTTAATTATTTATGCTAGAAACTGACATCATTGAATTTGTTTGTCGAGACAAGATTGTATATTCAGGAATGATACACTTTCATTATTCATATTTGTTTTAATAGTTTTGAAAAATGATTTGATATTTAAAACAAGATAATAAATATGGAAGTTATCCAAGTGGATGAATCTAATGCTAAATTAATAAAATGATAATGCGGATACAATGAAATCAGTTTCGTAAATAAATTAATTATTAGTTCGTGTCAAATATGTATAGTTGCTTTAAACGTAACGTTAACGTTATGTATACTATTATTATTAACAACATGAATGATTATTTTGTTAGAATGAAACTTACTCATTTCTTGACGGTCGTGACGACACCTCCAGGCAAGAACACGCGAGTAACACCTGAAATTAGAAAATAAATCATAAGAGAGGTTACAAACAAAATCCAAAAATTGTTCCGAGTGGAACATAAAGTGACAATTTATTACCCACAGTAACCTATACTCCATTAGAAATAAGATTAGACATTTAAATAAACCTTTTTCCAGTCCGTTAAACCGATTTTGACTTCTATAACCTAGGCATAAGGATGGCATTAAAATAAAAAAGTGGTTACAATACCAACTGTTTACTGCAGCTGCCATTTGTCATGCCACCGACGCAATAGAAGTCAAAATCGGTTGAACGAACTGCAAAAAAGTTTTATTTAAATGTCTAATCTTATTTCGAATGGAGTATACATATGTTAATGGACCTGTAGCGGCATATACATCGCTACATGCAAACTACGCATCAAAGACCTGACGTCACACAACATCCTGACGTCACACAAATCCTGCATCGCGCAATTAGAGTTTACCGCGCGATAAACATATATACAAGCTTCCCGACTTCAACCTCTGGGCAGTTGCCCGCCAGACACGACACCCGTCTGGTCGGAGGATCCTCCCTTTTCTATGGGGGATGAGTGAACTTTACGCCCTGTTCCTCATACCCCTAAAGACCCTTTACTACTGTTCGATGTCGCAAATTGAATCACCACTAGAAAAACATCAATTAATTCAATTTAGTGCTGTACTGTGTTTATAAGCTTGCTCAACGATAACAAAGTTACACATCGCCTATCACCCAATACCTGAGTAGCTTACCCCTAATCAGTGTTGACAAACAACATTCATTAGCTTCTGTATCACATTTGATGCCGATACACTTTCTAGAGAAAGTCATGCATCAAAAAGCCATAAACACAAAAGTTACTCATTAATAATAGCATAACCGTATATTAACTTAACCTACAAACTAAAAATCACATAGAACATTGAAATGGACCTCATTATACTATGAATAGTCAAAGGTATCTGGACTTTTTAAGTGTTTTTCTAATCTAGACTAAAAGAAAGTGAAACGGCTTGAGATCGAAGTGAAACTCTGCGTCCGGCGCCTGACCACCTACCGGTTTCGATGTTTCTACAAACAATTGTATGGTAGCTTTTTTAATGAAGGCTTGTTTGCCTTGTAACTGTAGGTACATCTGGTACTAAGAAATGAAGACGAAAGGGTGTGGCTTTAAATAGGTCTGGTTTGGGATCTGGGAAGAATGTTTATTGGAAAGACGAGGTGGGACGATTATGACTTGATAATAATGACAGGGGATTTAAATTTGCCATGGACAATGAGGCATTTTTATTGCTTAAATACGAGGCTTTTGGCTACTTTGTATGTATGTATTTAATGTGCGTTTTGTTTGTGCAGAATAAAAAAAAATCCTTTCTTCTTCATATACATATTAAACTGTTTTATTCAGCCTATATGTTCCCACTGCTACCATGCGGGCCCAGTGCGGGTTGGTAGATGTATCTAGATGAATTTCGTAAAAAAAAGTAGGTAGGTAAGTTAGTGAAATAAATTAGGATGTTGGGTGAAGAACATTAATTATCTTATGATAATGATGATATTGTAATTAACTTATTCATTTCCGTTAAACGGTTTATTTTATAACACAAATGAGACGATACAATAGCTACTATTTTCAACTCAAATTACTTTTCAATCGTAAAATTTTAATAGCATCGTAAAAGAGTCTAGAATGACCGAAACAGTATAAATTATAACGGAAAACAAATACGGATAATGTGTCGATAAAGGTAACTGTGTCAAACGTTGATATCTACTGTTTTGGCGATCGGCCCGAGAAAGGCGAGGTTGCAACGAAAGCTGAGCGAAGAAGCAGCAAGAAACCACGCGTGATGCATCTTTGTTACAGTATACTGTGCGTGATTTATACTTGTTTAGTTTAGAGAAATGAATTTGGATCATACTAGCAAGCTCTTACAATAAGGTCATTATAACCAGTCACTAGTCCTCAGTATACTACAACTTTAACTGCGTCTACGATTTTTGGAAATACCTCTATGTGTATAAATACCTGCAATTCGTTTGACGACATTTTTGTTTATATTATTACAAATAATCATATTAACAAAATAACATGGTACACGGAATGCTATAATGGTAATAAATAGAACCACAATATCATCTCGTGAACACACGTACGAGCGTTTCGCTGCGTCAACGATGAGACCGCACCTTATTTCAAACAGCGTACACCAAGAAGGAAATTACTGGGTCGCGTACACTTATTGTGTTGGTATTTGGTAGACTACCGTTAGTTTTACTTATTTGTACATATTGCCAATTGGTGGCTACAAAAAATTGGGCCGCTTTCGTTGAACGACTGTGTAAACTCTACTTAATTAGAAGTAAGTGCTTTGCTTACGTGCCTTCTTTGATTTGGTTTTGTTTTTCTCTATTTTGATTCACGTGTTGTCGGTATAATTGCCAGTATCTTCATTTGTTTCGGTAATTAGTCAAAATGTCAGTCATAATGATGATTATTTTTAACGGTTAAAAGTAACGAGTGCTTAATGGAATGGGTCGTAAGTTCATTCGTTTTAAAAAGCAAAAATATTCTTTACGTTCGGATTGGGCAGATGACTCATTGATCTGTGAGAATCTATAAAAAGCTGCGAAGCTCTAATAGTTGGAAATGTTAAGAAACTCGAATCCTCCGTATTGTTTTTTAAACACACGCAGTTTTAACTTCTACGTGACTTACTTTTCTTTACCATTTAGAGAAATAAGCATCATATTCTCTTTGTTGAACTATGAAACTTTGAAGGGCAGGTCATACTAATCTTGCATACGAACTAGTTCTTATCTAAAATCACAGTCGCAGCTCAACATAACCATAAGGAAACAGGGCACTTAGATAAGACCACATTCACGTATCTTTTGAAAGTGTGTTGTGTAAACATATTGAGTGATTTCCGAAGGGAAACTCACGCGTCAATTATTTCGAACTTTTGAAAACGTAGCTTTAGGAAAGTATTAAAAAAGTGACATTGAAATTACTTTTTCAATGTCACTTTTTTAATTAATTACGCGCGTTTGAATGTTTTTTTTTTATGTATGTCCACCGATTTCTCCGTCAATTGTGGACCGATTATTTTTTTGTATGAAAGGGTATGCTCCCAAGTTGGTCCCATATACATTTTATTAACTTTGCTTAGACAGTTTTTGAGTAAGCTTCAATAATATGTATTTTTCCCACTTAGTATGTGTGGATGTTATGATGATAACTTCCTGTCACTGTTATTTACATAGCAGGTAGTGGTATACGAATTTGTGTGGGGTAGGTACCACAGCTAAAAAGAAAAAAAAGTCGGTTGTTTTTTTATTGTAAATAGTTTTTTTTTAATAATTCTTCTCAAAAGCTGGTTTCAACTGTTATTATGAAGAAAAAAATATCTATCGATAGTTTGTTGTGTTATATCCATTTTTTGCATTGATATTTTTTACAACCATTATCGTTTAGGGACGACTTTAAGGCTACAACGGACCCAATCGGCTAATACAAAGAACTTTAGTTCCGGCTAACTTTAAAGGGCAATCCGGTCATATCTAAACATGCATACCAATTTAGTAGCTAATCTTAGATCTTGCTCGTCAAGCCTTCATCGGTTGTAAATCTTAATTGTTTTATTGTGTGTCTCAGTTAAAACTAACAGAGGTGATGCATATAAAGTATGCTAGAGCTTGCTCCTATATTTAGAGAGATTCATTGATTTGACAGGTGTTGATGGAAAGAGCATTGATTTAAAGACTCGTGCAGACTGGCGCGACGCGACAGCGCGAACGCGATTCCAACAAAACAATTTCTAAGACAACTTCACGGCAAATCAAATAGCGCGCGTTTTCCCGGCTTCCTGTTACACATATCCGTTGCTTTCCACGAAATCCACAGATTGCAGGAAAGCGAGAGGCGAAATGTTACACATTAAAAAAAAACTGTCAATGACTTTTTATATACTTAACTTTCTTTTTACTTACTTACTTATTTTGTACACATTTTAATTTACAAAATATTAGGTATCGTGGCATTCTGTAGTTTTTGCCAACGGACACCCATGGGAAGAAGGCATCAGTTTATGGTTATAATGTATAGGTATCGTGTAGCTACTACCTACTTAACAAGAAAAAAAAATGTTTACACTTTTTGTACATTTATTTTGCATGCAGAAAAACATCGTTAACATTGGTTGCAGAATTGATTTGACAACGGTGAAAGTGTTAGCAAAATTCGACCATTACTTTTTGAGTGATCTGAATACAAATATTGTTTTGTTGTGATGTATAGAAAATACTCAATTTACATAAATTAGCAATTTTACCACAACCTTCGTGAACCTTAAACAAGGATATCTATTTTAATATTAATATTGATAGTTTAGACAGTATTAATTCAAAATATCAAAAGGAAATCTATCCTTCATTTCCATATTTTATTGTGATAGGTCGTAAAAGGAGGAGCAGATTGTTTATTTATTTGATTGTTAAAATTAGTGATGTTTTTTAATCGAAACTTTTTAATTTTTTCTTTGATATTAATATTTATAACTATAACGACGTGACATCACTATTGTATCACCCATGACCATCAAGAACGTAATTTTATTCTTCTACACCTTTTGAAATTAGAATTATAATTTGATGGACATGCAAACTTAGTGATGGTCATTCATTGATTCTTTTGTTTTTATTTGATGATCAATTTTATTATTCCATAATAGAAAATCATGAGTAAAACTGATACTTATGACATTTCTTTTGAAAACAAGTTGCAATGTTAATGGAAAGTTGAAAATGGACGGGAATGAGGGCAATGTCTAAACATGCAACGTTTATAATGTCATAGAACCAGTGTTATGATGCTGTGAGATAATAATAGATGGAAAGTGCTGCGTGAATACATTAAAAATACTAATATCAATAATATATTTATCAATAAATTGAAACAATTCCTAATAATTAAAAGCTACTACACTATTGACGAATACTTTGACGATAAATTTCAACAACAATAAAAACATTTTGACATAATACCGACATTTCCTTTTAATTTTCAATTATAATTAATAAATTAACTTATTTTAAAAACGCGTAATTACTATAAATTTAAATTAATTATAATAAATAACTAATTAAATCTCATTTCAATAATAAAGACATAATAAAATAAATATTTATAATTTTAGTATAATCATGCAATAAATTAAACCCAAATATTAAGACTCATACACATACACTCATACAAATAGGATTATAATTTACGCAATTAAATATAATTATGATACAAAATATAAATACCAAAGAAGCTACATAACATTTTAAAGTAATATATTTTCATTTAATTCTTCTAAACAAAAAGCGCCTTCATCCTCTCTCCTATTATCATTTAATTAACTTTGCTGTGCCCGACAGGGTCCATGATTGATACAATGTCTAACATACCAACTGTTTTATCTCACATTATGGAATGCAATAAAGTATTGAGTATTGAGTATTGAGTATTGAATTATACGTTAATTTCGTATTTTGGGCTAGTAGAGTTCTGCCTGGTCAGAGGTGACTGGTCCGTGGGATCGTTATTTCTTTCAAAAGTTTATCATTATGAATCATTATTGTGAAAAATTTGTAAATGCATTTCGGAAAATGTTGACTGGTTTTTTACAAAAGGGAACTCTAAAGCTATATCTGCTAACATCACTAAAGTAGTTTACATGCTGAAGATTTTAGTGGGTATGTGTGATAATATTTAGAAAAGGGGAAAAAAGGTCAAAACATCTTAAACCTTTGTATACTGTTGATGTCAACGATCTTGACAAATATAATTTTGGCTCAAAACACATTCAAAGTAAAAGTCTGTACACAAGTTTGTTTTAGCTTTGTGACTTATCCAAAACAGTTATCTTGAAGTGTGTTCACGTTAAATATGGCAAGGGCTAAGAGAGTCATAATGTTTTGCACATCTATGTTTTTGTAATAAAACAAGTTTTTTTTTAGATTTATTAAATCACATCTAAACTATGAGTTGCATAGTAAAATAATGGGTCTATTTATTAAACAAATAATTAAAGGGCTCAGAAAAAGTTGGTGAACATTTTTATTAAGTTTTTATTTTATATTCCTAGTTGTTTTTGTAAGTAAATATTTATATCTTACCAGAACCGTAGTACCTACCTAAGTGATAAAGATATGAGAATGCAGCAGTTCGATCGTCAAGTTCAAAAATAGCAATACCTAGAACAATTTGTGACATTTACTATTTTTACTTACCTACATATTAGTCCATGTTTTGAGTAACCCGTTCTGTTTAATATAGCAGTTTTGCAGGTTGAGCAGGGTGATATAACTATACCTCATTTATTTATTTCTGTCTTTTTTTGTTCAGTAATTATGGTTTGCCTTCAACTGTATTATTACATTACCTTACAAATTGGTAATACATTTACTTTTAATTCCTACATAATGGTCAGTCTTGATACTTGATTGGTAGGTACTTCAATAAGGGCTGTTAATTAGTACTGAGGGTTCATTTAGACTTATGTTCATTCGTGGAAGTTGAGCCTTTTAACATCCGCGCTATGGTAACGTAATTAGCAGAGTCTTTTTTATAAGTTTTTATGTGTGACTAGGTTTTAACTTGCAGTACTTGTTGTACCTTAAGTTTCAACTACGGAATCTTAACAGCTTTTTGATGATCTAAGCGAGCTTTTTTGGGTACAACACTGTATAGAAAATTATTTCACAATTTTTTATCAGATTGACTGATTGGATTAGCAATATGACTATAGGTAGATAATAATAATACACTTTATACAAAGTGTTTTTTTTTTTATATCCGATAACTTTAGGGTATGAATGACATCATAATTGAATAAATAAGTTAGTAAATAAGATAATAAATAAAGAAATAAATATCTAAGAACCAACTGAAATGTTTTTTAATTTTCCATTCAAAATAATTTGACAAAGTCACGATTATTTAGGAAAAAAACCCCCAAGTTAAATATAAAAAATAAAAAAACATTTAATTCAGTAAATTTTTGTTCATAAAAAGAAAATATGAAAACGTCGCATTTTCTTCGCTTTAAATATGAGTGATTGGTTTGAATGAAAATGATTTACTCGTACTAATCAATGAAACTTAGATATGTGTGTATCTAAATTTCATTGATACGTACGAGCCATATTGATAAATCGAGAGTTTAGTAGTAAATTATAAAAAAAAAAAAAATTGTGCTAGTTGATTCTTTGACATGGTCTCATTAATACCCTAGAGTTATTGGATATCGAAATAAACACGTTGTATAAATTTTCTTGACATTATAAAAGTGTAAAATCTATTTGGAAAACAACCTTTAAAGTATAAACAGTGTAAGCAGAGCACTTGAATTTTATTACTAGGTAAAACGGTCAAGTGTGAGTGGTGTACGCTAACAAATTTTGTAAACACCGTCATGCGTACTTGCATATCTACATAAATGTGCAGACAAGAGTGAACCGTTAGGCACTTCATGCTTTCGTTTTTTTACCTAAATCGTTTTTATTATTTGTTACTTTGAGATGGTTACAGATGATTGACGTTTCAGGTGTCGAATCAGCTTTTGCTTTGAGATTTTACATTTTTTCTAACGGTGAAATAAAAAAAAAATACAATAACAATGATAATATAAATAAACAGTTTTTAACGAGTAGGTAGATAGATTTTCATTTTGGAAACTGGTTTTCATTTATATTTTTGAACAGCCTTTTCGATAACTACAGAATAAAAACCCTAATATTTTTATTGATAAAAAATATTGTTAGTCTAACCATATTTTTAACGAAAATTTTTGTTATGAACCCTTTTTTATAATAAAGTCATTCATAAAACTAAATTAAAAAAAAATAAGGTTTCAAACGCACAAAAACTAAATTCAAAGGTACTCACAAAAATTCCAAAAAGATAAGCACGCTTCATCGTTCCAGGTATAATAATATCGATAAATAAAACACGTTGCTTCCAAACAATCGAGTTTCGGTATTTAAAATTTGAATATGGAACACGTGCGGTCACTCGCGCTGTCCACTGGCGAGTTCGAAGCTTGAACCGAGCCACCAGCTTTTTGCTTCACTTTGAAAATGATTTTACTACGAACTTGTTTCTCGATTACAAAAGTATTCTAGTGAATATGAGATGAAAGTGCAAACTGTAGTAAGTCATACCTTGTAAAATCGGTAGGGTGGGTCCAAGAGAAGATTGTCGTACAAACCACAAAACTTTGATTTAATTAATTCATTTAGGTGTCAATATCAAATCGATAGAAATAAAAAAGTATAAAGATAATTTGAAACAGTAGGTATCCTATTATAGTCTTTTATCCTATTTTAATTTGTTACTAATTTTCTTGTGTAGGCAACAAAAAATATGCCTGTTCATTAAAACTTTAAACTCCATTCCTAGATGACCTTTATGAAGCACACAACTTACCCCTGACGTCATATAAAACAAAAGAGAATTACCCTACAAGCTTGAAACAAGAGATAGTGTCAGTCTCACATACGTGAACAACTAAGATGCTATCGATACTCGTAAGTTTCGAGTTACACTAGTACAGTGACGTCTGTGACACAGGGATGCGAATTGTGAAAGTGGATGTACTCTTAGATTGATTCTTTATGCTACAAATTTGTTGGTGTTTTGCTAAAAATGTCCTCCGAATCGAGCAATTTAAGAATAAATTCATAGTAATTAATGAGAAAAACCTGTTGTAATTTTTTTTTTCTTTGATTGTAAACTAACTGGAATCAATATTTTATCGTCCAATGTGTGAGGTGTAGGTTTAATTATAATTTATTTTTATTTTAGTCAATCAAGGAGGATCGAACCTTTACTAATTGCGATGAAACGTCGATGATATAAATTAACAATCAGTTTTTTTATTGAATTGACAGCAATTACATTAATCATGTTTGGTAAAAAACTAATCAGATCAATTTGGTGAGTGCTTTATTTTTATTATGTTAAGCTATTTTATTGCATGAAGTTTTTGGCACTTAAATTTGATTGCGTACTTCAATAAACATACACGTTTTACATTTATATCACTGACTATTTAATACAATTGGTAAGTATTTGTAATAATAGAAAAGGCAATTAATTTAGAAGCCGGATCCAACATGCGCCATTTTGAATCTCAAAAGGTAATAATTTAAATCCCAAGTGGTAGTGTAATGTTCAGTAAATGACGAGGGAATTATATCGGGTTCCAACTGACTTTAAATTCAAGATGTTCCTGATTTTTTATGCTGGTCATCACTACTGCGGGCTTCCACAAATCTTGGAATGTGTCTAATCACGTAAATCATCTAAAGTACGACAAAAATCTTCTGAAAACATACACACACAAACTTTTCTGAAAAACATCGATATTCCGGTACCCGGTACCCCCCACCACTATCACAAGATCGAGTACCGTATTACAATCACTTTTAAATTAACTATACTTGAACTTGACCTTGAACTTTAAAGACTGCTGACCCAAATATCACCGTCAAGTTTTTGTTTATATATAGTAATTATTATAAATTATTGATAACTGTTATGATCTATCAAAATGTAGGTGTTTCCTTAGGTAAAGCTAATTATTATCCATGTACCGGTATAACAGAAGAACTTTTAAATTACAACCAATTAATCTTGAAACACGGTGGACTAGGGAACTAAATTTTCTAGTATTCTTTTAGAAATATTTTGATTAGTCTTTGCAAACAGCGCTTTGGTGAGGTTCCTAGATATACTGGCTTACTTGGGATTGTGTTTTGACATTTGACTGATACACGACATTAATCTTTGATTAAAAAAATCTAGTAAAAAACTTGAGGCGAAGTATAAGACTAAAAGAAGAAATTTAGGTTTACGAGGATAAAAACAATTCGTTTGCACTCCAGTTACTTTGCTACTCTATATTAAAAAAAAACAACTAAATTGAGTTGAACCTTTCCATATAGTGTAAGACGAGTTACTTTTGTCTGCGTGATCGCTTAGATCTTTTTTGTTTTCACCATCATTTAGAGAATTTATTTCGAAAGTTTTGTGTACCTATACAAGATGTTCCTTTTGATATCCCATAACTCTAGGGTATTAATGAGACCATGTCAAAGAATCATATGAATGAATTGTCTTTATTTATGTTTATAATTTTTATTCAAAATTATTCAACAAAGTCACGATTATTTATTTAAAACAGTGTAATTTTTTTTTTTACATTTAATTCAGACTATTATTGTTTGACTGACGTGTGTGCATGAATCCGAAATGCTCTATGTTAGCATTTAGGATTCATGCACACACGTCAGTCACGTCAACGTCAAGTCGCCGATCATTCACGCCAATTACAGGGACGTGGGGGAACAGAACGAAACAGGCGTTGCTGACTGACTGACTACAGTCAGCAACGCCTGTTTCGTTCGTAGCAATACAAGTTTTGACTTGCCGGTGAAGCGACGTGGACTGAGATGCACCGGTAGTCTTTCTTTCTTTTTCGTGTGGTTAGTGACTATCCTGGAGTCAGATCGTTAAAGCCGCCCATGGGCCTCTGACTTGGCTTCACATGTCGTCGAGAAATATCTCTCAGGCATGCCGGTTTCCTCACGATGTTTTCCATCACCGTTTTTGAAGCAAGTGATAATTTTACAATACGCATATGAATCCGAAAAGTCAGAGGTGCGTGCTTTGGGTTCGAACACGAGCTATCACTGCTTTGTTCTGCACCGGTAGTGACGTGACTAATGTGTGTAGCCAAAGTCCTACAACTTCTACGTAACTATATTTTTTGACGTGCTGATCGGTGACTTGACATTGACGTGACTGACGTGTGTGCATGAACCTTTATTCCGGAAGGTTTATGTGTATAATACATTAACAGTTAACTAAGATATAGCATTCTTAACGTGCTGACACATCAGTAGATTGCACTCGTGCGAAGTATGGGCTTCACTAGTTTTTTTTAATGAGTTTCAGTTTGACCTGATTTTTCTTTGAGTTTAGCTTTTTTCTCTCTATGTGAACTCGTTTATACATACTCGTAATACGTTATAATATAGTTTCATTATATGCCAAACACGTGTTTTGTTTGATGTAGATAGTTAAGATTTGTATCTTTCTACAAGCTACTTGTATAGCAACTTTCTTTATCTTGAATATCTATCTGCTTGAGCTTGAATATTCTGCTTAATTTGTCACGTTACTTTTTTGTTTCATAAGGAGAGCATTATGAACCAAAAAAGTCTTTACATTGAAGAAAAAATAAATAAAGAATGTCTATATTACATTTTCTAGACGTCTTAAATGGGTCAGAGCAAACATTTTAGATTTTTTGAGGGCAACATTTAATCCAGGATAAATAACGAATACTAAAAATTATTATTAGTTTTCTGTACCTTTTTGGGAAAAATCATACCTCTGGAAGATTGCAAAAATAATTACCAGGCTTTATTGACTGATTGATTAATAAATTGATTGCTATTCTATCTAAGTATAATGTCCGTCAAACGGCTCTCTAGATAATTTATTACCTTTGATGATCCTGTACATTAAGATTCGGTAACATCTACGGTACAAACTTGTTTTATATATCAACTAGCGACTCGCCCCTGCTTCGCACGGTTTTTACGACTTGACAAAATATCGAGATTTATTTATTTTATCCAAGTTTCATATTCATCATTTCATTGATAAATACGAGTAAATCTTTTTCATTCAAACTAATCATTCGTATTTAAAGCTAAGAAAATGCGACGTTTTCTTTTTTTTTGTGCACAGAAATAGTCTGAATTAAATGTTTTTTTATTTATTTTTTTACACGTAAGGCTGTTGTACATAAATAATCGTGACATTGTTGAATAATTTTGAAAAAAAAAAAACAAGATAAATAATTCATATGATTCTTTGAGATGGTCTCATTAATACCCTAGAGTTATGGAATATCAAAAGAAACACCTTGTATACACAAAACTTTCGAAATAAATTCTCAAAATGATGGTGAAAATCGCATCTAAATCCATTGCGAATTTAGAAGAAAAACGCGGTCACACATACTGACACGAAAAGCGACTTTGTTTGGTACTGTTTATAGATTAGCTGATTTGGTCTTCCAAAACTGGAAATTAGATCATTTTAACAGGACATTGTAATTGAATGACGGATCGCAAAAGATTTTTTTGTGTCTTCATACATTATTCATCATCTTTCGTAATTAAATCGAATGCTTAGAGTGATGATTTTTATGATACCTAACCTATTTCATGGACTTGTTTCCGAAACTCGTAATTTTATTGGGGTAATGATCTTACTTTGTAATTAATCCTTGTCCCCATGCTTATGTGAGATTCGAATCTGTATTACATAAAACAGCCACGATTCATCTTCTGCATCTAATTCACAATAAAAATATAATAGAAAGTGCGACGTAATCGTAACGTTAATTCGACCGACTTTTTTATCAATAGAATACAACTATCCCATTGCATGTTTGTTTAAATTTTTGTGACAAGCACAATCAATATCCCCCATAGGTATGAATACAGTCTTAAAACTAGTTTTAAAACCGATGTCGTTAACTCTCTCAATTATCATCATCATCTTCGACAGCCAGACTTCACCTACTACTGAGCATAGGCCACTCTTATCGTCCTGCTGGGGTTGCGGGTTTGTCCGAAAGGGATAACGCGGCCCCGGCACACAGGCAACGGAAGGAACACGGGTGGGTTTTAGTCAGTAAAAGTCTGACACACCCTCTCGCTCTGCCCAGAGCGGGAGTAGTCATTTGATGATTTCCCACCCTCAAAAAAAAAAAAAAAAAAAGGCCACTCTTATCGTGCCAATTCCCATGCTCCTGTACCAGCCTCATGCAGGTTCTACCCGCGATTGTAACAAACTAACAATGTCTCTCTATTAACATACCGAACGTGGTGTTTACGTTGCGTTTACCGATTTAGGTACCTACTCCAAATATAGTAGGTACTTATCCAAAGTGAATGATCCACTTGAATGTTGAATTCTACTGACGTATCATTTACCAAAACCGATTCATCTAAATTATATTGGGAAATCCCACGTGCGTCGGTAAAATAATTATCCTCTTTTAGTTTGGGTGGTAAAAGCTTTTGTCCTAATCTGTAAAGCTCCATTAATTTACACGATGCAATTTTATTGCCTATGGCAAACCATAAAATTGACAACCCTTCAATTGTTGCCCGACACGGGTTAGTAAGTTGCCGTTTAAAACTGGTATAGGTTACATCGTAAACAGCACGTACAATAAAATCACACGTACAATAAAATTGCATTCAATACTCGAATCAAATGTTCAACTTGCAACTCTGTGGACTCTGCGGATTAACTCTGTTTTGAGACGAAGCAAAACTTGCATGCAATAATCGGCTTGCAATAATTGCCTTGGTGTAAACAGAATTCACATGCAATTATTGAATGACAAAACTTGCATTCAATTATTGTATGCCATTTTATGGAAATCGCAGGAATAATTGAACGTGCTTTATGGCATGCTACTATTGCTGCTCTCGAACGTTCCAGAAACTTACACCGATAAATGGGGCTTTAGTCTTTAATGTATTTTATTATCTAGTAGCGGGCGTCATTGAGAAAGTTGTGTTTGTTTCTTGTAAAACATTAATTATTGTTTCGAGTTAAGTGATCTGTGTACCAATTAGGTATTTTTTGCAAGTAGGTACCAATGTGAATTTTTTAAATCATTTGTACTTTTTAAATTTTTCTTGGACGTTACTGACATCAGTGAAGAAAAAACATCTGAAGAGAAACCTGGACTTCTAGACAAATAAGTCTGTAATCACAAACCCATCGTGAGCAAGCGTGGTGATCAATGCTTGTGCCTTCTCTGTATGAGTAGAGGCCTTTGCCCTGCAGTGGGACAGTAACAGGCTGGTTTTATTATTATTACCAATTAACTGGTTTTAAGGTGATAAACATTCGTTAGAATGCTCATTACAAGTCAATGCTCTGTCATTCACTTGTAATGAGCATTCTAGCGAATGTTACATTATAGAAAAAAAACGGGAGCGTTTTAGCGAGCACTCTAACGAGCATTCTAGCGACATGACAGTAACTTTGCTTCGAGCAAAAATTTTCAGCATAGACGTCTGTATCTTTTGATTGCGTTACCTTAAAAGTTTGATTTTTTCACAACTCTAAGGGACAGTAGACTTGAGTGTTTGGTATAAATTTCAGCTTGATAACTCCACGCGTTCCTGATAAAAAGGGTCTTGACAGACGGACAACAAAGTAATCCTATAAGGGTTCCGTTTTTTCCTTTTGGGGTGCGGAACCCTAAAAATAACTCATGGTGCGTTGATTTTTTTTTGGGACTTCAATTGATTACTCTATCCTAGCGCTAAATTCTACGATTTTAGGTATGTCATATTTTATATAAGTACCTACTCTGGTATCATCTCATATTAAAGACTAAGTAATAGTCAAGATAAAGCTTTATTATTAGTGATATCGTTTAGTTTAGTACCTACCTATCAAATCTGAATTTAAATTTAAATTCTTATACATACAAGTAATCATTAATTTATCACAATAAAATAGATCCGTTGCTTGTTAAATTGTAGATCAACAACATATTTTTCAAAAGATCCTGGAAATCTATGTTTTCGCTGTAGGAGTTCCTAACTTAATTTTAGATTTCAAGAGATGTTCTCAGTTATTCATAATTTCTACAAAGCTCGAGGGCACACCCGGTCTGCCATCCTGTCTGATGCTACGGATTGACAGTTCACTTCATGCTGACTTCACCGAAGTTTTTACAGAATAGTACCACTGTCACTTTACACAAAAAGTAACCTCCTCTGTGGTGTAGTGGTTAGACCACGTGTCTCAGACCCAGAGGTCCCGGGTTCAATTCCCAGTGGGGACAGCGTTTTCTGCTCGGTTTGGTTGGTGGTAGGGCTTGTTCCGTCAGTCCGCTTGGCTACCTACCACCATCTTATCTAAGTCTGTCGCCTTAACAACAATGTTAACAGATAGCCAGTTCCGTTGAGGATCCAGGTGAAGCTCGCTTCCACCTTCGGCCTGATCAGTTACCATCAGGTGAGATGCAGGCCAATAGGTTACCCGTTGTGGTTAAAAAAAGAACATTTTTTCTTTTTTTAACCACAACGGGTAACCTATTGGCCTGCATCTCACCTGATGCATCTTTCAAGTAATTGTTAAAATATCTGTTAAGAACTGCTAACATTTAAATACCTTGACATTTATATTCTTTCTCTACGATATCTCTGAATCACAGCTTGCTCTATATATTTTAATGACATACAAGGAATTAGATCGCTGTTTGATGCTAACTGGCCTTGCAAAGAGACTGGTAAACTTACATCAGGAAGATATTATTAACGCTCGTTGACATTTTGACGAAATTTATAACAACTTGAATGTTGGAAGATAATTTTGATCTAGTAATACGGGATCGTAATGGCAATGGAAAAATGTTTGTTGTTCATCAAATAAAGCTCTGGCCAAACTGAAGCGAGCGAGCAAGCGGCATGCGGGAAGGAAGTCAGGTGACTATTCGCGCCAGTTTGAAGACCTCCAAATATAAGCTAGTTGCCACAATCGGCGCGAGCGTTTCATCCTGTTCTCGCTCGCTTCAGTTGGTCCAGAGCTTAATTAAATACTTTTTCTGATACTGGATTATTAAGTGTTAAACATGTTGTATGTAAATTAAAATTCTTTAGCTCATTCGTTTTTCTAGTGATTAACGAGTCGCTAGACAACGTATTTATGTCCTGTCATGGACACTTCCTTGTATTTTCAAATAGTGTATTAATGCTCATATGGTATTTGAGAAGTCGACTTGCCAATCCGGAACTGATACCTATACATTACTTTTAAATAGACATGCAAGTTAAGACTGAAGTTTGTAGGTAACAATAGATTATAAAAACCTAAGTTTCTGCGTTCATGTCGGCTCAAACCAAAAAAAAAACCAAAGAAATCTTGGTACGCTAATTTATAATTTAAACGGCAAAAAGACATTCAACAATGATTGTTGTCTTAATAAGGCTAATATTATAATAGTTTGTGACATTTTGGTCACACAAGCGTAGGATGGTAACGGTGCATTGGAAAAAATACAAATGAAAGAAGTTGAGTCGTGTGCTAGAAATTGCAAAAATCTTTAATAGAATGTCGTAAAAGGAATAGGTATTTCAATTCTCAGTACTTCCATGTTTCGTCATAAATGTAGAAATCATAGCCAATTCAATCAGGTTGAGTAGCTTAAAGCGTAATTCTATGATAAAGCTTTTTTTATAGACCCTTATAGTCTATTAATTAAGCAGTTATCCAGATGGGATGTATGGACGAGTTAAGGTAATTTGCTTAGAATTCAAAATTCAAAAGTCATTTATTCAAACTAGGCTGAGAATCAGCACTTTTCGAACGTCAAAATTACATAAGACAGTCCCCCAAAATGCCTACCCTTCACAACTTCCTAGTGGGTTAGCTGGGATGAAGAAGTGGCGCACCAAACTCCCCAGAAGGGTAAGGTCCGAAGGTAAGGTCAGATTGGGGATAAAAAATGTATCATTGACTTTGATTTTCTCCCTATCTATCTTTCCTTTTGTATTAAATTGATCAACTATCTCCCAACCGAGTTCCGTAATGCTAGAAGAAAAAAGAAAAAATACACACACAACAATTAGCAATTGTCGTCTGTCCATGTTGAAAAAACTAGAACTGCGTCATGATCGCAAAAGTAAGTCTTACGGCGCCCACGAACAAGCAGTTTGCAGTTAATGGGAAATTGCCAAAAAAGTTTGTAGAGTAACAACTCAAGCATATTGTTAAGGCAATGGGGGTCGATGACCTGACCTGAAAACTGTGGTGAGGAAGTTGGCATTTGTTTAATGACAGTGGATTTGGAAGATGATGATGATGAACTTTGACCATATGACATACTATGGCTATCACAACTATACGAACTGAAAAGACTTGACTTGCCTTTTACCGATGTTAACAAGGTTACATGTTGTAATTTCATCTTCAAAATTGTTACGAGTATCAGATAATAAAAGGCTAGGAAAAAGTAATTTTAATGATAATTATTTCTTCAAACCTTTTCTTGATAAGCACAATAGTAGAAGATACATTCGAAGAACATGTGTAGGTTCAGTAGAACCTTTGAATCCATATATAACTTTTTACCGGTAGGCTCAATAGCTAAATTAAGGCATTAACCAATAAATCTTAAACACCATAAAGGCACGGTCCAATAATAATATATGTATATACTTTATAGGAGTGGAAGGCACGATGAAATCTTAACAGTAATTAATTATAATATTAAAAGCTTTAACCTATAATAGATACAACTTAATCAATGTAAAGAATCATTATTGAGATGAATTATGTATTTCAATGATACACACCTTCTTTGAGATACAATATTTTATTATAATAATTAAACACATGAATTAAGATTTAACTTAATTGATTCTCATCTTAATTGAATGTTAAAAACTTAAGACAAATTGTTATTGAGCATTTTATCACTAGTTTTCAGTCTATCACAATTATTACTCAATTTTAAAACTATATTACTTTTTTTTTTTGCCGTAAACGAACATTAAAATGACCACGTTTTAAAATTCTATTCTAAATGGAAAACAGGATTTGCAAAACACTATCGAGTTTCCGAGATTCCTGGCTTTTGTCGTGTTTCCATGTAGCTGTCTCACACATCATCATATCTTCTTCGATTTTAGCATTTTCATCTGCAGCAACCATTTTAATTTCTTGTTTTACATTTGTGGGCTTTTTCTTGTTTCCTTCTCTTTCGATCTTGATTTCTTGGTTTATGTTGAATATGTTCTGAACTGGTTCGGGTCTGTTAGTACTTACTTCTCTGCTCTCGAGTCTGATATTGCTGTCTTTGTGAGTGACACTGCCTCGAATATTGACAATGACTGTTGGTTTCAGTACAGTTTGCGATTCCCTGTTTCCAATTTGGCTTTGTCCAGCCATTGTGTTAGTCAGCGGTGTAAAATCTTCAGGTTCATTATCAACATCAGCTTCTGAATTAACGTCGTCTTCATTTTCTTTATTCTTGTTCGGGTTTTTATTTTTATTAGAAGTTGGTCGCGGACGTTTATCCTTTTTAGGTTTTGCTGTGGTAATTTTATGTTTATTAGTATCTATAAACACCACTACTTCTTCTTTTGTTTTCATTTCATCACTTGAATTGGTGATGATGCTTTTTGGAAAGCGATACTTCATCGTCGGCATTTCAATTCTATCGTTTCTTCTTGGAATATAATCGGCATCACTCGGTAAAGAGGGTTCGTTCTCATAACCATATCTGACATAATTTTGGGACAAATTATTCTCATCATTTTGATTTATATCTTCAGGCAGTTGAGAATGGATTCTCAGAGATTCTATGACATCGCGGAACAAGGAACGTTTCTCGTGAGTTGCTGTGATTTCACGATTTTTTGTTGGACTTGAACCGCATAAAATGATCATGTACGTGACGCAAATGAAGCACTGCATCTGTAATAGTAAAATCAGATTTTCAAAAAATGAAATTCAAAGGCTATAATTACAGACTATTCAGGTTTTTTCACTTTATATAGTTTATATTATTAGATTGTAATAAAATTACTTCTAATGTTATTTATTGCAGCGACAATGCAGTTACGTATAAAAGTAATTTGGCCTACTGGCCTACAAGCCGGTTTGTGGTCGGTAGAAGTGTTGGATTGAAGAACAAGTACATTTAATTGAACAATACGTTTTATGATAAACGATGATAGTAAGCCCGCAGTCTTAGAAATCTAACTTTCTTCAACTGTCTTTATACTTTCTTTGTCTTGCAACGCTATGTGAATAGATGTTGCAGCTTTTGTCATCTGGCAAGATACACTACAAAGAAGAACGTAATAAAGATGTGATGTGGAGGAGTACTTTGACGCCTGAGTGTCCTTTTGTTTAGTTATGTAGTTGGTAATTTAATGTAGTACCTAGTGAAAATAGATAGTTGTATAATAATTGTATATAAGCATTAACTGTTATTAAATATATAAATAAAAGGATTACAGATCATTACAGAAGGTTTCCAACCCGGACTGGGCCCACACCCTTTCACCGAGAGGAGGCCTGTGTCCCAGCAGTGGGAATATTATATGCTTAAAGAAGGTTAACAAAAAGCTTTTTAATAGTGTGTGTTGTGTTGAGGAATAAAAAGGACACACAAAACCATGTATCTTTTTGTACTGGCACTGTCTACCTGTCACTATAGATGATGTATTAATGTACATGCTAATACTGTAATCCTTAAATTGTTAATTCCTAAATATAATCCGAAAGACCCCATCACAAAGGAAGTAAAAGATCTTCGTAAGTTATGAACACGAAAATTCAACCCTACTCTCCCTAAATCATTCCGTATCGTCGTTCTATAGTGAATAAATGTTTAGGGGAAATTAAGTAAAATCTTAGGAATAGACTAATAATATGACTCACCATGATAGTGTTCCGTGGATCGCGTTCACGGATCGACTAGTTGCGCAGGAGTGGCAAGATGCGACCGGGAAGCGCTCGGAAGGTTGACTGAACTCGCCTGAACTGAGACAGGGGTGTGCAAGCTTGATAGGAATACGTTTTCTATATCGATTTGATTTCTTTAATGTTAATGTTTAGAGTGTTTCAAATGCACTGCTGTAAGTGAAGTCCGTTTTTTCTATAAAGATAGAATCTATCATGTAAATGGGTTCAATGTTTGCTGCAAGTAGTCAAGCTGTAACTCTTCTATAACAAAATTATGAAGACTTATGAATACCAGATTATGAAATAAATAATAGATTATTTTGACTCACGGAGGCCAAACGTGGACACTCACGGTAAGGCTGGTCCATAAATTTCAGGTCGCTCAGCGAGCTATGGAATAAACTATACTTGCAATCTCTCTGAAGGATATAATCCGAACCGAGGCGATCCGACATAGCGCACAGAATAAGCAAGCTGAAGTGGCAACGGGCCAATATTAGCCGTAGAATCGATGACTGTTGGGGTAGTCGTGTTCTCGAATGGAAACCTCGAATCGGCAAACGTAAGTTAGGACACCCTCAAACTAGGTGGAGCGACGATCTTCGCAGGATGGCAGGCAGCGGCTGGATGAGAGTTGCCGAGAATCGGGCTGAATGGCGTGCAATTGGGGAGGCCTATGTCCAGCAGCGGACTGCTGTAGGCTGGTGATGAATAGATTATAATATTTCTCTTCTCATTCATATCTTCCGCAAGTGTCCATGTTTAAATGTACTACGTTCTGCAGACCCTGGACAGTCAGCCTACCTAATATCTTGATGTCCCGTTTTTAACATTACCTAAATATGTTTTATTTCTTTATTTTACGTTAACATTAAACGGCAATTTGCGAGTTTCATTAGCTAAAAATAAAGGCGTTATTGAATATCGAATAGAAAAAAAAAAAAAATCCTACTGTAATGATCGTCTTCGATTCATCCGCGAACTCATCACAGTCAGGTTTAGCTTCCAAGACAGCTATCAATCTGCCTAGCTTTTTCCCAAGGATGTTGGGATCGGCTTCCAGTCTAACCGGATGCAGCTGAATATCGTATTTTACATGGAGTGACTGCCTATCTGACCTCCGCAATCCAGTAACACGGAAATACGATACCCCTAGGTAAGACTGGCTGGCGGACTTTCGGGTTTTTGACGATCCGTAACGACTGTCAAAGATCCACGAATGACAGCCGGGACCAACGGCTTAACGTAGCGTAACCGTAGCTTAACCTGATGGATCGAACCGTGCGGTTGTTAGTACTTAGCCACGTGCTCCGCCTTAGCGTCCAAGAGAGCAAATTCATAATTATGTTAATTGTGTTAATACGAGGGAATCCAAAAAAGACATAACATGACAATATTGTCAAGATCTCTTTTCTGTCTGTCTTTTGTCGGTCTATCTTCAATAATAAACTCCAATAGCAAAACATGCGCTGAGACTGCAGCACCCCTGTCCTGAATTAAATAGCAACTTGTCTTGTCGGGAACTACTAGATTTCTGATGTCCGGAACTGTGGCCATTATATCAATGCCAAGAAATGGAGTGATTAGCAACCTTATTTTTATGGCATAAAGGGAGAGTTGGGATGAAAGTGTAAGGTGGTAATTTTTCGCTTGCAGTGTTCTTTTATTGTGGGGTTCAAGAACTGATTATGGGAAAGCTTTGTATTGCTTTTTAGATTTATGCAATATGTTTTTATTTCCCATTCTTTTAGTTTCTTAAGATACAACAGCAGTTTAATTTTTATATAAAAAAAAAACAATTAATTCTACTTTCATATTTTTTCAATCAATTCTTGTAACATAGGGTGCACTAGTCGACGGCGTCTGTAACTCGTTGGTGTGTAAGTAATATGCATGCTAATTAGTCAAAATGCATTATTTATTTCGTTTTATTTAATGAGTATTTATTTATCTAGTTTTTATTTATTTAGTGAAATGACGATGATTTATAACGAAAACGAGCGCGTAAAATTTCATGAACAGACCTTTGGGCATATAGATATTATGGAAAAACTACTGGATGTATTTACTCAAAATAAAATTATTTGAACTTTTGAATAAATTATCTATCCCTGTACGGTTTCAATTTCGCCATGTTGTTTACTACATACGTTATTTATTTACGCCCAAAGATGAGTTAAAATTAGTGTTGAAATATGTAAGTTTCGACGCTTATAACTTTCAAATCAATTCTTTTTTCCAATTATGCTTCCATACACGGCTACATAAAGACAAGATAAATTGATAAACTTTTTATTTTTTGTTTTGAACGTATATCGCCTAACAGGCGAATAATCATCAGACTACGTTTTTATGGAAGAATGACCGACTAACGCACCCTTAAGGAAAAGAAAGAAAGAAAAAACATACGTTTAAGCCAATACGAACACATGCGTGCCCTAACTTAGAATTGATTACTTAACCAACCTGATTCCCAGGATACTAATAGCATCCTTTCCAATCGATGTGTCATCGAACTAAATTGTACTTATTTACAGCCTAACAACGAAGGCAATAAAAACTGGATCTACTGGCTGCTATCGCACACCAGTTTCTTTAACTTTGCTAATCTGTGATCTGTATTGGCTTTGTATACTAAATGAGGTATGTGGTATGCGGAGTGACGTGTGGGGTGCCTTACAGACCGTAGTATTTGAAAATAAAAGTGTTATATAATTATTTATTGTTAACAAAAACAACCGTAATCTAATACAAAAGAAAACAATCCATCCAAAGGTTAGTTTTGATGTGCTACATTAGAAAACAAAAACAAAAAAAAGTAGGAACTATATCAACGACTATTATAAACTCAGGAAAATCAATTCCTTAGCAAATTAACTACTAACTTAAATTGTCCGTATATTACAAATCAAAACGCATTTTTTGACAGTCGTATGAAAGGGTTCGGTGAATCGACTTAGTGCCATTTTCACCAATGAAACTGACGCGTTCAGTTTCATTGGTGAAATTGGCACTAAGTTCAGCACATCTAAACTGCGTTGCTGACATTTTCATCATTCAGGGGCAACTATAATCAATTAAATTTTCCTGTACATTTTGACGTTCAAAAGTGCCTTTTATGTGCCTATTTGAAATAAATGATTTGACTTTGACATTGTTATAGAATATTGACACTGACTGCTTTTGAACGCAGCTTAGATGTGCTGATCGCGTCCGCCCTTAGAGTGTTAATTCGATAAACAATAAATGTCTCTGACTGTAAAACATTATAAAATAAACACATTATGTTTTACTGTCGAGAATCACATTTTAATGTACATTATTTAAACTCTAGGTTCCAATATGACCTGGAAATCGTCTGCAGCTCTCAACATAATATCATTCTTCAAGTCTAAAGGTTTTCCTAGGTCCTGTTTGGAGACGGGTAACACTTTGTATTGCCGAAGAAGAGTTGACAGTACCGACTTCATCGACATCATTGCGTAGCGGTAGCCTGGGGAATAAGAAAAACGTGGTAATTGTCATGTTAATGAGCCCTTATTACAAATTCAAAAATGTGTCTTCCAATCATATTTGTGGAATGAATGTGGAAAATCTGTGATTGCAATAATTTGACTGTATTTCTTTCATATGACAAAACTTAGCTCTCCTAGCATAGATATCCGTCTCTGTAATCCGGCGGGTTTAATATAGAAGTGTTAAGATTACAGAGCGCGTGCATTAATCGTTGTCGTTCTGCAGTCCGGTCCGATTCAGGAAGTAGGTATTATTATTACGAAAACTAATAAAGAATTTTTACTTTCCAATACTTTTCTGTAGAAATCATTGGCGAAAATAAATGGGTGCCGGATTACCGAGCGCCTATTGTATTTGATTTTCTGAATTTCAAAATAAATTTTAGTAATTATTACGGTTCTCGGTTTACATTTAAACTTCCATGACATTCTTTTTTAATTAAATTCGAGACTCACCAATACAATTCCTAGGTCCATAGCTAAAAGACAAAAAAGCAGCAGGATGTTTCAGCGGCGTGTCGATGAACCGTTCAGGTCGGAACAGCTCCGCGTCATCTCCCCAGTACTGAGGGTTGCGGTGGGTCGCAAACAGGCTCAATATGATGCCGGAGCCTCCTGGTAACGTGACTCCTGAGGCTGGAAAAGAGAACATAGAAAAATGGTGTTGAATAAAAATGATAGCCCAGCTTTTGTCATAATTAGTCTATGTTCCCACTGCTGGGACACAGGCTTCTTTTCGGTGACAAGGAGTGGGCTGTTATTTATAAATAATCCACCATCCACGCCCAGTGTGGTTTGGAGGATGTTACCATCCATGTTTTTAATTTTTGGTTCTAGGACATGTCAGTATCCTCACGTTGTTTTTCTTTACCATTTTGAGAACATTGGTGATGAAATTAATTACAAAAAGTAAAGTGCCTGCTTGGGTTCGAATCCACGACATACGACACGTAAGTCGGGGCGGTTACCACTGAGCCACTACTACTTTCATCGTAGCCTTACTTTAACTAATTTGGGTGAAAAGAAACTATTGGAAAAAACCATTGATGGATTCCTGACTAAAAGAGGTCTACAATATTTATTTCTTCTATGGAAACGAATATAAGCTGGTGGTTTGTTTTAGGTATATCAGCATAACGTTTGGATAGGCATCGATGTTTCTGCAGACCTACTGATTTTTCCAATTATTTTGTCATTTCTGCTAACTATGCGTGAAGTTAAGTATAATTTTACCTACTGTTGCTTGACGGTTTATCAGTATTTGTAATACAACTCCTATATTTAGATTATACTTACGAAGCACAAGATCTTCGACACATTTCCTCAACAGCGTTGGTGCTGGTGGGTATAGCCGCAGACTCTCCTTGATGACAGCCTCCATATACTTGAGTTGCGTTAGATCTTCAGATTTGACGGGTCGCTTCGAGTCGCCGAAGACATCTTTTAACCTGTTCATATTACTCGAGATAAGTTTGAGGCATTTCATTCTTCAAGCTGCACATTGATTACGATCTTAAAGAAGCTTCTTTTTATGACATACTAGAGCTCGTGATTTTGTCGGCGTGAAAGAAACATCCTATAGAACTTGGCAATAGTGTAGCTTTCTACCAGTGGAAGATATATTGTAATCGGATCAGTACTTCCAGAGATTACATCTTACAAACGAACAAACAATTTTACATCTTTATATGCTGATGGGATTTCATGAACGGTTCAGATCTCAAGTGCGTATGCGGCATTTCCCCACAGATAATGATGGATGGAAGGTGGGCACCTTCCATTCTCCGCCGCATGCCCTGTCACCTGTGCACTTGATGATCTTATGACTACGTCAGTGAGCGGAGTTCGGGAAGCTGAATTTTGGGACAAACATATTTGAAAAATTTGCCATCGATGCGCTAAGAAGAAGAAGATTATAATATATGTCATATGTTGGTAAACAAGCCGACGGGCCATCCGATGGGAAGTCCTTCTCCACCGCCTTTGGAGACATGCAAATCTTGAGGAGACAGGCATCGCAACAAGCCTTCCTAGAGACAAAGCAGAAAATATATATATCCTTACATGTTATAAAACAAGGTCCCCCGCCGCGTCTGTCTGTCTGTCTGAAAGCGATACACTCAACTACTACTGATCGGATTTTCAAACGGTTTTCACCAATGGACGGAGTGATTCATGAGGAAGGTTTTGTGTAAATTGGCTGAAATGTGACGATTATTGTTGAAGATGTCGGAAAAAATCATGCTGACTTTACTGGCGTGCGCCGCGTAAAGGCTTGTGCAGACCAGCGCGACTTGTCGCGCGACGCGACTCAAACAATGCAATTTCTAAGAAAACTGTACGGTATAACAATAACCGGCGTCGCGTCGCGCGGCAAGTCGCGCTGGTCTGCACAAGCCTTTAACCGTAAAAAATACATAACATTTATGTTGTAGAGGATTGTTCATCTTAAAAACTTCAACGAAAAAAGTCTGCGATGGCATATGTCTATCTTCTAAGGATGACCCACAGTAACCATTATTACTTTTCAGAATTTGATAAAAATTTGTTTGTTATTTCCGATGCTATTTTGACCGGTATTAAATTAATAATTATCCAATAAAATATGATATTTAAATGAATGGGGAATTAAAGGGAATTTAATTTAGATTAAAATATGCTTTCACATCATATCATTTAAATGAATAGTATAAAATATATCACAGATTCAAAATTACGCGTAACAAAATTATAGTTGACGGCAATGCGGGCGCAGCGGTAGGAGCCAATGACCTTTTCCTACGCTGTTAGGTATGTAATCCCGGTAGTACGTTCCCGTGGGATATTTTGCGACATCCACGCGGGCGGAGGCGCGGGCAAAAGATAGTGGTTTTATAAATTACACTTTTTAACGGGATTGCTGTGACATGTATGACGCTATATAAAATGTTTTCAATGTTATTATCACAGGGGCAACTCCCGTATTTTTAAGAACGGACGCATGGTAACCTCCTTCTCAATCTGTCAAAAGTACCCTTTACCTAAATTTTTGATACGTTTTTGACATTGATCGTCGCTGAGATGAGATAGTGAATAGATTTTGAACGTTTTTAAATACGGGAATTGGCCTTAAGATACTCACTCTTGATAAACTTTGTCTTGTACTTCAGGATGTCTTGCTAACAGTATACTGGTGAATGAAGACCCAAGCGTGGAAGTATCAGTGCCAGCAGTGAAGAGTACCACTGCTTCTTCCCGAAGTTCTGTGTCACTGTACCCCTTGTCTCCTCCTGAAGACTCGATCATGAGTTCTAGAAAGGGTTTGAAGCGGTCATCTTCTGAAAACAAAAATTTCATTATTATTTTCGAAGCTATTTTGACCGGTATTACATTAATCCATATCTAATATGTTTTTTAAATTGGACTTTTAATTAAGATTAAAATATGCCTTGTCATCATAATATCATTTAAATGAATAGTTTAAAATATATTACAGTTTCAAAATTACTCGTAACAAATAATGTTTGACAGCTACGCGGGCGCAGCCGCGGGAGTCAATGACCTTAGATAGATAGATAGATAGATATAATATTCTTTATTATGTACACCATACAAATTACAGAAATAAATTTAGAAATTTTACATAGGGCGACACAATGGGCGGTCTTATCGCTAAAAGCGATCTTTTACAGACAACCTTTGGATGGATTAAAGGGAGAAGGAGAGATAACCTTTGACCTTTTCTTCGGTTATTAGGTATGTAATCCCGGAAGAACGTTGCCGTGGGATGTTTTCCGACATCCACGCGGGCGAACCCGCGGGCAAAACGGGTTAGTGTTTTATAACTTGTACTTTTTTTAAAGTAATACGTTAAAAAATAAGTTTTTTCAAAGACAATATCAATTAAACTAGAAATAATTATTTAACGATTCTCATACCTTCATTATCTTTTTTAGGATAATTGTTTTCAGCAATTTCTTTCCGTTTATCTCGGATACACTATAAACACAAGAAAATACATACAGTAACAAATAACAAACATCTTTACTCAATCCAATGTAGTTGCCATATGAATAGCTGTAGGCGCTACAATTTCTAGGTTTTTATAGCATAAACAACAACAGCAACAAACAATCGTAAATAATTATGTTTTTTGTTAAATCATATTCCTAGATTTAATTTATTAGCATTTTAGGCCTTAAAACGTTTATAAATCGTTCTGTTTCACAGAAAGAATGATGTTTTAGATTATGTTTAACCATAAACCATAAGTGATTTGTGTGATGAGCAGACCTTAAGCCAAAATAATTATGCAACGAAATTAGTAACATAAAATTATACGGCGACTTTTTCGTAAAAGTGTGCGGGCGGCGGGACCACCTGGCGGGAGCGTCAGTCGCTCGCCGCGTGAAACATCGGACCAACGAAAAAGTAACCCAATAAATGTCATTTCATGTCACTAATTTCGTAACGTAATTTTGGCCTTACAGCACTGAAAACATTTTGTGAAAATTTGCAATTTTAATGATGAGTCGATCTTCTCGATGCGTCTGTTTCAATTACCTAAGCAGAAAAAATATTTGCGTTTCGAATCAAGATAATTTAAATTACTTACCTTATTAATAAATTCGGTGATAACGTCATTATAAACCATTAACTGCGTATAATCTGCCGTCAGCTTGTATACCGGGTCTAGGTGGAGCCATGGCTTTATGATGCGGTTTGAGAGCAGCTGGAAGGAGCCAGTGAAGGCTCTTAACACCTTCTGGTTAGGATTCTGTATGGCGTTGGCTGTGATGCCAAGGGTTGTTTCTGAAAACCAAAAATATACTTCTTCAAATTGTGCCTACATTATTTGTTACAAAAAGTAAGTTTTCATAATCTAGCAAATGTCAAAAACTATGAACTGCTGCTTTCATCGTCGAAAGCAGCTAAACAGAATTCAGAGTATAGTCGACAATAATTTAAAAATATTGACAGATTTTTTATGAACGTATGTGACAGGTTAACTTATCTGGCATACTGTCTGAAACTTATCCAGAAGGGTTGGAACAGGCATATTTATTTATTTATATAACAATTGCTTGCTGCAGTTAAACACCAAATCGCGCAGCAAGCCAACAACAAAATTTTGCTAAAAAACTTCATTCAAACATTTTTTTTTTTTTTAAAACGTTGCCGCACACTAAGAATTTCTTCCTGTATCATGGGTGCGTTTACAAACATAGAAACTCACATACACTAACACCCAGACCCGGAACAACTACTTGCAGATCATACAAATATTAAATGTTTGAATGAAGTTTTTTAGCAAAATTTTGTTAGATTCAGATAGATTATGAATGTATGGTTTGTTAGATAGAGAATGAGTCGTTTGATAGATTTACTGCTATACAATACGATAGACGAAGTATATTTAGTAACCTAATTCGCTTAACAATTCTTAAAGAGTCATAGAGAAACCTGTAAGAAATCGACACGTGTTTCACCCCTCAACGAGGCATCCTCAGGATGACGATTAACTTGTTGCGAACCAGGACACGACGTGTTGCCACGTCAAGCGTCGAGAGCGTGGCTCACACTGCTCACTGCTGGTTCTTAATATACGTCGTCTATTGTATTTTATAATGGATTTCCGCAAAGTCACGCCTGAGTCAATTAACTATCTTACTGCTATACATAAATATGTTAACATCGGGCTCATGATTATGTATATAGGTAGCACACCATCTTACCACTATCGCAGGTATGCCGGAAGAGATTTCTTTAGAAATAAGCATCACCTTTGTACGTTTTTTTCTGTTCCTTTCTTCTTGTCTATTTGTAATGTGTGTACATAAACTGTTGAATACATAAAATAAATAAATAGGCTGCTGTTTGTGTACTGTTAGGGAAATTAATTGTTAAGCAAATTAGCACCCAATGTCAATATGGCAGTTGACATATAATGACAGTTGTGATTTTTATGTACGGACAATACAAAATGTGAGTTTTTACTCAAGCTACTCAAGCTAAGAAACTATCATGTCGTAGTCAATTAACCCTTCGACTTGAAATAATACAAGTGCTCAAGGGAGTTTTGTGAAATCGTAGGGTGACATACAGTATATAAAGCTGTCTAACCCTGAGAACTCCCACTTCAGTATAGAGTTTATTTGTGGGGTACCGGTAAGGTCGTCTATAGGCAACTTTCAGTAGACCAGGCTGGGCTCGTTCTACTTTAATTAGAAGGTGTTGCTCGCACCACCCCACGCTAATATGCAGTAATTAAGCACGAATTGACACAGTGAAAAGTAAATCATCTTCAGGACAGAATCATGAGGAATCTTGCCTAGTTGCTTGAATATACTCATCGTTGTTCTAATCCAGCCCTTTAAAGCGCTCAGGTGTGCGGACCATGTCAATCTGTTATTTACAATGACTCCTAGATAGTTGATAGTCAGTCTGTTCGATGTAAGGGCAAGAACACTGGGCGAAACCAATACAAGAATGCAGCCGTAATTAAGATACTCTGTTAGGGGAAGAAGACCAATAAAATAAATAAATAACAGGCTCTATAAGTACACTTACCACAAACAGAATCCATAGCATACGCATAAATATATTTAGACAAGGAGAAGCTTCCTTTTCCTGCCACTTCCTGCAGCTGTTCCACCATGATCGCACTCTGCTTCGAGAATATTTCAGAGAAGTTCTGCAGATGCTTAGGACCAAAGGATGGTACTAGGACCTTGCGACGAGGACGCCATATTGGTACTGTGGATAAACGTAGAAAAAGGGTTACATTGGGAGGTACCTACTAATAGAGTAGGATAAAGTCTCGTGCAGACTGGCGCAATGCAACATTGTCCTTTGGTTAAAAAGGACAGTTGTGTAGCAGGTGTAAAAAAACGTTTTGTTTTGCAAAATTAAAGTTTAAATAAAAATGCATGATCTTGCTAAATATAAAGGGAAAGGGACAGTGGCAGACACAGGACAAAAAGATTTGGAGAATAAATTATACGTATAGGAATGATCTTTATTTGCGTGGATGTTTTTTAGAAACATTATTTCAAGTCATTTGGAGAACTTTGAATAATGTTTTTATTTTCATGAATAATTAATGAACCACGTCTAAGAATTACCTTGTGATGAATAAATACCTACCACATCGCAGGATGGCCTTCCAAGAAATGTACTTATAGCTAATTCTGTAAAAACTGATCATGAAGATATTTCCCACAGTCACTTTCATCGTCATTAGTGGAAAGACATCTTGCTGCTTCGGGGAAGGCTTATGTCCAGTAGTAGGTCGGTTATATTTATAGTATTTTTTGTTTATTACGTTATATATTGAAAGTTATATGTCGATTACCTGACAATAAAAAATTTCATTTCATTTCATAAGACTTGCCCAAAGCATCACCAATTCGCCATAACGTCACGTGGTCGTGATGACGAAATTGCCACATCCAGCGTACATATTTCGTTACCAAAAGATGAACAGTGGACACGTCCCGCTGTGGCCAATCTGAGACGAATTCCGCGCGGGACGTGGACCAAATTCGCTCACACCGAATGTGTCAACTTGTTTGGTGGTGTTCAAACTGACGAAAATAGTCGCGAGACTTAGCCCAGGTTTGCACGGGCGATTTTTTTCTGCGATATTTTTTTTGTCGTTCACTGGATTTTGAACGCTCTACTTGGCGCCGAGAGTAAAAAATCCAACAGTGTGTTTTTCAACGCGCTGGGACGAGAGTGCGCCTTAGTGCGTTGGATTCTCAACGCTCGCCTCAACACCGAGAGTTGAAAATCCACTGCGCGATAAAATCCCGCTGCGATATGTTTACGTCTGTGCGAACGTGGCCTAGTTGCGTCTCGCATCTCGCGTGGGATTCAAGGTGGACCGACAACTGACAACCCTGTGAAGGTCATGCTTATGAGATATTTTGGTCATCAATTGAACCGTTGCCTCGTTGGTCAGTGGTAGTGTTATTGGGTTTTTCCATCTAGAATTTCTCTGTAGCATCCCGGAGTCTAGATTTGTGACCGGTTGATGGCAATAAGCTCGCCCCCTATTCCATGATACGTAAACATAACTGGCGAAATGTGGGTGTACTTCTGCCTAATCCTTCGGGAATTACTGGCGTGTTAAGTTACAATACTAAAAACTTTTCCTTACCGTCAGCAATAGCACTGCCGTTGCCGTTACCACCGACCGACAGCGTCAGTTTCATTGCATCGTCCTTCTCAAGGCAATGCTTCATCACATACTCTGCTACCACAGGATCTGCCACGACTGGAAAATTGAGAAGACATATTTCACCACACTTTAACGCATCAGGCATGTTTGCATAAGCACGTCGATGGCTTCCAAGCCAGACAGAAATCTGCCTCTTTGATTTGCAGAGTGCGGGAAAGCTCCAGCTCCATCCTGAAGACCAAAGCGGGGAAGTACGATTCTCCTTTGTGAGGTGATGTTGTTCGAAGATGCATTTAGAACCTTGCTTCCAAATACATAGATAATAAGTTTACTAATATTGATAGTTGTAATTTTTTGTTTACCTACATGGATGTGGCTTATCCGAAATAAAGATTATTTTATTTTATTTTAAATAACTGTTTAGAAAAGCAATTATTGTCTTTAATTTTCCAGCTTTTCTTTGATTTGAAAGTTAAGCTCCTTTAAAAATAAGTCAATGCAGGGTTTTAAACACCTGATAATCTTTAAGTCCATGTTCGCAAGGCCGATATTTTCCCACGTCGATATTTTTTCGCACACTGGATTTTCAACGCTCTGCTTAGCGAAAATCCAACAGCGTGATTTTTCGACGCGCTGGGTTGCCCTCTGTTGGATTCTCAACGTTTGCCTCAACACCGAGTTGAAAGTGCGTGATATAATTCCGCCGCTTTATTTTTACGTCTATGCTAACGTGGCCTAAGACAAGACTAGATAAAAAAAAAAAAAAAACTATAGTTATAGTTAATTTAAAACTGATTGTAATAAGGTACGTTCTCGATGTTCTCATAGCGGTCAGGTACGTTACCGAAATACCAATGCTTTTGAGAGAAACGTTGCGATTCATGTTATACCGATACGCACCATAATCTTTCTTTGTATTAAAGTTTCGTATTTAAAACCAAAAGTGTTAGTTTAGTAGTCCAACTTTCATAGAAACTTGTTTAATTATTTGGTAATATTTTTTATTTTCTGACTCAGCTTATGTAAGTACTTACGGAAAAAAACTCTGTTTATGATCCATGAAGTTGTCAGACCACCCTGCTTCAGCGCCTCCCGACTGAACATCTCCAATAATCTCCATCGATCTGGAAAACCATGAGCATTGGTTGGAAAATCATGAGCACTACAATACATGGTAAGCACGGCGTATACGGAGAGACACAGGCCTCCTATCTGTGAGACGGAGTGGGCTAAAATCCACCAGTGCTGGTTGGTTGATGTCACATGTCTTTCTTCCTGACTGTTACTCTTCATTCAGTACATGATTATACACAAACACGTTGAAATTTGTCGCCGATTATTGGACAAAAATCTGCTGTTCCATACATTATGATCTTTTTTTTAATAAGCGATGAAAAATTTCTACGTTGGGGAGTCTAGAATCATTTCATGATAAGTATGTGCTTAACTCATGGTAAAAGTTTGCACATCAATGTTTACATCGTGTTATACATGTAAACATTGATGTGCAAACTGTGTGTACAAAGACTTCTAGGACTCTATGGTTCAATCAATCAATTACGCCTATCGCAGGCCCGCCCTAAGTTGCACCATAACACCTGATTCTCAATTTCTTTCATCTAGTCTGACACAGCCGCTTTTCGGGGACTCGATTCATGGAGAGCCTATGGATACTTGAACAGTAAAACTATTAAAAGCATGGAATCAATCACGTAAAACGTTTTGTTTGTTTTGCCAAATTTAACGTTCCTACGCCCTTGAATCTCTACTTTTGCACCTAGGCCAAGCACAATATACTTGATGAATATATCGTTGTATTTAGATTACCTTAACAACTTAAATGAGAGATGGTCAGCTATTAACTTTGTACCTTTATTTTAACACCATATAACTTGTCTCAAAACCTATTTATCGTAGGGTGTCCGCGACTACAGATATTCCAAGGTCAAAGGTCAAAAAAACAATTTTTTACACATTTATTTCACGTTCATGTTCCATGTCGATATCAATACTATAAAAACCGGCCAAGTGCGTGTCGGACCACGCACAATGAAGGGTTTCGTAGTTGGGATGAATGTATCCCAAGAACAGACTTAACATTGTAGTTGAAAAACATGTTCTCCCACACGTAATGTGTGGGAGAACATATTTGGCAACTGTAAATCTAAGTTGGCCGATTATTACTCGTTAACTTGTAGAGCCTACTTAGTTGTGATAATTTTCCTTTCAATTTCGGTGTATACATATACGTCAAAAATCATTTATATTTCATTATTTGTCTTTACCACTTTGTTGGTGTGATTAATATGTATACCCATGCCAAATTACAGCTTTCTAGTACTAACAATATCTGAGCTAAGCCGCGGACAGACAGACAGACAGACGGACGGACATGGCGAAACTATGAGGGTTTCTTGTTGACTACGGAACCCTTAAAAATAAAAGTTCTGTCTCACTCACTGTTTGACTCATCAAAGCTCGGCTCAAACCCTCGGACCTAGAAAGCTGAAATGCACAAGAGTTCCCTTTCTGATGTAGACAAGGTATAAGGCCAGATCTTTCAAAATTCCCACGGAATAGGGTAAATAAATAATTTAAAAGTACTTACCAGCATCAGTTTTACAATTGAAGAACCAAAACGAGTGTCCAAGTACCGGTAAAGACATGATACTATTTTTGAATAATCTCGAGAACTTTATCATATGCCTCGCTTTCCATCGTATCACCAAACAATAGGTAATTATCACTCCCAATAATAACTCCCAAATCATATTTAAAATTTAAATAAATTTTAAATTAAAGTCCTAAACGCGGCAAAATCGATAAAAAAAAAATAAAAAAAACAAACGTGTGTTTCAGATAAAAACAAAACACTACTGACAATAATGATTAAAAGCCGACAAAACACTCGTTACACGTTGTTAGTTAGACAAGGATAAAAAAATGCGGTTCTAAGATAGATACGGAAACAAAATGTGAGTATTAAGGCTTGTGCAGACCAGCGCGACTTGTCGCGCGACGCGACACGAACAATACAATTTCTAAGAAAACTTCACAGTATAACAGTAACCGGTGACGCGTCGCGCGACAAGTCGCGCTGGTCTGCACAAGCCTTTATTGTATTAAATTAATGTTCATAATGAACTTGGATTGCTCAACTTGGAACTCAATGTCATTCGTTATTTTTAAATACTTTTAATTATTATTATATTTCTTTTATTGCATCTATAAACATACATTTTGTTTATAAATGCATATGTTATGTTTATTATGCAACATAAAATTTGAGGAGCTCGTGGCTAAGTAATAACAGCCGCACGGGTTGTTCCATCGAGTTAACCTACGCTTGCCGGGGTTGGTCCGGGGATGGGTGACCACCTTAAATAACGAAAGTCCTCTCGGAAAGCACGTTAAGCAGTTGGTCACGGTTCTCATTCGTGGATCTTTGAAAGTCTGACAACCATTCTAATCAAGGGGTATCGTATTACCCAGTTACTATCTATCGTGTTGGGTTGTGGAGGTCAAATGGGCAGTTGCTCCATTTAAAAAAAGTGTAATAAATATTGTTTAAAAAGATTGAAATAATCTGTTGCTGTGTACCTATACATCAAAGGGTTATCCATTGGCATCTCTTCCATCATATCTTTCATTTATGTTCTAATTGAATTAGTTTTACTTGAACATAACTGAAATGTGGCTAGTTATCTCACACCAAATAAAAAACCAAGACAGCGCTGTCAACAATGACGTGAAGCCGGTTTCGTAAACATGTGTGCACTTCGTGTGGTGTAGTTTTATTGTAAATGGTTGTAAATGTGTGCATGTGGGCGTGTATGCACAGAGTGGAGGTGTAGTTTTGGCGTGCTTCACTGTATTGTTCGCAGTGCTTTATTTTTTATTTGTTCTGAGGTAGTTATACTATAGGTACACCTCTGCCAAACCTGCTGTCTTACTTGAATGTTGTTAAGCTGGACATCTCATCCATAGATTGAAAATGTTTTAAATCTCATCTTTATTTTTTACATACTTTATTACCTTAACTAAGATATAACTAGAATGTATTTGCTGTTGAAATTGTAAAAATCTTTAACATTTCTCAATTATGTTAATTTTGATGAAGAATTTATGTAAGATGTTATTATAAGAACCTTTTTGTGTTAAATATGATGAATATGAACAATTGTGAAAAGCTTAAGTATTTTATTTTGAAATAACGCAGTTCAAGGCAATAGAAAAAGTTAAGCATAAAATAAGTAGCTGTCATAACCGCCAGTTATAAGTTTATAACACCATACATATTTTTAGAAAACTCGTGGAAGAGTGAACCATATGAGTCTGATCAAATTAGAAAGCCAGTGCTGAACTGGCTGTTGGCTGTCGGTGTTCCAACGGGAGAAGTGGTAATTAGTGCTTAATAAAAGTAATTGGTGGTAGATTATAGAAATAGTAGTAGGTACTGTAAAGGCTGTAACATAACATGGTTAAGCATGAAACCTCCGCGGGTTGGTTATAAATATGGCATGAATATGTAATAAGCATTGATTTACATATGATAATGAGAAGAAGTAAAGATTTAGTTACTCGGCTTCCCGAGCTAAAAAACGCGTGTCGTGAAAAAGAAAATGTAAAAAATATCTTTACTTTCAAATAATTTTTGAGAAATTATCGAGTTATCACAAACAACTGTTTGATTTACGATCCGAGAAACCGGATCCGGATTCGGTTATTAATAACTATCAATTAAGATATGAGATGGCTGTAGGTACCTATTTGTTTTTGTTATAATGTTAATTGCACTACTTTTTAAGATTAAACACCTAGTAGGCTAATAAGAAAATGCTGCATTTATCTGTAGGTATTTTTTGTTATATGTAGTTCTTTATTTTCTGTTGCTCCCTGTAGATTCTGTGATGTATACAAAGGTAAATCTAAATAAAGAAATATTGGACATGGGTATGAAGGCAGAACTTTCTAGACGGACATCATCTATTGCCGATCAAAGGAGAATGCTCATCAAGTATGAAAAAAAAAAACCCAGAGCGAACGACACAGGATGTAGGTTAGAATGTTAGTGATATTTAGTCAAATCATTCTGTAAATATTTCACTATATGATTCGATGGCTAAATATGTGATATTCCTTTGGTTTTTCATCAGGGTGATTCTTTTTTCTTTAGGATATCTTCGAATTGGGTATACCCGACGATATAAATACGTACATACATACATATACTCACACCCATAATCCCATAGGAATAGGCAGAGACTGCAGATTATCAAAGTCCACGGCCCACTTTTCGAGACTTTTCTGCGAAACTCAGCGTCATGAGTGGCGAACTCTATCACCGCCCCCCCTCATCTAAGTTTCTTATTAGACTTTTACGACACGCCTAAAAGAAGGCGTTGGAACCGACAACCACCAACCTTCCTAAGTTAAGGAATGTTCTTGGCGCCCAATAGCCATAAGTGATATATCAATGGAAATTTGTTACTGAAACGAAAATCGTTAAACGAATGAGCGCAATTTAAAAAAAAAACGTGATTTTAGAATTTTGAATTAATCATAGTCTGGCCAAGATTTTTTTTGCCATTCGCGATATATTTTGATATGATACACTTTTCATTCATTAAACAGATACCCTGAAGGTCATCTCTTGGTCGGATCTTAGACCATATAGTCGTAGGTAGAGTGCATCTTAAGATAGCCATACCGTGAGGCGCCATCTATGACAATCGGACACGACTACATACAACCTAGGAAACCCACTTCACTTCTGCGAGAGGCTTGGTCCATTAGTTGTTCCAATATGGTACAATAGATGTCGCCTTGTTGAATGTCGTACAGTTCCTCAGAATGGCGAAAAATAATCTTGCGACAATTTAAGCAGCCCGATTTGACACCTATCAAAACACTTTGAGTAGTAATGGGGAAAAAAAATCGGTTGCTATAAAAACCGATTTTCTTATAGTTTGTAATCGATAATTTTATTTATCTACATTGCTTAAAACTGATTCTTAAGGTGCCTATATCGTTTTGTTACACGTATCATCATAATTAGGTACCTAAATAAAAAAAATCACTAAATTTGTAACGTTTTTATTCACTATCGCCACTGAATGATCCAGAAAAATTATCATCAGTTGAACTGTCTTCGTTGGTTACCCTTATACATTCATTTTCAATCATATAGTCAAAATGTAGGTCTCTTTTAAAGTCTTCCATTATAATTTTCTTTCGATCGATTTTGTTTTTATATGTTTAAACATTTAATATTACAGCAATTATACGTTTTTCTCTGTTCTAATAATCTCTGTAATGTTTGTAAAAGCACCTATCGATTTATACTGGATACTCATTGTTATAGTGTATGGTTAACATAGCTATTAATTATGATAATGAATTTGATATTTCGATTTCTTACGTAGACGTTCATATAAAGTTATCGCGGCATGTATAATGAGAAACGTCAAATCGGGCTTCTTAGATTGTCGTTGGATTTTTCTCAAACATGCTTGGAAATTCGAGCATTATTTTGACAACCTTCTTCGAGATAAATCGAAATTGCTGTATTGAAAATAGTTACTGATCATTTTCAATTGAGATTTTTTTTAAACATAATAAATTAATCAATCAAAGTGCGTGTTGGACCACGCACAATGAAGGGTTCCGTAGTTGGGGTGAATTTATCCCAAGAACAAACTTAACATTGTAGTTGAAAAACATGTTCTCCCATACGGAATGTATGGGAGATCATGTTTTTCAAACCGAAAATTTAAGTTGGTTGATTATTACTCGTTAACCTGTACAGCCTACTTAGCTCTGATAGTTTTCCTTTTAATTTCGTTTGTATACTACTGCTGTGAATTTTTTCACAAGTTCAAGTACAAACATTTAGCTGGAAGGAGGGGGGGGGACACTTGACTCAAACAAAAATTTTCAGTTAAAAGCTTAATATTTCGCAAACGGACCCCTGAATCCAAAAATGGTTTTTACAAACTTACACAATATTTTTGAACGACCTTTCTAACGATACCCCACAACATGGCAAGAAAAACAAAACATCCCCGCTTTACGTGTAGGGGAGATACGCTAAAAAAAAATATTTTTCTTGTTTTTATTTATATTTTTCTTTGTCGGCATGATTAATATGTATACATATGCCAAATTACAGCTTTCTAGTACTAACCGTCTCTGAGCTAAGCCGCGGACAGACAGACGGACATGGCGAAACTATAAGGGTTCCTTGTTTACTACGGAACCCTAAAAAGGTCGAATACATGCCAGCGCAGCGCCAGTCTGGATGAAAATCCATGTCTGTCGTGTCTAACGGCCGAATAAATTTATATGGAAACTCATATCTATCGTGTCATTTAAAAACGGGGCGAACTTTTAACTTCAACACATGGCAATCAAGGAGGTAACTTATCAAAGATTTTATTTAAATTTCGATTTGGTTTGCAAATACAGCTGTTTAAAGTAAAGAAGAAACAAATTAACATTTTGGCGCGTGAAAAAATATAGTTGTTCGTCACTGATTCTGGAATTTATAATTAAATTACTTAGTTTGAATTTCTGGGTGTTTTCTCGTGGACCTACTTTTTTGTCCTACCAGTAGGTCCACGAGGGTATGTTATATATATTTATTTTATATATTGACATCTATTTGCGACGTTGCCCACTTTCAGAATAAACGCTCTTAAATATATTTTTATGTTTGAGAAGGAGAATATTGGAAGAACTTAGGACATTAGACATAGGAATGCGAACAGGCGGCGAGGGGTTCCCGCGCGGACGACGGGCGTGCATACCGTTCGCGTTTCTTCGCCGGGGAGCGGGCTGCTTGCTTGAAGCGCGCGGTCGGCGCGACGTGTGACGGCTGGTGAGCAGCGCGCTGCCCTCGAGCTGTCCACTATGCTGTGTTCTCATCGTGAATGGCAAGTTATTTGCTGTTTCGGAGCGGTGCTGTTATAATGAGTGATGTCCTTTTAACCCCCACATCTAGTCTAATTTCTTTATACAGGAGGTTCACGTTGGTTTCAACACTTCAGTAGGACCAACGGAAATAATATATCCTCGTGGACCTACTGATAGGACAACAAAGTAGTTCCACGAGAAAACACTCGAATTTCCGCGCATTGAGAAAATTACTATTGTATATTACTTTTCTCAATGCGCGGAAATTCAAGCCTTGGCTTAACCAGGCATTTATGGGGTCACGTATGTGTGCCTCGGCTTCGCTTCGGCCCACGTTTTCGCAATCGTCCATCAATGCCGCTGTTGCAGGCCGCGACAGTAATGTACTAAGTATATACTGCTTCCAGGATAAGCAGGGGCAGTCATTTTCGGGTCAAGAATGCGAAAACAGATGTTGATACTGTCGAATCTTTATCTAAATTGCATAATAAATATAAATTAAATGCTATTCGTCGGTAAGTGCGTCACTTGAGAAAGGCTGGATCGATTAGGTTATTTAAAACTGTTCATAACTGTACGAATAAGGTTTTTCGAGAAAGGAACATTGGAAAAGATGCCCATTAATAATGTTATCATTATTTTCTAAACGGAAATGTTCCGGAAATAACACTAAAACATAAAATAAAGAAAAAAACATTTACGACAGAGGTCAAAACGACATTAATTACATATTATGTAGATCAAGTTACGATGTTATTTCCTGTTGGTGATACTTTATCTTAATAATCATTAAGGCTTTGCGTTAGACGGATCAAGAATAGTGGATCACATTAATTATCTTGAAGTATTCCCGGAATTGTTTTATATTTCAGGAAGGCACCTATTTTAGACAAAATAAAGCGTTGGTAAAATATGTGTCACAGAAATTCGATATTGTTATCCATTTATTATTTAGATAGAGAAGTGTTGGAACAGGTATATGTAGCTTGTCCTGACCACTCTAAAATGACGCGGCCCACTACCGCATTTTACGCACACATTAATGCGGTAATGCGGTAGGGTGGGGCGTCATTTCAGAGTGGACAAGCTATACCTAGTAACTTCACACGGTAATGCGGTAGGGTGGCGCGTCATTTCAGAGTGGACAAACTATACCTAGTAACTTATCACGCGGTAATGCGGTAGGGTGGCGCGTCATTTCAGAGTGGACAAACTATACCTAGTAACTTATCACGCGGTAATGCGGTAGGGTGGCGCGTCATTTCAGAGTGGACAAACTATACCTAGTAACTTATCACGCGGTAATGCGGTAGGTTGGCGCGTCATTTCAGAGTAGACAAACTATACCTAGTAACTTATCACGCGGTAATGCGGTAGGGTGGCGCGTCATTTCAGAGTGGACTAACTATACCTAGTAACTTATCACGCGGTAATGCGGTAGTGTGGCGCGTCATTTCAAAGTGGACAAACTATACCTAGTAACTTATCACTCGGTAATGCGGTAGTGTGGCGCGTCATTTCAAAGTGGACAAGCTATACCTAGTAACTTATCGGTGTGCGTTGTGTCCCCGGGGGTAACGCAACAGTAGATAATTAATTATGACTTATTAGTAAAGGCTTATTAAGTTAATTTATTACCCACTTACAACTATATCCTGTAGGTCACCTTCTAGTCAATCCAGCAATATGCCTAGCCTTTTCCCAACTATGTTGGGGTTGGCTTCCAATATAAACGGAAGCAGCTGACCTGAACCACCCAGTTACTGGGTAACACGATACCCCTTGGCAAGACTAGTTGTCAGACTTTGCACTTCTGACTACCCGTAACGACTGTCAAATCTACGAATGACATTCTACCAGTGTTGCTTAACCTTCGATCGACGCGTGCGACTGTTATATTGCCACGACCTCCTCGTAGGTCACCTTCTAGTACGTTGAGATAATGATGCTGTAAAAAAAAGGTTTGGGGTTTGGTAACCAAATATTTTTTTTTTACATTTCCTTAAAAATAATACAAATCAAATATTCATAAAATTATGGTTTTATAGGAAACATAATTTTAATATTTTAACTTGTGGACTCCATACTAGGTGAAGCCTGTCTCATGGAGAAGGACTCCATGAAACAGGCTCAAGAGTATTTAACAATTTGACATTTCAGGGTCGATACTGTATTGTATTTATTACGTATTTTATAAAAAATAAAAAATAAATACTATAAAAATAAAACAAAATCGTAAAACTATGCTAGGAGTAGTGAGCGTAGTTATGATGCAAATGTAGTTATTTGATGTTTAGCAAGGTAAACATCTGCTTTTAAAATAATGAAAGTTTCCTCAATAATATTACTACAGGATGGCCAATTAGGAAGTATACAACTTTAAATCCAGATATTTTTTATTACAAACGAATATTTTTCTATAAGTATATTATGCAGGGTTGGCAATTTTATACAGTGAATAAGATTTGCTTAATCTGCTCCTGTTTTATTCTTAAAACCGTGATCGCTTTTCATTTTGTTTTTCATTAAATTTCATCATTTTCGCATACTTTACGAAAACTTGACCACGATGTTCCTTTAGATAACCCCACAGAAAATAAGTCAGGACATGTCTTGAAAGCCTCAGTGTCATCAAAATGGTATTCGTTACTCTTAATATTTTTTTTGAAAAATTGCAGAATTCATGAAAGTATTGCGGTGGACATGGTTTTATAGACTGTGCATAACAAATCTTTCGCATTTTAACTAAATAATAGACACCATACAACTGCAAAATTTGGCTTCAAATCAGAATGGGTCTAAAAAAAGTTGTAAGGGTACTTCTTAATTGGCCATCCTGTATAAACGCATAATATGACGAGAATCTCCGAATCTACGCCCCAGCTTCTAATATAGCACCCATATTTCTTTATAATGCGTTAACACCGTCGACCGCGTAAGAATATTTGAGGTACTCCTATCAAAGTGCCCTTATCGGCCATGGTAGCGAGGATGAAAGGGCTGGTAGCCGGGAACAAAGGATAATGAATTCCCTATTAGTCCCAAGGGAGAGATTGCAGGTTAGGTTAGCCCTTGGCTTTCTTCTGCAGGGAAATTTATTGGCTTTTCGTGTGGTAGGTGAGCACAAAAATTCTGGGAATAAACATTTTTAGGGTTCCGTACCTAAAAGAAAAAAACGGAACCCTAATAGGATCACTCGTGTGTCTGTCTGTCTGGCTGGCTGGCTGTTCGTCTGTCACCGCCAATTTGCTCCGAATTTACTGGACCAATTTAGTTGAAATTTGGTACACATTTGAATTTCTGTGACCGAAACACGGACGTGTAACGTAAATAAATAAATTTTGAATATGGGGGTCACTTTTCGGGGGCAAACCGGAAAAAAAAAGTTTTGCAAACTGTACCGTATGAAATATCCAGTGAAAGGGCTCGTTATGAGGTTCTCAAATATTTAAAAATAAATACTTCTAAAGATATTTAAGAAAAACCGCCCTAGTGCATGTCGGACCACGCACAATGAAGGGTTCCGTAGTTGGGATGAATTTATCCCAAGAACAAACTTAACATTGTAGTTGAAAAACGTGTTCTCCCATACGGAATGTATGGGAGATCATGTTTTTCAAACGGCAAATTTAAGTTGGTTAATTATATCTCGTTAACCTGTACAGCCTACTTAGCTCTCATAGTTTTCCTTTTAATTTAATTATATATACTACTGCTGTGAATTTTTTCACAAGTCCAAGTACAACCATTTATCTAGAAGGGGGGGGGGGGGGGGACACTTGACTCTAACAAAAAAAATCAGTTAAAAGCTTAATATTTCGCAAACGGATCCCTGAATCCAAAAATGGTTTCGTCGAACTCCCAATATGTTTAAAAGACCTTTCTAACGATACCCCACAACATGGGGTAGATGAGGAAAAAAAAAACATCCCCACTTTATGTGTAGGGACCTCCCCTACACATAAAGTGGGGATGTTTTTTTCTTGATTTTATTTTACCACTTTGTCGGCATGATTAATATGTATACATATGCCAAATTACAGCTTTCTAGAACTAACCGTCTCTGAGCTAAGCCGCGGACAGACAGACGGACAGACAGACAGACAGACGGACATGGCGAAACTATAAGGGTTCCTTGTTTACGGAACCCTGAAAATGGATGAAAATTTACCACACCCTATCTCCGATACTAATGAGCTCAAACTTTTGAAAAAAATACAGAAAATGGTTCTTTACTCATAGATTTCAAGAAAACTTATATGAAGTCTGTGGTCATAAAATAACATGGTCTTAACTTAATATTGGGCGTACAAACTTACATTTGGAGTTGGAATTTTTAACTTTTTTTTTTTAATTTTCATTGGATAAATTTATCCCAACTACGGAACCCATCATTGTGCGGGGTCCGACACGCACTTGGCCGGTTTTTTTTGGGAGATAAGATACGTATACATAGGTAAACATACTTTATCAGTATGTACAGTCGAGAATATAATAAATATTTTAAGCACCTTAAGGCTACTTTTTACTTTTACCTTATTTTTTCGACTTCGTCATTGCAACATTTTGAATGAAAATGATAGTTCGAAAATGTGCCCGTTATCAGGGAAAAGAATATATTTGAAATTGAAATTGTTTATTAGTTTATTTGGGGAACCGATCACTTTTCCGAATTGTTTTTGTTCGAATGACTGATGTCTTTTTTGTTATAGCATTATTTGACAGATTTTTAGATCATCGAAGTGTCATGTGTCATAGGTATTATTTTACCGAACCACGTATATATTTCGCCGATTTACAAAATAACTTTTCGCTATTGGCCGCAGCCTCTTTTGAACTTTTTTCATTTGCCCAATGATTTATTTACCATATTTTCACCACACCGAAACAATTGTTTTCAGCTGTCCCCTACATGTATGTTCGCATATTCGTCGAAATATAGGGAAACAAAAACGAAGGTTGTATAGGTAGTAATTGGATTCTACCATTGGATCATCGACATCTTTTGACACCACTTATTTATAAATAAAGTAGCTTTCCCAAAAACCATTTGTTTTCATTCCCGCTTGCGTTTTTCTTTCTGGTCGAAAAGAGAGGTTATTATCTATCAGCTTGCTGCTAAAGTCTGCCTTAAACAGTTCAAAAACACCTAAACCTCTATATTGTATTAAGAATGTTTGAAAGTAGGTGAGGAGTTATAAAAAATCACTAAGAAGAAAAAAAACAAATAACGTACAACTCGTCAGTATTTCACATTTTAAAAAGAAAAATATTTAAAATTTTCTCCAAGCATTTAGCGGTCGCCGTCGGAACATAAGCCCGGTTTACAACCAGTTTGCAAGTAACCTTTTACTACAGGGTTTTCACCTCACAAAGTATGAGGTAATTCGGGTATTCGGGCATTCTTGCCCGGCGTCACTTAGGGCTGTATCCTAAATAACTGCGCATTTCCCTGGGGAATTTACACCGGCTCTTAAACACCGATGGTCATTACCACCCCCACCTTCCCCCCATTATTTCCTTGTCGCGAGCGAACGCGTGCCTGGAATAGTGAACTGATGCTTATTGAAAAACACCTTTACATCTGCATAGAAAATAACCCTATTCCGAAGCCATAAAGTTTAGTTTTCTATGATTGTAGTGAAGGTAGTATTTGGTGATCACAGCGCAGCAATCACGGATCTTTAGGGACCGTTACAAACAAGTGTCTTTGTGTATGTGTTCTGTTGGTCGTCTGATTTTACTATGTACTATGTAGTTCCTTTGTTAGTTATCTTATTAAGTTTACATTTGGTTCAGTCTCGGAGGACAAAGTGTAATGTGGGCTAAGTCTCAGTAGGAACAGATGCCGTAAAGTAATGAAGTCTGGTAACTCTACGGTACAAGAAAATTTAATATCTTTAAGAGACAAAAGCGAATGCCGTACCGTATTCAATGCACATTTCTGAGTTGAATTCTTTGTGTAATCGTATTTATTTTACTTTATACAGTTCAAAGGACGATGTGCTTTGTGTTTTCATGAAAAAATGACGACGTTGTAAGCGGAGTTATGTTTCTGTTTGAGTTAGCGAAGGAATTTGCAAATTGATCGCTGGGAACAGATACAGGATCCGATAGAACCTAAGCTTTTTAAAGAGTTGAGGGAAAATTATTTTAGCGTAGTAGAAAACAGAAGCATGGTGTAGATACTATTTTGCATGCACTCGAGTCGTCGAGGAGCGACAGTTCACTTCATATTTATTTGTTTGAACGATAAAGTATATTTTAGGAAGAGTTCTAGTCTATTCTGTAGAAATATATTTGAAACCTAAACTCCAAAAGTAGTACATACATTTTTTGTTTATTTTAACTAATATTATAAACAGAAAAGATTAGATTTATTGTATTTATTTAGGTTATTTAAGTTTGCCTCCAACTCCAACGACTTAAGGCTTGTGCAGACCAGCGCGACTTATACAATGCAATTTCTAAGAAAACTGTACGGGGTATAACAATAACCGGCGTCGCGTCGCGCGACAAGTCGCGCTGGTCTGCACAAGCCTTTATTCACTAAACATAAAAGAACTTATATATGTAGATATATAAGTTCTTTTAGTATGGTGAATTTGTCACTTATAGAAGTATACAGCTAAGACAGATAAAAACTACATACCAATTAAGAGGATTCATTTAAAGTGATTTAAAATGAACTAACTTATTTTTGTCACAACATTTTGTGAAAGATAAATAAGCCCTACTTTACCATAGGAAGACAATATAAAAGAAAATCCAACTTCAGATTGATTGTATGTTACTTTGTAATGGATAAACTCGAAAAATAGGTAATAATTCTTTCACATTAGAAAGATACATGATTAGCGAGTAACATGGGCTGTTATTACCTATTAGTAAGGATTGAAACTTGAACACAAGGCAGGTATCTAATATAAGCCAACTAAGCCCAATTAATTAACGAGGTAAAGCAAACAGAACAAAGTAGTTGTATAGTACTAAAGTCTATAATACCGTAGCTACCGCAGATACCCGCGACGCGATTACTGACGGGGATAACTATAAACAATTGGGGATTACCCTGTTTTGGGGACCTATTACAGAAACTTAAGGAAAACTCTTTTGACTTTGTTTTGTAAGGATTTGTTAGGGAGGGATATCTGTGGAGGATGGTGATCTTAGAGCGTTGGCACTGACAGTTTGCCAGCGTGTTTCCAGCGAGCCGATTTGTGAACGTGCACTCCGCGGGTACAAAAAGCGACGAACGAGCTAGCTGCCAAGGCTCGGATACCGGTTAAATTTTCAAACCGTTATCATGTACTTGACGCAAAAACCTGTACATTCGGTTTCGTTCGTATAAACCGGTTTTTTTAAACCGGTGTTTAGAAAAGTATTTATATAAAGGTTTTTTTGGATTAAACGGTTTAGAGCAACAAAAACCGGTTAATGCGGGCACGATAAACAAACGTCGCGCGCTGTTTGTACGTCTACATACCGCGCCGCTATGTACGGCATCCTTACAAGTAGTCACAACGCGTTTACCGACATGCTGTTCGTCAAATAAACCGGTTAATTCAGGTTAAAATAAAGTTCTTAAAATGTTCACGTTCTTAAGAAAAGTTCGGAGGAAAACCAAAATAAACCGGTATTAACCGGTATTTATTAAACCGGTTCCGAGCCTTGCTAACTGCAACTACGCGACGTATAAGCCGCGTATTCACAATATTGTACACTCGCTTGTCTCGCTCTCTCTTGTACACTCACGTCAATCTCTCTCGTTACGAAACACGGCGAACACGCTGCGCACAAGTGGCGTACTCGTCACGCAAACGCAGCGAGAACGTTGAACAATCGCCTTACTGATAACTCGCTCGCAAATCGCCAGTGTGATAAGACCTTTACAAAGTTTGGAGGATACTGCGATTGGTGGTAGACGTCTATGGCGAAATATGGTGATTATGATTATTGCAAAAAAAAAATAACCAGCCTGCAATAACGATGTGGTTATTATATGATTTTTTTCACATATCTATGAGAAAAGTAGTTCTACAGCCAATTGATGATCACACTCAAAGGATGACTGTGGAATTGTAAAAAAAACTCAAATCTAATCTCTCTCGCATATTTTCCCCCAAATTGTTCTTTTTTGTTTTGTGTTTTTTATTTGCGTCCTGTTTACCGCAAATAAACGTATTTTCTTTCTTTTCTTTCTCAGGTACTTTACCTATGCTTTTACCGACACTCAATTAAGACAACAATACCATTCGTCAAGAAAAAAAACCGAAGTATTTTTGAGTTTCGTAGTAGGCGAACTTTCCCAGACAAACTACTTCAAAAAGAGCTCCACGGCTACAAAGATTTATGAGGCAACTATATTTTGCAGTTTCAACACAAATGATAATTGCCACAATTTAGTTCTGCAACTGACTGAAACTCGCTGAAACTCGGACAACTTCAGTTCATAAACAACGTAAGTGGTAACGTGCATAGTTTTCGGTGTAATCACCGGGGAGCGTCGCAAGTTTAACTTAGCTGTTGGGTATTGATGAAATTGCAGGTAAAGGGAAATGAGGTGCAAGGCAGGAGAGATTAGCCAAAGAAAAAAATTTAAAAAAATGTACAGACGGTTTGACTTTATTCGGCATTAAAGACGAAAAGAAAAGCACATTTCTGCTGATTACGGAAATACTAAAAAAAGATACGAGTATAACTGAATATTTCTTAAGGGGCGAAGTGTGGGTGGACTAGAGGAAGTTAAACCTCTGCCTTACCCTAAGGGGAATACGGGCGTTATGTTATGACGTCTCTCTTAAGAGGTCATCGTACAGATTGTGCTCAACTCTGACCAACCCCGAAATCAGAAACAAAGATTAGCTGTTTCCTATATTTTGTTCCTTCAGTTATGCGATCATAAACGTATCATTTGGCCGCATAGTAAGTTTTTGTTTAACCCAACACCCTGTATAATGATATGAGCGAAACGAGCGAGCTGACCTCGTAAACCTGGTCACACAAAAGAGCAAAACTAAAACAGTTTTTTAATTGAGAACCACCGTTTTGAAGTCTGTTAAATAGAAGAAGTTTAATAATATGAAAGGTGGGTTTCTCTGTTTTTAATCGCCCTCTACATCCTACTAGCTGCGCCCCGCGGTTTCACCCGCATAAGTCTCGATCCCGTGGGAATATCGGGATAAAAAGGATCCTATGTCTAATCCAGGTCATGGTCTTCCCATGTGCCAAATTTCATCCAAATCTGTCTAGCCGTTTTAGCGTGAAAGCGTAACAAACAAATAGACAAACAAACAAACTCACTTTCGCATTTATAATAGTAGTTAGGGATTTAGGATTACCCTCTACTAGTGTCTACAATATTTAGCAATACCCTGTCCGATCCAAAAGGGGCCCATAGGTACTGCAGCAACATTACCTAAAAGTAATAAAAAATCTAATTATTATTGAAAATAAAAAAGTTATTGCTATTTAAAAATCACAGTTCAACCGTTTTAGCGTGAAAGCTATCAAACAAACGAACTCAGTTTCGCATTTATAATATTAGTAAGGGTAACCTCTATTTAGTAAACAGGCGACGTCTTCTCTATTCATGATACCAAGTCTTTTTGCCCCGTCCGGTCCCTTAGGGAAATTAGACTTTCTCCGAGTGATGTATTAGTTATTTTATAATAGTTATTGTAAGAAAGGCTCACTTATTCGTGCCTGGGATTAAAGATGAATTATATTTTATATTGTACAATCATTCAAAAATCTTTATAGATATTCGTTTTCTGTCGTGGTTCACGGGGCAGTGTTCGGGCTGTTGCCGCTGTGAATAGGCTTCATAAATGATGGAATTTAGGCCTATTATTAAATCAATTTTATTTTCTGAAAGAATCTGAAAAGCCGGGCGCCTTGCGATGTCTGAATAAAAGTCTTCTTCTTTTTCAAAACTCTCGGCGCCCCTTTTTTTTGGGTGGGAAATTATCAAATAACTTCTCCCGCTCTGGGCGGAGCGGGAGGGCGTGTCAGACTTACTGACTAAAACCCACCCGTGTTCTTTCCGTTGCCTGCGTGCCGGGGCCGCGATATCCGTTTCGGACAAACTCGCAACCCTGGCAGGCATTGGCCCTAGCGGACCCAGTCAATTGGTGCTGACATATCTTTTGAGGCGCGCGTGAAACACAACGCGCCGTCGACCCGGGCCTGGTCCTTATCGGACGGCGATCTACCCATCGCAGGCGCAGCGGCATGACTACAGTAAGTCCCACCGTGCGCCACCTGGTTGCAGCGGGTCCGTATAGGCAGCTTAAACACAATGTTACTGGTTCATAAGCGTAACTTGTCTAGTAATGGAAAATATCGTGAAACAACTGGAACATAAAGATTCAACATTGAAAATGAGAAGATGTGAAGATCAATGCTCGTTCCATCTCTGGATGTACCTTTTTGATATACTCCATTGAATTTGCTGTCGCTAAAATTTGCTATTACAAATATAACTTCCTTATTTTTTTCCGCTATTCACTCAGTCCTTGCACAAAACCCCCGATTTCAACTGATAGGACCCTTGTGACTGTAAGTATCTTTTAAAGTACGTACTTAGACGGGTTCAGACTAGCGGAAACTTGTCACGGGCTCGTCACGGCGTTGTCACGGTCTCGTCAACGTCTTGTTTACACGAACATGACGTGTTTGACACGCACATCGAGGCACTTGGATGACGGGCGAAAGTTTTACGTACTTTAACAGCGGCTTGGAAGAGAAAATTACTAAGGTTTAAATGGAAATAAAGGGTCCCGGAAAATATTTTAAAATTGACTGAGTTTGACATGTCCCAGACTCCAGGCACTGGTGGTCGCCCGGCTACATGGGACTTATACATAACAAGGGCAATGTGAGAGTTCCTACGCCTCTGCCTATCCTCACGATAAATACAAGCGTGATGTTATGTAAAATTATGGTTAACACATGCTTCAATTAATTTTTTCAAGAAAGCCAATGTTTGCAACAAACAATGTTGTCTTTCATTAAAAGCTTTTTTGCTGTCCATTAATGTTGTTTGCAGTGCACATGAACTGTTTGCGGTGTTGCTTTAAAACCAACTGCACCTGCGATCGATATTAACTGCTAATGTAACCTTTGGTTTGTCGTGGCGGCAAGAGTGAGGAAATGTATTTTTTATTTGAATTCTTTGTCAAGGTGCAGTTGGTTTGTTGTGTTAATTGACAGGTCATCATCATCGTTATCATTATTTCAGCTGAAAGACGTCCACTGCTGCACATAGGGACCCGCAAGCATCGTCACGTCCACCGGTTCTGTGCTTCTCGCATCCAGCGGATTCCTGCAGATTGGCAGGTTTGGTGTTGTTTAAAAAGAACTGGTTCTTCCTAAAGTTAAATAGTTAGAATGCATGAACATACAGGGTGGCAGGGACATCGACACGAAGACTTTTACCATGGATTCAGTACATGATTCTGAACCCCCATGCGTTGAAATTTTTCGGCGGTGACAAAAAAAAAAAGTCTGCTGTTTCATAGAAAAGTGCAATACCTACGCGGTCAAAATGTATGGAACAGCTGATTATTTTTTTAATAACCGACTACACTATAAAATGCTGTTATTAAACAGTGAAAGGAAAGTTTAATTTGACATGGTGAATAAGAGTGTCGACTTTCTTAAAACTGAACTTATTCGCTCCTAAAAGTAATTTAGTTTTTTTTCAACCTGTATTGCCACACTGCTGGACAAAGATCTAGGACCATAGCTATCCAATGTTCTTTAAAAAATAAAAATAAAAATCATTTATTTCAGACAAAAAAGTCCATAGGTATATAAGTCTTTGTACATTGCCTTTTCCGACCAATCTCCCATAGACGTATCTAGGTCGTCACGCCAGCATTTACAAGACCTGCGTCGGCGACGATGTCTGTCTTCTGGCACCCACTGCGTGACGACTGTGATCCACTCTGTTCCTGTTAAATAACTAAATTCATTTTACTTTTATTTTTGTCACAAATACACTACAAAACTCGCCCTTATTGTTTTCCCCATCGCACGAGATAGAAAAGTAAGACAATATACACGTTTATACGAAAAATCCTCGGTTATCTCACCGAAAGGTAACAAGTAAATACAATATTCAGTATTATTTGAGAAAACGGTACAGCAACGTCTTGTGGAAGTATTTTTAGGCTACGACAAACTTGGCTGTTGAACCGCCATACTTTACGTACCTACTGCCCAGATCTCGATTTTTTTTTTCATTCCATATTGTTGGCATGAGCTATACGGGCTTATAACCAAAAGATAAGTCTACCCATGCCAGGATGTGCCGGACGTATAAAATATAAACTCGCTTGTTTCTTTGAATGCTCTCGTCAAGTGCTTTTGAATGCATGCACCCCACATATCTTTATAAAAGGATTTTTGAATAATTTTTCGCTAATTAGTTTGAAGGTTAAGCAATTGCTATTACGGGCGGGCTAATACTTTTTATTCTAGTAAGGGCCAATTTTTAAACCGTCAGGTTTTTATCTGAAGAATAGTTACGGTGGTTTGGCATTGTGGCGGCACCTACAACACCACATGCGAACTACACATCACACTGACGTCACGCAATATCCTGCATCGCGTAAGCAGGGGGTTACTCCGTGACGTCTAACTTATATACAACGTCCCGACATCAATCGTTGGGCAATTGCCCACCAGACACAATCCGTCTGGTCGAAGGATCCTCACTATTCTATAGAGGATGAGTGAACTTTACACCATGTTCCTCATACCTGTATAGCATATTTTTATATTAAACTTGCCCAACACCTTATTTTCGTACTCAGAAAAACAAAAGGGATGATTAAAAAATCAGCCCTAAGTATAGTATGAGTATCAACCTCTTCAGCGTAACCGCTGGAAATCCCGCGTTACAACCGCCCAGTCTCGATGCAGCCTTATTATCCTAAACGCACAAGAGCGTTTATTAGTGATTTCCCAGCGGTTACGTACACTCGCCTGCAGGGTTTTACTGTCTCTACGAAACTCTATTGTGGCGAGTTTATCCATACATAGACACAGTTTCTCCTAAACGTGTGTTTAGCAAAACTTGCTTATGTGAACACATTATTATTGAGTGTTTCGTAATATGGTAATATGTGCCTAGTTGAATAGTTTCTATGAATAATGTGATAGGTTTATGTGGAAGTAATAATTACGGCTACTTTCCGATTTGCCACTATAACAAAATACCTTACCTATATCAAAGTGCCGTTTCGTAACTATTCCCACTATACTTATTATCAAGTGCTATGATCCATCTTATAGGTATGCCTCCCTACCCAAGCCATTCGTTCCACCTGCTGAAAATCTCGCACCTGGACATGGCCTTGGCTTACCTGGAAGTCTTTAAATATGTGTACCTATTAAGTATTTTCGACCTCGATACTTCGACCTATCTGGGTCCGAAGTAGACTCCGGACCCAGATAGGTCAAAGATAAATAGATGGATAGATATATATATATTCATTTATTTGCCTGAAATATGGTATTTTACAGATTTTATAACATACACAATAAATAGTTCTCCATATTCCGCCTACTAAATTCGACATGCTTGTAAAAATAATAATTATTCTAATTTTATCAATTTAAACAAAATATTTATTAAGTTCCACATCAAGAATTGTCTACATAACAACAAACAATGGTGCACTTAATATCGTGTCCAGCGGGTCCTGTTGCCTGCACGGTGCAGGAGCTGATGCACGCTACTGAAGGTGCCAAACTCGTAGCCAAATCGTCTGACAATATATAAATTGTCATCGGCATGCTAAGAAAAAGATAGGTATAGTATAGGTGCCGCTAAATTATTATGCCTAAGTGCATCTTTGGCAGTTGAAACTAATTTTTTCTTCTTTTAAAATATGTAATGCTGAGTATGTCACCAGTTTTTGTTTTTGTGCAGTGAGGTAGGAAGTAGGTAGGTTCTTCCAAATAAGTACCTAAACTTAAAACTTCATAATTTATTTCGCATCATTCTCATTAATTATTTTAACATCCCACCCTTTTCAAGCAATTACATTCTAACCAAGAGTTTAAAACCAAAATTAAATTAGCCAGTCGTTCCTTATCTTCAAACAATTCAGTTCACGCAATGAGTTAATTGGGCTCAAGAGAATTAGTTAAATTGTCACCTCTGGGAGCGTACCAACAAAATTTATATAAAATTGAAACGTGACTGGGTCGTACGGTCTCGTTCACAAAAACGTAAACATTTAGCGAAAGTATTATTGTAATTTTCTTGTGAGGTATTCTGAGGTAAAAAGAAAGTGTGTAAAATACACATACGTACAGTATAACTATTTCCTTAATGTCATCAGTTGTCCTTTGCACTTGGTGCTTGTACGTATTGACTCCTACCGCTGCGCCCGCGTTGCTGTAAAAGAAAAATACGACGACTGACGAAACACGAAGTTTGACGAGGGACATTAAGCAAATAGTTGCACTGTAAGCGTATGATATATACTCCAGCAGAACATTACCCTACCTGTCCACTTGTATTCTAAATACCTACCTAAGTACCTTGTACCTACTTAAGTTAGCAAGGTAGTTAGCCACATGTCCGCTTCTGAAATTAGCCTGTTTACTCGTCAACGTGTCGAGGGACTTGTTCTGGCTTGTGTCGAGTTGAGGGGCTTCAATTAAGTTTCTCTGTCCGTTTATATTGAGATAGTGAGCAGTGCTTGAATGAAGACCGGAGTAGATTGATTTGGCTGAAATTGTGAAGCGTGTAAAATTATAGCATAAGGAATAAAAAGCTACACATTCGCAGTGGAAAAGAAGTGGAGAATTGGTTAAAATTAAATTAGCTAGCAAAACCACGCAGACGTCATGGGTATCTAAACACGACAAAAAAATAAATTGCAAATTTTTTTTTGGGATTAGCGACCGCTAGTAGCGTTGTTACCTACTTTAAATATGAGTTGAGAAATCAGTTTTCTTTTTTTATCGTGTTTAGATATCGATACCCTGTGAAGTTTACACAACAAAAACTGATATTTCAACTACACTGCGGTTGATGACCCCAAAAAAAATCATCAACATCGCATCGCATGTCCTTCGATACCCATCATGTCTGCGGAGTTTCGATAGCTAATTTTAATTGACCCTGTAATTACAGGCAGTGTTACATAAAGGTGAAATGATCCTGACACCAACTTATTTATAACCAACTTATTACTGGCGATTAAAATGATTTTCCTATGAAGTCTTGCTAACAGTTGACATACCTACTAATACAACGCTATTTCATCAATTTTAATCATTAAGCGGGGGTTGTGAATCAACATTTTTTTTTCACATGGTCACGTGGTGTAATTAAGTAACAGTATTATGTCTCGGCAGTGACCTTGAAATAATTATCTACGGCAGATAAACCTACGTCCGTGCGTAACTGCCAAATGATAATTACACTGTGATTACGAAGCGCGTCGTTTCGACCGTTTCTTATGAAGACAAAATTGGTACTGTTACTTATTTATTTGTGACTTGGTCAACAAAGACAGACCACCCACAACGTACATTACCTGTAAATTAACCAACAATAATTTCACACACCCACAAAACCAACCCTCTCAATAATCTAAACCCACAACCACCTCAAGCATCTTAATCAGTGACAGCGTTATCTTTGCACAAAACAATCGAGCATCTATGCGCATAATGCCGAAGCAACAGTGGCATGAAATACGACTGCATACAATGCCGCGCGGAAGTCTCGCCGAGATATCCAGCTAACTCACCTCACACGCTGACAGATAAGCCCAGGGAAGCAGCGGGAATGTGGGTGATTTTGTTGCAAATTTTGATGAAGATGAAGATTTGAACGAAGAAGGTTAGATAAAAAAGCGTGTATGAACCAAAATTTTAATGACACTGGATAGTGTAAAAGCTTAAAATGTTTTGTTGCACACACAAGTGTACTAGAATCATTTAAGAGTTCAGTTACAATAACAATTAAAAACCTATTGACTTGAACGTTAAGGTACCTTGTCTTACTTACTTACTGGACCCAGTCTGAACTTTTCGCAGACGCTGAAAAAGAGGCTGATCAAGATTGCCTTTTAGCTAATACTCGTGTTCAAGGCTAGACGTTCCAGATTAATCTTCATCTTAGCGTGTCGATGGGACACGTAAAACAAAAGAAAAAAAAGAGCTTGGGCCAAAAATCACCAACGCTAATCGCAATCAATACCGCTTGCTGACGCAGCTATTCTTGTGCAGGTGACATGGCATGCAGCACAAGATGGAAGGTGGGCCATTATCCAGATTAATGTAGTTCTCTTGAAAAAAAGTAGCAACAGGCTAAATCTGCTTACTCACCTCCACTTCCATGGCCCCACCGAGCCTGCGAGCTGAACAACCGGCATGATTCCATTCATCACGTAGACGGCTCCGTTGCTAAAGCATTTTATTAATTTATCTGCCGCGAGCCATTCTACCCGTTACCGTGCCTTCTGTGAATCTTAAACTTGTTATTCTTGGAGAAATATGCAAGCGATGTTACCGAGTTCGTAGTTAAAAGCATCTAGATTTAAAATATTGTAAAATGTCAGCTTTTCTTCTTTGAAACGGTGGTTATAGACATTTTTGGAGTTTTAAGAATGTGCAGTACAACGTTGACCTAAATATTTGTTTGTAACGTGTTGGATGAAATTATGTGAGAGGTCGTTGTTTTAAGAAAAGGTTTTGCTTTTTTTGTTGCTTTGCTTGGGTAGTTTTTGAGTTAGCTTCGATAATTTGTATTGAATCCACTTTGTGTATCTTGATGATGTTATAAAACTTACTGTCACTGTTGATTACATAGCAAGTAGTGGTATACGGATTGGTGTGGGGTAAGTACCATAATAACAATAATATATTTTTTGTAGTCGATTGTTTTTAGTTTTCATATTAGTCTTAATTTGGATTTCTAGTTTTAGGCCTCTGTTATGGTTAACAGAGAATAGAGTTGTTTTCTACCCGTCTATGTGATAGTCGTCAGAGTTTTGTTGATTCTGGGAAAACAGGGTATCGTGCCGTTCCCCTAATTTGACCCCATTAGGTAATTTTATTAGGGTGAGCGTGCATTGTACACGTAATAGCTTCAGCAATGTTAAGCTCTTTGTGAAAAGTCCTGTCCGGGGAAGTAGGTTGTACTATTGTAGTTATTTCTGACGCCAAGCAGTATTGTTTTGTTTTGGTTAGTGAGTCAAACTGCATTTGTTTCTACTTTACTTTTAAAAAAGGACTGGCCGTTAGGCTAGCCGTCGTGCTGTTTAGCAATTGAAAGTTCTACAAGGATGTTTTGGCGCATGAATGACATTGACAGAGAGGCGTAATCATGCGTGTTGGAAAACATTTGTGAAATTATGCCACAGATATTGTATTTTTGATTTTGGCCACGCGCCGAAATAACTTTCTAGCGATATTCTAAGGGCCGGTTTTTGCTCTGGAATAAAATTGACGTTTGACAGGTTTTATATGAATAAACTGTTAAAAATTCAAAATTATTGGTCAAACTCAAACTCAAAGCATATACCTAGGTAATTCTAATAAACCAATTACAGGCACTTTTGAATTGTCAAGGGGTCAGTCAGTCAGAAAAATGAAGCTAGTTGCCCATTCCAAAATGTAGTAGTTTTCTATGGAGAAAAACGGGCAAGAAACTCCACGGACACTCTTTTAAATCAAAATATTGTTACAAAATATTGGTCACATCATTCATGTTGAAATTATACATGTGAGGACAATGTAGAAAGACATGCACGTTAAAAGCGTCCGTAATAAAACATAAAAAACGAATTAATAAAATTAAATAAGCCGTGGCAGCTAAGAGATGACGGCGCCCGTTCGCGAAACGCATGTTCGTTCCATGACGCATGGATCAGTACCATTCAGCTCATTCATTTTGAAGGGAACTTAACGATCCAACACACATGCCACCAGCAGCGAGACATTTGAGTGAGCATGACATACTCTTAGCCGCCAGGGCTAATTCAAGTCAATGAAAGACGTACCCAGTTAATGGTAGCATTATAGAAGGTACATGGTCACAGTGCTCACACAGTTAAACATCAGCCCTCAATCAAAATACAGTCTTATCTTGTCCAAAGAAATGAATCATCACCTTTTACAACATAAACTATTTGTAGGCACTATAAATCATCTCCTTAGATTTCATTCAAGCCTAGGCTATTTTTAGGCAAACACTAAAATATTTAAATCAAAACCGGTTTCCTAATAAAATATGGAGCCGTGTGAACAGCGGGCGCTCTGAAAATTCCCCACTTCGGGAATATCCAGCGGTAAAGTTTTAAGGGCTGAAAAACCACTAGATGAAATGCTACTGAAATATGCATGGTGGCAGCACGATATCAAATCTGTGTGAACTGTCGTTAGGGATGCTTTAGGTGTATCTGACAGGATTAGGAAATGAATATTTGATGATAAGGAAAGGATTTCGTATTTGTAAATGTCATGGAAAAATGTTAAATGTGGTTTTGTTGATTCAGGGCATGTTTCAAGAGAACCGTTTTCTCAAAATTTAGCTTTTTGAGATATTTTAGCCTCAAAGACTGAAATACAGTCTCTCCAAGTATAGTTCTGCCAGCTTCTGGCAGCGAAAACCTGCCTGCATTATTTGGATCTTACTTCGCTTTTGATCATACAGGGGTTTTCTAAAACATTACATTTCCTAAATCATCGCTTACGTGGGTTTTAGTTCTCGTTCCTACCACAAAATTGGTAATTCAACGCCTAAACAAAATTAATAAACAAACCGTTTCAAGAATTCACTTCCCCAATATTCGTCACGAACGGCACATACAACATTCTCTTACAAACAATGTTCCATAACTTCTATAAATACGTTTGGGATGTGACGAACATGTTGTTTAAATACCGAGTTTCAATTAGTTTCAAACAATTAAATGGGGAAGTGTACAATGAGAGACTTTAACAAAACAGTGGTCGTTGGTTCTGTAGTGTTTGGCATCGGCAAAGACCGGCAAACATGAGTATTGTGATACCGGGTATAATGAACTGACGTCATTAGTAGGTACATGGGTAAGGTTTGAGGCACATCTGAATGGCGCACTTTTGACCACAATTCCCAGTATATTAAACCTTGCACTAAGATTTAAAATAAATGTAACTGTCACATAGACAAACCAGATCGTTTTTCGACGAGCAAGTGAAATTCAACTTTAAAGAAATCTTCTTCTCTTCTTCAAGAAGTTATTGATGGACGTAATTAAATTGACCTCAAATTATATGAAACTCGTACAAATTAATTCTGAAATAAGTAATTATTATTGTTTTCCGACTCTAGTAGCAACCTACAATACCCAAAGAAAACAGCAAAGGACGTAAGTACAAGAAAACACGCAACATAAATTATAGTAACCAGGTATTTACGCCAGGCGTTCTACAGTCTTGCACAGTACATATGTACCTTTATTTTCTGGGAATTCAACGAAAAGATGTGAAGCGCGTACCTATGTATTCATGAGGTTCAATGTTCTATACCTACTTAGATATATTGTTGGAAGCCAGGATCTATCATATTTGGAACTGACCCTATGAAAACGCCGCTGTAGAAACCACAATGCTTTCCGTCTCATATATTGTACCGACACCTCTTCGGTTCGCTAGAATTTGTAGTGCTAGCTAGATTTACTATGCTTTTGTTGTTATACAATCAATCTGCCTAACCTATGTTGGGATCGGCTTCCAGTCTAACCGGATGCAGCTGAATACCAGAGCGGCAAATCCCGTAATTTTTGAGAACGTTCGTGTTCGCCTCTCATTCGCAATCTGTCAAAAATACAATCAATTTATCAAAAAATTTGACAAGTTCGACAGATTGCGACTTGAATGTGAACGTTTTATAAGTACGAGAATTGGTCTGTTTTTTACATGGAGCACCTGCCTATTTGACCTCCACAACCATAACACGATACTCCTTGGTAAGACAGGTTGTCAGACTTTTGGGCTTCTGACTATCCGTAACGACTGTCAAAGATCTAAGAATGACAGCCGGGACCAAAGGATTAATGAGCTTTCCGGGGCTCGATGGGGTCTCGATATGTGATGGATGGTCTCCATCCACGAACTGACCGTATTTAGGTTAAATTTCGATCGACTTGTGCGGCTGCTACCATTTAACCATGAGAACCTTTGTTGTTAGACGTATAGACAAAATACAATTAAGTGCTAATCCGTTAGTAGGGACTGGTCATATCTTAGCTGCCACGGCTTATTTTAATTTTAATTAATTTCAATTGTTATTTTTTTCTTTTTTTTTTACGGACTTTTCTTACGTTCTGCGTTCTCATATATATGTAGGGACTGGTGATCACCTTTTAGCTGCCACGGCTTATTTAAAATTTTCAATTAACTTTATCTTTTTAATATGGTCGCTATTAACGTCCACGTGTTTCTACATTGTTCTCACATATATAATTTCAACATGAATTATGTAACCATATTTTGATTTAAAAGAGTGTCCGTGGAGTTTTTGCCCGTTCTTCTTCTCCATAGGAACCTACAACGCCTTAGAATGGGCAACTAGCTTCATCTTTCTGACTGACCGACTCCTTTACAATTCAAAAGTGCCTGTTTATTTGAAATAAATGCTTTGAGTTGAGTTTGAGTTTAGAGAGTAATATTTTTTAGTATAGGTAGGTACATGTTTAGTTAAGGCATTATCATTTTCTTGCAATTTTTTTATTCTTACTTCTTCTTGTTAATTTTTTTTTGTATGCACGTGTTACTGTAACAAATTTTCCCTTCTTTTTTCTTGTCACAAACTTCAAATCCTCAATAAAAGACCGCACTACATGAGAGTTATCAGCACACTTACCGCATATAGTTGCACCTTTCACTTCCATAAGGTCGTAGAATCAAAAACGTCATAACCATAAAAGGTATTTCTATTAGTGCACCTTCAGCTTAACGAGTGTTTGCGTTACGTTACACGTACATAAATATTGGCATGGTCGTTTCCAAGTGCGCCACTATATGTAGGTAGTATTATTTACTGTTTGTTCCAATAATGTAATTGTTTTAGAGCCTGTTAACTCGTTAATATGCTTTTAGCCAATGCTACGATAATTTGATTATGATGTGTTGATATTGACGCAGTTTAGTATGGTAATCATTTTCGCTATTCGCGTAAATAGCAAGTGCTTTATAGACCGCTAATAAATTTAGGTTGCTGTGAGGAAATGCAATGGTTCCAGTGAAAACAGACATGATATAACACCGGAAATTGTTTTGTATTGTTATTTTTATCAAGATTTGTATCCCTATTACATGGGACTTAAACGAATATACCACCGGTGACGTTACAAGGAACACCATTAAAAGTCGTCACTCAATTTAAATACCTCCGTCATGTGGTCACGGGTTCTCTCAGAGATGACCAGGATATACATAGGGAGCGCAGGGCGTGTTGGCAGCCCGATGCAATATGCTTGCCCGCAGGTTTGCGCGGTGCACTGACGAGGTAAAACAGACGCTCTTCAGAGCCTACTGCCAGTCGTTTTACTCGTGCAGCTTGTGGGTTAGGTATACGCAGAAGGCTTACAACGCGCTGCGCGTGCAGTATAATAATGCGCTGAGGATATTGTTGAGGCTGCCTCTGTTTTTCCAGTGCATCGGGCATATTTGCGGAAGCGCGAATAGACGACTTTCATGCCATCATGCGCAAACGGTGTGCATCGATGTTGCGGCGATTCAGGGGTAGCCCTAACAGTATTTTAGCTACACTGGCGGACAAGGTTGATGGACCATTTATCAGGCTCTGGGCTGGCAGAAATATGCGTGCACATGTTCATGTAGCCAATTACGTACTTATAAGTACATTAATTGGCCTTGGTATTGGTATACCCAATTATTGTATTTTGAATTTTTGTGTTTACTAAGATATAATAATAACCCTAGCTGTGTTAAGAAATTAAATATAGACCAGCTTAAGAAAATATTTAAAAAAAATACTGACAGAAAAAGCCGTTTATAATATTCATGAATTTTTAAATGATAAATCGCTCTGAAGATACTGACTGAATCTATTCTATTTATTTTGAATCGCATGACTATTGACCAAGTTTTTTTAATTTAATAGTACATAATGTTAATTGTTGATATATTTATATTATTATTCTTTGATTTATTTATATTATTTTTAACTCCTATTGGATTTTGGACCTAATTTGTACACCAGCCATGGTCAAGCATGTTGACCCAAACAAAACTTTGTAACACCTATAATAACCATCATACCATGCATATTATCTACACATGTTTTTGCAAATAAATGAATTTGTATCTGAATCTGAATGTGATCGTTTTTAAAGTATGAGATACTTTTTATCAACATCGGGAATAAACAAAAAAAAAAAAAACAAAAGCCCAGCGTTGAAAGCTATGGAGAAACGATGTCACATGAGAATTATGATTTGAATGATTCAAAAGTCTTGCTCCTTTGAAAACCACATCACAACGACATGCAGTTCCAATAAACTACGCTATTCAAAGAGTCAACATACAAACTGCGAATGTAAATATAGTTTTAAAATCAGTATCCAGGTGTGATGAATAATTCAGGCGACGTAGCGGCAAGAGCGAGCGATGCTTCAATATTAAATCTTTGACATCGATGCGCTGAAAACAATGTTCTTATGCAGAGGGCGGGTTTTATTGCGAAGATTGTAGCTGCTATAGATTTGTATGTTTTTAAGAAACTTGGAAAGACCTTGTTTTTAACTGACTTCCAAAAAGGAGGAGGTTCTATGTTCGCAGCGTATTTTTTTTTTTTATATTAAGGAGCGGTACTCTACAATAAGTTGCCAGATAATATAGTAAATGCAAAAAATATAAATATTTAAAAAAAAATTGTTGAACGTTTATGTCTCAGAAACACTGTAACACATATTTAGAAAATGCCTGCATGATAAATAACTAAATTAACCTTCTGGATTGAATTTTTAGAAGCCTAGTTTTTAATAATTATTTTTTGGTCTTTGTTACCTTGTAACTGCATGATTTATTTGTATATCTCATATATTAAGTGAACTGTCTTGTGTTCTTTATGAGAATAAAATTCTCTAAACCGAAACGAATGTCCGCCGATTTCTCCGTCAATTGTGGACCGATTTTGAAAAGTCTTTTTTGTATGCAAGGGCACACAAAAAAAGGGGCTCTCAAGTTGGTCCTATATACATTTTATCATCTTTGCTTGGATATTTTTTGAGTTAGCAATAATGCGTATTTTTCCACTTAGTATACGAGGATGATATGATGATAACTTCCTGTCACTGTTATTTACATGGCAGGTAGTGGTATCGGATTTGTGTGGGGTAGTACCACAACTAAAAAGTGGAACATAAAAACTTTTTACAGAAAAAGAACAACCGACTTTAAAAAAAAAACACAAAAGAGTGAAAAATAACTTTAATTTGGGAAGTCGGTGGCAAAAAACGAAAATTGAAAACCAAAGAGACCGACTTCCGAAATTAAAGTTATTTTTACTTTCTTGTTTTTTTTTAAGTCGGTTGTTTTCTTTTTATAAAAGTTTTTTTGTCATAAAATATTTAGTAAATTTAATGTTTAAAAACGTTATTTTACAGGTCCAAATTTTTTATCTAATCAATGTTTAGGTAGGTACGTCATATTTTCACATGGGGATATCAAGCAGGATAGGTGAACTAGATCACGTGTGCTGGTAGTTGATACAAGTCTAAACAGTACAAAAAATAACCCATTGTCTGTCCGTTTGATTCCGAATCGGTTAATTCAGTGACAGTTTTTTCACTGAATTGACTGTTAAAAAAGCTCTGTGAAGGAATTCACAAACAGACTGTTAGAATATCGTTCCTCTCAATCCCCCCACTAACAATACTGTCGTCTTTCCCCGGCGGCTGAGCGAGGCGATATCAACGCTCATTATTTACTACTGAGTCACTATCCACTTACTTATACTAGCTGAAGCTTAGGCTTATCTTTTATACTGGAGAATACTTACCTTTGTCTTATACGTATACCTACTGAAATAATCCTATAATATTAGCTTTTGAGGTGGGGTCTGAATTGAGTTTCTTTGTACAGTTGACAGAGAGATTTTTCTTTTGTTCTTAATCAGGCTTAGGTTGCAAGTGGCTGCGCATGTGCTTGTGGGTTGCATACAAAGTTGCGTTTAGTTTTTATCGAGATTTTGTTTGGAGAACCTTTTAAGTTAGTAATCGCAAAAAAAAAATATGTGTGATAAAACTACAAATGAACTATTTTCGGACTTTTTCTTTACATGTGTTTTGAGACCTTGCTTCCTGCCAAATTTCATGATTCTAGGTCAACGGGAAGTACCCTGTAGGTTTTGATTTATTTGCGATTATCAAAATATGTCGCATAAATGGCCATATTTTTTGAATGCGTTAACTTGGAAGCTTGATTTTAGTGCTCCAAGGAACCATAGACCTACCCTACGTATTTGATATTAATTTCAACTTGATACCTCCACGCATTCTTGAGAAAAAGGGTCTTAACAGACTGAGAGACAGACGGACAGACAACGAAGTGATCCTAAGAGGGTTCCGTTTTTTCCTTTTGAAAGTGACTAGACATACAAGAAACAACAAATCCTCTATCACCAAAAACCTTTACTGTCACTACAATTTATTCTCCCACCAAAAACAGTCCCGACAAGAACAAGACGAGAAAACGTAGACACATGCCACAGACGAAGCGAAATGGAACATATTACATGCACTGACACTTCAGCAGTTTGTGAGTTATGTCGCCTTCTGTAAGCCTTCAGACTATCTGCTTTGTGATATAAAAGTGGAAACTTTTCTGTTAAGTTACCTTTCCGTTTTAGGTTGGGAATTGAAATTGTTGGTTGATTTTGGAACTTTTGTACTCATTGCGATAGAAAAGTACCTTGATGTAATTATTTCAGTGACTTACCATGGTTTCCTTCAGATGAGCAAGAGAAATCTTCTTTATCGATTACTAGCTGCGCCCCGCGGTTTACCCGCATAAGTCTCGATCCCGTAGGAACATCGGGATAAAAATATTTAATGTCCTAGTCCAGGTCATGGTCTACCCATGTGCCAAATTTCATCTAAATCTATTCAGCCAGTTTAGCGCGAAAGCGCTACAAATAAACAAACAAAATCACTTTCGCATTTATAATATTAGTTAGGATAAGGATGTCAAAGTAAATGGTTCCACAAATAGCTATGGTTATTTGACACATTACCACAAAAATAACTTTAGTAAGGTACCTACTTGCATTTTTCTTCATTATTCTTACTGCCTAATTAGTCTAGTGTTCGACTCCCGGGTCGGGCAAAATGTTATTCGGTTTTTCCATCTGGAATTGCTCAGTAGCAGCCCGGAGTCTGGATTTGTGCCCGGTTGATGGCAATAGGCTCGCGCCCTATTACATGGGACTTCAACTTAACTGGCGAAATGTGGGTGTAGGTACTATAGACACACCTCTGCCTAACCCTTCGGGGATCACAGTCGTGATGCTATGTTATTATTCTTCTGAACAATATGATATGACTCTCACATAATATTAGTTATTTATGCTATAAGTGCGGAAGGTAGGTGATTTCCGACGAGTGGCATTTTTATATAAGTTGACACGAGTCGAAAATCATCTTACGCACGTGTATCATACAACGTTTTACTATGCATCCTGCGAGGAAATAAAATAAAAAAACGAGCGAGCCTTACGGCAGTCGCCTGTGATGTGTAACATCTAATATACGGAGACATCGACTTCGACTTCGACTTCGACTTCGACTTCGACTTCGACTTTGACTTTGACTTTGACTTTGACTTTGACTTTGACTTTGACGTTGACTTTGACTTTGACTTTGACTTTGACTTTGACTTTGACTTTGACTTTGACTTTGACTTTGACTTCGACTTCGACTTCGACTTCGACTTCGACTTCGACTTTGACTTTGACTTTTTGATTTTGACCATCGTCATAATCATCGCCATCGTCATCATCATCATCTGATTTGAAAATACTAATTTGTGAAAAACTTTTCTCAAATAATAAAATCTCTGAGACGAGACGGGCTGACGACGGCCTCAAAAATTAAAAAAAAACAGAAAATTAAAAAGCACTAGTGAAAAAAAGTGACACTTTCCGCACAAATCGACTGCTTGGAAAACGTTATTTTCGAGCAAATGCATTGTAAAGTATTTTTATCTACTCTCATAACGTAATATTCGAATTATAACCTTCAAAACGAGTTTATATTGACGTACATTATAAACACAATATCGAAATTTAAAAATAGAATCGTATTATAACAGTTTTTCTCTAACAAAATAATGCTATAAAACAATTATTTTTCTATAACGATACAAGGCAAATCCAAGAAGTTAATATCATCAAGGAGTTTCCATCTATTTTTGCAATGGAACGTTAGCGGGGACAGCAGCACCGCTCTAGCGCATACGCGGTGATGTGCTGGGTGCAGGCGGGATTTGTTTATTCTAGATCTTCAACTTTGATCTTTTATTTAGTAGGTTCTATCCCAATGAATGAGAGTAAATAAAGTAGTGTATGAAACTGCACATAACTAGGTATTAAAACACTCGTGTGAACTATAAACACACACCCGTATTTTAATGCCCCTCGATATGCAACAGTTTCATAAACTACTATTATACAATTGAATAATGAGTTATAAATTAGTACTTAATTTTTGCATTTTTCCCGCTACGTTCCACTCCGGTACTGAAGAAAACAAGCAATATAGTAAACAGGCTTACTCATACTCAATCACTCGAGATTTAAATACCATTTCCATCGATGAATTTTAATATATTTCAATACATCCGATTTTTTTATTAATTTACACTTATTATATTTTGACGGTGCCTGGAAATCTCTCATTCATTGAGGCTTCAATATCTCGTCTAGCAGTACATCCTGATCAATTCTACTAGAGTCCTTTTATTCGCATTCAGCATCTTGAATCTTACTTAGTGCCACGTCGACGAATAGATCTCAGTATTAATCAGTATTGGGAAATAAGTTTGATGGTGTATGCTTATAGAGATCTAGTCCTTCGTAGCTTTAGCATAGGTAATGTGCCCAGAGTCACTAATTAATATGGTAACCGAACCCTAAAAAACGAATACCATATCTATAGAACACTCTGCCAGCAGACGTAAGGAGTGAATTGAACAAAGTTAGTTCAAAAATAAATTTAAAAAATATTATTTAGAGACATGTTAAAGTGTTACCTATAAATAATAATTAGTTTCGACCCACAGTCAAACCATTACTACGGTTTTGTAGGGCTTAGTTTATAAGTTATACTTACCATATTTGAATATAGACAAATAAATAATAACTAATAATAGCTGGATAACTAAGCGTACTATTCAATTTGTGAGGTTAGGAAGCCGAACTTGCTGTGATTCAATACTCAATGCTCAATCATTTATTGAATTCCGCAATGTGTACTTAAGTGGTAAATTTAAATTTAATGAGATCATTATAGACCTTGTCGGGCACAGCAAAATACATAGGAGAGAGGAAGCTTTAAAACTTATCAGACTTCTTACAATAGGTACGGCCGATATAACTTGGCAGGTCTGAACATAGGCACTACAAACTTTCGCGCATGTTCTCTCACCCACAATCGCCTCATGTTACCATTTGGTTCCTAAAAAAAGTTATTGCGCAGCCTTCTGCGCGAATTTCGGAACTGCCAGGTTATATCGGCCGTATTGTAACATGTTATTAGAGCCGTTTTTACCCGACTACGGCGAAGCAAAAAGGAGGGTTATGATTTTGACCGGTATGTATGTTCATCTGTTCCTTCATGGCTTCTAAACTACTCATCATAATTTGACAAATAAGGTATCGTCGGAAGCGTCTTGATCGTTCGCTGGTTATATATGTGACGTTACATTGAATTAAATATGATGACCTTTAGAGGATATAAAGTCATGGACTTAAAAAAAGAGCTTCATCAGCTTATAAAAATATATATATTAAAAAAATAAACATGCCAGATTGTGTAGTCGGGTCTTAAAGTTTGCCAAGTGCTTGTAAAATTATTTTTGCATGCCAGTTTCCTCCATAATTAAGCGTATTCTTGGAGTTCTTGCACATTCTTCTCTATGAGAACTAGTTTGGGAATGGGCGACTAGCTTTCTTAGTAACTGTCTTTTTGTCGTTTTCTTAAAAAAATATCATCACATTTGTCGGGGTACGTCGCAAGGTGTCGGTGTTAGGGGAAACAAATGTTTATGTTGAACACTATTTATTAACTCACTCTCAGACTGTTCTTAATGTTAAAATGTTAATTAAATGTTGATGAATACACCCTAACGCGGTAGACAAAAGTGCACTAAAATACATTATAAATTAATAAGTAATAAGTTATATAAAATTAGGACAACGAGTCACGCCGATATTGCTAACTAAGATGTTCGCTGAAAACACCGAGCAACATTATAAGAAGCGAAGTCCTGACTTACGCTATAATCATAATAATCAGATATTATCATGTTTTATTATAAAAATATTTTAAAATGTTAATAGTACGTGTTGAAAATGAAATAATCATTTTATTGTACACAAAATATGAAAAACACATAAAGTTAAACATACAATAAACATGATTGTACAGTCAAGAGCATAAATATATGGGCAGCTCGGCAATAATATCTGATTTCATGATTCATCCATTAATATATGACGGCAAATTTAAGTGTGGAGCAGTATTGGCCTAGTGGTAACGGCCTCGACTTCCGAGTTGTAGGTTGTGTTTCGAACCCTGGCAGGCGCTTTATATTGTGTAAATAATTTCATCACCAATGCTCTCAAAACGGTGAAGGAAAACATCGTGAGCAAACCGGCATGTCCAAGATCTAAAAATTCGAAGACACGTCATCTACCAACCGGCACTGGGCGCACGTGGTAGAATACAGCCCACTCCCTCTCGAAGATAGGAGGCCTCTGTCCCAGCACTGGGAAAATTATAGGCTTATTATGCTATAATTATGTGATAATTTGTGGAAAGAATATAAAGCAGCACAGTGGCAGCACATATATGTGACGTCGAAGGAACAACAATACTATCTAGTGAGACAAGCGACGCCAAAATATTGGATGCTGGATCGCCTTCAAAAATATTTGTTATTGCAATATTAGCGGACATGTCTTTCGACATAAATATCTGCCTACTCAGAAAAAATCACAAGAATGTGACACTTCGTTATGATCGAAAATATCTGACATCTCTTTGGCAGCATATAAACCTAACAGCTAATCATGAAGATGTTTACATGCAAATTCCTCCTAATTTTGAAAGTAAAAGTAATTGTGTACTTAAACGTGCAATCTCTGGTTTAAAACAATCTGCTAGGGCATGGAACACTAGAGTAAATAATTGTTTAATCGAGTTAAGTTATTATTACGTCCAATTAAACTTACATACACACAGCGAGAGTCTAGTGTTACGTTATCTTCGAAACGATGTAATTTTAGAACACTTTTTACATAGGACTTTTTGTATTATTTTTAAATAAGCATACAACCTTACAGCTATGGGACATCAAAATAACACGTTGCATATTAATAATAAATTCATTTATTTCAGGTAAATAACACAACAAATACGAACATACGTCACACGTCATGTGACATGTATTCGTATTTGTTAACAAACAGGAAACAAAAATTAATAATTATAAGTTGTAGGTTAATACAGTGTAAGAACTAATTGTTTTTCATTTGTGTAATAGCGTTTGGCATTAACTATTGTTTCATCATCAATTTCGGACGTAACAAACAGACTAAAAATGAGAGCCTTCCTTGTTTTACAGTCAGAACAAAAATATTTGATGTGTGTCAAAAGTGAATATTTTCAAACAACCAGTACTATGGCATGGATATTCCAGATGTCTTATGCTCGGGAATTGTACGAAACTCTGGAGTTTTCTACATACTACATCATGTTTACGCTGACCCTGGTTACGTTGATATACGGAGTGACGTCATGGTGTATCATTAAAAAGTTCCGTAATTATAGAAACTATGTGTGCCTCAACGCAATTTTAGCAAACTTCTTCATCTCTTCAATGGTGCAGATCAGAAGTCATATCAGTGAAAGTTTCTCACTGAGCCTACATCAAGAGTGTTGTTTTGCTATTATCACCATATATTTATTAATGTACTTAGCAACAGTCAGGCATCACTGGTTGATTGTCATATGCCATATGTTTTACGTACATTTTGTTAAGGTTTTCAATGTGCATATCCGATGGAAATATTTAAAAAGTGGCCTCTTTGGTTGGGGTGTGTCTTTAATAGCAACCTTTTTTCATTTTTTTGTGACATCTGGTTTTTTCTTTAAACTTGATGTAAATCCAAGCGACGTAGGATTTATTATTTTCATTTTAACTCTGACAGTAAATTGTTTGCTTTACATTATAATTGTATATTCACTTTGCCGTAGTTCGAACGCGAGCGTACCTACAGCTACCAACAAATGGCGTCGCTTGTACATCGCCACATTAATATTTATATTGGGCGACATCTTATTGTTGTCTTTTCATGTTATTTCTTTTACGAATCACATAAACACAGACACACACGGTATAGATAATTTAAAAGCACTGCGGACAACTAAATTTAATTTTAACTATTTTAAAACAATAAATAGCGGCAAAAACAAAATAGTATATTTTGTACAGATATTAATATATAACTTAAACCCAGTACTATTGAACGTTTATTTAGTTGTTGTAAAGAGTAATCGAGAAATGTGGTATGAATTTTATATAAATAAATTTAGTCGTCCGTCGTTATCAGCAAGGGATCACGATGTCGTGATGCATGAGAGAGTTAATCGTGAGCCTGATGATAGCCGTCCGGTGGTCCTGAATATATAAAATATACTTATATTTTGTTTTAGTTTGTTTAGGGCTAAATTAATTTAAAACACTGTTCTATTTCATTCAACCGTTTGAAGATGACCGAGACAGAACGATGTTTAAAATTATATTTAGCGTTAAATTTATTAAGTGATTTGTGGTGCATGCCAAAGTATACATAAGGATGGATTTAAACTTATGATAAATAACTTATGTTTCTGAATTAAGGAATCTTTGTAGTACTTATAAGCGACTTTTTTATTTCTGTATCATTCATTAATATCGCGACTTTGTAGAATGCTGTAAAGTGTGCTTTTGTAATAATTTCATGGAAATACAATTTAATAATTTTTTCACAGTATTTTTTATACATATTTTATCCAAAATATTTAAAAGTAGGAAATACAAAGTGCCCATTAGTAAGTCTGCACGTGTCGGAATTGTTTAAAAAATTTAATCTTTTAAATTTTTTCGCTATTTTTTATTTTATGATTTGTTTTAACAGTGCTTAACCTCAATTAACGTGGTTGAATTTAATACAAGATACTTCTTTAGTTTTATATTTTATTTGATTGTGTATACTGCCGACTATGTTTGTATGAAAATCCTTATCTGTCGTGTTTAGCGGCCAAATAAATTACAATGAAAACTCATATCTGTCGTGTTATTTAAAAATGGAACGAACTATTTACTTCAACATCTGGCAATCAAGGAGCTAACTTATCAAAGATTTTATTAAAATTTCGATTTGGTTTGCAAATAGAGCTGTTTTAAAGTAAAGAAGAAACCAATGAACATAACGGCGGGTGTAAAATTATCGTCGTTCGTCATTGATTCTGGAATTTATAATTAATTTACTTAGGAAGTTTGAATTTCTGCGCATTATTTGAGAAAAGTACTATACAAGCCTTGGCCGCAATCAGGCATTGATGGACTCACGTGTGTGTAGATACGTACTTTTATAATATTACTAGCTGCGCCCCGGTTTCAACCGCATAAATCTCGATCCCGTAGGAACGTCAGGATAAAAAGTATCCTAAGTCCTAATCCAGGTCATGGTCTACCCATGTGCCAAATTTCATCCAAATCTGTTTAGCCGTTTTAGCGTGAAAGCGTAACAAACAAATAGACAAACAAACAAACTCACTTTCGCATTTATAATAGTAGTTAGGGATTTAGGATTACCCTCTACTAGTGTCTACAATATTTAGCAATACCCTGTCCGATCCAAAAGGGGCACATAGGTACTGCAGTAACATTACCTAAAAGTAATAAAAAATCTAATTATTGAAAATAAAAAAGTTATTGCTATTTAAAAATCACATTTTTAGTACAAAATTACTCTAAATTCATTAAAAATTACCTATTTTTCTACAGGGGTCATAAATTATGACTTGTAGACACTCGCTAAACGACGGCCACCCGCGCCCCATGTAATAACCCGGTAAAATTCCCCAATTAAAAATAATGAGACGATTTTTTTTTTTAATTTTCCTGAATTTTACCACATAGGTAAATAGACTTTCAGTACGATAGCCTAGCCGAGTGGTGTGGCCGTCAGACTTGCAAGTCATAGGTCTCGAGTTCGAACCCAACGCACACACCTCAGGCTTTTCGGATTCATGTGCGTATTATATAATTATCACTTGCTTTAAAAAACGGTGAAGGCAAACACTGTGAGGAAACCGGCATGCCAGAGAAATATTTCTCGACGGCAAGTGAAGCCAAGTCAGAGGCCCATGGGCGGCTTTAAACCCCTGACACCACGTTAGTCACTAACCACACGAAAAGAAGAAGCCAACTCTAAAATTAGCCAAACAAAGTTAATAATTATGGGACCACCGTGCAATCTTCTTCTACCAAATGAAAAAATAATTTTCAAATCTGTCCACAATTGACGAAAATATTGGTGAACATAGAAACAAAAAAAAGACCCTCCTCCGTTTTTAAGAAGTCGGTTAAAAAACGCAATACACACAACCCAAAAGTTACCATATTGAGTACAGAATAAAATAATTTGGAACACAGCTGAGTCGTGCATTCAATTCCTTCAGATCACACCATATGGGCTGATTAGGTATTCATTGGATCCGCTCCGGTGCAACCACCCTCGGTGTTTGAGAAAATTCGAGAACCACCAGAAATGCTTGGATATGTGAGCGAAATATTTATTGCATTTGACGATTTAAGCGAAAATGGGTGAATGTTTTGGAGTTTCCCATCTTTCTTTGATGTTTCTGGTTTCTTCTTATACATTAATTATTTTGTTGTACAATGTGCTCAGGTTATATTTGCAGGGTCCCCCTGACTAACTCTTACTTCCTTACTAATATTATAAATGCGAAAGTGAGTTTGTTTTCATTGTTACGCGTTCTTGCAAAAACGGCTGAATAGATTTGGGATGAAATTTGGTACATGGGTAGACCATGACCTGGAGAGGGACATAGGATACTTTTAATCTCGGTAGTACGTTTCCGTGGGATAATTTCCCACGTCCATGCGGGCGAAGCCGCGAGGAAAACTAGTTAAAAATAAGCAGATATTGACGGATTTGAAGGGATATTTTCGTAATATAATAAGCGAAATGTGGGTGTACTATAGGTACAGTCACGAGCATAAATATATTACTATGGACAGCCGGGTAATAATATCTGATTTCATGATTCATCCACTTATATGCAACGGCTAATATATGTGATAATTTGTGGAAGGCATATACAAATATGTGACATCAAAGAAATACCAAAACTATCTGACGAGAAAAGCGACGCCAATCTATGATGCTGCATCGGCTTCAAAAAGATTTGTCAATAGAACAAAAAACTTTTCTTTTTTTTCTTTTCTTTTTTTTTTGTGTTTTGTGTAGAATGGAATAATATCGAAAATGTCTTGCGTTACAAATACCTGCCTACTCCGATAAATTTAAAACTGATACTAAGTATTAATTTTGAATTGTTTTCATTTAGTTTTATTTATATGTTTTTATTGCATTTATTACTAATTAATAATAAATTATGATTTGTACGCCTTTGACGGCAAGACATAGTGTTAATTTAATTTTATTAATATTAACACCTGTACATATTTTGTTAACTTATGTTCTACAAATAAAAATACTTGAATTTGATACCTCGTTGTGATTAAAAATATCTGACATCACTTTGGCAGCATAAAAACCTAACAGTACAATGTTTCTAGTTTTCATCTATATTGCAATCAGTGCCGCACATACTGCAAAATATTTGACATCCTATTGGAACCATAAATATCTGACAGTAATATTTCAGGTTTTCTTAAGGATCCGGTCTAGTATTTAATGGGATATCTTGAACCATGATTCATGAAATCAAATTTTATTACCGAGTTGTCCATATTAATTATTTATGGTCGTGACTGTACACTTCTGCTTAACTCTTCGGGTAAAACAGGCTGATGTTTTACTATCATAATCTAAAGTGTGTCAAGTTTGGCAATATCATTTGGAATTCTGCTAAAGCACCATAGCCACCTTCTCAGGGACCTACTTACAGTAATGAGAGCAAACGAGCTCATCCCTCATCAACTTTCACCACAGCACGACCAATAACACTCTACAGCCGACCCAAGAAGCCAACCAAATAGTAGCTTCTGCGAAACATCATAAAAAATTCCAACGTCACTAACCAATCTAGCTTCGAATTCACAAGGTTCCGCACTTACCCTGTGACACGGTCTACCTTCAGTGTGGGTATACCATAGTGATGTAGTAATCATGTATTCATTGGCTTCGAGTGCACAGAGCAGTGTCAACTGAGCTTTCTGTGAAATATTCGAATGTGGAGTACTGGAGTTGAGATTTGGGGGCTAAATGTATGAGAGATAGAATAAGGCCGCGCGCACTTTAGACACGAATTTCTCCGTCAAATAGGTACTGTTCCGGTGATAGCACATTGAACGCACGAAAAATTTCAACAAGTTCGGATTGTTTCTGAACGTCGGAACTATACGTACGTATTCGTACGACTAACTCGCACTCAGTCTGCGCGCTCCCTTAGTACTTGGAAGGTCGGGATCATTTGTGCGTGTTCGCACGAGTATAATTCGTACGAAAACGCGTCCAAAGTGCGCACGGCTTAAGTGGTAGTTTTAAAAGGATTAATTTAGGAAGGAAAATATCGTAAGGAAAGTTTTAAGTAAGAATGTGGATGGCTATAAGAGCAAGGTAAGACCAAAGAATCGATGGATGGACTGTGTGACAGATGATATGATTAGAACGGGGGTGACTACCGAGATGATGACCAATAGAGAAGTATGGAAGAAAAAGATATGTTGCGACAACCACAAATAAGTTAAGATAAGGGCGAGAGAATAATGATGATGAAAGGATTAGGCAACGCGCACTTTGGACACGAATTTTTATCGTACGTAAACGTACGATCGTGGTCGTACGAGTTGAGAGCGCACACTGAGTACATTTTTCTACGTCAAATAGTAGTGATATCGCATTGAACGCACGAAATATTCCAACAAGTTCGGATTGTTTTCGGACGTCGAGTTTCGACGAGAGATTGCAAGTTAGTCGTACGTATACGTATGACTAACTCGCACTCAGTCTTCGCGCTCCCTTTGTACTTGGAAGGTCGGGATCGTCCGTGCGTGTTCGTACGTGTTTGCACGAGTGAAATTCGTACGAAAACGGGTTCAAAGTGTGCGCAGTCTTAATTTCGGAGTATTTTTTGTTCTTGAAAGATTTTATTTCACGAGCCTATGTTAAACTTAATGAACCATTGTCTTTCCAAAACAAAGATAGTTGGTTGTTGTAATACACAGGTAGCAAAACAAGGAAACTTTTGTAACGAATTATTTATGTTCACTTTCATTTGTTACTTGACGTCTGTGAGTTGGTAGGTAAGGAAAAATGCATTACTCGTATTAATACAGGATTGGATTAAATCCTCTTTTCGACAAATTCCTCATTGGTCTAGTGGTCGCAAGCGTTACTGCTGAGCAGGAGGACCTGCCGTTCGATTCTGTAAAAATATCACCGTGAAACTTAGGTGAAGTGAGCGTGAAGTGAGCTGTCAATAGTGTTAATCCCTAGCATCCTGCCGGTCGATTCTGTGGCAGTGACAGGTCACTTCACTCTTACTTCACCTAAGCTTCACGTTAATACTTATTTTTTTTACAGAATCGTCCGACAGGTCCTATTCCCGGGTCGGGCAAAGTGTTATTGGGTATTTCAATCTGGAATTTTTCAATAGCAGGCCAGAGTCTAGATTTGTACTCGGTTGATTACAATTGGCTCGCCACATGGGACTTAAACATAACTGGCGAAATGTGAGTGTACTATAGGTATACCTCTGCCTATCCCTACTGGGATTACAGGCGTAATATTATGTTCACGGTTTCGAGCCATTTTCAACAAAAAATAAAATTGCTGTATTAAAAGCTGTTGTTGCAATAAGTATTTTTTGGTTTATTTAAGAGCAATATATCCGCGAACGTAATATTTATGGAAACATCAGCCTTTAAATTTTACGATGCGGTTAACTTCATGCTGTATTTAATATTTTATAACGAACGATATTTAAACAATACGTGACTTGTTTTCTCTGTAAATAACAACGTATAATAACAATAAATGCTTTTAAGTATGTTATTAACGTAAAATAATACGTATACAATGTAATTTTCCTTTATGAAGCAATACAAAAGGAAAATATGAAATAATTGCCTTTATTGTCTTTTTATGGATATTTTGACAGGATCCCACAATTGATTTCTGCTAGGTAAAGCCTCTTGTGTTCCTAAGACTTTACTCGTGCAGATAGTCTGCCCAGTACTTGTATTGCTCATTTAATAGTTTAGGATATTAATACCAGACTGACTCTAAGGAGTCTTCCTTTCATGGTTTCCTTTCATTTAATTTATCATTTTTGTTAGAGAGATTTGATCCTTATGATTGACTCTATCGATTGATCCCATAAAAGTACAGGTTGTTATTTTTTCGGATTTTAGCCGCGTCGATTCCCGAGTGTGGGAAGAGAATTTTCTAAGTTCAAAAGTAACTATCCGTAGTTCAAGTAAAGAAAACGCTTCAAAAAAGCTTAATAGCTATCTGTTTAGCTTTATTTTGAATGCAGATTTGTTTCTTTTTAAAAATAATTGAATGTTTCCTTTGAGTACAATTTGCATCTCGAGTATTTAGAGTACTTTCCCTACAGCACGCGTAGCATGACGCTTTCTATTTCTACGAAGAATAGACATAGCTCTTTCTATACAAAGTGACATTTCGTTTCTCCATTTTTGACATCGCTCCGTAGAAATCTTTCCACAAACTGTCATTTTGTCTTACATTTCTAACAATCTTTGTCTAGGTCCTTGAATACGTAGATTATTTCAGAAGAAAGTTTTCTATCCCAAACTGTCAAAATCACACTGAGAACTGACAGTTGTCTAAAGTAGTGAAGACACTTTGATTTTCTACTCGACGGCCGCAAAGTATAAACGGTTAACTACAAAATCTTAAAATCATGATTTTACAGAAGAACGTTTTGAATGCAAAATTGTGATAATTAATAGAAGAACAAAGCTATCTTCTCCTATTTTACATCATTTAGTTATTAGGGCTATACCAAAGAAATGGTTAAGGCCAATATTACTGTAATATTTTTTGTTCCAAAACACGGAACTTCGTCATTTTAAGAATAATTGTTGTAGTTGTCTTTATATATGTAAAAATAGAGAATCAAACAGAAAAACTCTTATGACAAAACAAAGAATTCTGAGTCGAATTATGTCAGTGAATTTTGTAAAAAGTGCAGTTGACTCTTTCTACTTTGCTGCCGTCGTACTGTCTACACGGAACGTCATTTTTGTCTACTCTTCCGTCGACAAAACGGTGCTCATGCTACGCGTGCTGGTGAGGTTCAAAAATTCCAAACTGTATATATTTGTAATCACGTTCTCGAAAAAGGCTCTAACAATTTCGATGAAATTTGCAAAATCAATCTAGTTAGGTCTCATATCTGGGAAAATTCGTTTTCTCTATTTTCATAGCCTCGGGAATGTGATACAACGTTGGTATACCTGGACGATATGTTTATCTATTTTCACCCGAGCAGAACTCGGTCGACCAGGTACTGGATCATCATTTGATACCAGTAGATAACCTAAAGTAGCGGGAAACAAGGCGGAGAAATCTGAAAGTTGTGTTTCTTATGAGAAGGCACTTTGTCCTAATGTAGTCATTTACAAGAAAACAGAACACAGGCAATGTATTAGTTTACAAGTAAAATTATTAAAAGTACTTGCACAGTCAACCAAAAGAAATATACCTAGAGAAATTACCCTAAATTCAATAATTGCAAATCATTTCGTAAACATTACTTGCAACTCTATTCAAATCGCAACGTTTGTATTTACCCACAACGGAACAATTGTAACAATTTACATCACTTAAGCAGATTCCGTCAAACACTTTAAGATATTTTAATTATGCATATCGGTTTCTTTATGTCCTTAATACTACATAGCTTGTACCATTTGCAAATTTAACAGGAGTCTAATAAAGAGATTGTGGCAGTGTTGGGCCATGGAAAGCGAGAGATTTGGCTTTACACCGTTTAAAAAAAAATGTGGTGTGGCTGCGTCGTGAATACGTGTATGTTACGAGTAATATTTTCTTTGAGACGAATTCTTTGATCCTTTAGCTATCGAGTGGTGTAATTAAATTGATGTAGATGATAGATATGTAGCTGCAGCATCAAACTGTAGCCGCTGATTTTATTATCATCAGTTTTTTTAATTGCCTCCCACTATGGAAGCAAAATTTAATGACGTATTCACGTCAAATATTATTTAATTTTGAAAGAAGGACGTCTGCTCATACCATTTTGATAAGATGGTTTAACTGGAAGGATAAATACATATAATACAATCCCAAATTGTTGAATTAAAAATAAGATTGGCGGTAGGTAGTGAGTTTAATTCTTGCACGAAATAAACATTTTCAATATATTTCAGATTTTAATTGGAAAATTAATTAAAGAGAGTTAATAATATGTTTATTTCATTTTCCATCTGAAATGTAGTTTTTTGAATAATCCCAAATGAAAAGACATTATATGATATTGTGGAGCTACTTTCGAATAATAATATCAACGCTTTTAGGTGCAAATTGGCGTTGAAGGTTTGTTAGAATGACATTTCCAAAATTATCATTAATCATCACAGTCACAAACCCATTACCGCATAATACAATCGATTCGTCAGTGCTGTCCACATTGTGGTGGACGGTTGTCAGAACTGGCATGAACGTATGAAGTGATTGAGTAATGGTTATTTAAAACACTCAACTGACTGACCTAAAAAAATTTTTTACCGTACAAATTATGTCAAATAAGTGATATTGGTTAAATTGCATTGTGTTGAGTTCTATCAAAGATAGTTAATTGACTCAGGCGTGACTTTGCGGAAATCCATTATGAAATACAATAGACGACGTATACTGAGTATAATCGTATAATCCGCTTAATTGTTCTTAAAGAGTCATAAATAACCCTGTAAGAAATCGACACGTGTTTCACCTCTCAACGAGGTATCCTCAGGATGACGATTGACTTGTTGCGAACCCGGACCCGATGTGTTGACATGTCAAGCGTCGAGAGCAGAGTCTATTAAAGCCAGAAATAAAGCATTGAATAAGCAAAAGCATGATATTGAAGTTTTCAACTTTATCATAAATTTTCAAACAAAATTGAATTGTCTCACTCACCATTTTTCGAATTGTATGACTAAGTTTTACAGGAAATTATTAAAAAAATCTAAATCTTTATAAAATCAAATCTAGATACCTAATTCATCATGCTTTGATAGCAATTAAAATTATTTATAAAAACTTCATTTGGCTTTTTAGGTGTCAAAACAACATAGCAGCTCAAGTACACATACGATTTAAATAAAATCGCTTACAGTTAATTTGCCAAAGTGATTTCGCATTCGAAACGGGTTGCAGCTAACGTTCAATATTTAAATACGTTATTTAGTAGCGCGAGTCAAAGATTATAAAAATAAAAATGATATGAATGATTATGATTATAAATTCGTTAATCGATTTAAAATTATATTTAAAATTTGATATATGTGTTTGTGTGTTTTGTTTGATTTGAGATTTACGTCAAAACGTACTTAAGTGCAGTTTTTAAATAAATGTTAAAAATACTAGACGTGCAATACAAACTCAGCTCTGACAGTTTTTACTAACAATCCAATCGTAAGCTTTCGAAAACAGAAGCAAAAAAAAAAAAAAATGTAAATACCACGAACATGTTTATTTTATTTTCCAATATTACTGCTAGCCGTCTTTATTATTTTTTTAAGAATAAAAAACATTAGTATTTTTGAATACATAACGAAACAAACTAATAACAATTTTCTGGGTAAATCAAAGTTTTTTTTTGTTGTAAAAAGAATTTTCCACGCGCAATATACATAAGTAAAACACGCGCATCCAGAAATATGTATAAGCAATACACAAGACGTTTTAAACCACTTTGACATACTATTCGTTCTAAGAAACCTCGTTTTCTCTCTAACTCAGTGGCCTCCCCGTTAAAACCTCAGTTATATCACTTATCGTTGGGCGCAGCCCGCACTGATGTCCCCGTAACTGTTACAATTCTACTCCGAACCCATTCCTAGCCGAGAGTGATAGAAAATATTCATAGGATGGTGGAGATACTGCTATTTGATTGCATCTAGTTGAAGTGGAAGTAAGATCAGTCGGTCGATTCTGTAAAAATATTAACGTGAAACTTAGGTGAAGTGAGCGTGAAGTGAGCTGTCACTGCCACAGAATCGACCGGCAGGATGCTAGGGATTAACACTATTGACAGCTCACTTCACGATCACTTCACCTAAGTTTCACGGTGATATTTTTACAGAATCATTGCGCAGATCCCAAGATTCTTGAGTGGTTTAAGTAGAGATGTGCTACCACATTTATATATTTTCTGCTACCAAGCAGCATTGTTTGTTCCTATAAAAACTCAATGTATTTATTTAAATTATACCATTTACAGGCGCATTTGTATTGTCAATGACATAGATATGCCCGGTAGTTGAAAATGTATCGAAACCCAATGTCTTCACTAGATCCCCTCTACCTTGCCACAGGTGCCACAACTACATAAACATTTGCAGCTCAGTAAACCCAATAAATACAAGGTCACGCTCACACTTGCAATTTGTAAATCAGAACGTACTACACAATCAATTATAAACCTTATCCCATCAAACACAGCGTGCATTTACCATGCACCGTACAACTCACTCACACGAAAACATCGATCGCTATCGTTGTGCTCTGCAAAAGCCATTTATTTTACACATACGCTGGTGATTGACTAAATCGGAAAGTTATCGATTCTCCCTTTTATTAAAATTTTTGGGAGTTCCTGAAAAAAATATAAATTAAAAACGATATACATATACTAAGATGATATAAATAAACAATAAGTAAGTAAAAAATAAAGAAATATTAAGTAAATCAAACTTACATACTAACTACCTAACTTACTTTTTCCTTTGTGGGTAGGCATAGCACTAACGTATATTTTTGAGTGCTCTTGCTAAAATAAATTTTTATAATAGTTAATTACATTTATTAATGAAATAAATCAGCTTAATTTATATTTGACCCCCCCACACACGCTATTTATTGTTATCAAGTCAGTACCTGGTTCACATTCTTTCACTGCACACTCACTGAACATGGACACTAAACTTGCTGCCAGTTTGGAGGACCTCGAGCGGTTGTTTGGCTCCCGTATGCAGGAATATGAAGCGAAATTACAGCAGGCTACCACTGGTACCGCTTCAGCTTCACCAGACATTGCATCCATCGCACGTGAGTTCTCTGAGTTTAAGCTGTTTGTCTGTCAGGCGCTCTCTAAGTTCAAAACTCAAATTGAGCTGCTTGCTGCTGGGTTTGATAGGCATGAAACCATCATGCGAAGAAAGGTCTTGCTTTTCCATGGTGTTCCAGAGAAGGATAACGGAAAGTTAATTGATGTGGTTCACAACATCATATCCAACCAAATGAAATTGACTGATGTAGGTAAGGACAAGAATATTATCCATGTTTGTCATAGACTTGGATTCTCACAGCAGAAGGCCCGGCCCATACTGGTACGATTCTTCAAAATGGAGCACCGGCAACTTGTATGGGATAGCAAGAAAGCTCTCAAGGGTACCGGGATCACCGTCTCCGAGTTTTTGACACAAGTCCGGCATCGCGTGTTTGCAGCTGCTCGTAAGCATTTCGGTATGCCAAATTGCTGGTCTATGGAGGGCAAGATTGTCGTTATTTGCCCAGACAAATCCCGCCGGAAGATCGAAACGGCAGGCGAACTTCACGATCTGATAGCCAAATTCCCGTCTTATTCAGTAGACACCGAGGATTCTGCACATTCTCAAGAACCTGGATCTCCTAAAGCCGCAATCTTGGCTACTCCCGCTAAGAGAACGAGGAAGACGCGTCTGCCCAAGTAATATAATAAATTCTTTGTTTTGTCTGTCCATTTACTTCACCACTTCTCATGTTCACAATCATCTTAGGCCGGTAGTTAAATAACTAATTTTCATTTGTCTCACCGCTAATCATTATACTTTTTATTTTTTATTACTGTCGGTATAAGATTAAGTTTTCTCTATTTTTGATGATTTGACACTATGACGTATGAACTGGACGATCTGACTGATTTATACAGATGTCAGTGTCACTGGTCCTACTCATCCGTCATTGCGTAGCGTTCCATTTTACGTACTATTTGTTATGTGAATCGGTTGTTAAAATATTATCCTCTTTTTGTTTTATTTTTATTGATGTTTCTGTTAACACTATTGTTTTAACTTTAATGTGTATCTTTAAATATTCTGCTAATATTACTAGCGAGTGGGGGAGGTTTTTCTATTCAAAGAAAAATCTGTAATTATTTTGTGTTTTTAGCATTTTAAAATTATTTTACTTTTGTATTTTAGGTATTTATAATATATTATTTTTATATTTATATTATTTAGGTATATTATTCATGGATGATGTAGCTGATCTTAACGACAGCTTTTTCTCGTGCTCTTCTTCTACTAGTTTTGTTAGTGCGGACAGTGACTCTTCCATACCACTTACTTTACATGATAAAATCTCTTCTCTTTTCTCCAATGACCCTAAGAATCTGCATATAGCTCACATAAATGCTCAGAGTGTTCCTGGTCACTATTCTGACCTTCTGGCATCCTTTAGCAGTGCTCACCTCGATGCTGTCTTGATATCGGAATCCTTTTTGAAGCCATCTCTCCTCTCAAATCAATACTCACTCCCTGGCTTCGTCTTGATCCGCAACGATCGGACCGGCAAAGGTGGAGGAGGTGTTGCTATGTACCTACGTGCTGATTTACCCTACAGGGTGGTCAGTTCATCTCCTTCTCGGTATTCTGAGTCGGCTGAATATTTGTTTCTTGAAATTACTGTTCATCACACTAAAGTTTTGCTTGCAGTGCTCTACAGTCCTAATCTTCACATTGACTACTTTAATTCTCTCGACTCCACTCTCAGTGATCTTTGCCCCATGTATGAGCACGTTATTTTAATGGGTGATTTTAATACGTGCTTGATTAAAAATGACTCTCGCTCCCTTAAACTGCTTTCACTCTTGTCTTCTTTCAATCTTCAAGTTTTGCCTCTCTCTGCAACTCACTATTTTCCAAATTGTTCTCCCTCTTTTCTTGATCTCATGATTGTTTCCTCTCCTAATAATGTTTCTTACCATGGTCAACTTACGGCTACTTTCTCTTACCACGATCTCATTTACCTTTCTTATCGTATCCGTGTTCCCAAGCGTAAGTCCGAGCTTTTATATCTCCGTAACTACAAGGGTATAGACCTGGAGGCTTTGCAGCGTGATGCCGGTGATCTCGACTGGACCCCTCTGGTCGAGAACGATGACATCGGTGATAAGGTGAATTGTTTTAACGCAACCGTTCTCAACTTATATGATCAGCATGCCCCTATACGACGTGTCAAAGTTCGACATAACCCTGCACCATGGATAACGCTACAAATTAAAGAGCTTATGGCTCGCAGGGATAAAGCTAAGAGTAGATATAAGCGCAGACCTTCAGAGCTGAACCTCTCTTATTACAAATCCTTGCGAAACCGCTGCAGTCATCTGTGTCAAGATGCTAAGAGACGCTATTTCCACGATCAACTCAATAACCGCAGTTCCTCCGATGTATGGAAATTTCTCAAATCTGTAGGCATAGGCAAGTCACCTACCAACCTGTGTAAGGATGTGAACCTCAATGATCTCAATAAGCATTTCTCTCTCCTTCCCTTTTCTCTTGATCCGTCTGTCAAAGCTGCGACACTAGAGAGTCTTGCTGGTTTGCCGTTACCACAATGTTCTCACTTTAAGCTTAGCGTTGTTACTGAGGATGACGTTAAGAAATCTATACTTGCGATTACTTCCTCAGCAGTCGGTAATGATAAGTTGTGTTCAAGAATGATAACTCTTATCCTTCCCTCATTACTTCCTACTCTCACTCACATCTTCAACCACTCATTTTCGTCTTGCTCATTTCCATCAGTTTGGAAACAGGCTCACATAATACCTTTACCTAAAACTAACAATCCTACTTTATTGACCCACTTTAGACCAATTTCTATTCTTCCATTTCTCTCTAAAGTTTTTGAGCACTTAGTTCATAGACAATTATCATTTTTCTTGGCGTCAAACTCGTTAATTTCCCCGTTTCAATCCGGTTTTCGCTCAGGTCACAGTACTGTAACCGCGCTTTTGAAAGTAACTGACGACATCCGCTGGGCAATGGAGAATAAGTCCCTTACTGTTCTTGTATTGCTTGACTTTAGTAGCGCCTTCAACTCAGTGGATTTTGACATTTTATTAGGTATCCTTAAAGCTATCAATTTCTCTTCTTCCGCTTTAGCTTGGTTCAGTTCTTATCTTCGGGGACGCTCTCAGTGTGTTCGCCTGGAGGAGTCCTTCTCTGATTGGTGTAGCCTCACTGAGGGTGTTCCTCAGGGTAGCGTTCTCTCTCCTCTTCTTTTTTCAATATTTATTAACTTTGTTACCAGAGTAATCTCCTCTAGTTTTCATCTCTACGCAGATGACTTGCAGCTCTACCGACATTTTACTGTAGCTGACGCGGGTTCTGCAATTGCTGCTATGAATCATGACCTGGCTTGTATCAGCGTTTGGGCTAAGTCATTTGGTTTGCAAATCAATCCAACTAAATCCCAGGCCATGATCATAGGCAGCAGATTCGTTCGCAATGCGGCTGATGTTGCATCTCTGATGCCTTTGTATCTCGATGGTGTTCGCATTGACTACAACGAAACCGCCAAAGATCTGGGTGTAATTTTTGACTCCAATCTTTCGTGGCGTGCTCAGGTCAATGAGGTCAGTCGAAAGGTACATTTCTCCTTTCATTCATTGAAAAGCCTTCAAAGTCTTCTGCCCTTGAAGACTAAAATTTCTTTGGCACAAACACTTATTCAGCCGATTATAGATTATGCCGACGCCTGCTACCTGGATGCTACCGAGGAGCTATTAAATAAGCTTGAGCGCTTGCAAAACTTGTGCATTCGCTTTGTTTTCGGTCTACGAAAGTATGACCATGTTTCTCACCTTCGCAAGGAACTCAAGTGGCTCCCAATCCGCCTTCGCAGGAACACTCGGATTTTATGTCTCGTTTTCAACATCTTACACAACCCGTCTTATCCTTCCTACCTGCGTGAGCGTTTTTCTTACGCTCGCCCTAGCGACGCTCCGTGTAGATCACACCTTAGATCCCTCCTTAAATCTCATCCTCATAAGACAAGCTACTATTCTTATTCCTTCTCTGTGCACGCAGTAAGACTGTGGAACTCACTTCCGCCTAGCATTCGTGATTTAAAAACTGTTTCACAATTTAAATATCGAGTAAAAGAGCATTATCTTTCCTCTCTACTGTGAGTATTTATTTACCTATAATATGTATGTTAATTTATTTAAGCTTTATGTATTTATTTAAGTATATGTTAATTTATTACGTTATACGTGTAGGTATATTTGATATGTTTTAGTATAAGACTTCGCAAATTCATATTTTTCTCTTTTTGTTCTCACACACTATTGTCTACATTTCTTTCTCATTTCTCCTTTCGCAGGTCTGCTGGAAGAAATTTCTTAAGAAATAAGCAGTACCTTTGTACTCAAATTATAATTATGTCGTATCTGTATGTATTTTACTGTGTGTACATAAATAATAAAATAAATAAATAAAAATAAATAAATAAATACATTCAACATTATGAAAAGATCTAAATGAGTATAAAACAAGATTTCACAACGGTCTTCCAATCAGGGTATAACTGTTGACAAATTCAAGAATAAACTTTAATAGTAATATAAATTCATACGACAATCGACATTATTGTCGATAACCTACGTTAGTGGATCTGAACAACCACATCACTAACCCGTACCAAGACGCTGCGGCCGTACTAACGATGCAACCGCTTAAAGAAAATATCGTTTTGTGATTTTTACATTGCTTGTCCAGTCACTTAGCAACATACTTAGGTAGTGGTAAAGAAACAATGTATTTACTGCAATAATAGTACAGTCACTGTGGTTTACGAAAACTAAAATAACGTAGTTAAGGCAAAAAATATTTTACGATTTGTTGTTTTGCATGATTTTCAACACAAATATAGGAAAATACTTGTGCTGATATATAATAAGTGGTTCTATGATTTATAAAGTTTCTAGTTTGGCTTCGATTTTTACAAGAAACCACTGAACAACTCGGTCTTCTTAAATGTTATCACGATCGCTTTCGAAAGTGCTCTAGTTTACCGGAGACGGCCATTTGCCTGAGGCATGAGCATTGTGATCAGGACGCGAAGACACAGACACGCCCCCATGCCACTTCTCCTGTTATTTATATTTCTATGGTCAATGAAGACGGTCAGAAAGATGAAGCTAGGTCCCCATTCAAAGGCGTAGTAGGTTCCTATAAAATACAGGCAAGAAATTCCATGGACACTCTTTTATTTATTTATTTAGATTACCACTTACATTTGTTACAACAACCGGACCAATACAGAAATGTAGGCACAATTTCCACACTCAGAGACGTCAACCAAAAACCGAAAATGAAGTCTTTTTAAACTGTCCTATTTTGACTAAATTATTGAACTATATAATTATTTTGACAATTTATTTTAATTTTAAATTCTATCTATAGAAAAACGTGCTGGTGAAGTTACAGGAACATAATATTGTGACCTTTGCTCTAGGTTTGACAACGTGTCGAATAACCATTTTTCAAAAAACCACCTAAGCGGCGTGCTGCGTTTGCGTCAGTTAGGCTGTAGGATCTGTGGGAAGACATGGTAAAATGTAACATACACCACAACAATGTTCAAAGCTACTAGTTTTACAGTTTAAAAAAAGAAAACAAAATCAAAATAAAACCATCACTTTTCTCGTTCGACTTATGACGTACAACTTTCTTACACGTTTATTATAGTCTGTTGTTAGTAGTCCATTACAATGGTATAGGAACAGGACATGACGTGTAGTGAGTGCGTTGACATGTTGGTATTACCTAATCTAGTGTCAGCCGCCGTGGTTGAATGCGTGACACCCGATTAATTTCAGCTGTTCCACTACATACTTAGTACACGTGGTGTCTATCAAAGTGTCCGGGTGCTTAACTACTACGATACGATTTTACGTGATTATTTAATTATAACTAAGATTTAGGGCAGTTTACAACCATAGGATAAATCTGCAAATGTTTCATATTTATTTGTTTATACACCAGAAAATACATACAAAAAAAAAAACACAATACGTACATTTATTTTTCGTTTCTCCTTTCGCAGGTCTGCTTGAAAAAAAATCCTAAGAAATGAGCAGTACCTTTGTTTTTAATACTTATATGTCGTATCTGTGTCCATTTTACTGTGTGTACATACATAATAAAATAAATAAATAACACTACAAAACATACAATGGTCGGTCTTATCGCTTTCTGCGATCTCTTTCAGGGCTCTCTTTCAACCTTCAGAGCGTTTTCACATTGTCCGATTTCGGTGTCCGATGCCGATACAATATCGAGGCAACTAAAATGTCCGATACTAAAATGACTTTGCAGATTGTCCGATTCGATATCGGATGTCGGATCCATATAATTCATACATTTTACTTGCTCCGATATCGTATCGACATCCGATACCGATATCGAATCGGACAATGTGAAAACGGTCATACCCGTTATTAAAATGCAGTTTTTTTTAAAATAAAAATTAGATTCTGCCTTTGCCAAATGAAAACTTTGTTCTTCATTTGTTTTGACTAGGATTAATCCGTGTTGGCTATAAACATCATGTTTTGGATTAATGCCAAAAGGATCGCTAATACTTCAGTGGGTCACGAAAGTCAAGACCAGATAAGGAAGAATTCTAAAAGCTTAATTGGTCACTGTAATGTCTGAAGCCAATTGGTTTCGATTGGTTGGTCTAATTACTGACGTCACCAATTCACTGGACCCCGATTGACTGTCGACCTACATTCAATGTCGGATTCCTTAATTGTAAATCTAATCTAGGATTCAAATAATCGGGCATCTGTTTACTTGACCTGAGTGATGGCAATGAACCTTTTTTAATAAGAGGCCCATTGCCATCACGCAGATCAGAGTGAATAAAATAATCCACACCAGTTTTATTGGAAAACCAAAATATTGTCTTCGAATAATTTGAGATAATACTATGTACATGTTGAATAAAGTCCATGAAAACGATTGATTTATTAGATGGAAGACACAATGATTACGAATGACTCATTCTTTGATCCAAAGCCTTGTGCGATAAGACCGTCCATTGTACGCTAGTTTTAAAGTTTCAAAGTCTTTTTGGACAATATAGTACGTAACGACACTAGGCATTCGGTTCACTCGGTAACTTCAGTCAGCTATCTAATTACGCAACACATTTTCGTAAATGATTACGACAAATTTGTTCCATTTTGACAGTTCAACAACATTCATTGCGTTATTTACGTTGGTGAGCAGATTTTTTAATCAAAAAAAAAAAAAAACATTTATTTGCATAAATAAGGTAAAGAAGGTTGGTAAAACGTACAAAATTGTTCTCTTATTCTGCCTTTCATTTCGGCGTGCAAATATAAAATAAGTTACATAATTTTATTTAAATTAATAGATCATAATCATGCAGTCATTAAACAGATAATCCCATTAAAATTGTATTATTGAATTAAATAAATGTCGATATAAAAATGAGAAAAAAAAAACAAAGAAATCTTAAATGTCAATAATAAGCATGACAATAATAGGAGAGATTCGCCATAATAATAATAACACTAAAAATAAGTTAAATAGTCTTTTATCAGGCGGAAACAAGGTGTGCGCCTTCAACGGTTGGGTCATGCCGGTTTTGATGTATTCTTTCGGCATACTCAAATGGACTCAGACGGAACTCGACGCTCTGGATAGGAAGGTCCGTACATTGCTGACAGCTTATCGGATGCATCACCCACGGTCATCAGTGATGAGACTGTATATCCCACGGAAGTGTGGGGGTCGAGGTTTCTTAAATGCTAAAACCCTCCACAACCGCGAGATTTGCAGTCTCAGGGAACATTTCCTTCAAACTGACGAGGGGATGCACCGAGATGTGGTCGCAGTGGACAAGGGCCTCACCCCACTCTCCTTGGCGAAAGAGAACTGGCGCAAACCTGCAGTTCTTGATACTAACGATCGTAAGGAAGTCTGGCAAGGCAAAGAGCTTCACGGACGATTTTTCCGGGCCCTCCATGGGCCTGATGTAGACTTTTTGGCATCTGTATCCTGGCTGCGTTTTGGCGATCTCTTCGGAGAAACCGAAGGTTTTGTCTGTGCGATTATGGATGAAGTTATCATGACGAATAATTACCGGAAATACATTGTCAAGGACGGTACGGTTGACATCTGTCGGGCATGCCACCGTCCCGGTGAATCAATCAGACATATTGTTTCCGGTTGTTCTCGTCTTGCTAACGGCGAGTACTTGCATAGACACAATCTTGTGGCTTGGATTATCCACCAGCAACTTGCCTTGTAATACAACCTTGTTGAGTCAGAAGTACCATACTACAGGTATGTGGTCACGCCACATTGTATTGGGATCGATGTATCATCACTGACAGGACTATTGTGGCAGCTGGATCAAGGGCTTGATCCAGAAAGCGGTACTTCTAGACACGGCGCGTATCGTTAGGAGGTTCCTCTCTCAGGAGCCCTGACCACCGGTAGTTTGGACCCTGTTCCCGATACCGGTGGGCTACTATTTTTCATATTTTTAAATGTTTTTGTTTTCCGTTTTCTTTTTATAAAAATGTAAATTATATGTATATTAGACCCGAGTTCACCAACAGATGCTTAAATTTTAAACATCTGTTTTAACCATAAACAGCTGTTTAACAATATTTTACTGTTCACCAAGCACTAACAATTGATTAAGTACGGTAATCGGACGGTTATCTTAAACGAGGTAGCCAACTCGGTTTAACCATTGGTTTATTTATTTATTTAAACTTTTCACACTCAAAAAAGTACAAAGGCGGACTTAATGCCTTAGGCATTCTCTACCAGTCAACCAAGGGTGGTGAAGAGATTAGATGGCAGGTGCTCTATATGAGAGGAACAAGGATAAATTTAAAAAAAAGTATTCTAATTCATTATAACTAAAATAGGTGCAACAGTACAAACTACATACACATACATACATATTTACTATAATATATACCCATATTATATATATATACATATATACGAATTCAAGGGAGAGAGGTGTTGAGATGACTCTACTCTATTTATTTTGAAAATAACTCCGTAATTTCCGCTTTAATGCATACCGACTGGTGGCCGTCCTGATATCAAGAGGAAGCGCATTCCAAAGAAGAATGGACTGAATATGAAAGGAAGAATGAACAAAGTCAGAAGTATGAGAAGGACAGAGTAGGAGAAGATTGTTAGAAGAACGCAGATTCTTAGTGTGTGAAGAACATAGATATTGGAAGTGAGACACAAGATAAGAAGGAGGAGTGGGAGAGTTGAGAAGGGAGAAAAGCGTGGTCAAAGCGCGCAAACTCCTCCTTTGACGAATGGATATCCATTTGAGCTCAGACCTATAGCTAGACACATGGTCATATTTTCTAAGGTTGAAAATGAACCGGATACAGTTGTTGAGCAGTCTGTCGAGCTTATCCAGCAAAACCGCATTCAAGTCAAAGTAGCACACGTCACCATAGTCGACGATAGGGAAAATCAAAGTCTGCACAAGCATAGTCTTCGTCTTAGCAGGCAAAAAGTTTCTCAGACGATACAGCGACCGCAGAGTACCGTTGACCCTTTGACTAACATTAGAGACTTGGCGTTGCCAGCTAAGTGTCGAGTCAATATGCAAACCGAGATCTTTCACCGTAGGGCTAATAGGTATGACGGTATTATTAAAAATTAGAGGAGGAAGAGAGCTAAGTGCCACCCTACCCATCATGCGCGAGCTTCCAATTATAATGGCCTGACACTTTGAGGGGTTTACTGACACCCCAAAACTATCAGACCACTTCTTGATAGCATCTAAATCTCGGTTTACATCTGCTATAGCGTCCGACAAACTCTCTACTCGCTCAGCTGTATATAATTGAAGATCATCGGCATAAAGATGATACGAACACCGAAGGCAGTGACTTATAAAATTAATGAAGATGGAGAATAATAATGGAGAAAGAATACCGCCTTGTGGAACACCAGCATCCAGGTCGCGCCAACTCGATGAGCTCTCATCAACGCGAACCGACTGCTGACGTTCACGAAGATAAGACGAGAACCATTTCAGAGCCTCGGACGAAACCATAAGATGAGAAAGGATAGAAAGGAGAATATCGTGGCTGACGGCGTTAAAGGCGTTGGAGAAATCAATTAATACCAAAACGGTAACCTTGGTATCCTCCATCACTTCTCTAACATCTCCGGTCACTTTAAGGAGAGCGGAGGCTGTACTGTGCCCAGGCCTGAATCCAGACTGAAAAGAGCTAACAAGGTTGTTCCGGTGAACAAACCCCGTAAACTGCTTGTGTACGCAGGCCTCAAGCACTTTAGACAGGAACGGGAGAATGGAAATGGGACGAAAGTGACTAGGTAGGGAGGGATTTGAAATTTTAGGGAGTGGGCGTACATAGGCCATACGCCACGGGGATGGGAATTGTCCGGAATCAAGCGAAAAGTTGATGATATGGGTAATTGGAGCGAGAAGGCTGGTTTATCCTTCCAGATGTGAAGTTTTGCATTGTGCATCACTTTTTTAGATGAACAAATAATACCTTACTGACACATTAACCTTTTTTTATTATTATAATTTATTGATTTAACAATTCATACTAGAATTTATTATTATTATATTTTATTGGAATGTTTTTATTGTGTCGATAATTTTAATTAGAATTGTTTAATAATGAGTGATAATTGTTTGATAATTTATTATAATCAGCATGTTTGTACCAAAATAATATTTGTACGCCGATTTCGGCTAGACATAGCGTTCTTTAATAATTACAACATCTGTACCCAACCTACCTCAAATAAAAAATATTTGTATTTAGTTACAAAAAAAAAATGCAAGGCTCTGATTTTGAAGGTACAGAAAGAATTTTGCGCACTCCCCGTATATTCAAAACACGGCGCAATGATGAAATTAAAAAAAATAATTAGCACATAGATACTGTACGAAAAGATTTAAAAAATAAAAACAGATTTTTGTAATAACTACTTCGTTTTATTTAATTTTTAAGTGCAACATTAAAAAAATAATTAATAAAGGTGTAGTGCCAAAGTACCTTGCACAAAGCACCAGATGGCGCCATACGCCATACCTACATCCCGCAAAATGACTCGTCAGACAATGTAAATAGTTAGACAATGAAAATTGATTGACGTTGACATTCTACATTCACAAAATATTGCTAAACCATTCGATCATTCGGTCATTTCTGACTCACTCATTCAAAAACGCTTGGTTATTTAACCGTTGGTTAGAAATAAATGGTGAACACGAAAAAAACGCGGTTTGTTTAAACAACTGTTTAATTCTAACAGAACGGTTACGTAACCAATGATTACGTTGTAGTTGGTGAACTCGGGCCTAGTGTCCCAAAAAAATCAAAGTCGTTTTTTTTTTACGCATACCCTCTAATTTTTTTTACTTTTAAGTCAAAACAATTATAAATAACATTTTAAGAAGGTAGGACCACGGTAACCCGTGCCGACTTACATTGATACGTGTCAGTACTTGCTCTCTAAGGCTGACGCGACCTAACGTGTCGATGTGCTTGTGATTACTTGTTATTTGGTTATGGAACGCATTGTTTTCAATCAGTCAACATGTCAGTGGAATTACGCAGTTCTAAAAGGGGTTTTTTTTTAATAGGTGACGTAAAGCATCAAATAACGGGTTCAAAACTTCCGTCTAATGGGCAAGTTCTAGCAGTTTTATTTTACAATATCCGTGGAGTGAATTTAACTGTCAATGAAAGCGCGAATCTTACTATTCGCGAGTGTATTATCTATTGGGAAAAGGCGCGTATTCCTACTAAATCTTTGCCTTATTGTGTGAAGAAACTTGTAAACTAATATCAAGTTTGGAGGGACTTGCAAAAAAATGCACAAAAGACTAACTGCTAACTAAATGCTCAATGCACTTCAGCAATAAAAGCACCTTACCAAGATTTGTGCTTTTTGAAATCAATGAAGTCTTATGAGAAAACTAATAAAACGATCTCAAAAGCAGCCTTGCAGAAGATAACTCAGCATTTGTGGTATTTAACTGACGAAGTTTCTATATTAAAGTTAATATGGTTGATAATTTAACCAAAGAGGAAATCACTCATGGAAAACGATACATCCCATCGAAAGAAGAACTTTGCGGTTCATAGTATGGTAAGTTTGTTAAAGAACATTGGCATTAATATAGAAGTTTTTACCTTCGTTTTCTGTAAAAGTATATTTTTTTACACTCTTTTCTAAAAAAAAACCATCTCTGACTTCATTTCACTAAAAAGCGAGTCCTTGTTTAATCGCCTTAATATTGAAGACAGTTTTCCACATGAATGTCCTACTTTTGTTCGTTTCTAGAAACTAGAATTAATGTTTCGGCACTGAGGGTAGTAAACGATGTAGCTAAAAGAGCGGTTAAGTTGATGCAAGACTTTCATGGATTAATCACAGTTGAGGACGAACAAAAACATTTTTTTTTACGTTGCGTACAAGAATGCCGAAGAATTTAGCTTGACTGTAAAAAACAAACGTTAAAAAGAAAATTTGAACAATAATATTATTTTTTATTGTAAATGAGTAAATAATATACTATTCGGGTGTATTGGAGTTTTAATTAAGTAATAAAAATGAAATTCTTTATTCGTCCTATAGTAAGTCACTACAAATTTTCATGTCAAAAGTTTGGCATCAAGTCGGCACGGGTTATCATTGTCCAATCGCAATAATATTTGTTATTTGTGTCAATGAGGTCAAACGGAGTAAAAATAGAGGGTATGCATATTTGAATTCGCGAAAAAGATTTTTTTCCTTATGTCTTGGGACACCCGTATATAAATGAAATAAAGGAAATAACACTAATAATTTAAAATGACCGTGCAATTTCCAAAACTTTACAATTTATAGTCTAAAAACTCATGTACACTATAATAGTTATTTATGCTATAAGTGCGGAAGGTAGGTGATTTCCGACGAGTGGCATTTTCATTCACGAGCGAGCGAAGTGAGCGAGTGTATAAGTCGACACGAGTCGGTAATCATCTTACGCACGTGTATCATACAACGTTTTACTATGCATTGTGCGAGGAAAAAAAAAAAACGAGCGAGCCTTACGGCAGTCGCCTGTGATGTGTAACATCTAACATACGACGACGTATATAAATGATAAAAACAAAATTAATTCATGACTTTTGGCTTTGATTTTTACTTTGACTTCGACTTCGACTTCTACTTCGACTTCGACTTCGCGTTAGACTGCGCCTTAGACTTCGACTTCGACTTCGACTTCGACTTCGACTTCGACTTCGACTTCGACTTCGACTTTGACTTTGACTTTGACTTTGACTTTGACTTTGACTTCGACTTCGACTTCGACTTCGACTTCGACTTCGACTTCGACTTTGACTTCGACTTCGACTTCGACTTTGACTTTGAATCAAATGCATTGTAAAAGCATTTTTCAATTAAAAACCTCGTCAAATTATTTTTAAATGGTAGCGTTTTTATGGAGTTTGGTATTTTGTTATACAATTTTATGCACATAATATAGCTGTTGTTACCTGTAAATGTGAGATTCGTCCTCGGTTAAAGTAACTTATTAATATACATAGATCGCGGGGGATAGTAGCTTGTCGCTTGGTGAAAAAGTCTCTTATGTTTGAAAACAAATACACAGCATTCTAATAAATACATGGTAGACTTAGTATTTTATATTTTCTAAAGAATGGACGATATGACTCTATTTGCTTCAACCCAAATATAGCTCTTAGACACTTTTTTTGCATTACGAATGCTTGATCGATCTCCACACAACGTCCCCACAGGATAATACCATACCTTATTCGAACTTATGAAGCAATGGATTAGCAATCTGTTTCAAAACGATTCAGATTGTGATGGATTACGCAATTGGGGTACTGATTGCGTTACACATTAATAATGGCAATGGCTTACATTTTGTTAATTTTATTTTTATTAGCCTATTAACTAACCCATAGCCTATCCACTATCCTATCTATTCTATCCTATATTATTAACTGTCCCACTTCGGAATTGTTTTTTTTTTTGTAATCTTATCGAAATAGTTTGTGATTACGACAGTGATATCTACGCAATTTAGGTTTTGGTCTAAAAAAGACCCATAAATATTTGACCCATTTAACATTCAACACACTTGGTGTGTGTTGAATGTTAAATACAGACACAGACGGAGTTCAGATACTCTCTAACTTTTATACCTCGGAACATATTTCTACCTCTTAACTCAGTATTTTACCCTCATCTTGCGAGTGGACTCCCTGGGGAGGCACGGACGCAGTTTAAATTCCTACTGATTTATGTGCTCCTGGTCACTTGAGCTCTGATTTCTGGGTGTATGATACACGTTTTATGTGTTCTTTAGTTGTTTATTTATTTCTTTACGGTGAGTAAAAATAGTTGGGTTTGTTTAAATATGTAGGTAAGTCGCGTTTTGACAGAATCATTTCGCTAATGGTTTAAAAATTGGATAAGATTGTTGAATGTTGTTGCTGTTTTTTTCTCGTAACTGAAGCTTTTCGAAACACTAAAGTATTGTATGAATGTGTCTGAACAAAATTATCTTTACAATTAATAAAATTAAAGTGTCTGTTTGTAAAGTGAAAATAACAGCTTTTTACTAAATGCTTATGAAAGTTTACTCGGTACTTATAAAAAAAAACAATTTTAAAATTGTCGTCTGCTTGTCTGTCTGTTTGTTCTGGCTAATCTCCAAAACAGCTGGACCGATATTGACAGGACTTTCAGTGGCAGATAGCAGATGTTGTGTATTTTTGATAAAGAAAAAGAATAAGACTCCACACGGTCTGAAGGACCGGGCAGTAACTAGTGTATAATCATTTGTGATGACAAGCCAAATTGTGGTTTCCATTTAAGATATCTACTAACATTCTATACAAGCTTACTGTTTATTTCCTCTAAACTCATAATTAAGTAAAACTTTTACTAAAAGACGAACGCTGATATCGCAAAAAACTGCTGTTGATTACATTGTTAAAATGTATGGAACAGTATTTTTTTTTCCCGATTTCAGGGTTGTTCCCATTAAGTCCCACGGTAGAAGTTGTTCATTAATTGTAATCTGCATGTCATAGTAGTACATGAACACAATATCCTATACTAAAGTAAGCATTATTTGTATACATATACAATGGCAGGGACATCCACGCGAAAACTGTTACCAACTGTTGAAATATATCGTCGGTTATTTAAAATAAATATCTGCTGTTCCATACGTTTTGACCGCGTAGGTATTGCACTTTTCTATGAAATAGCGGATTTTTTTTCAGCAGGTTTTGCATCATGTACTTAATCCATGGTAAAAGTTTTCGCGTCGATATCCCTACTAACCTGTATAATTGTTATCACGTTCTCGAAAACGGTTCTAACGATTTCGATGAAAGTTGCAATATAAAGAAAGAAAGAAAGAAAGAAAGAAAAAGTATTTATTGTGACTCGCACAGGAAAAAAACAAAAACAATAAAAAAACAAAGTAACAGGGGTATATAGGGGTTTACGGGGGCGAAAAATCGATCTAGCTAGGTCTCATATCTGGGATAACTCATTTTCTCCATTTTCGAAGCCTCGGGAATGTGATACAACGTTGGTATACCTGGACGATATGTTTATTTATTTTCACCCGAGCAGAGCTCTCTCGACCATACCGTATATATACCGTGTACCGTACCGTACCGCTGCCTCGTTGCCTAAGTGGTCGCAAGTGCTACTACTGAGCATGAGGTCCCGGGTTCGATTCCCGTGTCGGACAAAGTATTATTAAGTTTTCCAATGGAATTTCTCAGAAGCAGCTCGGAGTCTGGATTTGTACCAGATTGATGCCAATAGGCTCGCCCCCTATTACATGGGACTAAAACATAACTGGTGAAATGTGGGTGTACTATAGGTACACCTCTGCCCAACTCCTCGGGGTATACACGCGTGATGTTATTTTATGTTATGTGTAGTTACCGTAGTCCGTTGCGAAAATTATACTCCATTTGAAATAAGACTAGATATTTAAATAACGTCCGGCACCACACTGAACACACGGACCGGTTCCGTGTGGTGGCCGACGTAAAGAATAGTACCATCTCATTTCTTCCCGTGGGTGTCGTATAAGGCGACTAAGGGACTTACTAGAGAATGGGCAGCAGCGTTTTCAATGCATTTTAACACCATACTGCGATCGCCAACCCGCCTGCCAAGCGTGGCGATTATGGCAAACCCCCCCATTTGGGGGAGGCCTATGTCCAGCAGTGACGTCTTTTGGCTGAAATGAATAAATTTAAATAAACCTTTTTTACAGTTCGTTCAACTGATTTTGACTTCTATTACTTTGGTGGCATGACAAATGGCAGCCGCAGTAAACAGTTGGTATTGTAGCCACTTTTTTTATTTTAATGCTATCCTTATACCTACGGTATAGAAGTCAGAATCGGGTGAACGGACTGTAAAAGAGGTTTGTTTAAATGTCTAATCTTGTTTCAAATGGAGTATAGTTTAAACAAAAAACCGGCCAAGTGCGTGTCGGACCACGCAAAATGAAGGGTTCCGTAGTTGGGACGAATTTATCGCAAGAACAAACTTAACATACTAGTTGAATAACATGTTTCCCCATACATTCCAAGTTGGTTTCAAATTTATTTCACATAAACTTACAAGGGCATTTATGAAATGTCAGAAGCTAGGTGCACGGTTACAATTGGTCGTTTCCTATGGCGAAGAGTCGGCAAAAAACTCCACGGTTACTTTTTTAAAAGTAAATGGTTTTTACAATGTTTTTAAATACAGTGTTCAAAGGTATGAGAGGACTGTGTAGGTCTATCAACAAGTCCCAGGTACTAAGCAAAATATAAAATGGTCCACTGATCTAAAGTCTGTTAAGCCTACAACGTTCTCACATTCACAAAATCTAAAAGAAAAGAATAAAAATGATAAATAAAATAATAAAAATAAAGACCTATTTAAACCAAATGCCATGACTGCCACTACAGCTGTAACAAATCTAATTTAATAAAAAAATATAGAATATTGTAGGTATATAATGTCTAATAATGAAAAGATTATGTCAATGAAGTATGTAAAAAAAAGGTAAAATAAAATTATAATCGTAATTTGGGAGCAGTTAATAGACATTTACATAGTTATAATAATAATAATAATAGGAGATTCCTCTCTCAGGAGCCCTGACCACCGGTAGCTTGGACCCTGTTCCCGATACCGGTGGGCTACTATTTTTTATATTTTTAAATGTTTTTGTTTTCCGTTTTCTTTTTATAAAAATATTTAAAAACGTAACTTATATGTAAATAAATGAAATAAAGAAAATAATAATAAATTATTTATTTCAGATTCATCTTTTGATTACATCCATATTTGTTAGTACAATTGCGAGCTTACAAACTAGTGTTAGTAGTAATTAATTAATTATTGATTGCCATACGTTTTAATTAAATAATATATAATTGTAATTTTTTTATTTTTTTTTATTTTAGTTATGCCGTTAATGAAGTACCAGAGAAACCACATGTGCAGAAGGAATTATTGTCAAACTTCCTTGTCTTCAACGTAATCTTTAATCTTATAATATGCTTTCTTGATAAGGACACGTTTGATGTGGGTTTTGAACTTTCCATCGCTAACTACTTCTGTAACTGACTTTGGCAACTTGTTATAAACGCGAATACTGTATAAAAAAAATGAGTTACTAGTTTTAGTTAAACTAAATTTGGGTATCACAATTTCATGTTTACTACGGGAGTTTATATTATGGAAATCACTTCTTATTTTCAAAAGTCCTAGTTCTTGTGAACATACAAAATACTTTCTAAAATATTAAGAGAAGGCTAAGTTAGTATATCAATTTCTTTGAATTTATTTGTATGGGACTCAGGACCCATTTTATACACTGCGCGAATTGCCCACTTTTGTAAAGTGAAAATTGGATCTACGTCAGCTGCCCATGCCTACAACAGAACGCCATAAGCACTACGTACGTTCTAAGTACTGTGGAAATAAGCAACGTATACTAACCTAACTATGGCTACATCAGTCAATTGCTTTATTTGTCTTACTGCATATGCAGCTGAACTTAATCTACCTGAAAGAGCTCTAATGTGGGCGCCCCATTGCAATCTCGAATCTAAAGTAATTCTACGCACAAAATTGAGAGATTTACCATGTTTTTTTAAGACCATAGACTTATCTTATAGGTTTTCCTGTAATCTATAAGCATAGAACTATTCTCTGCATTTTTTTCAAAATTTTAGGCTCAGCAGTTTCGGAGATAAGAGGGGGGAATGGTAAATTTTCATGTACTTTCTTAAATATCTTTAAAAGTATATATTTAATTATTATAAAAAAAATGTATTTGAGATCCTCGCAATAAGCCCTTTCCCATTTGATATGTCACACGGTACAGAACGCAAAACTTTAGTTTTAAATATTCTTATTTGCCCCCCAAAAGTGACCCCCATATTCTAAATTCATTTATTTACGTTACACGTTCGTGTTTGGGTCATAGAAATAAATAAGTGTACCAAATTTTAAGTAAATTGGTCCATTAGATTGAAGCAAATTGGCTGTGACAGACAGACAGACAGACACACGAGTGATCCTATAAGGGTTCCGTTTTTTCCTTTTGAGGTACGGAACCCTAAAAAAGAAAAACAAGCCCTCATTACTCAAGTCTATGGCGGTCAAAGTTTTCGACGAAATAAATGTCTCTTGAACCCATTATTCTTTGACTCAAAAGATAGGTAGGTTAAGAAATATATAATTTCCGCTTTCTTCAAGCAAAGGTAAGGAGGTAGTTTTAATAACACCTATCTAACTATCAACTAAGTAGTGAATTCACATATATCAAAACAGGCATTTAATTAATAACATATACCAACTCAAGGACTTGATTTCTGTAGCAAAATCCACCCAAAATCTCGTCAAAGAGACCTGAACTATATCTGAACTATCTAATTTGTGATATTAGCAAAGTTTATTCCAGTTATTCCTAAACGTGTGTAACAGAGCAAAAAAAGATAGGTACCTATTTCAATTCTAGGAATAGGAAAATTGAATTTTCTATTATGGTCTAAGATCCTACCTAGAGACGACCTTCACCCATCTGTTTAATGGATGAAAAGTATTTTATTATCAAATTTTGTATGTTAAAAAATATATCGCTAGTGGGTTGGTTAAACAATTCCTGGCCAGACAACGATTAATAAAAAAATCCAAAAATGTTATTTTTTTCAAATATTGCACTCATTCGTTTAACGAAAAATTAATTTTATTTTAGTAACACAATAATGTTTCTCTTAAAAAGCACTATCTATTGATATATCACTTTAGTCTATTGGGCGTTATCCTAAACTTAGTAATAGTCACCTATTTAGGTCATTAACTCCTAATTGACTAACAATTGGCAAAAGTCCATTTAGTAGCAAAGGTTCTCCTTGAAAAGCTCTTTCCATTGGTATATATTTTGCAATTTATAAAAAAAAAAAACATTTTTGAAGTTTTAATTAATCACAGCCAGGATTTGTTTAGCCAACCCAATCGCGATATATTTTCTAACATACTAAATTTTATTTATAATACTTTTCATCCATTAAACAGATGAGTGAAGGTCGTTCCTAGGTCGGGTCCTCTAATAATAGTAATGTAGTAGTGGTTACATACAACCTATAATGATTCTTGATGGAATATCTAGAATTGTGTGTTATTAACCCGCCTGGGATTTAATATTGAGATATTGAACCTAGTGGTTTAATGTTGAACCTTAATACGCTAGAGGGCAGATGAGAAATTGTTCAGATACTATAAAATATATACTTGCGTTGCTCCACGGTTTCACCTGCCGTCAGTTCGGCTCTTCCTCGTAATGCTCGGTTCTCGTCTTCGGCCCCCAACCCACCACGCGTCGCGTTGCCCGCCCTTTTTGGTTTTTCTTTTTTTTCTTTTTGCTCGGCTCTTAAGTGTCGTAGCGTGATATGAAATAGCCTATACCCTTCCTCGAGAATCAGGCTATCAAATGTAATACAATTTTTTCAAATCCGCCTGGTACTTAGTTCCAGATATTAGCGCGTTCAAACAAACGAAAAAACAAACCCTTCAGCTTTATTATTAGTATACAGGGTGGCAGGGACATCGGCGCGAAGCCTGTTACCATGTATTCAGTAAATGATTCTGAAACCCCCTGCGTAGAAATTTTTCGTCGGTTATTTTAAAAAAAACCTGTTCCATACGTTTTCACCGCCTAGGCATTGCACTTTTCTGTCCTTGACACCCTGTTTATATAAACGCCCCTTTATTCATAAACATTGCTTAAAGATAAGTAATGATTAGCGACTGTTTATACATACATATATTTGTCGTTTAAACGTCTCTTAACTTTAATCATCGTTTATGAATAAACCCCTAAGTATAGACATATGAGTATAGACCAACTTCGATAAAATCGATAATTATCTCTACCAACAATACTGGCTGCTGACCTTGATTTAATCCATCAAGGTTCAAAAACCGAAATATGACGTAACATATAATTTATTTTAATTAAATTAATAGACAATGACAGACTTCAAAGTTCCTAATTTATACGAAACCACGGATCACAGCAGAAAGGGATTTAATTCGATTACAACGCATGAAATACGATTCTTTGGTGAACCGATTTTAATCGACGAATCGATTAAAAGTCTTGTTACTATGATGATTGTGTTTTTACAAGAGTTATGAAAAATTCTGAAATGAGTGATGTAATGTTACCATATATAAATTAAAAAAATCTTAATGACATGTGTATCTGACTGTTTTTGTTTTCCAGTATAGAACTCAGTAGCAGCCTGGATTTGAGTCCAGTTGATGGCAATAACTCGCTCTCCCTACTACTTTCGAGAAATACAGGCATCGTGATTTTATTTATGGTATTTTCAATTTAATTAGCTCAAACTGGCGTGCTTAGTAGCAATTCAAACGAAAGTAAAACGTAGAATATTATTAATAATCCAATATTAGATTTCAACCAAAAAATAAAACTTCTTCTGTTCCATTTTCCAACAAGGTTACAAAAAATAATGACCACGTTAACTCATTTAGTGCTTCAAGAGAGTCACGTAAAGGTCTGCTTATTTGTGCAGAGGGGACGTGAGAGGAATGGCCGAGCACTGCCAGAGATTAATTCGCGTATAGTCGGCGACAACACCACCACTACGTGATCATAATTCATTATAACTAGATTTGTTTACGACTAGGAAATAGCCTGGGAATCGGAGAAATCTTGGTAATTTACAAGACTTGATTGGGTTGCCAGGTGTTGTTGGAAAACACAATGCAATATTTTATGCCTGGCTATGCATTGGGCAAACCGTATTTACATAATGGGTTTCGCCGTATCATATTTTGTCATGGGGATTGGAAGCAGCATATGTACAGTAGGCCGCACGTCAGTGGTAACAACACCAGTATAAGCTGGCTTCTTAGGGCCAGCACAGACTGGTGGACGGGACGGCAGAGGATTTTAAATTTATCAATTGAATTTTTTATCTAATATCTAAACTTATCCAATCGAAATAAGATAAATATTTCAATGCTCGGTGATCGACCTTGGAGCAGCGCAGTGCAGTTTTCTCTGGAGCATCGAAAAGCACGCCTCTAGAGGATACCGCGACGGGGGGCGGCGGTATGCGCTGGTAATCAAATCCCGGCGAGCGGTGGCTACTCGACGGATGTCGCAGCATACCGGCGGATTCTCCGGTAAGCTGGTGGGCGCTCGCGGTATCGCAGCTTGTCAGGGTGCGCTGAAGCATAGAGGAATCCTCCTCGAAGCTCTGCCCTGCGACAGTGTTCGCGGGACCTTATTCTATTAAAAATACGTACTACGCTAGGCCAACTCAAGGTTTTGACGGGAACATTAGTACGTAAGTGTTCCCGTTGATGAAGTTCGGTCGATTGTACTATTAATATTAATAGTACAGTAAAATCATGGATTAAATATCCATGATTTTACTAAGCGATTCGGGTAGTGCCAAACTGTTAGTGATACCTACGTTAAACCAATTAGTTATGCGGGTTACAGTAAACACATGCAAGGCGAAACATTTCTCCTGTTATGTCCAGTCTTTATTTACAAGGGGTGTCCTGAAAACGATACCGTGTTAGCCAAAGGGTGTCGGTGTAATTAAAATTATTTATTGCTCTTCGTCTATCATTAGTGAGGGAGCTAGCGTTTACACGTCTGAAATATTAGCTGGGTCCCTAGCCCCTTGGATTGAAAATAAGCTTTTAAAACTACATAAAGTAAATTTTATCCGTAACCAAAATTGTTCATTATTGGATCTTCTCTCGTACAGACAAATCAATCTGCCTAGCCTTTTCCCAACCAAGTTGGGGTCGGCTTCCAGTCTAACCGAATGCAGCTGAACACCAGTATTTTACATGGAGCGACTGCCTACCTGTTCACCACAACCCAGTAACTGTGCAATATGATACCCCTTGGTAAGACTGGTTGTCAGACTTTCGGGCTACTGACGAACCGTAACGACTGTCAAAGATCCATGAATGCCTTGACCAACGTGCTTTCCGAGGCCCGGAGGAGTATTGGCATGTAAAGATGGTCACCCATCCACGAACCAACCCCGGCAAGCTTAGCTTAACCAGATGGATCGACCCGTGCTGCTGTTTAAATGACTTAGCCTCGAGATCCTTCTTTCGTGCAGACAAACCATTCATATTCTTTACATTCAATAAATTTTGACATTTTTACCATGCGGTATCGCTGTTTGTTCTGGCACCATTCTAGCACTACACTCCCTATTACACAACTCTTTCTTTACTTACCAACCTTAATAAAAGAACGTCGCGCTATTCGGTCTGCATCTAATTCGTCACTCCGCCATTTGGTCACGTAGAGTAACTGTGGTGACGTCACGGCACACCACTTCATTACGAACGTCGTGTGCGCGCATAATGGCACAGAGTGAAAAATGCACAGCCTTACCACTAGAACCGGTTATTATGCCGCGAAAGCTTTTACTTAGATTCTGGTAGACTGTGGCGCTTTCCTAGTTTTCTTTGTAGGGCTGTTCAAGTCGGGGTTTTTTGTGGCTATTGTTAGTGTTATACGAGTTAGCAGTTGTTCGTGTATTGTGGAGTTCATTTGTTTCTTTTATAAATGTTGTAAGAAAGGTTCTGGGAAAATTGCTTTTATATGAAAACAGTTTGTAGGTAGTCAAAACTTTCTGATATTAATCATTCCATCTCTTTTCAAGAACAGGACCTTTGACTTGATGGGAGCTGTGGGTATCTAAAACATCGTAAGGAAACCGGTTTGCCTGAGAGGTATTTCTCGACGTAATCTGAAACCAAGTCAGAGGCCCATGGGCGGCTTTAAACTCTGACACGGACATATTTTAATGACTATATTTTACCAGCATTTTTAAAGGCACACAACGCTGGCAGCATTGCCGCCGGAACTGCCGCAGGCTTACCGCCGGGCGAGCAGCGTTGTGCCCGGCTTGCTGTAGAAAGGAGCCGCCATACAAAGTAGTGCCGCTCGGCAAAAGGCGACGTACTGTGCCGCCGAACACTGTTATCGCCTTTAGATGCAATAGTAGTTATTAGAAATGTACCCAGAGCGTTATACAATCTCTTAAGACTTAAACATGATTTTGATAAGGAAGCTGGGATCAGAAAAAAAGTGATGATACCAACTTAATTACTTACGCAAAGGAAAAACGATGACCTCAGCTATAATATTGAGGTTTACTGTACTCGTAATTTACTGTGGACAGAAAACAGACACACACCAATAGTTTACGAAACATAACTCATAGTAGTAAATACTTGGCACTTCAAGCGTCCACGTTCGTATGTAATTTATGGTCGACATGACAAGCGATGCGATTTATCTTCGCGTACATACAATTGACTTTTGTACATAAGCCTTGTGACGGTGGGAACTATAGTTTTCTTATTGTTTTTTTCATTCACTAGTGCCTATACAACTTATACAGCAACCTGTATAAAAATATGTATTAGAAAAAAAAGGAAAGAAAGAAAGAGTTTTTATTGAGACTCGAACAGGAAATCACACATTAAACATAAATAAAAAACAGAGTAACATTAAAATTTAAAGAAAGAAGTCCTGTACGCGGCCAAAACGCTCCTATCACAGCATGATGCCGCAATATTTAAAAATAAATAAAAATTTCGCAGCGCTGGTATTCTGATAGGGCCCGCAGTGATGTCACGGAGAGATATGTACAGATATAAATAAATATAATAAAAACATAAACCAATATTTATCCAAGGTGAACTAAAAGGTTTTAGGTGCAAAAATTATTTAGTACTTCTATTTTTTTTTTAAAGGGAATTGTGATTTATGGCTACGTGGAGTTTATACTGACCAGTATTTTATTGGTACATTTTGTTCTCAGGGCTGAGAGTTGAGCATTTTTTTCTCCCGGTTCATCCTTTTTCATTGCCAACCTTTTTTAGATAACATGGCGCTTGAATTTCCGAAAAGAGTAAGAAGTGAGAGAGGTGTAATGGAACAGCCACATTTTTTTTACTTATGATAGAAATCCCACTATCGAGACTTCAGCTGCCATTAAGAAAGTATAATGAGAAAACTCAATAGACAACACACACGTAAAATAGCCCGAAGCATAGTTGCCATATTTTGCTTCAAGAGTCGCAAAATATTTTATTATACTAGCGACCAACCCCTGCTTTGCACGGTTTTTACGACTTGACAAAACATAAAACAAATATTTGTTATATTTTAGTTAAAAATTAAGATATTACACATAAACCTTCCCGAATAAATTCTCTAAATGATGTTGAAAACCGCATCAAAATCCGTGGCGTAGTTTAGATGAACAACGCGGTCACACAGATACGATAAGCGAGTTCGATTTATAATAAATGTATTTGTATATATATAGAATTATAGATACTCAGTAACCTAAATTTTCAACAAGAGTATTAGTGGGTGTATTTGAGTGCAAGGGCAAATTAATTAGGTAACCTCTTCAATTGCCGTGAATACCGTATTATTTTCTTGTAAAATATCAAGGTACTTCGGTTATATTAGAGATAAATCTCCTTAAGAGTCGGTAACTATGGTAGCGTAGGCAATTAAGACAGTAATTGTTTGAATAATATAAAATTAATATTAGATGATACGGCAATTGTTTAACAAACAACAACTATTGTTTTTGGTATTTAATACCATGATAATAATTTGATGTTTAATTAGGTATTTGATTTAACTATACCGACGCAAGTGGGCGTATACAGGATGTTGATTTGTGTCTTTGCTGTGTTTAAGGATCAGTTTATGAAAAACCGGTTGAGTGCGAATCTGACTTGCACAAGAAGGTTTCGTTCCACCGTACTATATTTTAGCAAAAAAACGCCGAAAAAACATGCCATTTCTTGTATGGGGACCCCCCTTTTATTTTTATTACTATTATATTTTTATTAATTGATGTTATAACGGTTCATGAGATACAGCTCGCTGACAGACAGACGGACAGCGGAGGTTTAGTAATTCCGATATCCGTATCCGTATTCCGGATTCCGTATTTCCGGGTTCCGATTGGCACCTTTCGGGTACGGCACCCTAAAAACTTCCTCGTTGGTGTAGTGGTCGCAAGCGCTACTGCTGAGTATGACGTCCTGGGTTCCATTCTCAAGTCGGACAAATTGTTGTTGGGTTTATTCATCTGGAAATTCTAAGTAGCAGAATGAAGTCTTATTTGTGCCCAGTTGATGGCAATAGGCTCGCCCAATGTTACATGGGACTTAAATATAACTGGCGAAATGTGGGTGTACTATAGTTACACCTTAGCCTAACCCTTCTGAGATTACGGGCTTATGTGATGTTATGTTAAATTATAAATCTTAATAGAATATTAATCCGATTGTCTTTGAGAACGGACTGCTGGTATAGTTCTTTATTCTATGGTTTGTGCTTGGTTGTTCTGAAAACATACCGTGATGACAAAGTGGCAGACCACCCTAACGATAACTAATATTCTGAAGTCCTGTTTCGCCACCTCCGTATAGGTTCCGGATAATTAATCTGGCTTTCACAGACATTTTTTTTTATTTGTCTGGTTGATGTTGCCTATCTGGATACCTACTATGAAACATTACTTTAATTATAAATATGAATTTATTACAGATTTTTATTCATATTCATCAGGTTAATTTAAACCGAAATATAGCGGAAAATCCACACCTGTATTCACGTCTATAGAACCTAATATTGAAATCAATTTGTGGTGTGATAAAGCCTCACAATTTTGGTATTATTTGAAATGTTATTGAACTTAATTAACAGCAATCATTATATTGGATTAGCATTTATAATTGGACTACTTTATTTTATCAATTAATTATTATGGGTAATATTACGGCTAGCTCCAACCTGTTGGTAGGTATAGGTTTTAGTATTTTATATTGTGAAAATGTAATTTCCAGTATGTCTGTGGCAAGATGGCCGACTGCTTTGTATCACGTTAAACAACAAAACTAAAAATTCACACATGAAAACACTAGTTTATTATTATAAACTAGTGTTTTCATGTGCGAATTACACATAACAAAAAAAATAAAAATAAATGTGATATTTTTTTTATCGTGTATAATGAGATACACGATAAAAACACGATAAAAAAATATCACATTTTTTTTTTCGATTAGTTTTGATATGTCTTATTATAAACTAGTGTTTTCATGTGTGGTTTGGACACAGAAAGGATTGGCTCTCATAAGAAATCTTATTCGTTATAGTATTGATATTTGGCTCTATTGACTAATGAGTTTGCCGACTACTGGGTTAGGCAGGTGTACCTGTAGTACATCCACGTTTCGTCGGTATGTTTAAATAGGGGCGAGCCTATTCCCATCAACTGTAAAACTCCTAATGGAAAAACCCAATAACACTTTGGCTGAATTGGGAATAGAACCCAAGATCTCATGCTCAGCAGTAGTGCTTCCGACCCCTTTTACCTTCAGCATAGTCCAAACTAACTTGAAAACTAACTTTTATTTTAACAGGTGTTTAAAACTGAATTGAATAAAAAAGAAAAGAAAGAAAGAAAACATTTATTTGGATACAGTTCGTGAAACACAAAATACCGTGTGCCTCAAAAAGGTTCATTTCAGCATTAATGCCAGGACAAATGCTGTCTGACGCTGGTTTTCTAATGAACCCTTGTAAGGACAAGTGACGGGGAGTAGTCAAAGTCAAAGTCAAACAATTTATTTCAATTAGGCACATAAAAGGCACTTATGAACGTCAAATTTACAAAAAATAGAATTGATTCTAGTCGCCCCTTCCAAAAGGTAGTTTTCGTATGGAGAAGAATGGGCAAGAAACTCCACCGTTACTCTTTTAAAATGTTTTTACAATATTATTTAGTACAAACAGTTTCAATATACCTAATACAAAAACAATAAAAAACGCGAAAACAACAAGAACTGTCCAAGCCAAAACTGTTCTTAGCGATTAGCTAGATTGATGATTCGTGCACCGTGCACTCAGAATTTCACAAAGCGCAACAGGCCGCCAACCGCGGCGGACAGATTAGATTAAAAAAAAAAAAAATGATAAAATTTATTTAAACATTGTTACAATTATTACCTTAAAATTAGTACATAATAATTCTATCTATAACTGTTGGTGACATTCATTACGTTAAAGCGATGGTCCCCAAACTAGGCGGTGCCTGTATCTTGGGGACCTGAGTTGTGATACATAATTATATATTTTAGTGTGACAATAGGTAATTAATTGCCAACAACTATACAAAATCTAAATTAAAATTTGAATGAGATCAAAAATAAAGTAGTTTTAAACAAAATAAAATACAACACTTAAATTGTGTTAAAGAAAATTGGAATTTGGAATTTGGACTTTTATTGATCAAGACTAAAACTAAAACTAATAAAAGTAATACACAATCATAAAAAATAAAAGATGTGGGTATGAGCGTGTGGGTGTGTCTGTCGTGTTAGTGAGATTCCGAGTGTGACGTATGTTATGAGAAAGCTTTCGGATTCATCGTATGAAAGACCAAAGGACCATTTTTTTATCACTTTTTTACATGCAGAGAAGGTGAGATCTTTTAAGTCAGAAGGCAAAATACTGGTGCCCTTGTTATATACAAAAGTGTGTAGGTACGCGGGCCACGTCTGGTTAGAAGAGAGTCTCTTGGAAGCGGAATGTAGAAGACGCGTTTGGAAGTTAATGAGTGGTAGTCTGGTCTGGTTTTTTTTTTTTTTGTGTGTATGTGGGCGTTGAGGATAAAAAGTTGGCGGACACGAAGAACTTGAAACTCTTTGTACAGAGAGTCAGTGGGGTAAAAAAATGGCTTTTTTAAAAGTACTTTTATAACAGCTCTCTGAGATCTTTCGAGCTCAATCATTGTCGTTTTTCCTGCACCACCCCAAATTGATATGCCATATTGTATGATGGACTGGCATATAGCGAAATAAACCGTTCGCAGGATGTCTTTTGAAGTACGGTCTCTTAATTTCTTAACTATATTTATTAGTTTCCTTACTCGGCCAGAAAGAAGTTGAATGTGCGCTTTAAAAGATAGGTTTTCACCGAGACTATATATACACATACACTATAAATACACCGACTGTTATTTAGTTTTACGACAGAAAAATTACTGCGAGCTGTTTCAATAAAATATATGAATAATAATAACACCTAAGACAAAAATGAGTCATAAATAGGTAATCTAACACGATACGGAGAAAGTGAAGTACCTATATCAATAAATGAAGTAAATACAATGTTATTAGAAAAAGGTGAGCGTCATTTATTACGATAATTTTCTTTTGCGGATCAGTATTATTAGTCAGTGTTAATACTGTTTTTCTTTGCAGGTTGATAATTTTTAGAGCTTCCCCGAAACTGATTCCTAATTATACAGTGGACCTCATCCATTTATCAGATTCAAGCAAATATTGTGACCGGATCGAGGAAACTCCATAACGTTAATGGGCGATTACCTCGGAGCATTCAGGTTACATTATGTACCGTGTACCTATGAACAGATTGAGGACATTGTTTATTCATGTGTACCTGACCTATCTTTGTCAGTAACTTTGTTTTACTATTAATTTAGTAAGCAGCTTCTGGCCTTCTGTCCAATGTGTTTTTATAATTTGTGTATACTTCAGAAGTAATACCTAAATACTAAGCATCTGTTTTTTATAAGTTGTGTATACTTCAGAAGTAAGTAATACCTAAATACTGTTTTAAGCTTATTTTACGTATACCTAAGTTGTTAGTATACTTCTATACCCAATATCTGTAATATTATAAGTTAAAGTCGCTTTTCGTTCTTCCTTCATGTGGTTTTCACCATAATCTAGAGAATGTTCGGGAAGGTTTATGTGTATAACGTAATAATACATATAAGAAAATTGCTTTAAAAAAATCTCGATGTTTTGACAAGTCGTAAAAACCGTGCGAAACAGGGGCAGGTCGTTAGTATGGAATAAATAAACTAAATGTCAATTGCAATTTGAGTTTAATCAATGTCGCCCATGGGCATGTGACCCCCGTATGTTTCTGAATATTCGTGAAAAAATTATTAGGACGGCGGATCACTGTTTTTATAACTATGTTAAATATTCTAGTCACAGTAAGTATAAAATATTATTATTTTTGAAATTTATTTTGTAACAATGTATTCTTATTTTTAACTTCTATCCATCGAAAATATTAACGGAATATTGAAAGAAAAACACTGCTGTCCGTGTTCTTAAAACTACGTTTTGACCACCTTATTAGCTGCTCTAAAGATTCAAAGGCCGTGGCTCATTCTTGTCAAAAAAACCGTGTTGAAAGTAAGTAACTCAATCTTAAAATATAAACGGCAAAGCAGTCACTAATCTATCCTCGTATTTCCCTTATAAAGGAACCTGCATCAGCTACATGTACATCGGTCCCCACAGACGACGACAATGTAATTCCGACGGCCCGGAGTCCGGAGAGGTCACGGTACAAATGACGAACAATTAGCTGCACCTATTATGTTGATTGTGGACAGAGTGCCACGTTACTGTGTGGATGTATTTCTGTTGAAGTCTGATATAAATAGAAGCTGTGACTTCTTTCGTGTGAGAGGTTACACTCGTGAGAGTATTCATTTTTTTTAAACGTGCACATAATCTGCAAATATTTGGTACTTATGTCAAAAAATCATAAGGAAGGCGCCGGTGTCTGCCACACAGTTAATATTAGCACAGATATCGTCGTTAACTCAATCTTTAAAATGCTCAAAATGCTGTACTTTGTGTTTATGTATAGGACAGATGAGTTGTACCGTTTACCGAGTTGTATTTGACCGAAAAAGCTTGGTTGTTTTCTGCCAACCCCATGCCTCGATGCCGACCGTTATGCAAATGGCCGCCACGCCATCGAGACGCAAACAAATTGCAATTCCCATGGTGCACCTAGGAAACTATAGTGTATAAATGTAGACATTTAATATGGATTATTAGGGTATTATCGAAATTATTATACGTATAATTACTCAAATAACAAAAAGAAAACACACCACACTGTACACCACAGAATACTTTATTTAACACACTGAAACTGCACACATTTATAGTAATTACTTATTATGGTACTTACTTGTTTTATTCTCATTGTATTATGGTCTTAGTTTATGTATTATTATTATTTCTTAAATTTATGATATGCTCAAATACAGATATATATTTTTATTACTTAATGTATAATCTCACTTAATTCAGTGAAAAATAATACTAACCCGATATAAGAGGTCACGCAGGGGGACGTCACTATGTCATTCCATAGGTAATTGTCGAAAACCAGCGCTGTTGACATTGGGTTCGTCTGAATTTCACAGCATTTCGCTGAGCAATGACCTGTTCTTGCACAGATGCGACGCACAGCATTATTTTTCTTAATATTTGTTATAAAAGTAGATAATTGCAATTAGCATTTTGCTTTTGTTGTTTATGTTGTCATTTGCCAATGTCACAAGAGTGCTAAGAGTACGTAATATAGTCTTTGGTCCGTGGCCTTGACATCAACCAATGAACAACATTTTTTTATTTTTTTATTGGTTGAATACAGGGCCTTTGGCTGCTTTTGTATGTGTGTATTTTATGTCATTTTCCTTTTTATGTGCGTTTTGTTTGTGCAGAATAAACAATTTTTCTTTCTTTCTTTCTTTCTCTTCTTTCTATCAACATTATTGTTACTAAATAAATTATTATTAATTATTATTATTAAAGAAGAGCGCTATGGTTTCGGTGATGATTTTTTAATAATTCCTGGTAGAAAATTATATAATCGATTTGAAACTAGTTTTTGTGAACATATTATAATACTTGTTCTGGTGTTATATTCTCTAAAACTTATATGATTGCAAACTCACTTAATGCTAAGACAGCACTTAATGAACGACTTAAGTAAACAAGTCTTCATAACTCGAAACCCATGCTTTACCCGTGGGAGCACTCAACTGATGCGGTACAATTAGGTGCATCATTATGCTGATTGCGGGCACAGATTGACACGTGTCCTGTATTGTAAGTACTTGTAACTTACTGTGAAAACGGTTTGGTGAGAAGTGGGTGGTAGTGGTAGTGTCTGGATCAATTTATGGTTATGTGACGAGGATTCCATCTATGATCGAAGAGCTTTACCTACTCTCCGGTTGTGGACAAGGCAGGAAATGCAACTGCCTGTACGCTGTAGTCTTTTAATTTTTATGACATCCTTAAAAATCACTGAATGAACACCACTACTTACTTACCTTACCTTGCTTATTTGGTTTAGGTATGAATTGTTCGTGGTTCAGGACATTCCGTTTACTTCTCTATCCATCCTGCTATAATCACGGAAGATTTTTTTTTACACTCAATGTAAAAAAATGTGAAGTGATTTTTCAATTGTGGGTGATCTATTCCTTTGAAAATGACCAAGCTTTTGGGTTCTTTGCCAATTAATGTGGTAATGTAAGGTTGAACAACTCACATCATTATTAGAATGGGAATGATAGACGATAAACATGACAACACCGTGTAAAAGTACGATTGACAGACGATGGTCGATGGCAAGAAGACGAAAGTAAATACAGCGTGTAGCAGAAAGGTGTGTCATAGTAATCGCTAAAAAAATATCAACTGTCGCATACAAAATTTCAATACCTACTCGACCCAAATGTATGGGACTGTTGATATTTTTTTTCTCGATGACGATGTTGGTCCTATGGAGAAACTTGTTCAGTTTGATGGCCTGTACCACACCCTTAAATATGACCACCCCTTTCTGATACAAGCTGTATAAGTGAATTTTTTTTCAAGACAAATCGTTTTACTTGAGAGCGTTTATCCTAAAAGTTGGCAACGTCGCAAATAGCTGTCAAATATTTACCTGTTTTTGTTTAATTTTGCAATATTACTGTATGGAAATATGAAATGTGGCTAACTAGGGAACTAAAATATGGATTATATAATTAATAATAATAATAACTAATATTGTTTCACCGATTACTTTAGATGTAAAAAAAGTATTTGGAAACTTTCCAAATGCCTTTTTACACCTAAAACGGTAACAACATCAAATACAGTGTTATAATTGCAATTCATTAATATTATTATTCTAGTTCGCTAGTTAGCCACATTTCATATTTCCATACAGTAATATTGCCAAATTAATCAAAACAGCGAAATATTTGACATCTATTTGCGACGTTCCCAGCTTTCAGAATAAACGCTCATATCACCCAGATCCCACATTATTTGCGATTATTTATTTGTATACCCAATATACTGTAGTAAGTAGTGACTACCACCCAAAACTTTTTAGAGAGAATCTGTGCAAAGACAAATACGATTTGTCTCTATCGGTTCGGCCATTTATACGAGTATGTTGGCTGTAAATAAATGTTACGTGTATGCATGTGGCAAACATCTTTGTTTATCGATGCTGGGCCGTGAAATTACTAAAAGATGAAGATGTAGAAATAAGAAAGCACTATTGATAACTTTCAATGGAAAGCAAAGAGAGAAAAAATATATCTGAACAATACAAATTTTTTTTCCGTCCGTCGTCAACACGTATTTTTTCTTGTTTTACGTAATCGAAACATTACGGCAATACATTGAGTAGGCAATACGTTAGAATGTGGCATGACGTCACTGCCCGGTAGATTTTATATCGACTTGTGACGTAGCTAACCCTCCTCTAACTTTAATGCATTTTATCTAAACTATTTTTTATTAATATGATAAAGCAAAAAATACGTGTCTTAATTTGTTTATTGTCTGACTGACGGATTAAATTGTTTTTTTTCCCCAGTCAACATCCCTATTATGACACACGTTATGAAATAATACATACAAAGTAGGCCATAGACTGGATTTAAATAATTGAAAAGTTTCATAGTAACAAATTTTGGATTAGTGTATAAGGTTCGCCCCACATCTGGGGCCCTACTCCTTCCTTCCTTCTCCTCTCCTCCTCTCTTATTTTATTCCTTCCTACTGCTTCGCTCTCTTTCTCACTTACGGTATGTCCGTAAGTGAGACGGAGAACAAAGCGCCCGTAACGACGGCCGAAAGTGCGGATTACGCTTAGGGAATAGGCCCCCAGACTTAATCGTAACTAGCGTGGCAATGTAGGTGTACTATCACAGATCTGCCTACCCCACTTCTGAGCACGCAGGTGTAATAAAAAAAAATTATGGTACAAAAAGTACAGCTGCTGTCGAAAGAGAAATAACATACTCAATGACTACCGGTCGATCGCGATTGACCGATTGATCACGGCTATTAGTCCAGTGGGTAGAGGCAAAACAAAAAAAAAAGATATATACATACCTAATAATATTTTTTAAGTAAAAAATGGGTAGAACAGACCACGCAACGTAATCACCTATTGCTGCGCGCATAATCTTGTATCATTTTTCAATCGCATTCCATCACGTTATTTATCCTCTCATTCACGCAGTAGCTCAGACGCAATGATCACGCTACTATAAATAATTAGTTACAAAGAATATTTTTCAATTTTGTTTTTTCCCTCTTAATAAAATAAATAATACTACAATGACGTAATTGTATACCGTTTCATTTAGAATTTCAAGAAGTATGTAATTGGTAAATCGCATAGGGTTTCGTCAGTAAACAGTAGATCTTGGGTCTAATCAAGGTGGCCACCCCTGCTCTACGCGAATATCCCTAAGGATGTCACCACAATTCACTGTAACACCTGCAATCAAAACTACCCTCGGCCTCCCAAATTGTCTATTGTTCTACAATTTGTTCATGTCGCTCGTCGCCTCTGCGGAGACACTGGTCAATACTGCTCATTACACGAGACAACCCTAGCTAAACAATTCCAACAAGCAAAATTCAACCTTATTTCATGCGAAACAGAGACCTTTCGATCTGTATGAAAGTCATTAACAGTCCAAGATTAGAGTTGTTACTGAGTTATGCGAAATTGAAATTTAATTTGTAGGTGATAAAGGTGGATAAGGTAGTATTGGTAAGGTGGTCGTTAAGGAAGGATTAAAGACAGACGAAACTAAAGGATACGGAGGCAAAGAGGTTGAAAGCGGCTTTGTCTAAGGAGCCATTGGTCTTTTGAAATAATATTGTGAAAGTGTCGGAATATCTTAGAGGTTTAAAGATGAATGGGCTGCAGGAAATAGTTGGAAGAGTTATTAGTGGAGATGAGTTCACGTTCAATTAACTACTGAACTGACTTGTCAGATTTAGAATTAGCAGAAATATGTATTACTTGTGCAGTGTTCTATGTTAGACTGCTGATGGAAATTAGTCATAGGCACATAGATTTTTAGACAGACTTTGGACAAAACTGATAGACACTGATTGAAATTATTTGGTACTATAGCTGCGCCCCGCGGTTTCATCCGCATAAGTCTCGATCCCGTGGGAATATGTAAGAAAAAGTATCCTATGTTCTAACCTAAGTCATGGTCTACTCATGTACTCATGTGTAAAAATTCATCTATATCAACTCGGTCGTAGCGTAAAAGTGAACAAACAAACTCACTTTCGCATTTATAGTATTAGTTAGGACATATAATATAATAATATTAATTTAGAATAGCATGAGAAGCGTTTCTCTACAAAAAAATTACAAAAAATGTCTTAAAAAAATTGCGAGGGAATTCTTGCCCAATGCAGTCTGTTTGCTGTTATGGCTTTGATTTTATTTGAACCAGTCAAAAAATTAAATGTTTTTCGTTGGTAAGCGCTTCACTTGAGAACGGCTCGACCGATTTGCCTATTTTTTGTTTTAAAATGTTTGTGGCCGAAACAGGATTTTACAAAAATATTAAATGGAAAATATTTCCGGAAAATTTTCAAATTTGGGAAAATGTGAGAACGTCCTTTTTATATGTGATTTTTTAATTTCGACAGGACAACATCTAGCGGGTTGGCTAGTTATAAATAAATATGAACTTAAAACTTCAGTCAGACTACTCATTTTTTGAGAAAGGATAAAAATATACATGAAAATATTACCTGAATTCTTAATAAAACAAAACCTATATTTCTATACACCCCGTAACGGAGATGAAAATAAACAGATGACGTACCATTACCTTTCAAATTATAATGAAACAGTCCTGAGTGACAGGTACTTACAGTCTCCCTTCATCCGAGACAAAAATTAACATAAATATAGGGAAATACAATCAAAATTTTCAATGAAACAGGGACAAAAATAATACGTAAATAACCCAGTAAATTTTAGACTGTGGGTTTATTAGCAATATGGGTTTGCTTGAAGATGTACAAAATATAAAAAGTAGTACCTAAGTACTTTAGTGTTGCCATCTGACATTATGTTGGTTTGAGGTCCTTTTGGATGATTTTTTTCGTTGTGCCTTGTGGCTAAGTAATAACTGCCGCGGTGGTCGGTTGGCATTTTTTTTCACATAAGTGAAATAAAATATTTCACGTATTGTACATACGTATGTCACGTAGATTTGACGTGTCTATGTAGTTTTATACCTACATAGGCACGTCAAAGCTACGTCAGCAGTTAGGTGCACGGAACCAATTATTGGTCCTTTCCTCTTGTAAAAATAATTGCTTCTTACACTATAATCAACTAACAGTTGAATTAATCGAAGAAAACAAGTTATTATTGTTACTTCGTATTACAAAAAAATGCATTGAGAGACGATTAGTTTTAAATATCTTCCACCATGTATTAGCCTATTTGATATTATTTTGACTAACTAATAAAACTTACTGTTCTTCATGCAGTCCATACATCATAAATACGTATAATTTCAAGCAACGTTCAACTACAGGCAGGTAATTAAATCCCCCGCGTTACTCTCAGTCCTCTGTCAACGGATAACGTATGAATATTTTTCAGTTTCGTCACAAAGATACACGTTTTTCGCATTTTGTCGCTTATTTGATTATGCTCGACAGTGATTATTTTGATGCTGTTTTTTTAAGATTGAATGGATACAATGACGTATGGTTTGTTTTCAAACTGCATTTAAGAGGGTTTATCCTAAAAGTTGGCAACGTCGCAAATAACTGTCAAATATTTACCTGTTTTGATTCTTATAGCAATATTACTGAATAGAAATAAGAAATGTGGCTAACTAGCGAACTAGAATAATAATAATGAATTGCAATTATAACATTGAATTTGATGTTGTACCCATTTTAGGTGCAAAAAACGCATTTGGAAAGTTTCCAAATAGTTTTTTTACATCTAAAACTAAACTATTCGGTGTTACGATATTAATTATTGCATTTCATAATCAATATTCTATTTCGCTAGTTAGCCAGATTTTTTATTTCCACACAGTAATATTGCCAAATTAATCAAAACAGTGAAATATTTGACATCTATTTGCGACGTTGCCCACCTTCAGAATAAACGCTCTTAAGTGATTTTATGATATTAACAACATAAGTTTAGCAGCACACTTTGATGAACAGAGTATTGCGTGTATGCTCTGATCTCGGGACTTGCATATAAATACTACATATATTTATCATGATATTTGATTAGAAAAGATAAGTAGCAATTAGCATTACAGAGCATTCAAACCTAATGATAAAATGGATATTTTTCACGTCATATAGTTTGTTGATAGGTTTAGTGTGAGGTTAGGTTGGTCTGTCGCCATAACAACAATGTTAAGAGCATTATTGTGTTTCGGCAGTTAGAGGTAAGATAGCGAGTTCCTCTGTGGTTGAGGATTCCGGGTGAAGCTCGCTTCCACTTTCGGCCTGATCGTCACTTACCATCGGGTGAGATGCAGGCTAAGAGCTTCCCCGTTGTGGTAACAAGAAGAATATTTTACTGTTTTCATTTTTATTTGATGTGTATAATTAGTTGGTTAATTATGTAAACGTTTTAATTTGAAATTTAAATTGTTCATTCTTAATTCAATATTACCACTATCCTGAATCAAGAATTTCCGGGTCAAGGAATAGGGGAGTTGTGGCCCGGGGCGACACTTCTTCTTCCCAGATAAAGCTCTTGGAAGTGGTGAAGAGCGGGCGTTTTTAGGGCACTGTCTTATGTAATTTTGAGGTTCAAAAAGTTCTGATTCGCAGCCTAGTTTGAATAAATGACTTTTGATTTCGATTTTTGCAGAACTAGCATTAAACTTACTTACGTAACGTACAGCAGTAACTACCTACGGCCTTTAACATATAACATGAGAGCTTCTAGCTTCCTCACTCTAATGATTCTTAGATGAGATCACCAAACTCCCATTAAGCTCAATCTGAACAAAACGAGGTAAAATAAAAGCGAACATAAAAACAATGGAAAGAAACTTGCTTCTAACAAACAAAAGATTGTATAAGGAAAAATCATCAAAACCCGTGAGATTTCACTAAAATAAAAGGGAACTGAACAAAATGGATACAAGTTCTTAGTAAATATATATAAAAAGATAAGAACAGAAGTTTCATCTATCTATAAGTAGAAGTTCAGAGAAATATTACTGTGGAGACATCTGCATCGCCTCATGCGAACTACGCATCAAAGACCTCATGTCACACAAAAATCCTGCATCGCGCAATTAGAGTTTACCGCGCGTTCGACATATATGCAAGATCCCGACTTCTATCGTTGGTCAGTTGCCCACCCGTTCTTAGGATCCTTCCTTTTCAATAGAGGATGAGTGAACTTTACACCAAGTCCCATAGGTTCAGTTCAACTCTTTTTTTCCTATCCACTTCGTCCTACCTTTCAACTTGGTCAGCTATCAGTGAAAGGGGCCGAGTTGAGTTTAGATTTTTTTTCACTCCTTATGGAGATGATGCTTTTTAAGAAGTGTGCCTTTTGGATTAACTTTTTATGTGGCAAAATTATCTGCTGCGAACTAATGGCGACTCTGTATAAAAACAGACCCGTATTACACTCGAATTAATGCTGTTTAAAAATAGAGAATTTCTTGAAGACACTTCTTACTTCATCTCCAGGTGCATCTGAGCATTTACCTATTTGTTACGTACTTGTTCATACTTTGTGGGTCCTTGCAAAATATGTAGTTCATAATGTAGACCGATTGTCAGCTCTAGCATACAAGCGAGATATGTCATCGAACATTTCAAATAATGGGCCCTCATATTCAAACGACGACTGCTGATGACATACACCGATCAAGAATGTCGGCAGTTGACGGCTGTTTCCGATTACATACGTATTGGTAAATGCAAACGCGTGGTTGGTCTGTAAGCGCAATTGAAACATACATACTGAATTCATGCATCATCCCTGAACTCCATGATTTAAAAAAAGATAGAACGCAGAGTCATTTATAATCTAATTTCAATAATTGGCACAGAAATTAGAACACGAAATAATTCTCTAATGACATGTAATAATTACTCACTGAAATCCACAATTCTCCGATAATAGGACGCAAAAATAACCACGCCGTTCCAAATTAAGACTTACACAAATACAGCCTGAACAAATACGAAACTACTAATTTGTTGTGCAAGACACCCTTTCAAATATTTGTCTCAGAGGCGAGTTAACTGCGTAGCACAAATATTGCTGTTTGTGTCTGGTTCTAAACGATAGACCTTCGAATGTCTGGGCGCCTGGTACCTATACACTAAACTGGTCTAATTTTACATCGTTTTAAAGGTCACAGAAAGGTCACATTTTGTTGATATAACTGTCTATCCTATTTTTTTTGAGCGAGGGAAATTATCAAATAACTTCTCCTGGAGGGTGTGATTTTTACTGACTAAAACCCACCCGTGTTCCTTCCGTTGCTTATGTGCCGGGGCCGCGATATCCCTTTCGGACAAACCCGCAACCCCAGCAGGCATTGGTACTTACGGACCCCGTCAGTTGGTGCTGACTTCTCTTTGAGGTGCGCGTAGAACACAACGCGCCGTCGACACGGGCCTGGTCCTTATCGGACGGTGAGCTACCCATTGCTCCGCCTGTAAGCCCGCGCCAACGGTGGCCGGAAGTCGGCTCGTGACTCCCGACGCCCGGGAGCACCGTGCAGCTTGCATCTCCCTCGCGCGCTCCGCCTCCTCCTTCGCGAGCATTACTGCTTCGCAGAAGGAGGTGACGGCCTCCCATGCACTCTCGCACCGAACCATGGCCTGAACCAGGGCCGGATGCGAGAGATCGCCGCCGCCAATCGCCTCCGTGAGGACACGGCGGGGCTCCGCCCAAGCAGGGCAAACCTCCACCGTATGCTCCACTGTGTCCTCCGGGTGATCCACACAGTGGTGACACCCGGGCGTTTCCTCCCGCCTTATACGGAACAGGAACCTCCCGAAACAGCCGTGTCCGGTGAGAACCTGCGTCAGACGGAAGGTGAGGACGCCGTGGTGCCTCTCTAGCCACTCCTCAAAGAGGGGACTTATCGCCACAAATAACTGTCTATCCTACGCTTGTAATTGTGATGGATTTAAAGGTATTTCCCAGAATCGTGGTTTTATTTGTAGAACAAAATAAGATTTAAAATCCTTGATGTTTATATCTGTAAGTTAATATTGGGAAATGCTATCCATGAAGATATGAAAAAAACATGATGAAGCGAAAAACAGTCAATTGGAGACAAATTATGCTACCTACTAAACCAGTTTCTTTCAGCCGTTGACCGTTCACACACACTTACTAAAGCATACGATTACGCATATACTACTTTTTAGAGGCAGTCAGTGCAAAAGCGGCCTAACCCACATTTTTTTTTGTTTTTACCCGGACCGTCGCAAACGATTAAAAAAAGATGAAATGATGACGGTGAGCAATGGGCAGCTCGCCGTCCGATAAATACCAGGCCCGTGTCGACGGCGCATTGTGTTCCACGCGCGCCTCAAAGCGATGTCAGCACCAACCGACGGGGTCGAAAGACCAATGCCTGCTGGCGTCGCGGGTTTGTCCGAAAGGGATATCGCGGCCTCGGCACACAGGCAACGGAAGGAACACAGGTGGGTTTTAGTCAGTAAAAGTCTGACACACCCTCTCGCTCTGCCTAGAGCGGGAGAAGTCATTTGTTGATTTCCAAACCTCAAAAAAAAAAAAAAGGTTGTTAAGCCACTTTTGCGCTGACGGTCTCTATAAGATAGTTCTACAGACAAGCCACCAAATCGTACGTAGACCAAAATAAAGGTAGCTACAATAAATAAAACAAAAGAGAGTCTCATGTAAATAGTAAAATAAGTAGGTATTCCGACCTCGAAGGTGGAACTGCCTTTGTGATGCAAACACTGCTGATTGTCGCTAAACATACTGGTTGGTTAGTTCGAAATAAAACAGAACTTGGTGACCTAGCTACCTACTATGTAGAACTAAATGGAACTCTAACTCTTGTTACATAAAGGAAGTTTACAACAATGAAGATGGTAACATGGAAAATAAGCGTAAAGGGAATTATTTGGATTGAATCATAATAAAACATATTTAGAAATCATTTGCGTTGTGATCTGAGCAAGTTATTTAACTTCAAGTATGTATTGCGTATATCACCTTCATCTTAAGCTTCTTCATTATAGACAGACCTCTTTCAAACGTCATTAGATTCCACTCTAAATCTTTCATGTCGGCGCCATCTTTTGTTCTTGCAGCTCAGTGTTATTTTTTTGTTTTCTTTTTATTTTCTCTAAGAATCAGTTTTACGAAAAGAGCTGAGAAAAGATTAAGTATTTTAAAGAATCTCATATCTTCCAAGGATATTATATAAAAACTTATTTTCTCCGCGTTTATTTTATAAAAAAATACCTTAATTTTCCCGTTTGAACCGCGGGCAAATTCCTTGGTAAATCCCTGAACGATCCCGGCAATGTATAAGCTGGGGGTTCACTGATGGCGGGATTAAAGAGATAAGGAAAAACTGCAGGATAAATGTTTAAATCTGACTTTGATTGGATAAGTGATGGATATTTAGGTACAGCTTTTTCCCTAAACAGTCTTATTATGATGTATGGGGTTGTATCTTTTCTTGCTATTAACTAAAGAATGTTGTTTATTTAAAAATTTATTCTGATTTTATCAGCGCTGCCTTTAATGGTTTACGTTGTCTGTGCTCTAACTTAATTCATTGTGACATTTTAAACGTTTTTTTTTTTAATTTGCCTTGGTCAAATCCTCATGGATACCCACCGTCAAGGGAAAGTGAAGGGATATGTTGGACTAAAACCCCCACTGTTCCTTCTAATACCATAAGTTGGTGGCCTGGGAGATACTTGTACATTCACCGCACCCTCGACTGATATCAGTCGGCCATGGCTACCGGGCCCCATCATCAAGTGCGGAACATCCCACGACTGCGCATCCTCCTATAGTATAAAGGCGCGCATGGAGTACTGTGTGCCACTCCTTTAGCCATGACTGTTCGAGGGACGGCAAAGCCCCAATTTCGCCACCCGCAGGCCCCTCCTTATCGTGGCGAAAATCGTTAAGTGCCCTTCGATACCTCTTCTGGTGTGGGTGAAGTGAGAGGTATAAGAAAGAAAGAAAGAAAGAAAGAAAATACATTTATTTAGCACAGACTAAAGCACACAATATAATACAAAGCAGATAAAAATATTTAAATCAATATGTATGGTATGCTTTCTCTCCTTCTCCGCCACCTCCTTTGCATGCATCACCTCCTCGCAAAAAGAGGCGACAGTATCCCTCGCGTTTTCGCTTCCGATTATGGGCGAGAAGCGAGATTTTCACCCGAACCAAGTGTCATGACGAGGCCACAGCGCAGTTGGGCCCAAGATAAACTCCTTCAGTGTACGTTTCGCCGTGTTCTCGGGGCAGTCTACACACTGATGACAAGTGGGCGTCCGCTCCCGACCTATGCGACGCAGGTACTTCCCGAAACAATCGGGACTAGTAGGCACCTGCGTCAACCGGAAAACTCTCCATGCATGCCTCCATAACAGGCTTTACCGCCACTATTGTAGCGAGCCGCTATCTTGATTGTGCAAGTTGCTCACTCCATTCAGCCACTAGGATCTGATGGAGCTCAGTCCTTTGTGGCTCGAATTCCCGGGGAATCGGACGCTGACCACGCGCTAGCTTCACCTTCCGCCAGCGATAGAGAGACACAAGGATTTTCGCGTCCAGATCCCAATAAACGAAACTAACCAACTTTACTAAGATTGTAAGTCGCTCTTCGCTTGCACTGAAACTTTTCTCCCGGGCTTAAATGGACTTAATTCACTAAAATACAATCCAGTGGGTGCGGTAACTCGCAGCGAGGTCGAGTCTAGCTCTGACGTATAATAGATATATTTCTTTCTCTTTCTACAATGTACCACTAGTGTGTTGTCAACCTATAGTTACAATCCACTTAGGAATTAAAGAGTTCTTGGTGAGAGCTCGGGACGGCTTTCTATACCTACATTTATATCTAGTGTCTTTGTTTTTGTTTCACAAAAGTATTTGGGTTAGTTTATAAATTGAAGATTTTTAAGGTAAGTTATGTAGAACACAAAAATCTTTCACAAAAACATATTTCTATTACCGAATAGGACTCAACCCACCTGAATCATCAAACCATCAACAGAAAGTAATAAAACGCAACATGTCAAGCCATCAAGCTTCTTCAGGCAGAGAAACGCTTTTAAATTTCCATAGGTAATGGTTATTTGATGGGCCCCTGTATTCTTGATACAAGATTGATGTTCCGAAATATTAGCAGATAGGGCCGTAATGAGTTCTGGGTTCACTGGCTCCTGAAAGGCTTTGAATTGGTGTGTCTACCTTATTTCCGTGTTGGATTGATGGGTCTGATTTTGTGTATCAATCGGGTAAATTGTTGGTTGTTGACGGTTTTGGTAATGATTTTCTGAGTTGTGGAAATTAGGAATCATGGCATCTGAATCTTCATTAGTATTTTGTTGACGAGAAAGATCTAGATTGATCATAGAAAATATTGTATTTTGGCACATGTGGGAATGCTATTTTACACAGTAGTAGCAAATGGAAAGAAGAAAATATATCTACCAAAGAAAATGTAGTCACAGCATAAAGAGCACAAAGCAAGGAATTAATTCCTAGAAGGAGTCTACCTTCAAGGATTTTTACAGAATGAATAGTTGCTGTATGACGGAAATAAAAATCCAACGAAAAATTATATGAAAATTATTCAAGTACTATTTCATTTCGGAGTACTGTGTCATTTTCCAAAATGACAAACATCTCAGGTGTTCCGTACCTGGTAAAGAATACAATTATTAAGAAGGGCCTGCCACAGTCAGATACCTGTTTTATACCGACCCCAGCGAAGATGAGTAATGGCGTTTTTTACTATTTCTCTAGAGAACCCTAACATAACAGTCAGTTTTTTTTTCTCGTATTCTTTTATGTTTTTTTACGCTGATGTTTCATTTGTTTGACGAATCAGGTGTTTGGGAGGAAAAAGGGAGGGAAAAAGATTTCTCCAGTTTTGTATCAAAATAAATGATATTGAAGCATTTTCTTCGCCCTGTCTGCACGTCATTACATTAATATTACTTATCATAACATCACGGCCTGTTTTCCGAAGGGTTGGGCAGAAGTGTTCCTATTAGTACACCTACATTTCGCCAGTTATGTTTAATTCTCACGCAATAGAGGGCGAGCCTTTTGCTATCAACCGGGCACAAATCCAGACTCCGGGCTGCTACTGAGAAATTCCAGAAAAAAAAAACCCAATAACACTTCGCCCAACCTGGGAATCGAAGCCAGGACCTCATGCTCGGCTCAGCGACCACTAGACAAACGGGGCAGTACTATAACTTAAACAATACTAACATTATCATCATCATAAAGTTTCTCAACTACAGTATGGCTTCTCATGTAAAATTTTAATACCTTCAGAACCTCATTACAATATCTTACAACCTCGTAAATTCTTTTCCAACAGAGCTTCACAGTGCAAATAATAAAAGTATCAGGCACGTTTCTTTGGCACCATTCGAAGCTCCGTTTGGCAGTAAGTGTTAGTTTTAAAACCACGATAGAACCTTTAAAGTGACTTTATCGTTTCAGGATCGTACGCCAGGAATCCTAGAGAGGTTTTACTACGTGTAATATCAGTTACAACGATTCATAGGTCATTATCTTTTTCGTTGGTCTGCTTCGTAGTCGTCGCAAGCGTAACAGCTGAGCATGAGGTCCTGGGTTCGGTTCCCAGGTCGTGCAAAGTGTTATTCGATTTTTATATCTGAAATTTCTCAGCAGCAGCCGGAGTCTGGATTTGTGCACGGTTGATGACAAAAAACTCGCCCCCTATTACATGGGCTTTAAACATTACTGGCGAAATGTTAGTGTACTGTTGGGTGCACCTCTGCGTAACCCTTCGGGGAATACAAGCGTAATGTTATTATCTTTTTAAGGTTCGTGGCTAAATGATAATAAAGACACGGGTCGTTCGTAGATGGGTGACCATCCATTACGCATCGAGATCCCTCCGTGCCTCGGCAAGCACTTTAAGCCGTTGGTTGCGGCTGTAATTCGTAGATCTTTGACAGTCGTAACGGGTAGTCAGAAGCCCAAAAGTCTGGCAAACAGTCTTACTAACGTGTTACCCAGAAACTACCCATGTGGAGGTCAGTTAAGCAGGCACTCCAAAAATGCTGGTATTCAGCTGCATCCGGTTAGACTGTAAGCCGACCCTAACATAGTTGGGAAAATGCTAGGTAGATTGATTATAATTTTGAGGTCGTTATATTTTTTATTGCCTCTTTGTGCTAGTTATTAGTCACAGTTGTATTTGGAGATTTGGAGCTCTAAGTTCGGTTATTAGCACGGGCAAAGCGCTGTATGGTTTTAAAATTAGTTTCTCAGTACGTAGTTGTTAACGCAAATTAACATGTTTTGTATTTTTTTATAATTATCAGATGTAAGTTCTAAATTCCATACCCTAATCATATTGTTTCTGTATTTGTAGTGAAATTTTCATTAATTACTTGCAACACTAATTCATGGATGTGAGTTTTTTTTTTTAACATGTAATACTGGAGGAAAAATGGAAAAAATAGAATTCAGCTCCCGTTAAAAAGAAAACGGAATGACTCATCAAATATTGTTCAAGTACGTCAAGTCACGGTCAATTGTGTATATGGATACATTAAAATCAAGTTAGCAAGTGACTTCATCAAAACTTATCATTTGCCACCCAATGTTCACAAAAGCCACTTCATCAAACATTCCGGTTGCAATTCGAACTGGCGGGTTCGAAATGTGGGTGTAGTAGATACAGTCATACACCCCTGACCATTTCTGGGGAATACATAATATTATGATTTATGATATTTATTTATTATTTTTTATATTAACAGTATTTAATTAATCAGAGTTTCCATCATCTTCTCTATACTTAATATTTCATACATGTTCTTCCGGTATTAATTTTGTGTCAAAATTGCCTTCATTATTAATACAAGCTGTCTTGTGTATCTTTAACTAGGCATTAGAATGTTATCTCTAAGATCATGTACACCTCTGCTCTAGTTATAAACTACTCAAAGTTCGTGGTTATGCCAAACTTTCTGGCTTTATGACTTGTTAATAACTTCACAATTTTGCATCAGTTTGAGCTGAAGATCTGATTTACTTTACGTCAACTTCCCATTATTTCGGAGAGTGACACGCATTGTTTAAAAAAAATATTCTACTTAGAGCACCGATTTTGAAAATATCTAAACTATTCCACCGATGCAGCACGTCAATTTTTTTTGTTTTGGTGCCGTTAGTGGAGTAGCTTGCGTAAATGCCGTTAAAATCGGTGCTGTAAGTGGAATATCTCGTTTCATCAAGGCAACGGGCATGATTATAGCATGTTCAAGAAGGCCCAACACTCAGTCACATAGAACCGACTAAGGTGACAAGGCAGAAAATGGACTTAAAGGTGTTTTTTTGTCCATGGTGTATAAAATGTAACTGCAAACGGTATAAACCTTTAACGACCCCAATTTTCTTCCACAATAGAAAATACTCGTTCAATAGCAACAAGACTCGCGCCATTTACCCTTAATTATCTCCAACAAACTATTTCAGTAACAACCTTTTTACTACCGAGATAACATCGCAGCCGAGTCTAAATCGCGATAACGAAATTATCTAACTTCTTAATATAAATAGAAGTTTCCAGAATCTTTGGCTCAAATCTCTCGGCTTAGCGTACTCAAGTAATACATAGATTAAATTCGTATATAGGTATTATAAATGTAAATAAGGATTGTCTGGCGAAGGATTAGGTTGGATGTTCGATTTTTGACAATAAGAGAGCTTAGAGTTCATTAGATATCCACTGCTACTAAGATCTTTTGGTATTTGTGCAATAGGGGTTTTCATGAAAATTCACGCCACCGGTTGGCGCCACATTTGTAAGATGTCTTGGATTTCGACGATGAATATAAAATATTTTTTTTTTTTTTTTTTTTTGACATGCTGATTGTATTTTATTGTTGTTAGTTTTATTTTTTATTTTTTTATTATTGATCTTGACATCATAATGGTAATTTTTGTAGGTATAAAGACATGTATTTTGTGTTATTTATTTTTAATTCTAAGACGTGTAATTTATTTTTTTGTTATTAATTTATTATTTCATGACATCTTTAATGTAATTTGTATTTATTGTCATTGTATGTGTTTTAATTATTTTTAATTCTATGACGTGTAATTAATTATTTTGAATCTATTTTATTATTAATGATATCTTTTTTGTTATTATTATTTAAAATGTGTAAATTCAGATACAAATAATTGTTCATGAATAAATGACTATGACTATGACTATATAAGATGACGTTCATCATTCTTTTCATTCATTCGTTCATCATTCAGTCACGACTAAAAAAAATATAGGGTTTGACACTTTTGACAGTTGCCCGGATCTACCGTCTCAGTGCTGTCAAAAACTCTCATTGTTTTGTGAAAATAATGTCACATGAAATGTGTTCTAAAAGCAAGATGGCGGCGTTAGTTCGGATTATTGCCACGCACATAGAGAACCTTGTAGCGCTATACCTATAATTGTGTTGAATTTCACAAATTATTTAGTCTAATTCACTAATCTTGTATTTACCATAGAACCTAAGTATTTTTGATAAGCCCGCCTTTGTATACAAATCTAGATTTAGATTTGTATCGATATTCATCAATGAATTCAGCTTTGAGTCCTCTGTCTCTGCGCTGGTTTGACTATCATTTACCACCCTTTCACTAGATAAACAAACCCTTAGTACCTACACATCTATTCATATATCCCCCTATAATATACTCTGATACCCCACCTCATTTATCATTCTCATCACACACATTATTTCACAACAATTCGGGAGTTTATTCAAAATATATTCTACTCAAATTATCCCGGTATCCAAACTGACCTGATTATTTAAAATTAAATACATAGGGAGCGCGTGCGAAAGTAATTTACGTGCCATAGGGGAGTTCGATAATATCTGATATTATTTTATTATTGCGTTATTCAGCTGGCTGCATATGATGCGAAATATGGAAAGCTTATTATTTGTTAATTGTGATATTTTAGTTTTTTCGTTACGGCAATATAAAATGATTAGTGATGTTCACGATACTGCATGAATGCTCTGTTGTGAATGGCAGATTAACAATTTGTTGTGAAGTCAAGAAAGTTGGATACATTAGTATCCGTTAGTAAACTTAGATTTTTACAGAATGTGTAGAAGCTTTCTTCTAGTGTTGGGCCAACAACTTACCGAGCGGTTCCGATAAAAAATGTGTAAGGAAAGCATTGTAGTAATACTTGACCAGGAAGAGGTCTCGAAGATTACATTTGTTAAGTCCAACTAGTTGGTCTGCTATGACCGACAATCTGTTTCCCAATAGAAAATATATTTTTACTGAAACTTTGTCAAAAATTGCAAGCAAAACAGCTGTTTACGTCGATCAAGACAAAGTCTGTCAAACTCAAAATGAAATCAGTTTCCAAGGTCTCTTTCAAAGCCTTAAAATAAACAGTCACGTTTATAAACCTGCAATAAAACAGCAAATATTTTGGAAAAGCATCAACACATTAACTCGATAGCCACGAGCGGTTCATACAATATTGTGAATATTGCAGTCTATTTGATAAGCTCATTATTGTAATTGTTTTTATGATGGCCGCGTTTGGGAATAGCAATGTATCGGTTGGATAAATTGTGGAATTAAAACTTGGTTGGGTTTTTTATAGTTTTTAGGGTTCCGTACCTCAAAAGGAAATAACATAACCCTGATAGGATCACTCGTGTCTCTATCTGTCTGTCTGTCTGACTGTCTGTCTGTCACAGCTCAGCGAATTTGCTCCGAATCTAATGGACCGACTTGGTTGAAATTTTGTACAGATAATATGTAGTGTATTGTGAGCCAAACACGGACCACGGGGTCACTTTTGGGGGCAAGTAAGAAAATTAAAAAGAAAGTATTGCTAACTGTACAGTGTGACATATCAAATGAAAGGGCTTGTTACGAAGATCTCAATTTTTTTTTATGTTAAAATAAATACTTTTAAAGATAATTAAGAAAGTTAATGAAAACTTACCATTCCCCCTCTTTATCTCCTAAAATCCTGAAAAGAATATAGAATAATGGATTTACTCATAGATTACAGGAAAACGTAAAAAGTCTATGGTCTTAAAATAACATGATACATCTCTCAATATTGTGCGTATAAACTTTTCAACTTACATTCCTCGACCACTTTTTGTTTTAGACGGTCAGATTGGTCATCGATGTTCGCTCGTAAGTAATAGATAAATATTTCGCTTATTACCCTCGTTGTTGTTTTTGTTACTGTATCATTTTATAATTATGAACTTAAGTTTGTTTTGGTTGCCTAAATTATGTGGTCGATGATTTTGGTGCACGGTAAAACTCTAATGAGTTTATGTTAGCACCAACTTATTATGTATATACTCGTAGATGTAAGTACTGAATGAATGAATAAATAAATAAATAATAAATAACTACAATGTTATTTATTTATTCACTCCAAACATACAAATACCCTTACAGGCTAGACCCAATGCGATAATGCAGTACATAAATTAAAAATTAAATTGTTCGACTGCTTGTACCATAACATATTCTATAGGAAGCTATTCTTTCAAATTCACCCAGAGCACAACAAAATATGTCGATGTCATCAGCAATGAGGTTGAGAGTGTGGAGCGCGCTCGTCAGCGGCGCCTCACGCAGCAAGTTAGTTCGCGCGTGCGGTACCGCCAGCTAAGTTAAGTTGCCAGTTAAGTTTGTTCTTGGGATAAATTCATCCCAACTACGGAACACTTCGTTGTGCGTGTTCCGACGCGCACTTGGCCGGTTTGTTCATAGTAACTTGAATGTTTTGCAATGGTTTGTATTACGTATTTATATATATTGTAAAACAAAGTCGCTTTTCGCGGTTGTCTGTATGTCCACGTTGTTCTTCTAAAGCACGCAAAAGATTCTGATGAAGTTTTTACCATCGTTTAGATAATTTATTCCTGAAGTTTTATGTGTATAATATGTTAATATTAAAGTTACGTTTACCTAAGAAATCTCGATGTTTTGTCAAGTCGTAAAAACAGTGCGAAGCAGGAGTGGACCGCTAGCACACCTATAAGTAGATACTAGCCTTCGTAACGTTTCACATTCAATGATTTTAGGCACGATTGATTGTTCTTAGGTTTGTTTTTCTGACTCATTACCTAATTATTTTAGAACCTACTACGTTGAAGGAAAAAGAGACATGCATCATGAAATACACAAATAATAGTGTGATATCGTCACACGTGGTAAGGAATCTAGGCAGTCAAAGGTCGTTCTTTAGACCAATTACAGGCCAATATTACAACCATTTTGTTCTATCAAATCACGCGCATCTTATTACGTTATATAAGTAAGCCATAATCTCGTAATTTTACGTGTTAATAACGATGCTTTTACCGCCAAATTTTAATTAAATCAAAGCGGATTTAATCCTTAATTATTAGCGAAGCCACATGCATGGTTTTAAACAAAAGACGCGTTGAAAGTTAATTAAGTGGATGGATCGGTTCGTCGCATACGAGCTACCCGGATGTGAGGTAAATGAAGTGTCATATCTGTTACTGAAAAGTTTGAAAATCTGGATATAAAAAGTGACATATTTTTGACTTAAAAACCAGCAGTATCTGGCTTTAAATACGAGTATGTCAGTTCTGTATGTATTAAAAGTTAATCAAAATCTATGTTAGACTTGCTTTCGCCCGCGACTTCGCCCGCGGGGAGGTCGGAAATTATCCCACAGGAACATAATACCGGGATAAAAAATATCCTCTATGTTAATCCAGGTTATAAACTATCTGTGTGCCAAATTTCATCCAAATCCGTTCAGCCGTTTTTGCGTGATTGAGTAACAAACATACATACTTTCACATTTATAATATTAGTAGGATTAGTAGGATAAATAATATCGACATCGTAAATATTCTTCAAACACCAACAGTTTTGTCAAATTGCAAACTTTGCAAACTGCTGCACGAATGACCATAGTACCAATCAATGGATGGCCATCTGCAGAGTTAAATTAAGGAATTGCCATTTTGCTGCACGCCGCCTCTAAATCGAAAGATCTCATAACCTACAATATTATACTTCACCTTAAAAATAACTTAATTATTCCTGGGCTTTTATATCTTGGTATAACATATTATAAATTGACGTCACCATTCGTGTCTGTATCTGGCCGCTTAGGAAATTGTGTTTTGTTTTGCTTAGCATACTTCTACCTTTGGTACATTACATTCATTTAAATTTTACGAATGTATTTGGGTATATGACTTCAAAAGTTATTGCGTTTGCGTAAAGATCACTTTCACCTAAAGCAGTAATAAATATTGGTGATTTTGGAGGCGCACTCAGTTCGGATGGTGATCGGTTTTACGAATTTTGCCGATGCTACATCTAAGTTGTCGTACTGTACTGTCATATTAAATTCACTATGGAGCACAGATATAGATCAAAAAGATTTTTTGAAAAAAACTGCTCGATACTGATCCCCAATATCCGACGTATTTATTTCATCGGTCTTGCTATTCGTATTGAATCAAACTATAGGTACCTAGTCATACATTTACGTTGAATTAGTTAGTCACGCACCGTTGTTTGTAACGGGTCTGTCAGTTAACCCTACTCACTAATTTAATACTGCAAATGTGTTGCGTGCGCCATAACCCTAACATTTAGTGCTAATAAGTTGCGCGTCATAATCCACACGCGATTCTTAAACCCCTTCTGACTCATTGTTGTGAGTCATATGGTTGTAAAGATGCTTTTCAACATACATAAACATAACACCACGCATGTATTCCCGAAGGGTTAGGCAGGGATGTACCTATAGTATATCCACATTTCGCCAGTTATGTTTAAGTATAGGGGCGAGCCTATTGCCATCAACCGGGCACAAACCAAGACTGGAGGCTGCTGAAATGTGGGTTTGTTTTTATTTTAGAAACATGTAGAAGAAAGGTTATAGAAAGGTGAACGTTATAATTGGAAATCAAAACTGGGAAAAAAGTTCTGTTCTAACTTACTAAACTTTTTAACAAATGCAAATAACGAGAGTCAACTCAAGTTGAATCTTGTTATTAAATTAAACCTAGTCAACACAGACTTGGTTTTATTTTAGAAACGTATAGAAGAAAGGTAATTGTTTTTATAATGGAAACCAAAATTGTGAAAAACAGTCTGCTTATAAGTTCGAACGAACAAATATTTTTTTCCAATTCCAAGTTAGAAGAGTCAGCTCAAGTTGACTTTAGTTTTATGCATATATACTGAGAAGTTCTTGCTGAAGCTTACTAAGAGTACTAAGGCTGTCGCAAGGAAGAGTTGGAGTAGGTAGGACCTATTCAATCTGCTGCCTAGACTTTTCCCAACTATGTTGGGGTCGGCTTTCACTCTAACCGGATGCAGCTGAATACCAGTATTTTACATGGAGAGACTGCCTATCTGACTTCCACAACCCAGTAACTGGGTAATACGATAAGACCGTGGTAAGACTTTTAGACTTCTGACGACCCATAGGCCTATTGTATAAATAAATAGTTATACATTAAAATCTTATAATACAAGAGTTACAAATGTATAACCTACGTCATTTTCCACAACTTATTAAAAGTTTATGTAACAGTGCGCTATTCTAAACTGGTAAAACAGAAAAGTAGTTAATAGTAAACTTAAACGTAGACAGGCATGCAAACAACAGAGAAAGATTGAGCATAGACAGAAAAGATCGATGTCTTCAAAGATCTTGATGTATTGATTGGTAAGGTGGCGGCGGCGTAGAGGTGCTCGCAAGTCTGCGGTTGTACGATAAAAACTTACTGCAAAAAAAGTGGTAAATAAAAAAAATGTGCCATAGTAACTACTTTAGCGTAGAAAAGTCAGTCGATGATCTCCTATTGCACGCCATTCAACTCGATTTCTGTTAATTCTCATCCAGCCACCCTGCGAAGATCGTCGCTCCACCTAGCCTGAGGGCGTCCTACTTTACGTTTGCCGATTCGCGGTCTCCACTCGAGAACACATCTACCCCAAAATAATGTAGAAGGTATTTCATAACAGCATATTATGAGACTTACGTCTTCTGCTCCTTCCACATCCATGCACGCATACCCATCAAATTAATTCCTAATCCCAATACAAAGATTGGATACCTAACACACTGACCAGTGACCACACAAATAGGTTTATCATTCAACATAATATTTCGGTTGGTTGGTTCCAATCCAACATATTAATTAATATTTCGCGTCGATTTCAACCGATTGCATTTAAATGAAATGCCCCGGATAACTTGTGGCGTTCGTTCGAGTGATTAAAACAAATGACAGGGCGGCATAATGAATGAATTTATTTAATTGACTACTATTTTTAGTGAGAGTAATTAATAATGTTTTTATTACAGATGTTTTATAAATTTGCCATTTATTTTATTGGTTGGCACTTCCAGTTGATTGGTGATTAAAATTATCGATGTTCATTTTTATTCCGATAATTATCATCATCATATTTTAGCAAAGTTTACTGATTGGATAATTACTATGATGTCCAAAAATTTTTTGTTCAGAGTTGATAGAAAGAATTTGTTGCTCTTCACGTAAGGAGGTAATGATGATAAAATCTCATAAAATTCGTGGGTTGAGAATATTTCAGTAGTAGCCCGGAATCTGGATTTGTGCTTGGTTTCTGGCAAAAGGCTCGCCGGCAAAAGTGGGTGTGTACTTAGGTAGGTACACCTCTGCTGAAGTCTTCTGGGAAAACAGGTTTGCTGTTAACTTTATTATAAAATTCGTGAAATGCAATAACTGGAATATAAGACCGAATCTACTTTTTATTATCTATGGTTGGCTCCAATTCGAGGAAACGGAACGGTTCATGACTATAAGATTTAATCACTTCGATGCAACATAACCTGGATTTAAAATAATCACTTAAATGAAACTTTACCTATCTCTAACGTCGACCAAAGTTAACACATCTTTACATAGAAGCGATTAACTCCACTAGGTTCAGACTACAGCTAAATTGAATTACAACATCCCAACCGGTCACTTAGGACCAAGTTATCATGAAACTGGTTAATCAAAGTTGTACTATTGAAATGTTTGGAAGTTTCGTAAAGTGTATTTGACACGGAGCCCTGAAGGTTTGAGACACTTAATAGAATGGTACAAAAGGTCAGCTCCAAATTCATTACATACCGAAACACCTTGTACATCTTTGACAGTCGTTATAGGTAGTAAGGAGTTCGAAAGTCTGGACAAGCAGTCTTACCAAGGGGTATTGTTTTACACAGTAACTGGGTTGTGGAGCTCACATAGGCAGTCGCTTAATGTAACATACTGGTATTCAGCTGCATCCGTTAAGACTGAAAGCCGACCCCACCATAGTTGGGAAAAGGCAAAGGCTAGGCAAATGATGATGACGGGTGAATCCATACAACGAGACATAATACATGCACACATAGACAGGATTTCCGTACATTGAAACGGTACGGAAATCCTATATAATGTGAGATCAGCTTATACTGGAAATGTATAGCATGTCATGTAGCCGTATGAACAATGAGAGCCGTATAAACAATAATAATATATAATTTAATACAAAAAATAAACACACACACACACACTTAAATACACATATTATATTCAGAGTACAAATATATGAGTGATAATATAAATATAATAAGTAAAAAATGTTGAAAAAAAAAAGGAAATAATTTAAATATTTAGTAATCAGCTTCCTCTCTCCTACTTATTTAAAACTTAGCTGTGCCCGACAGGCTCCATAATTGTTTATATTTATTTATTCTTACCACCTGTATGTATGCATTATGGATTGCAATAAAGATATTTATCTTGAAATTTAATAAATTAAAGATAAATTTTAAACTGAGAGCTAGCGCACTTGTGACTTTCCATTTGTTTGAGATATATAGTTTGAAATCGCCGTACATAGGTGCGTGTCTATCTGTGTGGGCGCCTGTTTTGGCTGCTTGTATAGAGTCAGCCTTCTACATCTATATATTTTGTATCTATGGAGGGTTTCCGAAGACTTTGGGTACTTTATAATTAGGGTAGTTAATTTCTTGATCGTTTTTGACATGCAGCTCATTTAGTTGTAAACTAATTAGTGTTGATTGAAGATTGAAGGATGGGCTCCTGGGAATTGTTTTGTGAGTCTTAAATTATTAAAGTCGATTACAAGACTATGCCTACGGCTTTTAATCCTCCTTTCTACGAATTTTGTCTGTAAAATATGACTGCTTATACAAAATATGAAGGTTTACGGTGTTGTACTAAAATGTACGGTAGATTTTTTAAACAAAAGATTATTATCAAAGAAACGTGCTCTTAAAAATATTACATTACTCAGAAAACTCGAGTAAATAGTTTGCTAAATTAAACCTAATAAGTAATAGGTACCTTAGGGAAGCCGAAGAGCTCGTGGCGAAACTATGGTGTTTGAGGGTACCTACATTATAATACTTACTTTTACTGCTTCATTGAGCCACTTCATTTTATTTTCGGAAAAAACCATCCACTCAAAATTAATTAATTTACAATAGGTACACTGCTCATCAAACTTTTAATAAACAACGGTAGCTCATCTTAATCACAAACCGAGTAATAATAAACTTTGATTACATCTCTTGTAATAATAGTAATAATTTATAACAAGCAGGCTTTGTTTCGCCTCACGCAGACAATGTCTGAGAATTATAAGTTATCATTACTTACACTTTAATTAAGTTAGACATACATGAATTAATCTTTTGAAGCACGTTGTTGATTAAAGGAATCCATTATAATTATTACGAAAATGTATCTTATTTAAATTATTGTGAATGTGAGGACTATGTCGGTATTTTTTCTTTTTTCTCTGTAAGTTTTAATGATGATCTGTCAGTTTGAGTACTTTATGCGGCCTATTCAAATTTCCTTTTTTTGGTATTGCTCGTCGAGTCGTTGATCTCCTTAACTTCTGAGTTGAGCTACACGATTACTCACAAATATGTAGTTCTTTCTCTTTCCTCAAAATACCATTTCAGGCACTAATCTACATGGTCTTCTCATTATCTGAACAAGATTAGGTCTGGATTTTAAAAGAGACTTTGACCGTTGAGTCTATTTCGCCATTTAGTCTCAGCCGCACGGTTCGACAGAAAGTTAAGCTACGCTTTCGAGGGCGGTTCGTGGAGGGGACCACTCATAACATATCGAGATCCCTCCATGCCTCGGAAAGCACGTTAAGCCGTTGGTTCCGGCTGTCATTCGTAGATCTTTGACAGTCTTAGTAGTAATAAACGGGTAGTAGAAGTCTGAAAGTCTGACAACCTGTCTTACCAAGGCGTATCGTGTGAGCCAGTAACTGGGTTGTGGAGGTCAGATAGGCAGTCGCTTCATGAAAAGTTCTTACATTCTGATGCAACCAGGTATACTAGAAGCCTACCCCAACGCAGTCGGGAAAAGGCTAGGCAAATTGATTGACGTAATGGGTACCTTGAATAAAATCCAGTATTTAATAATAAATAAAAGGGTTTCAATTCGGTCGGTCCTTGTATTAATAATTCTGAACTTTATCAAGCCAGGTGCGTTTAATGTTAAGCAACTCCATTACAAGTTAGTTCATAACTACAAGGTAACTACGAGGAGAACACTACTTTGGCATTTACTGTTATTGACTGATGCTGTTGCATAATTTCCGGGTGGAGAACTTATTGGTCCTCACATAATTATTAGCCTGGCGCTTGTGGACTGTAAAATATGCGTCGGATAAGGTTATTAATGGAATATGTTATGGATAGCACCTAAAAATAAATTTAAAAATCACGATGACCAGGACTCAGAGGTCATGGTCTCCTTTTAAAGGAGACCATGACCTCTGAGTTTGTTTCGGTATTTTGTTCTCAGGGATCAGTCAGCTAGGAAATACCAGCGCTATCTAGTGTCTCAAAAGATGTACTTAGAGAAATAAACATTTCATTTAATTTGGAAATCATGATGTGCCTGAGGGTCTGTCATTTCGCCACCACTAACTTAGCGCTCTGACAGCATCTTCTCACTTCAGGCATCCATTCGTCCACACTCTTGCCCAGCGGTCATTGTAGATGCGGCTGATGTGACCCGCCCAATTCCATTTGAGCTTGGAGGCCTCCAAGCTCAAAATGGAATTGGGCGGGTTTGAGCCTACGTATGCCCATTATGGACCGCAACGGGCTGTTCTATAAAAAAATCTGGCTGCCGGTTTTCCCACTCCTTTAAAGCTCCTCAAGCTGACATAGATCTATTAAGATTCCTTTCATAAACTTCAACCACTCCACAACCAACCGAAAAAATTCTAAACACGACCAATAGATTCTCGTAACAAAAATTAAAGCAACATTTTTGCTCTCATTACTTCGTGTCATGTCAATACGATATAAAGTTTCCCCAAAGCGAAAGTCCCGACATTTTGATGACAAAAGTGAACAAGATTACGAGAAAGTTTTCTCGCGGTACAGTTCTTTGGAAGACCAATTGAAAAGTCTTACTGCAACCCACCTTGTTAGAAAAATCCTTTTGAGTTTTGAGTTCTTCCGGGATTAAACTAGGACTGGGATCGTAGTTAAAAATAGCAAGAGGTTGGGTGTTGTTGTCTACATGTATACGCGAATGGGAGTGAACCTTGGTGAGTCTGGGGTGGGGAAACTAAATTTAGTTGTGATTTCCACTTAGTGAGGGCAAATACAAACTGTGTTGTGTGAGAGTTGATCGATTTTGTTTTTAGGATAAGGATTGAATCACGCCAGGATTTATTCTATAGATAGTCTGCAGCAGTGTTTTATCTACGAACTATTGTTGTGTTATGTTTGCTTTGCGCGTATAGCTTTGTTACAAGAGGAGGGCTTATAACGTTAGCGGTTGTAGTTTTAGTAATAAACATTATATTGATTGCACGTTTTCACATCTCTCATCTATTTACCAGCTAGGTGCCAGAGTTTCTCTGAGAGATTTTTTCAAAGATGTTGGTATCCTCACGGTGGCGTCTCAATTCATCTTCGCTAATATCTTATATATTAGGCAAAATATACGCTTATACACTAAAAACAGTGATTTTCACAATGTTAACACTAGAAATAAGGACAAACTACGAGCTCCCTTTCATCGGCTTCATAAGGTTCATAACTCATTTGTTGGGCTTGGTATAACCTTTTATAACAAGCTACCCTCTTCTTTGCTAGATTTGCCTTTTAATGCGTTTAAAACGAAAGTAAAATCCAAGCTTTGTTCAAAGGCATACTATTCTATAAACGACTACTTAAATGATAAGAATAGTTGGTCGCTGTGATTAACTCAAGACAATGTTTATGTTCTTTCTCCAGATTACCTACTGACAAGTTATATGAGTTTATATAATTGTTTTTATTTATTTTTATTTGACTTTATAAGTCAAGCTATTTTAATTTAATTTTAATTTATTGTTGACATAATCTACTCATTACAATCTTTTTTTAATGAGTTGTATTGCAATATGTGGTTAGCTAGTGACCTCGACAATTGATCATATTATTTATTGTTATTAGTAATTAACTGTTTGTTTGATTTATTTTATCTCGATGGTCCTAGTTTATCATTTATAACTTCCAGTTACAACTATATGTAAGCGGGCACGCCCTTTATGCCTGGAGGCTTTTATTTAGATATTAAGTTCTGTTTACGTTTAGTTTTTATTTCTGCCTGAGTATAGTTCTCGATGATTTTGTGTGGTATATTGGCGTGTGCTAGCTAACGTATGGCTAATAATTAAAATTATGTATTGTGTTGCGTAATGTAAATTGTTTTGAATACTATTATATAGAATCTTTTTTTTTTGTTCTAACTGAACAGACAGCTGTGCTGCTGGGGAGTTTGTTGCGCCACTTCTTCTTCCCAGCTAATGCACTAGGAAGTGGTGAAGGGTGGGCATTTTGGGGGACTGTCTTATGTAATTTTGACGTTCGAAAAGTGCGGTTTCTCAGCCTAGTTTGAATAAATGACTTTTGAATTTTGAATTTTAATACGCGATTCCTTTTTTGAAAAATTCCTGTAGTACATTGCTGTAGGGACGCGCGTTTTACTTGTGGTTACCAAGTGTCCAAACACGCTGTAAATGTGTGCGTGAAGCGAGTAGCGTCAGAACATAACACATACACGGACACACACTTCCAATTACGCCATTGTCTAGGAGACGGTACCGAGAGCTCCTGCACTTGCACACACGTTCACAACCTTTTTGTACACTAAATTGGTAACCACAAGTAAAGCACGCGTCGCTTCGTGAGATAAAAATACTATACCGTATTTTGTAGTGATGTTTTAAAGTGATATTAATGTTGACGCGACAATTCAGAATAATGTATATTCGGAATTGTCGCGTCCCTGTGACCCTGTGACATGGACACTGAGGCCTCCACGACTCCGTAAATTATATTAATATGAATACTTACTTAAATATTCCACGAAGCTACTTTAAGGTTTTATAAAACACGAAATGTTACTTTGCAGAGTTCCTTTCTGTCGCTCGTTTGCTCTCATAAAACTCATAAATAACTAGCGGGAAAAGGACAACACATCGTCTTATCTCTTTCTTTCGTTTAATAAAGTGAGAAAAAAGTTCCTTTTTAACAACATTGTAAGGTATTTAAACTTTCCGTGACTGGCTGTAGAAGTAACTTATCTTAATTTGAAGGCATTAATTAAATTATTCATTGTGATGATCCATAATTTTCAAGTTCTGCGACAATTTGTCGGCTATAAGCGTAGTTAGGAAGTTCAAAGTTTTCGGGCTGTGATAAAATTATGACTTCATTATTATCTTTATGCTCTATTTCGCTTGTGGGGTGAGGGGCTGACGGTGACTGAGCGTTCACCAAACAATTATTAACGCTGAGAAAGTTCATCTTAAAATACTCACTGGCGATGGGAGCTTTAGTTTCTTGTGTCCTGTTAGCATGAAAAAAGTAATAATCATAACATACCAAAAAAAACACGCCTGAATTTTCCCCGAATGGGTTAGGCACATTTCACCAGTTATGTGTAAGTCCCATGTAACAGGGGGCAAGCCTATTGCCATCAACCGGGCATAGATCAAAACTCCGGGCTGATACTGAGAAATTCCTGATGGAAAAGCCCAATAAAACTTTGCGTGACCTGGGAATTCTACCCATGACTATTTGACCACTAGAACAACGAGCTATAGTAAAAATATATCCGTGAAATATCTAAGTACTAGTAGTATTTTAAACTGACTTAAAAAAAAGAGGTTATCACGTATGTATGTAATATTATTGGAACTGCAATATATTCACAAATTATGATAATCTATTAGGGCTTCCAAACAAATATAGCAAATTTTATAGGTGTTTGTATGTATTTATGTTTGTCCACGCATTTCTCAGAAAACTCAAACTCAAAGCATTTATTTCAATTAAACCATTTACAGGCACTTTTGATTTGTCAAGGGTCAGTCAGAAATATGAAGCTAATTGCCCATTCCAAAGCGTAGTTGATACCTATGGAGAAGAACGGGCAAGAAACTCCACGAAACTTCAACTTAGGGAACAGTGCAAGTTTCATCTAAATCGGTCAATAGTTTTCAAGATATTATGGATTAATACGTATACGTGTGATGGCCTGGTTAATTGATTCGAGCTACGGGTGTGGTGTAAAAGGAAAAACATCTCAAAACCATGGTCAAACACAACAAAAAGTTTTTTTTAATGTACCATTGCGGATACTGGTGGTTGTCCACAGTGTCTGCGATGGTACATACTGTTGTATCGCCAATTAGCATGAGATTTTTTTGCCGTTTATTTAGTAATAATTGCACTTATTTAGGATTATTATAATTAAAATCCAAAATAAGTTTCATAAAATGGCAAGATTATAATAACTATTATACTATGTTGATGTTGTGGGCAAAACGTTGAACTATTTAATTGGTTTCGCAAAACTCATAGGACCAACAAACTTTTAATTTGTTTTTAACTTAAAGACAAATAAAGATATCTTATCTTATCTTATCTTATCTTAACTTCAATTGAATATAAAACGACATAGAAACCATCTAATTAAGCTCTTCAGAGTCCCAAAGCTCAGTTACATATACCATCCTAATTAGCATTATAAAAGTCTACCTATATTTAAAACTCAGCCAAACTCGCTTAAACTTTAGGCATAATTACTCTCATTTAAATACTTTTCTGCTTTCCAACCGTACTCAACTTTTTACGAAGTGTGTATTTAGTGAAAGTTATTTTTGTTCTTTATAATTTGGAAAGTAAAACAAAAGACAGGAGACTAATTATTGCTCAGTTGTCTTTAGTAAGTCGGGTATATAATTGTTAGCACGTGTCAGTATAATTATAATCCTGTTATACAAAATCGTCGTTTTCTACACAGGCTAGGATGATGTTAACTTCGTTTATAGTAATGTTTTAGCATTGAAAATGCTTTGTCGAGCGCTATAGTAGGGTACCTGTTTTCAAGAAAAGTGCGATTGGGAAATTGAGAACGGTAGTGTTCTCAATTATTAAGATAGAGAAATGAAAATGGTATTAAAAGATGCGTTACCGAAAGGGGTATAAAACTGCAAAAAAAAATGTTTTTTTTTTTTTTAATAAAAAAAATTGCAAGTATTTTACCATTTTTTTCGCAGCTTTTTCAAAGAATCTTAAACTTCACAAAAAACGAAAAGAGATATATTTTTTTTAAATGATTCTATTTTTTTTTAAGGGTTTCATAATAATACCATTCTGGTTTCAATTAGATTACAGTTGGACCAAGAATTCCAAACTGAATGGAATTGAGTGAATTGGATTAAAGGTAGATGTTTACCCCTTTCGGATAAACTTTGTTTAACGTTTCTGATATTTAAGTGCCTTAATGAAGTTAAGTCATTCTCAATGCGCCGAAAGGTCATGGGACAATGAGTTCTGTGGATAAAAACAGATAGAGTAATATTTTTTATGTTAACTTAGCTGTTATAGTATCTTTTTACTTACTTATCGTAAATTAAGCTTCAGTTCTCACTATCACAAAAAACAGATTCGGTTGATAATTCATAAATTTAAAAAAATACACTCCTTGAAGCTGCGATTACATTGGAATCGGTTGCGTATGAGCATTTTGTTAAATCGCATGAACAAACAGAAGGAAACTTAATATGGATAGAGCCATCTTTTCTCCTATTTCCAAGTCGCTACGGAAACAATATTTTACGCACAATAATTTAGTAAACCACAAACCCGGATAAATGATAATTTTCTGCAGAAATACCAAACTTCTCCGATGCAGCCATAGATAAATTATGTTATTTAACAAATGGGTCTCGCTCGAAGGATGATTTATATCACTAGGGTTGTGCCATCATAACTCATTGTCACTATCCGTTCTTTTTCACATCACTAGAACATGTGTTCATTATTATAATGGTGATTCTTTGGCGTACACATTGTTTTTTAATTTTATTATATGAAGTCTACTTGAAAATAATCTATCTACTTTTTTAAGGTTCCGTACCCGAAGGATACCAAACAAAACCCTATTACTAAGCCTCCACTGTCCGTCCGTCTGTCTGTCAGCGGGCTGTATCTCATGAACCGTAATAGATAGACAGTTGAAATTTTCACAGATTGTGTATATCTATTGACGAAACGGTTGACGCAGTGGCTGAGCGATCGACTGCTGTGTAACGTGTCGCGGGTTCGATCCCCGCACGGAACAAATATTTGTATGATCTGCAAGTAGTTGTTCCGGGTCGGGGTGTTAGTGTATGTGAGTTTCTATGTTTGTAAACGCACCCACGATACAAGAAGAAATTCTTAGTGTGGGGCAACGTTTTTCAAAAAAAAAAAAAAAAACTATTGCCGCTATAACAAAAAATGAATGAAGTTAATAATTAAAGGGGGAAAAAAATACAAGGTAAGGGTTTTTTTCGGCATTTTTTGCTCGATCTTAATACTGTACAGAACTCTTCGTGTGCCAGTCCTACTCGCATTTGGCCGGTTTGCTTACATCCTGCCGTTTTAAGAGTAATTTATGTAGTTCGGGTAATCTTTGTTTTTTATTAAATACACACCTACCTAAACATTTGAAAACAATCAGGTCCCTAGAGTCTGGTTTCACTGAGCTTTTCACGTATTTAATGCTACTATGGTGTTTGAGCTTACCCAAACTATAATACTTACTTTTACTGCTTCATTGAGCCACTTCATTTTATTTTCGAAAAAAACCTAAAAAGTCAAAATGAATTAATTTACAATAGGTACACTGCTCATCAAACTTTTAATAAACAACGATAGCTCACCTTAATCACAAACCGAGTAATAATAAACTTTGATTACATCTCTTGTAATAATAGTAATAATTTATAACAAGCAGGCTTTGTTTCGCCTCACGCAGACAATGTCTGAGAATTATAAGTTATCATTACTTACACTTTAATTAAGTTAGACATACATGAATTAATCTTTTGAAGCACGTTGTTGATTAAAGGAATCCATTATAATTAGGATTATTATGAAAATGTATCTTATTTAAATTATTGTGAATGTGAGGACTAAGTCGTTTTTTTCTCCTTTTTTCTCTGTAAGTTTTAATGATGATCTGTCAGTTTGAGTACTATAAGCGGCCTATTCGAATGTCCTTTTTTTGACCCATTCAAAAGACCATTTCAGGCACTAATCTAACTTATGTTTATAATAAATTGAACCTTAAATTGAATATTTACCCCATGTTGCGTTACGAATGTAAAAACCCTGTAATGTAATAGTTAAAATCACAAACGTATGATGATAAATTGAACTTATATTAACCAGAATATGCTCATGAAGAACCAGTAGGTACCCACTCATAACATACATCAGTCAATCGATCATTATCACACACACACCCACTCACACCCACACACCCCGCACATCCACCCCCCCCCCCCCCCCCACATAAACAAACACACACACAAAAACTACACATACCTGAACATGCTACAACAGTTTTGTAACATCCTAGAACCTAAACTTTTTCTTTTCTTTTTTAATTATGTCTCATCATTGTAGCTAGTAAACCATGGGAAGTTGCGAGGTAACCCCATCACAAGTATCCTTATAACTTACTGGGGCTGCCTCAATTTTGTGCTGTAGGACAAATGTATGAGAAACAATAAAAAAAAGTATTTTTTTTCTAATTGGTCCTCTCATTATCTGACCTTCTACCTGATCTCTTTGACTTTGACCGTTGAGTTTATTTCGCCATTTTGTCTCAGGTAGTCAGATAAGAAATGTGGACATCAGCTGCCTTTTTTTTAAATATGACCAATAAACAATTTAATTTCATAAGCTGAGTTTCTTCTCAACCTTCAAATACGCCATAGTATAATTCGGCCATAATAACCTAACGTTTACGCCTTGATAAAGTGTGATTTTAGCAGTGATAACGTTGATGGAAAAGCCAGCAATGTATGGGACTCGCTGTGGTACCGAAACCCCTATGTCATAACATAACATAATGGCTGTATTCCGCGACGGGTTGGATAGAGGTGTGCTGGTAGTACACCCATGCTTATGTCAATTATAAAGTGCTGTAGAAATACGAAAGCGATTTCAGGTGACAAGTGGATAGGAATATTTCAGTCCCTAGGGACTGAGATATTCATAATTTTACCTTGATCATCTTCTATTCTTATCAATTGCAGTACTTCATAGGCCACGTAGACTAGGAATGTGCTGAAAGTGTTATCACATTTCGCCCGTAATCTAGAGAAAAAGTTAAAAACCTCCCATAATATTCTTACCTGTAAATGTTATCCTATTTATCTTAACGATAATCATTCAATCCTTACACGAAGCAACAAATAAAACAAACTTTATCTAAACGCCACTAGAATAATCAAACGAGACAACACCCCAAACTCGAGGCTGTTTCTCAATTCATTTTGCGTTGCAATCTAACAAACATCCGAAACTTATTAAGCTGTTTAAGTACTTCTTAGAGGGAGAAAAAGCACGATCTTCTATCCTTCTCTGATTCCCGGTCACGTACGAGATTCTTCACACGTAGTTTCAGGACTTAATAGGTCATATTCGTATTAATCTCGGCGGAAAGTTGTTGTTGAAAATGCTCCTACGTTTACTGGTGTGTACTGAATTCATTATTTTGTCAACGAAAAGATTTCTAGAAATGGAACGAAGAAATTAAAAGGCTAAGGGGAACAAAAGTCATAAGTAGTTATTAGTTCTAAATCCAGTTTCGAAAGTACGTACTATCTAGTGGTGTTGGGAAAAAAACGAGTCCTACAAAACACTACATAATCGTACCAAATGACTCATAGATACACGAAAGTGGCTTTGTGATACTTGGCACTAAATTGACACACGGTGACGCTAATATGACATAGCGATACGAAAGTGTTTATTTATTTATGGCACTCCAATGACTAGTTCACAAAAACATTAACAGAGAGCTTAGCCACAGCACTTATATTGTTTTCATAATAAAATCAATAAGTTTAAAATAATATAAAAGTGATAGTAAAATAGTAAAAATAAATATAGATTTTTAACCATTCCTATACAAGATACAAATGAAAAGGATTAAAGTAACACCTTACAGAATGAAACTTGAACTGTCAGAAGCGCACCAGATTTTAACTAAAACTCAGTACAAACTTCGTCTCTTACATCCAACTTGCATAAAAGCTTAAAATCGGACGAATCCCTCGCACACTAGACGTGGAAGTTCGCTAGTTTATCTAGATAAAGAGAATATTAGATCCGTGTTTTGAATTCTAATTCCTACGTATTTTTCGAGGTTTCAACGGTTGTTGAATGAGTTTTAGATTAGTTTTTATGGGGTTACTTTATAAAGAGCTATCATTTGTGAAAAACTATGTAACTCAAAACACGTTTGAAGCTTGTGGCATAGAAATTATAAATAATAAATTAATAGAAATGTATGTTTACAGAACACCACTATCTGATCCAAATCTGTTTTTGTCAAAATTACACAATTTTTTGCACGATCTGTCAAATAAATATAAGTCCAAAATAAATATAGTTGTGGCCGGTGATTTAAACATAAATACTCTTAAAAAGGTAACATCACAAATGGATTGCAAGATTTATCTAACAATCATAATTAAAAAATCCACATCACAGTACCAACACGCAAATTGACTTGTATTGACCATATTTTAAGCAACATTGCCAACGCAACTGCCACTGTACTGCCCTTGTATCCGTCTGATCACGACACAGCACAAATGTTAAGCTTTCCAATCAAAAAGAAACCACAGAAATCTACAATATACTATATTTATAAAAGAGACTATAACGTAGACAACTTCCGAAAATTTAAAGAATGTCTGAAAAATCTTTCTTGGTCCGATATTTATCTCAAAACGTTTTTGATCTATCGAAAGCCTTCGATCTGGTGTCACATGACATATTGCTACAAAAATTGGAAGCAGTTGGTATTAGAGGACCGGCACTTCAGTGGCTGTCGTCGATTGAATTAAGATATTATTCAGCTAATATGTGTCACCATTTCACGAAAATTAGAGGAATTGCTAATGAATTACTGGGAATTCAAGAAAAGAATCGCTTTTAGCAGAATTGCTAAAGTGGCCGTTATAGGCCCCCTGGGCATGAAGTAATATAGCAATTTTCACCTACCTTCTCACGTAACTAAATAATATCAATTATGGTTGACCTCCAACATTATGCATCACTACAAGTTACATACACATAAAGTCACGCCTTTTTCCCCATGGGCGTACGCACTAGGCCGAATGAATGAATGAATTATTTTCAGCTCACATTTATGGCTCTCATATCATCCATCATAAGTAAGAGAGCGGTCTCCTTATTGCTTCGTATCTGAGCAAGCTCTAAAAGCATTCTGAAAGTAATTGGTACAAAACGAGATCCCTCCGTGCCTCGGAAAGCATGTTAAGCCCTTGGTCCCGGCTGTTATTTGTCGATATTTGACGGTCGTTACGGGTAGAAGTCCAAAAGTCTGACAACCAGTCTTACCAATGCGTACCAGTAACTAGGTTACCAGTCTGCCTGCTGTGTGTCTTACCAGTAACTGGGTTGTGAAGGTCAGATAAGCAGTCGCTCAAGGTAAAATACTGGTGTTCTGCAGGTGGTTAGAATGGAAGCCGGCCCCAACATTTTGGGGAAAAAGCTAGACAGATTGCAGTATTTTAGGATCGTAGGTGGCGTTCCATAGTTTCTATAGTGCCCCGGTAAAATATACACGCATTAAGAGCTTTGCCATGAATTTTGGCGGCGTGGCAAGCGGCGCGGTGTTGGAACTAAAAAATTGCCGCTGCAAGCGACGCCTCGTGGCATGCTTCATACATTTTTGTATATTTGTTTTTACCGTTCGCCACCCCGCGCTAATCTACCGCTGATAGTGGCAAGCTCGTGGCCAAGCCGTAAGAGGTGTAGATTGTTCGCCGTGGTTGCGAGTCACACCGTCACGCGAGCCCAGTACCCTATCCGCGCTCAACGCTCTCTTGGACGCTAAAGCTGACTGACGTGTTTGCAAACGAATGGAAGACGATCCCGTTAGTATATCTGGAGTTCTTGAGATGAGTGTATGATTTTTTTCTAATTTCATCTGTTATTATATAGCCACGAGCCCCTTATCCTTAAAATAATACTCCAAACACTACACAAAAAGAAAGCGAATTATCAAGTTGCACAAACCTCTGTTAGTAACGTAGTTACAATGGAAATGTCGTGCTTAGTATTAACCACAGCACAGTAAGATGTTCACATACAAGGAGACACGCCAAACTTCGCAAGTTCATCAAGAAAAGTTAAGACATTAGTTCGGTAAGTTCAGTTCATGTTAATGGACTACATATCTCGGTGCAGTGGACTGCTGGGAGCTTACGCTGGTAAAACTCACGCTTGTCAAACGGCTTAATTAAATGGAAGTCGTAATCTTCACTTGCATTTGAACATAAATTATACTTACGATGTTTTAGAAACGATCTGTATAATGGCGCAAGATAGCCTTTACCAGCAGACGTGGTCATCGTATCAGTGGTTTAGTAACTTGAAAATTATCAGGACTGTGTCGGAATATAGTAGTTTGTCGTGGACGTGGTACGACAGCGGCTCCCGTGACGTTATCCCTGGTATCAGAAGACAGCCGCCACGCAACCATCGATGCGAAGCTCTGCTTGTGTGATAGCAATCGGCCAATGTCATACTTATTCGACCTTTTCGGTGACTCCAGTAACTTTGTAACAAAATGAGGCAGCGCCACTTGCGGTGCCGTCATGCATAATGTACTCGATGGGACGAATGAGAGTGAGGGAAGAAGACGTGCACCTGTGTTTGCGCACATACTTGTGCACTATAATATCTCCTGCGTCGATGGGTTGTATCCGCTGAGATTGACCGCCGTTACCGAACCTCAGTCAGGAAGACTATAATATCCCTAATTGGGGGAAAGCCAATTAATGCAACTGACCGGGTACAAATTCAGACTTCGGGCTGCTACTGAGGAAACCCTATAATATTGCCCAACCAGGGAATCGAACCCGAGAGACCAGAACGCTCAATACATGCGATACGATTTAAGGAAGTCAAGTCAAAACATTTTCCACTCACCGTGATGATCGTAGATGATGATAAGCATACTACGGAAATACTACTCTTTACATATTCCATGAAACAAACAGAAATGCAAAGCTTTCTAAACAAAGCACTGCTGTAAATTCCAAGCATATGTTGTGTACTAGCTATTCATTAGACCTAGACCAGCACAAGTTTACCAGTTCATCAAGAAAAGTTTGCACTTTAGTTGTACGTACTGAACTACATGTATTGGTTCAGTGGTCAGTTGGAGCAAATAAGTATAGCTGTTTGCTTACAAAGTGCTGTTACTTTTTTAGGGTTGTGCAGAAAACAAGTTTAAAGTTGAGATAAAAAAGGCAGGCATTCTTCCATTCAGTCGCATATAGGTACATACTGGAAACCGACACCATCACACATAGTTGGAAAATTGTAACGCAAATGAGCACAATGTCACGTAAAGTATTGAGAGCACAGCCGTCCATTCTTGAAAGATATAAGGCCTTTATTCAGAAGTTTGGATATTTCCGCTTGAAAAAATATCCATGCAAAAAAATCTGTTTTACCAAATAATTTTTTCCTCAACCAAAAGTTCGAACTTTGCCATCTGATTTATATTTCACGGTGCATTGTCATGGGAATTGCTGTGAAAAATGTAAAATGTAACTCACGTACATATTGTACTGGGCTGCAACTTACTTCGGATACTGTGTTGCAAATTGTACTTCAGGGCGTGAATCACTGATAAAAATTGCAAGGTCGGTAATACTGAACGGGGCACAGTTGAAGTGCAGTGAGTCAACATAAATAATTTAAAGAATCAGAAAGAGAGAGATGGGACAGTTGCAAAACACCAATGAACACCTAGTCATCTGTCATTCTTAATGCTGGATAAACCTTTGAAAGTTAAAATTTCACGTCGATTTTAACAGGGCTTAATGGTTTACTCGTGCGATTTAAACCACAACCCTGGTATATTAATTTTATGAAGCTGATAACGTTGTTGCTATGGGTTTCATTTTGTTTGATTCCATTAATGTGACTCACAGATTTAAACACTCAGTTATATTTATATGCAACTTACTCCAATCTCCAATGTGATCAAGAATCCGAAACTCTTCAACATTTAGTCACCAAACTGTAATTGAAGCATCCAACATGTGCAAACGAGAACTTGATTCACTCAACCTCGTACGCAGTGGCTCGCAGTCGGTGTCAGCAGTAGCTCTAAAACTTTTTCTGTGTGCGCTTGAGTCTGTAACGAGTTGTCGGAACTAGCGGTAATGGTCTGAACGCGGCCGAGTTCCAACTCTCGCCCGATTTGTTCGCGCCTCCGCTCAACGCTGCGATACTATTAAACAGTTTTTAACGTCTGCGCTATTCCAGGAACGTTATTTTATGGGGAAACTTTATTATTATAAGCTATGAAGGTTTTGGCGTGACTTTTGCAAGATAATGTGGTTGGACGAGGTCCCCCTCGTCCTTTCGCCGTTCAAGTTTGACAAAGTTGTTTTTGGAGTGCAAAAAAGGGATACGTGATGCGATGTGTCACATGAGTGATCAGATGGGATGGTTTGTTTGTTTATATTACGTAGAGCAGATGCCTTAGATAGGCAGCAAGAGGTTCAGACGGACGTTTGAAACATACAAGAATAATATTATACTATGACGTAACATAACATAGTAGGTTGAGTAACGCAGTGTGTGTTGTGTGTGTGTGATTCCACCGGCTGTCTTGTGCACCGTTTTGTTGCTTTGTGAGATACACCTATACCTATACGTAGTGGAGTGCAAATGATTATGGTCCGGGCACATAATACATGACTGGCTTCCTTAATTGTTGTAATGGATAGCTAAGGTGTACATAATAGGTCTGCACGTCTACATTACTTTGAACCATAGCGGTTAGTCAGAGTAATATACGATGTTGGAATAATACTCTGAAAATTTGATTATCGAACACACCTACACATTACCCGCGCACACATCCACACCTCATCTTTGACTGTGTTATATTTTATTTTTGATTGTTTATTTTTATTTTTTATTAATATTTTAAATTTTGGATTAGTTTAGTGCTATTTAGGCTCTATTTAGCATTATGTTATGTATCACAACTTTGCTCCCAAGATACAAACGCTGCCTAGTTGGGGACCGCCGTAAAAATCATAATGAAGATGGCTAACAGTTACCGACATTAAGTTAAGCTAATTATAAGGTAATTACTGTAACATTTTGGTTTAATAAAACATATTTATGTAGACAAAGTTTATTCAGTACATAATCACGACCAACTCTAAAGCTATTGTGATTTCGACGTTAATAGCACACAAACCAGCATTCCAAAAAGACCCCTAACAACAGAATTCATTAGAAAAAAACTGGTCAAGTGCCTGTCGGACCACGCACAATGAAGGGTTCCGTAGTTAGGGCGCGTTTGCAAATCGGACAAAATTATGCTGTTTTTCAGTACATTTTGTCACAAAACTAAACCGAATCAAATATAACTAATAACTCACATAAGTTGGTTCTTGATCTTCAAATGATTGCAACTTTTTGTTCAAAATTATAGTTTGAAATATTGTAAAAACCGGCCAAGTGCGTGTCGGACCACGCACAATGAAGGGTTCCGTAGTTGAGATGAATTTATCCCAAGAACAAACTTAACATTGTATTTGAAAAATATGTTCTCCCATACGGAATGTATGGGAGATCATGTTTTTCAAACCGCAAATTTAAGTTGGTCGATCATTACTCGTTAACCTGTAGAGTCTACTTAGCTGTGATAGTTTTCCTTTTAATTTCGTTATATATACTACTGCTGTGAATTTTTTCACAAGTCCAAGTATAACCATTTAGGTAAAGGGGGGGGGGGGGGGGGACACTTGACTCTAACAAAAAATTTCAGTTAAAAGCTTAATATTTCTCAAACGGATCCCTGAATCTAAAAATGGTTTTGACAAACTCACAATATTTTTGAACGATAACCCACAACATGGGGTAGATGAGAAAAAAAAAACATCCCCACTTTACGTGTAGGGGAGGTACCCTAAAAAAAATTATTTTTAATAATTTTATTTTACCACTTTGTCGGCATGATTAATATGTATACATATGCCAAATTACAGCTTTCTAGTACAAACCGTCTCTGAGCTAACCCGCGGACAGACAGACGGACAAACAGACAGACAGACAGACAGACGGACATGGCGAAACTATAAGGGTTCCTTGTTTACTACGGAACCCTAAAAACGATCTTCCGCTGCCATTTTCCACAAAATTAACGATACCGGGTTGAATTTAGGTACATTTTTTGTTCTATTATCAATATATTTTAAGATTTCTTAAAATACTATTAGTAGGCAGCATATTCAATTCTAAAACTTTGGAAAAAATGTTTCAAAATATCACAAATAGCCGCAAAACAAAATAAAAACCGAAACTAACTTTTTCACATATTTTGCTGTTACGGATGAATCTTAATCGAATGCATTAAGGGTTATTTTATTTTTGATCTGTTTTGATTTATTGCACAAATATTTCGAAAGAAACCTCAGTCCGAGCTTGGCCGCTGTCGTGAGTGGACCCTGCGTTTTGCGTGTTTGCAGCGGCTCGTATGGAAAAAGATCGCTGTACAAATACAAAATATTCGATAAACCAAATTTGAAACTTGCTATGGTAAGATAATTTTGTATTCACAGATTTTTATTATAATTATTATTTTATTTCGGTAAAAGTAAGTACGGTTTATTTCGCCTATTCGACTGGGACTTGATGGAGTGGCGGGTTTTAGGCTGGCTAAAGTGGACTCGTCTTTCATGGGGTACAGTTTAAAAAGTTACAATAAAATACCTCCCAACATACTTCAACTGAATGAAACGAAATTTAAATCTTATATTAAACGCACACTATGCAGCCAGGCATATTATAAGTTGGGAGATTATATCGCTGATAAAAATGCCTGGCTCAACGCTGGTCTTGCTCCACAAGAGCGCATAAACTAACTGATTAGCATTTGAAAATACTGTAGGAGCTGCTGAAAATTTTAAAAACTTTCTTTGCATTGTATAAATTCAATCTCACAACATTGTATAATTGAATAGCACATGTGTGAGTACTATGTACCAACTATTAAGCTACCATTTAGGTACTGGGTATGTCTTTCATTGACTTGAATGTGCCTTGGCGGCTGAGAGTATGTCATGCTCACTCTAATGTCTCGCTGACGGTGGCGCGTGTGTTGGATCATTTAGCTCCCTTCATAATGGTTGAGCTGAATGGTGCTAATCCATGCGTCATGTTCGTGAACGGGCGCCGTCAGTGGGGACTGGTCGTCTCTTGGCTGCCAGGGGTTATTTTAATTTAATTTAATTTTAGATTTTATTTTTGTTACGGACGCTTTTAACGTTTTGCATCGTTCTCACATGTATAACTTCAACATGAATGATGTAACCAATATTTTGTAACCATATCATGATTTAAAAGAGTGTCCGTGGAGTTTCTTGCCCGTTCTTCTCTATAGGTACCTACTACGCTTTGGAATGGGCAACTAGCTTCATCTTTCTGACTGACCGACCCTTTGACAATTCAAAAGTGCCTGTAATTGGTTTATTTGAAATATATGCTTTGAGTTTGAGTTTGAGTTGAGTTTGAGGTGTGCCGAGTTTGGGGTCGTTTTGTTAGTTCAGATGAGACCTTACCTGTGGACTTGATGGAGTGACTTGAAGGTGTGCTTCGGTGACTGCTACTGGAACTTCTCGACGAGTACAATTAGGTGTGCCGACTTTGGCCTCGTTTTGTTAGTGATTCAAGTCCGGAGGTAAGATCTCATCATAACTATACTATTATTACTATTTATTTACGATACACTTCCGTGTTTGGGTCACATAAATACGTATGTGTACCAAATTTCAACTAAATCGGTCCATTAGATTCGGAGCAAATTGGCTGTGACAGACGGACAGACAGACACACGAGTGATCTTATAAGGGTTCCGTTTATTCTTTTTGAGGTACGGAACCCTAAAAACAAGATAAACTCCCAAGATAACATTTTCTAAACAAAACCAAGCGTCAATTTCATACCGTGAGCGGCCATTTTTGGAAGTATACCCGAACATTCGTTACATAATGATGGGCGTCCCCCAACCGTCTGACGTCGACTGTCGGTCAAAACGTGAATTTTATCACTAGCCCGGATTAATTCGGAATCAATTACGGCCGACGGGGCCTCCATTACATAAACAGAGAACTCATTTAACGTGAAACGAGGGTAGCTATACAATGTAGTGTAACAGTTTCAGATGTTTTATTATTTATGCAATAGTGTTGTTTATAGATGAAACTGTTTTGATTGAAGTTTGAATACGAGGGGTTGTTGAAAGTTTTAGTAAAACAGAACTTTCAATAAAATTTTCTGCTGTTTTTAGAGAACGTTAGGCTTAGTATGGAATGGCTTTTGGTTCAAAGTGCGTTACTAGGTTAAAGTTTACTAGTTAAAAAAAAGTTATATCGTATTTGTTTCTGATACACTGCAATAAATGCTCAAAGTATCAACTGACTAATCGCAATCTATGAATATCCTGGTACCACTTTATTGAACAAAAAACATTCTGATCCCCGTTATTTACAAAATGCCTGCCTGCGTTACACAACCTTCTCGACGAACATTGTTTCCATCGACAACACTGAGGTGTGACAGTAGGACATACTGACCTTAGCCCTACAAAGAGGTCAGCAAATAATTGCAGCCGGCAATTTTATTTTATTTCGCCTCTGATTTCCACTATTCAATTATCTGTACGGCTGAGTACTGATGTGATTGGGTTGTGGATTCATGGAGCTTTTCACGGGTTTATGCCATAAGTGGAAATGGGAAATCAAACGACAGCTGGAGAGGATTTAAAAGATGATATATTAAAAGGAATATGTTTCCTCCTTTCTCCTTTTGTCTGAGATGTATTTAGAGTTGAATGACATGAAATTGGAATCCATTGGGGCGTTATAAACCAGAGTAGATTTATAAATGATAATTGAAATACCAATAGAAAATGCTGTATTGGTTATGAATACTGTGCACTTGATTTGCCCATTGTAGAATGGTTCAAGAAGAGCAAAAAATTTATAAAAAATACAAGGATCTTTTCGTCAATAAGAATTAACAACGCCTGTCAACAACGATGTTTTTAAGCCAAGTAAAAAAATCATACCTCGCAGCAACAGTTAAAAGGGCCTCATATTTTCCAACATCAATTTCATGAAAGGCAAACAGTAAGCGGTAAGTCTTGGGAGCCTCGTAAAAGGGTAAGACGTGTTTATTTCCAAAATTCAAAACCCAACATTTACTTAGGTGAGGGTAGGTAAACAAAAATATAATACGCACCGATGTGATAATACATAGCTGGTGGAGCATACATGGTTTGCGTTGAGCCTGATAAAAGTTTTTCGTTAAATATTCTACCTCACGTTAGTTTAAGCTAAGGAAGAAAATATTGAAGGAACATGAGATTTTTTTACTTGATCTTTAAAACCAGGAATCTTCTTGGTGTATTAAGAGCCACCGCTTATACCTGGCTTTCATTCTGTCAACCTTTTTCATGTTCTGGTACATTTAGACAATCAGTATCCTTGGTCTTTCGGCAGTTCCACTTGATGGGCATAGTAAACATTTTGATGGCGTGTCCAGTGGCTTAGAATTTACAGCTCAGCGGTCAAAATCTCTGGTAAACAGCATAATAGTTATAGCTTGGTTATCGGGCATCAAATTTGATAATAATAGTCTTTACCGATTTTAAGTTGAGAATTTTGTCAAACTCTACTTCACCATTACTCAAGGTGAAAGCACGCGAAATTCAAAATTGATTAGCAAAATGTTTTTTATTTTGGAAAGGTACAAATTCGTAACTGACCGCAGGCGGCAGCAGCAGGCAACGTATCGCCGTGATACGACTGGTTTCTATGTATTTCTATGAAACCGACATATCACTAGCTACGGAAGGTATATTATTACATACAAATGTATACAAACTACCTGCTGTCGACTACGGAATGGTACATTAATTTAATGCTAAAGTAGAGTTTGAATAGTTCTCAACTTCAAATTCTCAAATCTAAAACCTGGCGTTAGGACGCGTCATATTTAAAAGCGATCTTCGCACGAATATGCGATCGTTGGGGTCGAATGTCACTTTTTGCTCGGAAAACCGGAAAGCGCTCTCTGTCAGCGCGGCGTGCTCGTGTTCAGGTTCATCAAACTAAAAGTGACATTTGAAAGCTACGATCGCATATTCGCGCAATAATCTTCCTTAATTATTACAAATGATTAATTATTATTATTAAATAATATTATGTTATTAATCTTATGTTTAAGAAGTATTTTGAGGAGCTCGTGGCTAAGTAATAACTGCCGCACGGGTCGATCCATCAGGTTTAGCTGCGCTTGCCGGGGTTGGTCTGTGGATGGGTGACCATCTTTACATACCGAGACTCCTCCGTGCCTCGGATAGCACGTTAAGCTGCTGACCCCGGCTGTCATTCGTGGATCTTTGACGGTCGTCAAAAGCCCGAAAATCTGACAACCAGTCTTATCAACGGGTATCGTATTACCCAGTTACTGGGTTATGGAGGTCAGATAGGCAGTCGCTTCGTGTAAAATACTGGTATTCAGCTGCATCCGGTTAGACTGGAAACCGACCCCAGTATAGTTGGGAAAAGGCTGGGCAGATTGATTTGTTTAAGGAGTGTTTTGCCATTATTTCCAAATTCTTAATTTTAGTACCTTTAGTTTTAGTATTATGTGTTATCACCTATTTCTGTGATTGCTGGTTATCTTGTAATTGGCAACTGTATAAGTCCGAGACTATTGTACTTACGATATATTATATACAGAAGCTGAAGGGACCTTAAGAAATAAATAAATGTTCGCTTTTAAGGAGGATGCGGGTTTAAGCACAAAAAACCACTTCTATCGATATCGAAGTTTCCTAAATCAACTTCTAAAACCACTAGCAAAGTTTTAACCGACGAAGTAAGATAACTTGTGGAAGACCGCATGTTTATGACTCCTGTGCCAAAAGTTTTAAAAGAAAATAATAAATTGTGAACGCAGCAGAATGCGGTCAAGAAGAAGTGGTCTGTTGCATTTGGCATGAGGTAGCTGTGCGAGACAGATACCGAGTGCAATGCCATTTTCGATATCATAACTGAAACTATTAAGTGGAATGGAGTTTGGAAGATTGGGGTTGGAGAATGGAGATGTTATTAAAAACGTTAACATCATTTTAATGGTAGATACTAATCTCGAAAAAATTGTAGTCAATTTGTACGCAAACTAAATTAGCTTGCAACACCTCGCAGACGAGATCAGTATCGAATAGTTATACTAAACTCATAGGGTTTTATTTAAAAACGTTCATTAAGACGCCGATATATGCCAGTGGCCTTAAGTGGTTAGCTTGCGTGTTCTGTGCCGAGCTCACGCAACGCGTCGTGCGTCCAGCCAGTAATAGGACTCGCCCATCAAGTAGCGCTGTTCCAAATTAGACGCATTATTAATTTATTATACGTAAAACAAAAGATATTTTATTAAAATACGTTTATTAAAAGATTAATATTTAAATTATATTTAAAATGGTGAAGGTTAAAAATACGCTTGATAGTTTTTGCGTGATTCTTAGTTTTATTTATTACTATGTAATATAAAAATATTCTAAAATATTCACAGATTAAGGTATTAAAAAAAATCTCTAATTTAACATATTTCTTTTTCAAATCATTATCACTACTCGTTTAGACGTGATCTTCAGTATAAAATCATTAAAAGTTGGTTATCGTCGCCTTAAAGTTAAGTAATGATTAGCGACTGTTTAGCCATACTTTTTTGATGTTTGAACGCTTATAAATAAACCCCATTTATTTCAACTAACTGCAGCTGATCACGGTGTCAACGGCCGCTGAGTGTATAAAGTTATTTGAAAATATGGTTTTAGAAATAAAAAACCGGCCAAGTGCGTGTCGGACCACGCACAATGGAGGGTTCCGTAGTTGGGATGAGTTTATCCCAAGAACAAACTTAACATTGTAGTTGAAAAACATGTTCTCCCATACGGAATGTATGGGAGATCATGTTTTTCAAACCGCAAATTTAAGTTGGTTGATTATTTCTCGTTAACCTGTACAGCCTACTTAGCTCTGATAGTTTTCCTTTTAATTTCGTTATATATAGTACTGCTGTGAATTTTTTCACAAGTCCAAGTACAACCATTTAGCTTTTCATTTAATTTATTTTCAGCATTTCGCCATGTCCGTCTGTCTGTCTATCTGTCTGTCTGTCCGTCTGTCTGTCCGCGGCTTAGCTCAGAGACGGTTAGTACTAGAAAGCTGTAATTTGGCATATATACACATATTAATCATGCCGACAAAGTGGTAAAATAAAATCAAGAAAAATATATTTTTTTAGGGTTCCTCCCTTACACGTAAAGTGGAGATGTTTTTTTTTCCTCGTATATCCCATGTTGTGGGGTATCGTTAGAAAGGTCGTTCAAAAATATTGTGAGTTTGTGAAAACCATTTTTGGATTCAGGAATCCGTTTGCGAAATATTAAGCTTTTAACTGAATTTTTTTGTTAGAGTCTAGAGTCCGGTGCCAGTCGACTAATTTACATTTGCAGTTGGAATGTATGGGAGAATATATTGTTCAACTACAATGTTAAGTTTGTTCTTGGGATAAATTCATCACAACCACTGAACCCTTCATTGTGCGTGGTCCGACACGCGATTGGTGGTTTTTTATATTACGTACATGTAAATAGTATTCACAGCTTAGTGTAAGCTTGTATATGATTGGTTTTAAGATTAATTATCAAAGCGAGATAAAGTTTATTAAAAACCAGGGTTTCGGTAGTATCCAATATCTGACTTTAAGTTTCCACGAGAACAAGAAGAAGAAATTAATTTTAATAACTATCATAGTCTAATATCATTCAAAATAATGAAGTCACAAAATTCGGTAGATCTCCAAGAGTTTGGTAAAGTCACTTGGTAGTTTCTTCAATAACACTTTAGAATTCATCAAACTTCTACGTTTATATTACTTAGTTTCGTGAAATATTTTGATCAGTTTTATTATCAGGCTTTAATTTATAAATCCTTAAAGAACCTAAAAGGTTTCATTTTCGCCTATTGATAATGTTCTTCATAGATTTTTTGAAACATAATCATACTGTAGCGGCATCTACATCGCTACATGCAAACTACGCATCAAAGACCTGCGTTACACAACATCCTGACGTCACACAAATCCTGCATTGCGCAATTAGAGTTTACCGCGCGATAAACATATATACAAGCTTCCCGACTTCAACCTCTGGGCAGTTGCCCGCCAGACATCACACCCGTCTGGTCGGAGGATCCTCCCTTTTCTATGGGGGATGAGTGAACTTTACACCCTGTTCCTCATACCCCTAAAATACAATTTTACAAGAACCTAATTGCTCACTAATTAGTTTTAATTTCCTCTGGCCCAGATGAAAACTAATTCTCAGCCAGCCCAAATTCTGTACATACGCAGTTCTTAAGTAAAGCCCCAAAAGTTTCCAAAGATAGAATTTCTATACAAAGCACCAACAATCAAAACTTTCCGGTTTAATACAGCTAAGGAAATAATTATATAAATAAACCCAATTCAGACTGTATTTGAAAATTCCGGGGTTTGGAATGCCCCAACAATATTTTTTCATGAAATAATTTAAGCAGGAGATTCTGCTATCAAAACGTTTTAATTCCCTTTAAACTAAATTAAACACGGAACGGCTTTTTAACGCTCAAGGGTTCCTCCATACCCTCCGGTTGAATGTAATGGTCTTTTTGTGAAAATAGTGGAGATACGGGGCGAAATATTGTCGAGGATTTTTTTATCTAATTTGAATTGGTTTTGTGAAGTTAAACTCTTTATGATGTGGGTTAATATAATGATACGTCACGATTCCAATCTGTTCCACTACTCTTTCGTATGATTTTGTACCTGTTCCACTACTCTTTCGTATGATCTTGTATCTGTTCTAATACTCTTTCGTATTGTCTTGTACTTGTTCCACTACTCTTTTGTATGATCTTGTTCCTGTTCCACTACTCCTTCGTATAATCTTGTATCTATTTCACTACTCTTTCGTATCATCTTGTACCTGTTCCACTACTCTTTCGAACGATCTTGTATCTGTTCCGTTACTGTTTCGTATTATCTTATAGCTGTTCCACTACCTTTCGTATTATCTTGTATCTGTTCCACTACTCTTTTGTATTACTACACACTGTATACTTAGAGGGTTTGGCCATGTTGAGAGGATGACTGAAAGGCGACAGATAAAAGTTATTTACAATTAGAAACGCCTGGCCGGAACGCCCTGGGTTTTACTGATCTTATTGGTGATTTTTCTCAGAATAGTCAGGTGCTTGCAACCGACGTGCGTGTATAACGCGATGTTTGAAGGTAAAGAAAGCAAAATGGGTATGAAAGGATCGCAGCAGTTGGCGTTTTAAAGTTCCTGTCTACCTCATTGGGAAAAAACCATACGTTCAAGAATGCATGCGTTAGAGCCTGTGCGTACGATGCGTTGCGGCAAAAGCGCGGCGCCGGAGCGGTGTCACTGCGGCGCACGGTGGATCGAAAATCGGCTGTAGAAGACATAGGATCTCGATGTCTTAAATGTTTTTTTTTGTTGCTGGAAATGACTTTTGCCGCTCATTACTGTTCTATAAAATGTCATATGAAGTAATTGTGTGCACAAATGGAAGAGTTATAATTTTTATAAGAAAAAAATGTATGGAGCTGACATGAAAAATGAGGATATCTCTGGAATCGCTAGGATAACCATTATATCCTTGCACACTGTTATAGTACTATTTATTTGTAAATTTTTGACATACTTAATGTTGCGGCACCTCTTGTGATTTTTTTTTTAAAAATCGTCAAAATTAAATAATAAAAAATGTTTATGATATGTACATTTTAATGCTTAAATATGGCTATACCAAGTGTAACTTACAATATTTTTTATGCTTAGACCAAAACATTCTAAGAAATCACAAAGTCGTATTACCTACTTATTTGAAATGACATGGTAATTATGAATTACATAATATGTAATCTTGTCTAACGCCTCAAGTCCACATTAGCTAATGATTAATAAAACTTAATACCTATATACCTGTTAAAAGGATATGTACCATAATGAGGGTAATTAGATAAACGGTGATCATTAGTCAATAACAATAAATGGTAAACTATTGTATGATTAAAAATAAAAGCAAATTATTTAAAAAAAAAAATTAACTTAACCTAACCTAACATAAACAATAAAAGTTAACTTATTTTATACTTCGTCACCATCAGAATCCACTTCAGAATCAGGCTCTACAATAGATATAACTTCTAAGAACTCTGTCGGAGCTTCCTGATCCTGAAGTTTCAGTAGTTCTACTGTTTCCTTAAAGTATGTCTGCCTCTTGTGGGCATTTCATTTTGGTCTTGTGGAAGAAATTAGAGGATCAGAAGAGACGATAAGCATATTGAGGATATCCTCGTTTGATGCTTGTCTACTCTTTTTCCTAGAATGGTGTTCTCTGAACCTCCTAAAGTCTTTGTTTCGGGCCTCTGAAGCTTCTTCCGAAAGACTTCCAATTGGTACAATAGCATTTTCTGCAATTATGTCCCCTCCGTGAATCAACAATTTGTGGACGGTTGATGACATGTAGTACCAATCGTACAGTTCCACGTATTTTTCAGCGGTTGTTCTAGCGTATTCTTTAAATTTCGGCACGTCTACAATCTCTCCAGATGTGATAGCTTGCAGAATCCCAGCAAATCTGCGTATTAGGTCTTCATCTAATTCAGTGATCGCTGCAGTTTTATCAGGAAATTCAAAAAACCGCCTTGCTGTGTTCCCGTCGTTAGTTGTGCCTGATCCTTGCTTAACGATGTCAATCAAAAGGTTGAGATCATCTTTGAATCGATCTTGAATGAGTTTTTTTCGTGAATGCAATAACTCTTGATGACCTTCTCCTCTTGCAGACCACTTTTTGAAGTCGAGACGATACGCTATGTGTAGAAGACATTCCATCACATTAATTCGGGCATGAAGTGATGATAATCCGAACTCATACACCCCAGAAGAAATGGTTTTTGACGCAATGACATCTAACTTATTCATTTCTGTAGGCTTAGCCAAACACAGGTAGCAGGCCGCATTTGACTTAGCTTCAGACAGATATGTACAAATTTTGCCGTCAATCATCGTCATCATTAATTTGTGACTAATTTCATGTCCTTGACATTTTGAGGGAACGAGAGCTTCAATTTCGTTATTCATTGCAGTTTTTTCATTTATGACAACGTCTTTGGTTTCTTTCACAAAACTGGACTGGACGGCAATACCTAGGTGAGCAGGGTTTTGGATTCACCCATACGGTATCACCGTCAGCTGTCAACTTTAATGGAACCAAAGAGGTCATAAATATGCTGGAATCATCTTGACCACTCTCTATGTTTTGCTTATATCTACTTTGGTTAGATGCACCGTCAAATTCCCACTTTGATATTAATATCAATTGTTTATCTTGTATCGCATCAGGACTACAAATAGTTTAAAAAATTCTGTTCACTGTTAAATCTAGTAACGCTTGTAGTGCAATCTTAGCAGATGAATCCGTTACAGTCACAAATGTCTTCGGAGGGTAGCACTGTAGCTTAGCTTTTTGCACTTTATAGTAAGACGGATATATCTCTTTTGAACCTTCTCGAATAGTCGTTTCCCTTAATGTGATATATTGCCATTTCGATAGTTTTAATGAAAGTAGCAAACCCAGTGCTTTTTCTGGTGATAATATTGTTGAAGGAGCTGGTTTGTTCAACATTTCCTTGATTTTTTCTGCTGCTTCTGGATTTTGGAGCATATGTTCAATAACAGATGCAATATCCTCACGACCATCTCCTTTCAAAAGTGCTGCAGCTGAATAAGCTACTTCATTAGGGTCATCGCCTATATGTTCAACAGATCGTCTCTTCTTCTGCTTGTTACTTAGATCTTCAAACAGCTTTCGAGATCTTTTTGTCATCGTTGAAGTTGATTTCATTGTTGAAGTTGATGGTACAGGTTCAGGTACAGGTTCAGTAGAAATATTTTCACTTGTTGATTCTTGAATGAGCAAATTGGTTTGCACGCAGTTTGGCCAGTCAATATTTGCCTCAAGCCAATTACTGTAATCACGTCTAAAAACTTCACTTTTCCTGTGGGATCGTAACCATCTCTTTTGAACTGCCCGTGTAAATCTTCGACAAAATTCTTTCACGGTAACACTGTCTTCATCTGAAAGGCTAGAGCCCAGTCGAATAACAAGTGTGTTGAACAATAGTTCATGATCGAAAGACGAAGCATCCTGATTGCTCAGAATAACAAACAAATCCAAATTTGTAATAATGCTTTCCATTATTCACGATCACTGAGTAAAAAGACACGGTAGGATAGATGTTAGTATTAGAAATGCTCTAAATGAACTGAAGTTGTGAATCCAATGTTTGACTATTTATTGTTATTGACTAATGATGGTATCACATTTATCTAATTACTTTCATTAAGTTAATCCTGCACTAATTGCTAAATTAGCGAGTACCCCAAATTATTTTGGTACGTATCCTTTTAACTAGGTATATAGGTATTAAGTTTTATTAATCATTAGCTAATGTGGACTTGAGGCATTAGACAAGATTACGTATTACGTAATTCATAATTACCATGTCATTTCAAATGAAAATCACAAAGTAGGTAATACGACTTTGTGATTTCTTAGAATGTTTTGGTCTAAGCATAAAAAATATTGTAAATTACACTTGGTATAGCCATATTTAAGCATTAAAATGTACATATCATAAACATTTTTTATTATTTAATTTTGACGATTTAAAAAAAAAAAATCACAAGAGATGCCGCAACATTAATTATGTCAAAAATTCACAAATAAATAGTACTATAACAGTGTGCAAGGATATAATGGCTATCCTAGCGATTCCAGAGATATCCTCATTTTTCATGTCAGCTCCATACATTTTTTTCTTATAAAAATTATAACTCTTCCATTTGCGCATACAATTACTTCATAAGACATTTTATAAAACAGTAATGAGCGGCAGAAGTCATTTCCAGCAAAAAAATAACATTTAAGACATCGAGATCCTATGTCTTCTACAGCCGATTTTCGATCCACCGTGCGGCGTCTCACATACAAATATCCATGGTTTGCCACACGGTGCGTTCCAGGGTCGCACCGTACGTACATCGGACTTGCAGCCCCCGAGACGAGGCGGGGAGAGCTGTACGCGTTGCGATACCGGAGCAGCACCACTCAGTTGTTAGTGCGTTGTCAAAAACATACGCGCTGGGCGGCGCGGCGCCGCTGAGGCGTAACAACACTACGGCGCCGCAGCGTCCATCTGACCGCCGCCGCCAATGCGGTAAAAATCTTTGCGGTGCGGGCCGCAACACGTCTTGTGCACAGGCTCTTACGCTGCGGTAACGATCATTCTACAAAACCGTATATTTCTCTATAATTCTACTGAAAAAAAAAAACATTTGTTTTTACAGTACCTACTAATGTTTGGATGCTTAATTCATTAGAAATTTATTTGCACGCTAACAACGCCAATAGGAGCGGCTCAATACCTTTCAATTAGCTGTTCATTTCTTATGGAAAATTTATTATTTGGAGTGGATAACGAAAAAAAAAGGAAAGAAAAATTGTTTATTCTGCACAAACTAAACGCAATTACAAAAAAGTAAAGTAGTAGATTATTTTGTTATGGCAACTTTTATTTATAAAATGGAAAAGTTTTTAAATAATTCAATATTCTGGGCGTATGATTCCTGTAAAATTATTTTAATATCAAGGAAATATACTCTAAGTTCGTCGTTATTGTAGAATGAAATGGTGATAAAAGCAGGTATGAGCTGCTGCAACCTTTGAGTTTCAGGAAACCCACTGACTAATGAGAGATAAGATTAGGTATTATTGTATGAAAAATATATAAAGGTGCAGGTAAAATAATGGTTTATAAAAAAACATCATCACGTATTAGCAATTTGTACCTTTTGATTTATTAATGTACATTCCAATATCAATCTTACTTGTTTAAGCATTTAAGGTGGTCAATCTATCGGTCACTGACCTTTCACCGACCGTATAAAGAGTACTTAACAACGATGCGTAAAATAGATTAAACATTATGTAAACGAAGATTGCGCCGTCAGTCGTACTCTACTGGGAATTATCCGGGTATAACCAGTTACAGCCGGGTCCAACCGGGTCCAACCGGGTTACGCGCTCCATCGCTCATGTAAGTTTTTATCTTTTTTTGTTGTGGCCCGTAGGAAATGTGGGAAAACGGTTGTGAAATCAACTGATGCTTTGCAGACATTTTTTTAAATATTTCTTGTGATTTGTTTACAGTATTTAAACCCAATCAATAACGTCCTCTTTGGTTGCTTTCTTACTCTGCGTTCATGCCCTTTACAAGTTGTGCTTGACTTGACTGTTATGCTGTATTTTTTTTGGACAAGTCTTGTAAAACACTTCAAAAACATGGCGTATAAAACTATTAATAACTATTGACGATCGATGATGATCTATTACTGATTATTGACCTTGTTTCAGACATGTATTGTTAACTATTTTGTACACAATTGAAATTTTTGACAAGTTTACTACAAGGTTTGGCTTACAACTACATAGTCTTCACAACTTGCTTTATATGTTAACGATAAACGAAAACAATAGATAGAACAGTCTATGTAGATACAATACATGTTTTATTAAACTTGGTGTAAACGGGTGCTTAGAGGATTTTCGTTAATTGGTGTACCTACCAAATTCCTATAAATGACAGACGAAACGACTGACGACTTTATAAAAAATATTCAGTGACGGTCACGGAACACATTAAAGTAATATTTCAATTCATGCCTATCAGCTATTTCTCTTGCTTGCGTCACTAATGTCTTGAAATGAAATGAAATGAAATTGTTTATTCTTTAAATAGGATATAGGAATCACTTTTACGCGTCATATTAAAAATATATTAAATTTTGCTGGATGAGTTCGGCGTTTCCTATCCGACTACTCTGAGAAGAAAGGCCGAAACAAACTCAGAGGTCACAGTCTCTTTTAAAGTCCAGACATAATCTTGGTCAAGCCAAATGAGGCCCATGTAGATTAATGTCTGAAATGGTCTTTTGAGAAAAGAACCACACAGATTTGAGTGGACCTGTCCAGTCAGTGCAAGCATTTGTCAGTAATCGTGGAGCTCAACTCAGAACATCATCTCATCTCATTTCTTATCTTGTATTACTTTTGATTTCAGTGAAGCTTGTTTGGATACTAACGTTTCTTACTGTTTCAATGATTTTCAGGGCAGGATAATAATTTTGTACCTACCGGGATAACGTTGATAATCCAAGATACAAAGACAGGGTTTTGCTACAAAGATGTTGTGCATTTCTTAGTTTTTTCTTAGACGCATCGATGAATATGTTTTCTTGTAGGTAAGTTAGAATCCGGAACGAGGTGACCCGGCAGAGAACCAAAGTTGTCGACATAGCTCACAGAATAAGCAAGCTGAACTGGCAACGGGCCGGCCATATTAGCCGTAGTACTTATATAAATGACCGTTGGGGTAGATGTTTTCTCGAGTGGAGCCCACGAATCGGCAAACGTAAGGTAGGACCCCCTCAGGCTAGGTGGAGCGACGATCTTCGCAAGATGATCGATCTGAAAGACGTGCAATTGTAGAGGCCTATGTAAAGCGGTGGAGCCTACAACAATAGGCTGATAACGAAGCTATATTTTGGATAGAAAAATCCTGATTCGAGCAGAATGGACGTCAAGATTGCTTGCATGATATTTCCTTTTTTGGTTTCGGAAGAAAATATTAAAATACTTACTGTCAAAAAAAAGTACTAACATATTTTATTTGATAAAATAATTATAAAGGTTGCAATCCTCTTTACTTATACCTATATGAAAAAATGAGCTTAGATATTATTATAATTGAGGACAGCTAATACCATAATCTCTTTAGAGACGAAAATAATCCCGAATAATAAAACCAGTATTTCTAAGAAATTCGTTAGGGATCTCTTTCATAAGACTTTACAAAAGCAAAGTTAAATGTGTTTTCAATGGTAAAATTATTTCAACGTAATTAAAACGAAAGCGTAACCATTATGATAGGTATACAGGGTGGATTTTTCAGATGGGTCGGTAAGAGTCTTAACCGTTGTAGCTACAGGAAAACGGTCTTAGGAGACTGTCCAAAGAAAAGAAATTTTGATCTGCATTCACAGTTGCTGCCCGTCTCACCATCCTGTATAAATACATACTGACTACCCGAGAATACAAATGTATAATGAATAAAGACCGAATTAAGCCATCCAAATATCTTGAGTTGTTAATATAAATAAGCACAATCGGAACATTAAAAATATCTCACAGTACCTACCTTATTATAGTGGCAGCAAATATAATGAATTCCTGATTACCAAGATCAATTTCAGTAATACAACACACATCAGATAAGTAATAATTTTAACTGAGAATCGAATGAGTTTTTATTAGGGTTCCGTAGCCAAATGGCAAAAAACGTTCGTCATGTCTGTCTGTCTGTCTGTCCGTCCGTATGTCACAGCCACTTTTTTCCGAAACTATAAGAACTATACTGTTGAAACTTGGTAAGTAGATGTATTCTGTGAACCGCATTAAGATTTTCACACAAAAATAGATACAAAAAGAATACATTTTGGGGTTTCCCCATACTTAGAACTGAAACTCAACATTTTTTTTTCAGCAAAGCCATACTTGTGGGGTATTTATGGATAGGTCTTCAAAAATGATATTGAGGTTTCTAACATCATTTTTTTCTAAACTGAATAGTTTGCGCGAGAGACACTTCCAAAGTGGTAAAATGTGTGTGTGTGTGTCCCCCCCCTGTAACTTCTAAAATAAGAGAATGATAAAACTAAAAAAAAAATATGATGTACCATGTAAACATCCACCGAAAATTGCTTTGAACGAGATCTAGGAAGTAGTTTTTTTTAATACGTCATTTTTGCTAAATATTGTACGGTGGTACGGAACCCTTCGTGTGCGAGTCCAACTCGCACTTGGCCGGTTTTTTTAAATCATGGAGTTCAGGGATGATGCATGAATTCAGTATGTATGTTTCAATTGCGCTTACAGACCAACTACGCGTTTGCATTTACCAATACGTATGTAATCGGAAACTGCCGTCAACTGCCGACATTCTTGATCCGTGTATGTCATCAGCAGTCGTCGTTTGTATGTGAGGGCATGGTATTTGAAATGTTCGATGACATATCTCGCTTTTATGCTAGAGCTGACAATCGGTCTACATTATGAACTACATATTTTGCATAGAGCCACAAAGTATGAACAAGTACGTAACAAATAGGTAAATGCTCAGATGCACCTGGAGATGAAGTAAGAAGCGTCTTTAAGAAGTTCTCTTTTTTTAAACAGCATTAGTCTGAGTGTAATACGGGTCTGTTTTTATACAGAGTCGCCATTAGGTCGCAGCAGATAATTTTGCCACATAAAAAGTTAATCCAAAAGGCACACTTCTTAAAAAGCATCATCTCCATAAGTAGTGAAAAAAAATCTAAACTCAACTTGGCCCCTTTTGCTGATAGCTGACCAAGTTGAAAGGTAGGACGAAGTGGATAGGAAAAAAGAGTTGAACTGAACCTATGGGACTTAGGTGTAAAGTTCACTCATCCTCTATTGACAAGGAAGGATCCTAAGATCAAACGGGTGGGTAACTGACCAACGATAGAAGTCGGGATCTTGCATATATGTCGAACGCGCGGTAAACTCTAATTGCGCGATGCAGGATTTTTGTGTGACATGAGGTCTTTGATGCGTAGTTCGCATGCGGCGATGTAGATGTCTCCACAGTAATATTTCTCTGAACTTCTACTTATAGATAGATGAAACTTCTGTTCTTATCTTTTTATATATATTTACTAAGAACTTGTATCCATTTTGTTCAGTTCCCTTTTATTTTAGTGAAATCTCACGGGTTTTGATGATTTTTCCTTATACAATCTTTTGTTTGTTAGAAGCAAGTTTCTTTCCATTGTTTTTATGCTCGCTTTTATTTTACCTCGTTTTGTTCAGATTGAGCTTAATGGGAGTTTGGTGATCTCATCTAAGAATCATTAGAGTGAGGAAGCTAGAAGCTCTCATGTTATATGTTAAAGTAGTTACTGCTGTACGTTACGGAAGTAAGTTTAATGCTAGTTCTGCAAAAATCGAAATCAAAAGTCATTTATTCAAACTAGGCTGAGAATCAGAACTTTTTGAACCTCAAAATTACATAAGACAGTCCCCTAAAAACGCCCGCTCTTCACCACTTCCAAGAGCTTTAGCTGGGAAGAAGAAGTGTCGCCCCGGGCCACAACTCCCCTCTTCCTTGACCCGGAAATTCTTGATTCAGGATAGTGGTAATATTTAATTAAGAATGAACTATTTAAATTTCAAATTAAAACTTCTATATAATTAACCAACTAATTATACACATCAAATAAAAATGAAAACAGTAAAATATTCTTCTTGTTACCACAACGGGGAAGCTCTTAGCCTGCATCTCACCCGATGGTATGTGATGATCAGGCCGAAAGTGGAAGCGAGCTCTACCCGGAATCCTCAACCATAGAGGAACTGGCTATCTTACCTCTAACTGCCGAAACACAATAATGCTGTTAATATTGTTGTTATGGCGATAGACCAACCTAACCTCACACTTAACCTATCAACAAACGATATGACGTGGAAAATATCCATTTTATCATGTAGGTTTGAATGCTCTATAATGCTAATTGCTACATAACTTTTCTAATCAAATATCATGATAAATATATGGAGTATTTATATGCAGGTCCCGAGATCAGAGCATACACGCAATACTCTGTTCATCAAAGTGTGTTGCTAAAACTTATGTTGTTGATATCATAAAATCACTTAAATGCAGTTGGAAAACAAACCATACATCATTATATCCATTCAATCTTAAAAAAAAACAGCATCAAGATTATCACACTGTCGAGCATAATCAAATAAGCGACAAAATGCGAAAAACGTGTATCTTTGTGACGAAACTGAAAAATATTCATACGTTATCCGTTGACAGAGGACTGAGAGTAACGCGGGTGATTTAATTACCTGCCTGTAGTTGAACGTTGCTCGAAATTATTTATGATGTATGGACTGCATGAAGAACAGGAAGTTTTATTAGTTAGTCCAAATAATATCAGATAGCTAATAAATTGTGGAGGGTATTTAACATTTATCGTATCAATGCCTTTTTAGGGTTCCGTAGTAAACAAGGAACCCTTATAGTTTCGCCATGTCCGTCTGTCTGTCTGTCCGTCTATCTGTCCGTGGCTTAGCTCAAAGACGGTTAGTACTAGAAAGCTGTATTTTTTTTTAGGGTTCCTCCCCTACACGTAAAGTGGGGAGGTTTTTTTTTTTCCTCATCTACCCCATGTTGTGGGGTATCGTTAGAAAGGTCTTTCAAAAATATTGCGAGTTTGTCATTACCATTTTTAAATTCAGGGATCCGTTTGCGAAATATTAAGCTTTTAACAGATTTTTTTTGTTTGAGCCCCACTTCTACCTAAATGGTTGTACTTGGACTTGTGAAAAAATTCACAGCAGTAGTATAGTATTTTTATTTCGTTATATATTCATATAACGAAATAAAAATAAAAACTATGAGAGCTAAGTAGGCTGTACAGGTTAACGAGAAATAAACAACCAACTTAAATTTGCAGTTTGAAAAACATGGTCATGTTCTCCCATACACTCCGTATGGGAGAACACGTTTTTCAACTACAATGCTAAGTTTGTTCTTGGAATATATTCATCCCAACTACGGAACCCTTCATTGTGCGTGTTCCGACACGCACTTGGCCGGTTTTTTTGGGAATTTGTTTCACAGCTGTATGGAATTAATATTTTTGACATCATTCCCTGAAAATTGAATAAATAATGACATCGTCTATAAATTAAGCTTACTACCCGACAGCAAAAAAGGAAGACGTCAAAAAATTCTCGTAGCGTTTATTCTTTCTAAAAATTTCTGTTACGTCCAGTTCGTTGATGAAATTGTCTTATTCTCCTCCACGGCGCCAGAACTACATCGAATTTAAAATTAACTCAGTGATACAAAAATCAATCCCCGCAAAGTTGAAGTGGGACTGGGCTGACCTAATCTGCCGCATGCAGCTGTGGGCCAAAATAACCACTATTTGGAGCTCTGAGACTGCTTGAAGGCGTAGCGGCAGACCCCGTTGAAGATGATGGGACCAGCTGGACAAAAAAAATGACCTGTGGTCTACGTTAGCACTGGATCGCAAGCACTGGAAATCATGCGGAGAGGCCTTTGCCCAACAGTGGGATGATATAGGCTAACAGTAATAGTAACCGTGTTTGTTGGTGAATGAAGTAATCATGAGAACTCTAGGATTCTTAATAGTTTCAAAATTACAAATCGTGGTGAGCAATGGTGTTGAAATGCTCGTTTTAAATTAGTGTGAAAGCTAGTGACCTGTGTGACAATTACCTAACATTCTACCGCAAAAAGAGCAAAAGAAAACATTTTCACTACAACACAATACTATTCCACTACCTAACAACAAAGATGGCGGCCCTGTCAATCCATATAACTAAGTTCACTGATTATTTCAACAAGATGTTACAAAAACAGGGGACTCGGGAGATACGTCTGTTTACTTTGCCGGATTGATTCCCTAGGGGCTAGGTTTTTTTGCACCGCACTATATATTGTTTTTGGAATCGATTTCGACCTTTCCGATTCGTCTTTGTGATCACAAGTTAGAACATTCCTGATTTCTTGTTTTTAATTTGATCATAGTGAGTCGTGTTTGATCAATTTTTTTTTTTTTTTTTTAAAGACTCTTTTGACTGCTTTTGTCTTGAAAGTATGTCAAATTGTCATATTTATTCTTGATAAAAGATATCTGACATTGAAAAATCAACCCATATAATGTCTTAAACTAAGAAATCCGTAGTTCATACTTCGTAATTTTTGCAAACCGTGAGAAAACTGGGAAAACAAATAATACCGACATCATCATTCTAGCCTAGCCTTTTACCAACTATGTTGGGGTCAGCTTCCAGTTTAACCGATTCCAGCAAAATTTCACCAATATATTGCAAAACCTGGCGTTTTCCCATACTTGACGCTTATTCCCTTTACGAGATACCGTCCATAACCGCCGTCGGCCACCTGAATCATTTTATGTACACCTCGTACTTGGCATATAAAGACTGTGTAGCCGGATGTTTACCTCGTTATCACATACGGGATTAGTGAGGAAACAAGATGCTGACATTCTGAATGATATTATTTTCCTTCAGTGGTAGAGGGTTGGGTAAATTAATAACAGCTTTTCCTTATAGCGCGAGTGATGGAGACTGATGATAATCTACTTTTTGAACAACTTGGTATGGCACATGTGTGTTACTTTGGCAATTGATTTATTAGTCTAGCCTTTTCCCTACTAGATGAAGCCACGTGTAGGACGGGTTTCTGATCGGGATTTTTAAACAATGATAAAACTTTTTAGTGCGCCAACTGCAATTCATGTAGCTTAAGCATAACGGTCCCACTGCTGGAACACAGGTCTCCTCTCTGTGAAAGGGAGTGGGCCGTAATCCACCACGCAGGCCCAGTTCGTGTGGGCAGATGTCACATGTCTTAGAATTTTTGGTTCTAGGATATGCCGGTTTCCTCACGATGTTTTCGTTCACCGTTTTAAGAACAATGGTGATGAAATTAATTACTCAAAGTAAAAGGTAAAAAAGGGTCGAACCCAGGCGGGTTCCAACCCACTACCTACAACTCGTACATCGGGGCTGTTACCACTAAGTCACCACTGCTCCCTGCAATGAATTCATGTATTGAAGTGCTAAGGGCCGAGTCACACCGGAAGATCTGGAGGTCACTCGCGTGACCTCCAGATCCCACGTGCCTAGTCTCCTCTTGACTAATATAGTTTCTACATTACATACGCGCGGCCACCCGCGGTGCCGCGAGCAGCCTCGCGTCGCCGCTGGCAGCCGCAGGCAGAACCACCGACAAGATGTGCGTGGCGCGCGGCCGCTTGCGTCGCCACGGGCGGCCTCGAGACCTTTCAAGCTTTTCAAGCGATACTGGTCTTTTGAGTATGTAGATAAAGTTTAAAATTATTTCACACTGAAAGTGCTCGCTAAAATAGCGAAGTTTATCAACTCAATACAACTTATAAAATATCACTTATTCTATTTAACGTTGCAATTTTTTATCGGTTTTTCTGTGAGGTAAATATCCAAACTAGCATTGAATTTCTCTCACAAAAATAAAATGCGATTTTTACCTTTAACAGTTACTTAATATTCCAATATAATCCAGAATTCCACAAAAAATTCACTCAATCTTCGAAGGCCAGCAGCTAATTGGCGCTCTGGCCACAATCTGCAGGTAAATTCGTCCAGATTAAATAGACCTTTGCTTTTCCCTCAATAGGGATACAAAATAAGAAGCTCAGAAGTCCCATCTTGAATACAAAACACAGTTTGGGTACCCGCAGACAGAGCAGTAAAATGCTCCAGCAGTTCTTCATTGGTCAATTGAAAATAAACGAAATTAAAACTAAAATAGAGTCCCAAATAGTGTGCAAGATATGATTCTTTGTGGCGTGTGTTCGCGCATGCTCGAGCATTTGCTGTTCTTTCTGCCCTGAACCAAGCATTGCGTAACAGGGATCAGGACCGTGCGTGCTCAGTCCAAGCCGAATGATAACTTAAAACAATAGGAATTAGGTACTTAGGAATTAGGTCTCCAATTAACTCAAAACATGCAGCGTTCTTCAGGTCGAGCCATTTTTTGTAGTGGTGGACTTCATTTGCATCAGCATGAATTAAAAGTATGGAAAAATATGCAACACATTCCTGTAATTCCATTACCACGATGCCATCTGCGATATGTTCAGTGTGGTTTTATGTGGCACGGTCGTAAACAGTTCAGCTTTTCTTTTCTTCATGATATTAGTTTCCCTGCCTGATGCTTAGTGGTCACTAGAGGAATCGCAGGTGTGCTGCAATCTCAAAAGCCAAATCTGAAAACTTCATGTACCTGTAATGACACCGGCACCGAGTACATACCCCCAAAACTGGAACATAGCAACACTGCATGGCGGTTGAAAAACGTTTGATTGTATTACTTACCTAAACACTAAGCCAGAGAGACCACGATAATTAAGATTTTATCATATTCGTATCGTGAGTTTCCGCGAATGGGTTTACTGTAAATTCTTACTGTCTAATATGGACTTCAAAGTTATCGAGCAAAATGGTTCTGTTTTAATTTCGTTGAGGTTTTCAATCTCCTTGCTTTAATGGTGCACTGGCCTGTAATCTGCTTGATAAAAGTTAATGAGTATCGTTTGTAAACATAATAGGTTTTCCAGACCTTACCAGATGGTATATATTTGGCTCTTTAGCAAGATTTACATTTTTTTTGGAGTATCATGGTACGTACACTGTCAGAATCTTTATTCTTGGAACTTTTAAACATGTTATGCATGATATTTTACCGGTTGTTGTCAAATTAAATAGGTTATTAATAATGCATTTAAGATGGGATCAACATATTTTAGATTGTGTCCGCGTCATAGTAGAAATATTGCAATAATGAAAAATCTTTGTCCAGGAAAATAATAATAGTATAATGTTTATTTACTCAAAAACAAAGCATTGTGGTACATGTTAAAAAAACAGTTTTACAAAATAAGTAATAAATCTACAAACGTGTGGGTGAGCATTGCTCTCTTAGCTAGGATATGAAAATCTGTGCCGATCCCCTAAGATATAATGATGTAAAGATTACATAAGTGCTTCTGATGAAAATGTCGATAGTTTTCCTTAACAAAGTGGTTATTCTCCCAAATCCAGGAAAATGGAAGAAACTCAATTTAGACCGAAAAAGTTAACTGAACATAATATATTAAATATTGCTTACAACAATTGTACATTGCGTTACATACGAATGGAATAAAATTATGCGGATATGTCTGGTATTCTGTGAGAAAACTGTTCCATGTTAATTATCATTAAATTAATTAAACACAACAAAATTGTCAATAATATATGAATATTTTTATGTTAATTAATGTAATTGGTGTTGTACTGATTTAATTAGGTAACTATAAATCATAACTAATGACGATAAATAGTTCAAACTCATTTTAATCTATCTATCTATCTAATAGTGGATAGTAAAAATGGCCACCAATCATGGTCATGCAAGAGGTTGTGGGTTCAATTCCGGGCAAGTAACAATGAATTTTTCAATTTATGTAACTACCTTCTAAGTTTATCTTGGACTTTATTGAAATCAATAAAAGAAAATATCATGAGTATATTGGCTGGTATTTTTGTTATATTCATTTGATCTTATTGATGACCCTTGGTTTATCAAAGTTCAACACACTTCTCACAGGACTCTTAATAGACGGAGTCAAATATCAAGTATGTCTTATTTAAAGTGTCAGTTTATCTGTAGATTCTACCATTAAAGAAAATGCAAGTCGTAAGATTATCTCAATGTTTTAGAGTTTGAAGATAAAATTTCATATCTGCGACGGATTAAGTTGGTAAAGAATAGTTATTGTTATTGCGGATTTGTTTTTGGAAGGTGACTTTGACTTTTTGCTGCTGAATATCATCTTCTGCTATTATATACTACTCTCTCTACTATATTGGTTTTCTGGACAACTTATGGGCGAACGTTTTCCTCATGGGGGTCGATTGTCTTATTTCGTTGCATTTGTTTGTTACATTTTCAGTTTCGATGTAGCTGTATTATGAATATTGTATGATTGAAAATAAATGTGTACTGACAAGTTTCTGTTTCTGGATTTTTCATCAATTTTTCTACAGTTATCGTGTTTTTTACCAAAATCATTAAAACCTAATACTATAATAAGACATAACAGAGAAAAGTAATACTTGTGTACACCTTTGATACTTATATAACAACTTATACTAAATTAAATATTAAAAATACAATTATATCCTAACTTAACTAAAACTATTCACAAACTAAAATATGGCGTCGAAAAAATAATCTGCATCGCTGTCGACTGGTAATGTGCCCAAGAGACTGGCGGCATTGCCCGTTGTATGGCAATGCTTAGCCTCTGGCCAACGTAAAAGCCAGGCCCTGGGTCACGCGAAGTGTCAACCAGCCCTCTCGAGATTTTGTTAAAGAGACCGGACCCCACAGCCCGAAGGTTTCAACCCCAAACAATAGTGTTACTTTGGATGATTCCTCAAAGGTTTGAGAATTGAAACACAGAACACAGTACTTAATACACTGGATGCGTATAAGCATAATAAATATTCTATTTCAATTAAGTTTTATCTTCTAATCTTCCGACCCGTATTTCGCAAGAACATCAACATAAACAATGTACCCTGCCTAAACTCCATTAAAGAAACATTTATCGCTCCCTTTCGACCGTTTCACCAACAAAACCCTAAATCACACATAACGCTTAATTCTCCAGTCGGCCATTTGTTCGAGTTTTGATTAGCTACACGTTCGCCTGTAAGTGGCCGACAATCGGGGAGGCGCTCATTTAGACCGGATTAAGAATTAATTCCCGGGTCCCGAATCCGCGATTAATTTCTGTGAGCTCCCGTGGTTTCGCATCAATATTCGCAGGGGCGGATTAGGGACTGTATTGGTCCAATTAACATCTGTTTTGATGATCATTGTCATTGCATCTGCTCATAAACGATCATTGCTTAGTACGAACCACGTCAAAGTTTGTTATGGTGAAACACTCTTCTGGGTCAGAATAGGTGACTTCAAAAGTTGTGTTATTAAAGGAATTCATCATTATCCCAATTTATTTGGACATTAAGTTGCCATTGTATAAATATTCATTCAAAAGATCATCATCGTTTTTTAAACATTTGTCGCCTTTTTTTCTCTTCAACAGAAAACATTTCGTTAAATATTTTAAGCTTCCTCATTTTCAAAGTGAACTCCAATACAACCAATACCATCTTAGCTCTTTGTTCAAAACCAGTTCGCAACAGAAAACTTGCAGAAAACTCCTCTCAGGCTGAGAAACATCTGTTACTCAATGTTTTTCTTCAATTCCTAGACAAGATAAAAAAAAAACAAATAAACAAACTGCAATGCAAAATCTGCAAGAAGAGCAGGTGCAAAGTAAAGGAAGGCAAGTCTAAGGGCCGTAGCAGACATGATACTTTAAGACTGAGAATAATAAACGATACTTAGTTCGTGTTTCGGCTTAGACAATGTCCCCCTCTCTCTTGCATTTGAGTCTGATAGTTGTGCGACAGTAACAAGAATAATGCTTAGCCAAAGCACGTGCTAAGTAATGTTTACTAATCTCAACATACGCATCAGCAACCAGAGGTTTAGTTGCTTTTCAGGAACTTGATACAGCGAATTTTAGCACCAGCGATTTTGAGTATCGCCGATCGGATGCAAAAACGCTACACAGTAAAATCACAATGGAAAGTAATTTATTCAAATTAAGCTGAGAATGCGGACTTTTTGAACATCAAAATTACATAAGTCAATCCCCCATAATGCCCGCATTTCACCACTTCTTAGTGCTTTGGGTGGGGAGAAGAAATGGTGCGATAAACTCCCCAGCAGCACAGTTGCCTGTTAAGTTAGAAGAACTTGATTCTTTACAATGTATGCAAAGTAATTGTCATTACGAAACACAAAACATTAAATTAAATTATTTGCCATATTACGTCAGCAAGGACATTGTGATGCACTCGCTATGCTGAATTAAAAGTATCATGTCTGCTACGACCCTTACTTATTTCCTACCTAGATTCAGCTCTGGCAATATAGATGAAACGGATTAGGTGGCCCAATTCAATCGAATTGAATTTTAATTAAATTACCTGCCTGTTTCTGTGAGTGGTTTAATTTTCTTCGGAAGAGATGAGACTAGTGAAGGATTTTGGTTTTAAATTACACTCCACACGGAGGATAATTTTGGGCGATTAGACATTTGACACGGTGTATTTATGGAATTTATTTTGTACAGACATTTGGTGTTGATTTAGAAGCAACATTATTTAAGAATGAGCTTTTAATTGAGGTCGTGTAATAGCACCAATTTTGTTTGGAGTTAACTTTCTAATTGTTAAAATTACAAGCAGTTCAAAACTCAGTTTTTTTTTCATGACAAATGTGTTGTAATTTCTTTTTTCTGCATAATTGATGTTCATTAGTTGGTGTTAATAAGAACCGACGCTATATTACCTATTCTAGATTTATTATTTGTAAGTTTAAACCTTTTAGTATCATATTACTTACCTTTACATAATGAATTATTAATTCACTTGGAAACCTTTCTAAAACTTTTCCAGTAACAGCGTCAAAGCGAAAAAATCTTTACAACTTTTTCAATACTTGAAACGCAGCCATTCCACTGCATCTCTAATTAGGTCTTTCACCCCTCGTTTCTCTCTGCAACTGTAGCCTCAAAGTGATTACTTTTGGAGCACTTGCAGTTGGATTTAATGACAGTCGATGGTCATGTCGGACACTGGCCACTTACTGCTCGCTCAGATTTTTCGAACTATTTTAAACTTTTTTCATTTTCAAATGATTTTTACATTTTTCCTCGGCTAGTAAGTTTGCGGGAGTCCAATTGTTTATGGAATGTTTTACTGAATTACAGAGTATCTCCTTGTTAAAAGTATGTAGGGGAAATGTCTACCCGTTTTTGGCTACGATAACGTTTTGTGGTTTAAAAACGGTACCGTTTACGCAGGTAACTTATCATGGACGTGAACGTGACGTTTCGATAATCACTTAGATGTTGCAGGTTACCAAATTTTGTGGAATTAGTATTCGATTTTTCAATGCAACACTTACAAACTGCCAATTTGTAAATGTTGCTGAAGCCTGTTAAAATCACACCATGAAAACTTGGCTGCGGGGTAATTACGTAACACACATAAAATGACAATTGATCGCAATGGGTTTTATTTTGAAAGTTCACCCACTTTCATTGCGTTATTTATGTTGTTGAGCAGAAGAATTTTTCAAACTTATGAACCAACGGATTAGCAATAACCTCCAAAACTCTCGGATTTTGATTGAAAGTGTGTTACGCTATCAGAAGGGTGCTGATGTGAGCTTGAAGGGAGCTGTCATTCTACCTGATGCTACTATTGACAGCTCATTTCACCTAAGGGCCGAGGCACACCGGAATGGCAGCGGCCACCAGCGGTCCCCGGCGTCCCCGCTGGCGGCCTCGTGCGACCTCCAGATCCCACGTGCCTAGTCTTCTCTTGACTAGTTTAGTTTCTTCATTACATACGCGCGGCCTTTGCAAGCTTTTCAAGCGATACTGGTCTTTTAAGTATCTAGATAAAGTTTAAAAATATTTCACACTAAAAGTGCTCGCCACGTCGGTGCCGGCCGCTGCCATTCCGGTGTGACTCGGCCCTAAGCGTTCACAGAGAAATCTGTCTAACTATGGAAACACAATAGCCTATTCATAGTAAACCCACCCAACAAGTAATCGTGAAGTAAGATGTACATAGCGTGCTGGTATATAAACTTAATATACAAAGTTTGCCTATCGAACGCGCTCACCTTTTCCTTCTAATTATTTGTGCTAACTCACACCTTCGAACTAAGCCTCTTACGAGGCAATAGAAGTAGAGTTACTGGATGTGCTTCAAAATACGAGTAATTACAGTTTTTATCGTTGCACAGCCAGCCTCAAAAAAATGTGAACACATCGACAATTCATTTAATTGTCTTCTTTTATCGTTTTATATTATCTTTATTTCCATTGATTATTTATATATATACTCAATAGTTAAGGTTTTGCCTGTTTTTTTCTGTCTTAAGTTATGTTGTGTTTCGTTGTAATTATTTTATTTTAATATGTTGATTTTTCTTTTTTTATAATAATTACTAATTATTTGATAGAGTGTATACCTTTAAGGTAGTTTTTTGAGGAACTAATTATTTATTTTTAAGATCTCAAATAAAAATGTACCAAAAATCACACCAATAAATGAATTTGAATTTATAATATTGTATCAATGTGTAGCCATAAAATCTATTACACATTGGGTACTTAATTGCAGTAAACATTGGTATCGTGAATTAACAAAAATTGTAGACAGTTAAATGAATTCATGTTGAAGCTTAAATCTTTTTGAGGCTGGCTGTACCTACCGAACCTTAGAAGGGTTCTCTTTATACTAATTGCCTGATTCACCACCTCCTATTAAGTTGCGGATAAAATAATCCGACTGGTAACTTCATTCAAACTCTGTTCCTTTTTTTAGGGTTCTATAGTAAACAAGGAATCCTTATAGTTTCGCCATGTCCGTCAGTCTGTCTGTCCGTGGCGTAGCTCAGAGACGGTTAGTACTAGAGAGCTGTAATTTGGCACGGGTATACATATTAATCACGCCGACGAAGTGGTAAAATAAAATCAAGAAAAATATATTTTTTCGACCAATTTAAATTTGCAGTTTGAAAAACATGATCAACATCAACATGATCTCCCATACATGTTTTTCAACTACAATATTAAGTTTGTTCTTGGGATAAATTCATCCCAACTACCCTTTATTGTGCGTGGTCCCACAGGCACTTGGCCGGTTTTTTATTTATTTGAATGTAAGTGTGTTTCCGGACATAGTGATTTCAAAATGTCTGAAAAGACACTGCTCCAAATTCTATAATATTAAATGAGCAATATTTTTATATAAATATATTTGTCAATAAATAATCACGTTCTGGAAACGGCTCTAACGATTTCGATGAAAGTTTATCCCGCCCTCAGTGCCCCAAAATGCAACCAAAGCGCTCTGCGCTGCCACCGACGTTGTCGTGGAAGGGGCGAAGTTTGGGGCAACAATATTTAATTCATTGTCGTCCCATTGACTCGACGAAGAAAAAGTAACAGTTTTAGATAAAGATAAAGATCATTTATTTGTCAAACATGCGTTTACATAAACTGAGTAATCAGACATGCAAGGTATTGAATTAATAGATGTTGTGTGCGTCCATGTTTTGCCAATAATGGCGTATAAATTTTGTAGGTATAGAAAATTACATTTAATTGCATTTACATAAAGTCATTCTAAATTTCTTTACAAAATACAAAACAAATAAATAATAATTGATGTCAAGATATTACGGTATAGGTATAGTGAAGTCAAAATAGATTAAATTATGTCCAGAATATTCATGCAGTCAAATAGAATAATTCAAAATTGTTTTAAGATTCCCATTATTCAATTGTTACAATTGTTTAATTCTTAACTCGTATATTAGAAGACGGAATAGAAAAGTCCTTTTCATTTAAAAATCTATAACATTGTAATACACTTTATTAACAAAAAAAATCTCAGCTTATTTTTGAAAAGTGACAAGGGCATTTCTCTCCAACTTTTAGGTAATTTATTAAATATGGTAGGAGCCATACAAAATACACTTTTGCGCATGAGGGTTGTACTCGTAGTATGAGAGCATACCCTGCTATTGTTGCGCCTATTACGTGGGACTACTTCGTCTAATCGTTTAAATCGGTGTGGATTTGTTTTGACAAAAACAGCTACTCCTAAAATGTACAGACATGGCAAAGTAAGAATTTTATATTTATTAAAGTAAGGTACGCAACTATCAGTAGGTTTAATTTTAAATATTGAACGAACGCATCTCTTTTGCGCCTTGAACACCGTGTCTTTTTCTGTTGAGTTGCCCCAAAAATTAGCACAAGAACATTAGGTACACAAAAACCACCATTGCTAGTAGCTTTAAGGAGCTGTTATTATAAGATAGAAGAATAACGCAGTTGTTTACCCCACTACAAATTCGTTTATGGCTTTGTAAAACTATTTTGCAGCCACCCAAGCGTGGCCATTTCCAGTATCTTCCCAATTCACGCTCTAGCTCTGCAGCCGGTAAACAATCTAACTGCGTTAATACTAAAAGCTTAAAGCAAATCTCATCTGACTTATCCGGTTCCAAGTTCTGGATATAAACGTATTATACTAAGATTACGGGTATACTGTCACTATGCATAACTAAGCAATCGATTTTTAAAGTGAGCTAATAAGGGCTTCCAGAGGATTCAGTAGCAAATTATTTTTTATAAACTAGCTGACCCGACAGATGCTTTTATTAATTTATACAAAATTCCTATTGAATTTTAAAATTTTCTAATCATCTAATTATCTTTAAAAAAAAATCTTTCCGTAAAATGATAATCGATGATTTGGCTATTTTTTTCAAATATCCAAATCGGTCCAGCCGTTCTCAAGTGATGCGCTTACCAACGAACAGCATTTCAATTTTATTATATAGGAAATATATATAAAGAAAGAAAGAATAAGTATTTATTGAGACTCGCACAGGAAATCACAAATTAAACTAAAAACACACTAAACATAAATAAAAAATACAAAACAATAAAAAAACAAAGTAAAATTAAAAATAATATGCAGTCCTGTACGAGGCCAAAAGGCTCCCATCTCAGCATAATGCTACGACATTTAAAAAATAAATGTCGCAGCGCTGGTATTCTGATAGGACCCGCGGTGATGTTACGGAAAGATAGATACAGAATTTTAAATAAAATAAAATAAAGAAATTGGACTGCGAAATACAATAAAAAGTAAAATATATGTAGTCCGTGTGTCTGTATCCGACGTAACATCAGTTACTTGTCTATGCCTTTAGTATCTATGGTACTCTATGGCATCGTTGTGACAAGTAAAGAGACGCAGACGCCGACACTGGCAAAGAATACCACACATTGACATTGGCAGAATTGTCGACATCGGCACCATTGCCATAAGGAAAAATAGAATAGAATAGATAAATAATACATTACGCCTGTGTATAGTGCTACAATAACATAGTGAATAGTGGAATGATAAGTGTTTCGTAGTAGTTAGTTAACGGCATACAGATAAACTAATGTCATGAGAGGTTTAAGAGTTTCAAATTTCACTAATGATAGACAATGCAAAAGAAAAAGAAAAATAAAACAAAATGCGATAGAACTACTGTGTCTCAGTGAACAATCGCTGCCAAACGCTCGCCACCATCGCCAGACTCGTGCAAATCAGGGGTAAGTTTAATGTGTGGTATCCTTTTGAAGCTGTAGTAAGTGCTGTTTAAATTTCATTCTGAATGTACCAACTGTCTATAAAGCACGAAACGGAGGTGGCAGATCATTCCAACAACGATAGGCAGCGAATTTGAAACTACCACGGAAAGCAGCAGTTCTGTGCGATAGGCCAACATGCGGTACGAAGATGCTCTAGTTTTAATTTTGTTAACATCTCGCGACCAAGACAGTATCTTGTACAAATGGTCTGGTTTCTTTGTGAGAATAGTACCAAAGAGTAGGGTAGCCAGGTGAAGCTTTCTGCGTGCTGAAATTCTCATCAAATTACCCTTATTTATAAAAAGAGTGATGTGGGATTGTGGTGGGACATTGTAGCAGAATCTTGCGCAAGCATTCTGCACCCGCTGGATAAGTTTTTCGCCTACCGAGAATGCACGCCCCGTACACAGTGTCAGCGTAGTTCAGCTTGGATAGAACAAGTGACTCACACAGCATGACACGCATATCCACACTTATGTAGAGACGGATACGATACAAGAGCTTGAGTCGGTAGAAGCAGTTGCGCACGGCCTCCAATATGTGAGTTTCGAAATGCAGCTGCCCATAAAATACTACCCCAAGATTACGAGCCTCCAGAACCCTTTCTACACCACAACCGTCAATCCTCAGGTCCAGGCTGCAAGCAAGCATTTTGTTCAGAAAATCCCTTGATCCCATCACAATGTACTTGGACTTACTAGGGTTCAGGACCAAGGAGTTTCTTCTGGACAAAGCAGATATCCTATCTAAATCCTCATTTAGGAGGAGAGAAGGAGAGGTACAACTGCAAATCATCGGCGTAAAGGTGGAACTTGGTGTTGATCAGACAATTGGTGATGTCAGCACTGTACAGGTGAAGAGAAGCGGGCCAAGGATCGATGCCTGCGGCACGCCCCTGTCCACGCGCTTCGGGCCAGAAGGTAATCTGTAAGGTATCTCCGTTACTGTCGCATGTCACCTGGACAAACTGTGTTTGACTACTGAGGTAACTCTCAAACCTTTTAACTGCTCCGACATCACACCCATAGTAAGATAGCTTGGAGAGAAGAAGCGAAGTATTAATAGAGTCAAAAGCACGCGAAAAACCTAATAGGACAAGAAGGGTCCCCATGCCCTGGTCTCTGGCTTCCAGAATGTTACCAACTACATCCAGGAGAGCTGTCGCGGTGCTATGGCCCCTACTAAATCCGGGTTGAGCCAGTGGCAAAATACTATGGTGCTCAAGATATGCCCTAAACTGGTTGGAGATAACCCTTTCCAAAATCTTGGACAGACATGGCAGTAGGCTAATTGGACGAAGGTCTTTCACGCTAGTGGGGTTAGGTATTTTAGGAATTGGTCTAACTGTTGCCATTTTTTCCACAGATCAGTGAAAGAAGATGTGACAATTGATCTGTTGATGATAGCTGTGATAACTGAGTGTTCGAGGAAGTGTCAACATCAGCATCTCCAGAGAAATATGGTCAGAGCCCTGTGCATTGGACTTAAGACCGCGCAAGATCCTCAGCACCACATCCTGCTGGACTGGCTCAAGCCGAAAATTACTGTTACTGTGTCTATGATGCTCAAAATAACTTAAATCAGCAGTTGTGACCTTACCACTGCCAGGTACATCCAAAAAGTGTTGATTTATAGATTCTGGGTTGTTACAGAGATGTGGCAGACTATGCTCTGGTTTTTTTGAGGTGGCTATAGTTGATTTAATATGACTCCATAACTTCTTTGGTTGTTTAATATTATTATTAATATGTCTTAAAATATGCACACTTCTCACTATCAAAAGCAACTCTAACAAGGTATTTAAACTTCTTGTATGATTTGATATGATGTGCAGACTTATTCGTTCTAGACTTCAAATGGCACTTGTCACGCAGCCTCATCATTTCCCTGACAGTGTCCGTTATTCAGGGATAAGATTTATCTCTGATTATGACTTTTTTAAGGGGAACATTTAAGTCAAATATTGTTAATATGTACTGATTAAACATTGCAACCATGGAATTCACATCTTCCAGACTTTCAATATGTTCCCAGTCCATTTCATTTAAGTCGTCATTAAAAAATTCAGGAAGTATGTTTCTAAGTGGCCTTTAGGTAATCCAGTGTGGGGCAGGCTTCTCTAGTTTACAATTTAATTCCACAGATATAATTGCGTGGTGACCGAGCTCCGGTATTTGTGATACTGAGACCCCACACACACGGGCGTCAGTGCACACAACATCAATTAGAGTTTCACTATGATCTGTGAAATGGGTTGGCTCAATAACAACTTGTCTAAGCTTGTAGCAGTGTATAAAATTGTTCAGCAGTTTAGTTTTGTTGTCGATTTGACTTAAGACATTAATATTGAAGTCGCCAAGCAAGACAACCTTGTCCGCGTTAGCAAAGGACGAGAGAGAATCGGTGACTGCATCCAGGAAGACATTGACATCAAGCCACGGCGGCCTGCATGTATATATTAAGTTATAACCCCTAATTATTAAGTTTCCCACAAATAATAAAAAAATAAAAATTAATATACAGGTGGACATCGACGCGAATACTGATACCATGGATTCAGTTCATGAGTCTGAACCCCCATGCGTTGAAATTTTTCGTCAGTTATTAAAAAAATTATCAAAATATGAATGTTTTTTACTTCTTTCCTCTCCTTCCAACAAGCTAGTTAGTTACTACTAACAATCCAAGACTCGTCTACATTTATTACATTTATACAGATTTCTTTACAGTTTAATAAACTTGTTTACGTCATATTTATAAATAAAATCCGCGATTCTCATTAAAAACGTGGCGCATATTCTCATCACGTCTCACGCCACCATACTTTTGGTTACCCTATTTGCCATCACGAAACCCGGCACATATCAAAATAGCACCTTAAGAGTAGTGGGATAAGGTAGATTATTGAATAGTGGTGTGAGGTCATAAGGTTGGAGTGAAGGAAAACGTAAGTTTGTCAAACCTTGGAAGCCGGAGGCTGCACAAAATTTCCATTTTCCACGCGATTTACCACAAATTAATGCTTCGAATCCGTCCGCGCTTCGCCAATTTATAGTGGGGATTTGCATCTAACCAACTTAAAGTTAAGTTTTTCTCGGTCGAACGGTGATTGCGATTTATTAATAGAGTAATAATAGGTCGGTCGGTGAGGTCCTAACTTAATTTTTCTTGGCAAGCTGACTTCGAAGTTGTTAAGATCAGATTTTTTAATTTTACCGAGGAAATTGTTGCTCGTTCAGTTGCAGGATTCTATAAATTTTTATTACCAAATCTTTAACTTCATTCATATTTTAAAATTTCCCTTTTATACAAAAGGAAGAAAGGGCCATCATGAGTATCTTTAGTTATTTTGTCAGTTTTGATCAAATAGACAAAAAACATCTATACTTTAAAACAACATTAACTTTTCTTTACTTGTCAATAATAAACAATTATTATTATTTTAGTCTTAATAAAAATACACGTAGATTTCCATTCTGGTAATTTTTTTTAAAATTTTGTTTAGTGTTTTTTTTACACTAAAAAAAACCTCGTGCCTCGGAAAGCACGTTAAGTCGTTGATCCCGGCTGTCATTCCTGGATCTTTGACAGTCATTACGAGTCGTCAGAACGCCGACAGTCTGACACCAGTCTTACCAAGGCGTATCGTATTACCCAGTTACTGGGTTGTGGAGGTCAGGTAGGCAGTCGCTCCATGTAAAATACTGGTATTCAGCTGCATCCGATTAGATTGGAAGCCGACCCCAACATAGTTGGGAAAAGGCTAGGCAGATTGATTTTGTTTTTTTTTTACTCTAAGGTTAAGATAACACTTTGACCTTGGGCTGGCCTAGCATATTACGGAGTCAAAAGAATAAGAGACCAGGTAAAACAGATTTTGTTACCACTGACGTACGCAAAACGCGTAAGTTCCATGAGCTTTGCACAAGAATTAAAGCCAACGGAGCAGTAGTCATCAAACTTTAAATATCGAACTCTTAAACTAAACAACCTTTATAAAACTCCGGAAAATACCAGCACTACTTTATCCCAGACGTCATCATAAAACACGCCTGTTCTAATTCAGAGGCTTATTATCATTTTATCCGTGTCCACAATCAAAATTCACGTCTCACTGCTCCTGAGTGACGTGCGGCTAACGACCAGCGGTGGTGACATCTAGGGTGAGGCCATAGTGGTACCGGGGAGCGGGGTTCACTGACCCTTTATAAAAAAAAATGTAAGACACTCAATATTTAGTTGGCTGACTTTTGTTATTTATTTGTTGGTGATTGGTTTGGTTTTTAGCTGGCTCAAAGGAAAGTGGTATCCACTTTTCCAGTAAAAAAAAAGACAACTGAAACTCGAAGTACTTACCACGCAACGTATTTTCAATTATAAATCACTGGCTGCGTCCCGCGGTTTTACCCGCATAAGTCTCGATCTCGTGGGAATATCGGGATAAAAGTATCCTGTGTCCTATTCTAGATCTTGGTCTACCCGTGTGCCAAGTTTCATCCAAATCCGTTCAGCCGTTTTAGCGTGAAAGCGTAACAAACAAACAGACATACGCACTTTCGCATTTATAGTATTAGGATTTACAAGCACTTTTGAATTGTTATAAATTCAGTCAGAAAGTTGAAGCTAGTTGCCCGTTCCAAAACAGATCTCTATGGAGAAGAACGGGCAAGAAACTCCATGGACATTCTTTTATCCTGTTCCGCGTAAGGCGGGAGGTAACGCCCGGGTGTCACCACTGTGTGGATCGCCCGGAGGACACGGTGGAGGTCTGCCCGGCTTGGGCGGAGAATCGCCGTGTCCTCACGGAGGCGATCGGCGGCGGCGATTTCTCGCGTCCGGCCCTGGTTCAGGCCATGGTTCGGAGCGAGAGTGCACGGGAGGCCGTTACTTCCTTCTGCGAAGCAGTTATGTTTGCGAAGGAGGAGGCGGAGCGCGCGAGGGAGATGCAAGCTGCACGCCCTCGCGGCCCTAGTCGCCGCAGGAGACGCCCCGGGCGTCGGGAGTCGAGAGCCGACTTCCGGCCACCGTAGGCGCGGGCTTGCGGACGGTGAGCAATGGGTAGCTCGCCGTCCGATAAGGACCAGGCCCGTGTCGACGGCGCGTTGTGTTCCACGCGCGCCTCAAAGAGATGTCAGCACCAACCGACGGGGTCGAAAGACCAATGCCTGCTGGGGTTGCGGGTTTGTCCGAAAGGGATATCGCGGCCCCGGCACAGATGCAACGGAAGGAACACGGGTGGGTTTTAGTCAGTAAAAGTCTGACACACCCTCTCGCTCTGCCCAGAGCGGGAGAAGTCATTTGATGATATTCCACCCTCAAAAAAAAAAAAAAAATTGACACTCTTTTAGGTTAAACAAGATATTAAAAAAAAAACGTAAATATAAATATGTTTTAGCAGTGATTCAGATGTCTCATCAAATATTTATATAAATACGTTGCTTAAAGATAAGTGCACGTAAAAGACAAAAAATGCGTAAATAATAAATGCTTTTATTTCTGTAAACAAACACTTTTACACGTCAAACATATTTTAACTTTAAATACCGTGTATAAATAAATGAATAGGTTTTTATAATATGGTGCTTTTAAGTGAGTTTTGGTAAAATGTAATTTGAAGGTGATATAGGTAACTCAGATAAAAAAAAATGCTTTTCGAGATGATGACGAGATAGTGAAGAAAGAAAATGAAGTAATGCGTCTAATAAATTATTTGCCCTGCAGTGGAACAAAATAAACTAAAAATAAATAAATAAGTTATTTGCATTTCTAGTCAAAGTGTGGAACTCTCTGCCAGCGTCTGTGTTGCCTTCCACAGATAACCGTCAAAGCGAGAGTGAACAGGCATCTTCTGGGCATGCTCGTTCCATCATAGACCTCATCCATCGCTCTCAATCAGGCATGATCGAGGTCAAGAGCAGGCACATTCAGCAATAAAAAAATAGACCATTAACAAACGTCAAACATAATTCAAATACTTATTTCGATAAACTGTTTCCAGTACACAAAAAAATAACCTCCCCAAATTGAGTCATACCGCAACCTAACTGCGTTCGGTCACGCGTTTGGTTCCCGGTTGAATCACTGTTTAATCGGTGTGGCCGACTGGATTAATGGGAAATCCGCTAGCAATTTTATTATACGGTCCTGTCGGTGACTTATAATTATTTATATCGGCTTTTTGATACTCTTTTATGACTGTGACATTTTGTTACGGGTTATTATGGTGAATTGGATACTTGTAAATGGATACATGTGATATTTTAACGGTGAGTAACTTTGGCTGAGTTATTAAGAGCATGAAAAGATGTAGGTTTTTTTTACCCTTTTGAAATATTATACCTAGGAGGTTAGGGACTTAGGGCTAATAATTCAAAAAAATATAATAAAACAGGCTTAACCTTACTTATAAGATTGAAACCTACGAAGTTCAGGAACCTCAGCTTAAGACGCGGATATTATGCCAGTGGCTTTGAGTGCTAAAGTTGTTAAGAAAATGCTCTAATTTAACATATATTTTTTCTAAATCATTAACATCACTCGTTTAGACGTGATCTTCAGTATAAAATCACTAAAAGTCGGTTATCGTCGCCTTAAAATTCGAACACTAGCAGTGTGCCGTGCTGTGCAACAACGTGCATCCTTCAAAGGACGATGCTACGTCGTAGCACTCGTAGCTGTGCAGGCTACGCTTGCTACACTTTCGTAGCAAATATCCGCTAGGCACTATATAGTAACTTTTGGCCTTTGAACATGAGTAATGACTTAGTTATAAAAATATTTTAATGTAAAAAAAAACATCTATGGTCTGCTCCACCACCGTCTGATAAGTTTCGGTTCACTAATCTGACATATGGCGGCCAAATGGTAATGGCCGCGACTTGCGAGTTGTAGGTTATATGTTGAACATTGACAGGCTCGCTTTACTTTGTGTAAATTATTTCATCACTGCTGCTCTCAAAACCGTGAAGGAAAACAGCGTGAAGAAACTGGTATGTCCTATAACCAAAAACTCGTAGACGATTGACATCTACCAACCCATACTGGGCCCACGTGGTAGATTACGGCCCAATCACTCTCACCGAGAGGATGCCTGTGTCCCAGTACTAGGTACATTATAGGCTGAGTCTGACAGATCAGTTTTTAGAAAAAAAGCAGAAAAGAAAGAAAGAAAAATACGTTTATTGGCATTACAGCAGAAAAATACACCTTATAACTAAAAAAACAGAAAACAATGATTATAATGCCAATAGGGCCTCAGCTCAGCATAAATGTCAGATGGCAACACAAAGTGTACCAACTGACGCTGATTTTCAGCTGCAACCCACGAGTGCTATACGCTAGAATAATAAAGACAGGGAAGTGTGTGTCAGTTTTAATAAATTAACAGAATACATTAAAAGTAAGAAGATTATTACAAAATTTCGTTCGATTATTTATCAGTTCGATTAGATAATGCTCATCCGGACACTGCGGAATAGTCTGTTATCATTTAAGATCGTAGCCAGTGGCACTAAATGTAAGAAATCAGTAACATTCATATCAATTACACTAACTACTAACTATAGCAGATTATGCAACAGAATTAATGGCATATTATGAAGACGAATGGCCTTAATAGCCTCTCAAGATATGAATAGTCTCACAGAGTTTAGTAGGTCAGCTATTGAACGTCGAATCAAATGTAAGTAGGCATTTACAAGTTGAAAGAAAATAACTTAATTCAGGACGTTTATAATGAGAGACTTAGGGCCTTTTTCACCAGAATTTGTGTGAAATCATCTGAGTGTAGATGGTCTTGGCTAAGTTATAACCGTACAGGTCAATCGATCAAGGTTAAGTAACGGTTTTGAAGGTCAGTATCCAAAACGTTTGAGAATAGGCTCAGCAGATGATGATTTTTAAAACCATCTGCTAGATAAGTTAACCAGCAAGGTATTTATTTTTATATAGTTTATCGTACACCAGAAAACACATAGCAAAAAAATAAATAGTAGGTACTACAAAACTTACAATGGGCGGCCTTATCGCTTTCTGCGATCTCTTACAGGCAACCTTGGAATGGACAGTGATTGCGTGGACATAAAATGGGGTTATCATTGGTGTAAAATAATAATGATATAGATACAATATACTATAATAGATACATAGAGATGTGTGCAGTTTTCTACCGACTGTAGGTACTTTGACTGACGAATTGAATAAAATTGACGAATCGACGAAAACTGGCAAACAGTGGAAACTGTCGAGTTAACGAAACTGTCTAATCGATAAAACTGACGAATCAGTGAAACTGGCTAGTCAACGAAACTGGCGAATTAAATAAACTGACGAGTGAGGGAAACTGACCAGTGATACGCGGACTCATATATCTATATAATATATAAGAATATTTATATAACAACGAAAATAAATGACGACTACTGATACAGCTACGAGAACAAGATCACAACAAGTAATGTTCCTTCACGAGTCTCTTAAATAAAGGTAACGATTGCGCGCGTTTTATTTGAACTGGCAATGTATTCTACGTACAAACGAGCGATCTGGACAGAAAAGGATTTGTCGAAGAAAGTTGTTGAATGTATTGGCATTTTAAGCTTCAAGTTATCTGATGACCTTAAAAATATCCTGTGGGAGTCACAAAAAAACTGGAAACGTTTCTTAAGATAGAGAAGAAAGAGAAGAGGGTAGGGAGAGGGGAGGCTAGAGGAGGGGAAAAGAGCACATTATACAAAATGGAAAGAATATGAGAATTCCGGCCAAAGCGAATTGGTAACAACTTAAGCGTCACACGAAATTCGGAAATGTGGTAATATTTGCGCAAACCGAATATGAACCTTATACAAACATTTAGAAGCCGCTCAAGTTTATAGAGTTAATGTTAGTCAACTTAGCGGGTTTGCGTAACACATCGTAGCAATGTTTTTCATTTTGACAGTTCAACTACATTTATTGCGTTATTTATATTGTTGAGCAGACAAATTTTTCGATCATATGAAGGAATGGATTAGCAATATCCTTCAAAATCATTCAGATTGTGATTGATACTGTGTCACGCAATTATGTTGCAGAATCACTAATTTCATATAAGCCAAAAAAGGAACAGATGTTAAAATGCCACACCTATAGTTTACCGAGATGGTTATAATATGAAGCTGAACATATAATATATAGCTGAACGAGATTTCTCAAATATTTAAGAACTGTACTGTACCTACCTATGATCCACAATAAATATATTTGATTTGATTTGATTTGAAGTGGCTTAATAATAATACCATTTATTTCAGGTGACACAGAGCCATAGAAAAATACCTTAACCTAAACATACATATTTTAGTATAAACAAAATCTTGTGTTAATAAAATAAGGCTTAAGACTATGTTAGTAGCACTTCTCTTTGCACTAGCTAACTTTGTGCTGTCCTGTGGCTTAAGTAAGAGTGCTTTCCTTTCTCGTACTGTCTGTCATTCATTACTGATCCGTCTACCACGCCAAGTGATTATGGTTCTTCTACCTAGCACTACACGGCAAAGGTCTTCTTCTCCCTATTCTCCACTCGTTCTGTCTTCTGCTATCGAACGCGTATTTCCAATCTATACAAAGCCAGAACGCAGCCATAGGAAACTGCTCGCGTATACATTATAATGTTATTTTGAAACCTGTGATTACAATGTATACACGAATTTGGCGTACTGCTCGTGTATAGTTGGTAACGTAGACGCTCGCATACTGGTTTCCAATTATACTAAATCACTTAGGCTTGAAAAGAGAGTAATAATATAGATTAAAAAATAAAAATAAATTGAACTGCGTGAAATGGAACAGATAACAGATAACGGAATATGAAATGGGTTAGGTTAGAACTGTGAACAACCGCGCTACTTCCAAGTTGCTCCCAGCCAGGCAGGCTATTTAGCGCAAGGTGCATTACGTCGCCAACAAGTTGAATATCAGTTCACAATTTGTCGCAATATATACACGATTAGTCCGTATGCGTACTGGCACTGTATATTTTGGAATAAGGTAGTTAATTAGGTCACTACGAAGTATACGCGAGTATTTGCGTACTACTCTTGTATAGATTGGAAGACCTTAGTAAAAAAGTGATTTCCAATCTATACGCGATTAGTTTCACACCCTTGCGTTCTGGACTTGTATAGAATGGAAAGTCGTATCGTGAACCAATTATTTCAGTAAGAGCCATGTTCGTGTTAGCCTGCCGCGATGCATTGCCTTACGTTAAATGGGACGCAGTGGTTCTTTTACACATCTGTTATGGTTGTTAACCAATATTACATACATTTTATATGCTCTGTGTAGAAGTAGAAATTCACGGGCTGATGAAACCGGTATAAAAGCTTATCTGTGTTTGTAAAATAAATTAGTTCTCACCCGCATGTAAGTTGGATTGGAACTACGAGTATTTCTTGAGTTTCAGTGTGCCAAGACTAAATACAGGTGTAGATTCCTAGTAGTCGATTTTTTTTCGTAGAAAGTGCTTGTGAAATCGAAAGATTATACAAAACTTTGTCGTGAAAAATGCAGGTAGAGTTGAGGAGGGCAAAAAACCAAAACACCTTTTATAATGTATTTAACATAATTATCTATAATGGGTTTTATTACATATATCTATTTAACGATAGGTAGAGAGAAGAAATGTGCAAATATCAATGAGTTTTGTGGCAATACATTTTAAATATTATTCGCACTAATATTATTAAGGCGGAAGTAGCTCGATCTGTAAGTTTATCTGCTAACATATCACACCGAAACCACTGAACCAATCGTAATGAAATTTGGGGCCTGGAGATGGACATAATATGTTACTTTACAGGTCAGACATTTTTGTTTAAAAATGTTGAGATACAAAATACACGCAGACCAAGTCACGGGCAAAGCTGGAGTCACTATCGGCTTGCAATTGTTTTAAGAGTTTCTAGAATCTAGGTCACAGGATATCTCCAAGATACTCCTCTGTCGATAGTGACTGTTAAATAAAATTACGTTTGTACATAATGGTCAGACACTGTGTGGAACAAAGGAAAGGAGAATTGTATTCTGTCTGAGACGATGCGCCAAAGAGTTATGCAATTTAACACCATATAGGCATGTATTTTGTAAACGGTATAAATATTCCAAGATAGTGTTTGAATATACTGAAGTTGCACTTTTCAAGGGTGAATTTAAATAATTTCCTTGTGCACTTTCCTTGTGTCCTTAAATGCAACATTTTAATTTTAATGGAAAACATACTAGATATTGGAGATATTGGAAAGTGACTGGGACACTGCTCACTGCGGTAAGGCTTATTTTCACCTAACATTCAGGGCTATTTATTTACAATACGTAATGCTTCACAGAATTTCTGCCGGTTAACAAATCAAGGTGGTGCCTCGAGCAAAACCTTGCGATAGTACGTGTTTCTTAGTTATTCAGAGGTTATTAACTTATTAATTTAGGTGGATCCGCAGTTGTTCCACCTAAATAAAATTTTCTTATGTGTTGCAATTTGCAGGTCAGTCAAAAGAAAGAAACAAAAGAAAGGGGGGTGATCTGGGTGCAGTAGATTGTCATTGACAGATTTGTTCCATATTTATTTGTTGTTTTAACAAATCTAACTTAGAAAGATGTATTAATGATTCTAATGATTATAATTCTATAAATACATATCTGTTATAGTCGCGAATCATATTTTGATTAAGATACAACCTGACACTGACCTGCAAATCGCAAAAAACGTACGAAAATTATAATTTCGCGGCTGCAGCTGCGGATGCAGTTTAAGAGAAATTAATGATTGCTGATATCCTATCATTGCATTACACGTTATTATTTTTTTGTATGTATTATATTTATAAAATACAGTTAAAATCTCCTTGTAAGAAAATAACTAAAATTATTGATTGCATGCATCTTTTGCTAAAGGTGACATTCTATTAATTTGAGGATTCGATTAATGGATAGATACGAGTAATTTAAAAATCAAATAATTCACGTTTTATTTTATTTTGATAGATCGATTTTCTTTTTTTGTTAAAATAATTCAAAAAATTGTGTGAAGTCGGCGTGCGCGGCGAGCGGGACAGAGTGGGATCGAAGGCTCAAGGTCGCTCGCAAGGGGAACCGCCTTAATATAAAAGAAGAAAAAAAACAAATATTTAATCACGCATATCATTTTATTAAGAGTGTTGTAGCTAGGCTCTCTTCTATTTTTTCAATTAATTACACATTAATTGACAATAATATAAATTATCCTTACAATTAAGGGTACAAAAATAAAATGTAAAAAATTACAAACTATCTACACACGTAATTACGATACAGGAGAATGTACGTCAATGAGGAGATATTAGCTAAGCAAAGTATGGGTGACAGACTTTAGCCAAATATCAAGATTTATTTGAATTTACCAACACGCTATTAAAATTTAGAATAATTTTCCAAAACAACTTTCGATTAACAAAACTTTTGTTGAATGATAATGAAATAGCAATTAATTATATCATATATATATAGATTTTTAATGGTTTCTTTGAATTGTTATTTTTGGAATACTATACATTTAAGATTGGGCAAATAATTGCATAACTTTGGAACATAGCTCGTAATATTTTTATTAAATTTCAGAAAATGGAATTTATCAACGGGTGGTTTTTTTTTTACAAACGATTTGTAAGTAAATTGATATTAAAATAACATGTGATTGGGAGAAACAAGTTTAATGTTGTTTTTGAAAAGAGTCAATTTCATAATGTATATTTTTTTCTATCTACAACAAACTTCGTAAGTGTCTATTCAATAACTCCTAATAGATTACAAAGTCTTTCTGTTTTCTAAGTTTTTTTTATGTTAACAAACCTTACGAATTATTTTCTATGTAATATACACAACTTCAATTTTATTGGCATTATTTATCAGATTGAATAAAACAGAAAACTATTTTTAGTTTTATTTACACACTCTGATTAAAGTTGGAACCAACACAGTTTTTTTTTCTTCATAATTATTAATTCATAATAAAATAATGAATAAAAATGAAAAATATATATGAATAATTATAATTATTTATTATGTTTTTTTGTCGTAGAATGATAACGAATGCCAGTAAAATTAATAAAAAAACACGCTGATAATCTATGTGAGTAGAGATAGTTGACAAATTCGCTAGAAACAGACCAGTTAATGATTACATACTATAAGTTTATTTATACATTGTCTAAATAACTATTTTTAAAATCGCTATCAGTCTGATTTCAACAACAGTAATACTACACAGTTATTTATTAATTATTATAATTATATACAGTTTAATATGGATTTATGTATTTTATTAATTCACTTACTGCATCATTAAATTTACCAAGGTAATTTTTATTCAAAAGTACTGATTCCATTATTTTAATCATATTTGATTATTTTATTTATTGAATAAACTGAAACCATATTTTACGTAGAACTCTTTAATGACTGAGTTATTAAAACATGTGTGAATCTGCATCCGAAAATTGACATTAATTGCCGAAATTAAAATGATTTATTCAGTAATTATTAGGTACATAAATACATACATACTTATTTACAAAATAATAAAGGTTGAATGCGTGAACTGATCAATCATTTAATGTAGGTATTGCTTCATATTAAATTATTTTGGCAAGAAACGGCGTTGTTTTGAGAATATCTTGGGTAAAAATAGGTACGAAATAATGCTTGGACGACGTAAAATGAATACAGAAATAGGTATTTTGTGAAAATGCGTGATTATTATCATGCTTTTTTAATGATTTTTTTAAATACCACAAAATCATGTATTCAGTTTCGTGTCCCGACATATTTACAATACATAGGCACATTACGGGATTATAAAACAACATTTAAATCTAATAACAATTAACTAATTACCTAATCGATGCCTAAGATTACATTAATTTTATTATAATTATTAAATTATGCCGTAAAATCGTCTTTGGCAATTATGTTATTATTTTTTATAAATATACAATTATTATTCATAGTATCTACTGGCTTTATCAAGTGAACGAATCTGTACAATTTGAATTTCGTGAGAGGTTATTCATTGCTATATTATGCTCACATTAATCATTCTGAATTTTTTATTTTCCAAACATCAGGAATTCAGGAATAAGTAAATGATAGCTACATATTTTACAAGTCAGAATAACGACACATTTAAAAAGATGGATTTTACTGAATAAGCAGATACTGTTTCTGATCTGAGCAGAGCATAATTTTACATTGATCTGCTCTAAAATATTCCGACTTTGTTACAGATCGCACAATATTCTGAATTGTCTTGACCTTTGGTCCTTCGATACTATCTATCTATGTAACTTTCTATCTCTAAGAACATCACCTTCGCGATGTTACCCTTTCATATACAATAATATTATTTTCGTACCTTGTAGTTAGTTTAAAATATTTTACATTTATTTGCACCATTCTATATAATAACATGAACGCCTTAAAATGTAATAATTATTTTTATCATTTAACCTCATTAACTTCGATGAAAAGTAGACAATACAGAGTATTAGCTTTTATTTTTTATCGTAGAGTCTAATCAAATGTCATTAATTTTATGCAATTTTACACATCTAAACATACGCACACATTTTTACAATAAACTTTTAAATGAAAATGAATTAAGGCATTACACGTTATTATTAAAAGCCTTATATCCGTTCTCAACTTCAATTATAAAGGCCCAAAGCTCAACTATTCTTACATTATCAATATCATCCATTATCTAATAATTATTTACAATCCCTAATATAGTTTTAAGTACTAATTATAACACGGCCGTAAGAAGTAAGTTACTTAAAGCTAAAAGTTTCATTGTCTTTGGAGTGATTTCACTAAAGTCGGGTTATACACTAAATCGTCTTAGTCACAATACTACTGTCACTCGGGCTTGAGCTGTCATCAAGGCGCTGATTCCGCAGTTCCTGTAACAAAAACAAAATTAAGTTTATTCCCAAAACAATATTACACTAAATTGAGTTTTCCACAGCGTGGATACCTATACTCCTTTTGAAATAAGATGAAACATATAAAGAAACCTTTTTTATAGTCCGTTGAACCGATTCGGAATTCTATGCCGTAGGCATAAGGATGGCATTAAAAGCAAAAAAGTGGTTACAATACCAACTGTTTACTGCAGCTGCGATTTGTCATGCCACCAACGCAATAGAAGTCAAAATCGGTTGAACGGACTGTAAAATAGGTTAGGTTAGGTGTAGATGTCTCGTTATAGAGTTTACTACAAATAATTGTTAGCTGCCTGGAAAACCTGTAAATTTTTAAAACCGAACGTTAACTTATTTAATGACCGGACGAAGATGGAAAAACGGTCAACATAAAAATACACATAAACATAACATCACGCTTTATTTCCACGAATGTTAGGCAGAGATGTATCCATAGTAGTTACACCCACATTTCGCCAATTATGTTTAGGGGGCCCCATGTAATAGGGGGCAAGCCTGTTGCCATCAAGCGGGCACGAACCCAAACTCCGGGCTGCTGCTGAGAAATTCCTAATGGAAAAAACTCAGGACCTCATGCAGCAGTAGCGCTTGTGACTGCTAGACCAACGAGGTTTATAAAAATATATGGATAAAGGATAATTTATTTGTAAAAACATGAGTATATACTGCACAAATTGGAGTTTGTAAGGTGTTAGTTTGAAAATAATAGCCTACATTTTTTGCCATAAGTACACGAGTACGTATCTGAATTATATAAAAAACTTTAGGTATTTTTATCACAAAAAAAAACAGATACTAATTAGTCGCGTATATTTCTAGTTTGCTCCACTGCGCCTAAAATATTACCTTCTTTAAGAATGCTTACAATTTCAATAAATCCCTACATATTTCAAGCATTTCTCAATTACATCCTCCAACACGTTTCCCTATCCAATAATTCCAGCTATGTAATAAGATCTGCCTCCAAAACTACCCATTATTGGTATTCAATCGTGATAGGCTAATTTAAGTTCACCTCGTTCCCTAATAATTCATTAATGTAATTAATATTCACCCCTTATTCATCCTTTGCGGGGTTTAGGTGTTCTATATTTAGGGTTGGTTTTTGCAATCCTCTTTGTGTTCCTATCTCTTCGTAATTTGTTTTAGTATTAATTTTATCCAAACCAGCTATACTGTTAAAAATATGCGTATTAGTTGTTTTTTCTGGGAAGTAAATTTGATTTCTATCCTTTAAAAAAAAAAAAAAACAAATACGAAGGTGTTAACATTATTTTCGTTGGCAAAAGAATCAATTTACTCGAAGCGAAAAGCAAAGAATTGTGATTAGCTCACACAAGCGACAATTCTTTGTCATTCGAGTATGAAAACGGCACATTATAGGGTTCAGAAGGAATTTTACATGCATCATATTTGAATATGTTCGCAGACGTAAAATATACAGTTGCTTTTGGGATTTCCTTTGTGCTTTTTATATGACTGTGAAATATTATACTGATAGAGTGTTGGACATTTTTGGTGTTTGAAATAACGTTGGAAAATGAGGGTAGAAGAGAATTTTATACGGCACTAGCACTTAGTTCGTTAGTTTTGTCCGGAAAGCAAGAAAAGCGACTAAAGCTCCAAAAATTGCACAAAAGCAGCTGTTTAACAATTCTAGCATTACGTTGTTTGCTTTAGTCTAAAATTACCAGTGTCCTGTTGATTAGAAACCTTGCTTACAAAGCAATTCTTTTATCCACGATAAAGCATGTTTTGGAAGCTTATTTTGCTTCCTGCTTAATTTGGGCTCAGCCACTAAATAAATGTTTATACCTACTTATATCGGCTCACGTACATCTTATCCGTCATCGCCCCGATCGACATCGTCCGATAAATTCCGTTAACTAGGTGTACGCAGTCACTTTCTTTTACTTAAGTGGGGTTCGATCGGCCGAATTCGGCCGACGACGTAGGAGCATAATTCGGCTGATAACCGATTAGGTATACGCCTCGCGTACCAGATCACGCAATGACAAGGAGTATGGGAAGTCCCTTATGAACTTCCTACGTAGCGTAAACTTTCTATAAATCGTTGCACTCAAATCATCTTGCACTATCATCAATATCAATCTTACCCTGGAAGTGACGAGCCTCTGCACAACAATCTCGAGCCGGTCACCAGCGGATGCGATCAGAGGCACAGTGAGGCAGCAGTCGTAGTCCACTGTCCTTGTTCCATTCACCTTGTAACAATAAAACAAATGAGAAACAGGTGAAAAAGATAACGATCAAAGTAAGTAAATAGAATGACTGAGATTATTGATTTTCCAAATAGAACTTGTCCAAGAAAAACTGTGAGGCTCTAAAAATGATGTAGTCAAGGCATTGAGGTTCAATGTAAACTAGAGAAGCTATTAAAAACTTAAAGATATGGCCCCGTGGATGTCAAGTATGACAACCGCGTTGTACTCAGGTAGAATGAGATGTGTGTTGTCCCGGACAACAAAATGTTGCGCAAAAATTTTGTTCGCAGTGTCTAGTTTACATTGAAACTCAATGAGTCAAAGAAAGATACAAAACTAACGTACGTTCATAATATATAATTCAACTTCCAAAGAATAAGTTTCCTTGACTACACTGTTATTTATGGGCCTCAAAGTTTTCTACCCATTTTTACCACATGTTCTATAGAAATCATACAGCAATGTAGAAAAGTGTATAACCTATCAAGTGACGAAACCAAAGAAAGAAGGAATCTCGTTTATAAAGTTTGATGTTGGAGTAAGAAGCATTTTCTTAAGGCTAGATATGTGTGCGCTCAAACGTACTGAGTTTGTAAATGTGATTTTGAAATAAATAATCACTCTTAAGATTATGAAAGACCGACTGTTATACATATCTTGCGTACTAGTAATGTTCTAAAAATAAGCATAAATACCGTAACAAGGTTAATAAGGATTATATCAAAGGCTTGGTTTTTAAATAACTAGAGGACGAAAACAGGGCACAACATTAGGTACACTTGTACGAAGTAATTGGGTAAAATAACTTTGCTTTATAAAAGAAAAGTTAAATTCTGTATTAAAATGACTTTAGAATATTCTTTTAGGACTAATTTTAGTCAACAGAGTTCAAATATTTGTTTATTAGTCTGTTTAGTGGAAAATTCGACAATGTTTTCTGTCTTTAGATTTCACAAACATAGTTGCTTGTTCAATCTGAAGATAAAAAACATTGATTTACGAGGTTATATTTTTCTTTTTTAGTCATTTTTTATTAAATTAATACAATATGTTGGTGGTCAGAGTTTGTTTCCACCTCAATAAATTATAATATCAGTTTCTATGTTTTGTTCTACTTTTATATCAAAACTCCTTTTAAAGTTTGGCATTTCAAGCAATAAATGAGCAGTAGTACAAACCTGCAAAATCCTATCATACGGCCTCAACAACCCAACAATATCAGCGGGTCCCCCCTTCCGAATCCGGTTGATATACACTCCTCGTTCATACAGCCCATCGGACACTGAGAAACCGTAGTCATCATAGATAGCATCTTTGTACAGAATGACGTGATGCACAGAGCCTCTGGCTGGAGATACTGCTTCGGTACTGTAGAGGCCTGTAAAGATATAATTAATCGTTACAAGGTCAAAATGGCTGTAAGCCTGGAAAGGGTCTTTGTACTCTTCATTATGAGCAACTTTTATACAAAATAAAAACCGGCCAAGTGCGTGTCGGACCAGGCACAATGAAGGGTTCCGTAGTTGGGATGAGTTTATCCCAAGAACAAACTTAACATTGTAGTTGAAAAACATGTTCTCCCATACGGAATGTATGGGAGATAATTGCGATTTTTTAAACCGCAAACTTAAGTTGGTTGATTATTACTCGTTAACCTGTACAGCCTACTTAGCTCTGATAGTTTTCCTTTTAATTTCGTTATATATACCACTGCTGTACTATATTTTTAAACGACCAAATTATAGCTTTCTAGTACTAACCGTCTCTGAGCTAAGCCGCGGACAGACAGACGGACAGACAGACAGACAGACACACAGACAGACAGACGGACATGGCGAAACTATAAGGGTTCCTTGTTTACTACGGAACCCTAAAAACCATTAGCTACTCCATACATTTTGTGTCTACTTAGATCAACAAAATGGATATAGTACGAGTAGTTGTTTTTTTTTTCTTTTTTAGTTTCGGGTAAATAAAAACTAAGCTTTTATAGTGAAACAAATTTTGAAACGCCAGTTGGTGATTGTTTCGTTGAAAATATTTAATTACGTATATATATCAGAGTGTTAAGCAATTACGAATGCTTTGGCATCATTATTCTAAAAGCAGATTGGAGGACAGGTCAAATTAACAGTAGCTTTAGAACAAATTGCTATGTTAATGAGTAAACATAGATTACAGGAAACTGGAAAGCCTAATTGCAAAATAAATAGGACCGATGGATGTTGTAATATAGTAAATGATTTACCTGGGACTTCATTTTCATAAATTGGACTCGTCGAAAATTGAAAACTGGTTCCAGGTACCCCAGGCTTCATTGGTGATTTCTGTGGCGTTGATACTGTGTATATTCCATTATTTAAATAATCACTATCCCAATTTGGTCTTCTTGTCTTCGGTGACACTATTCCGTAAGGACCCATTTGAACGTAATCACATTTGCAAGAAGACCTTTCCATATTATGCAACTGACAATCTTTCATGTTTGATGTCAGAATTTCAATTTGCTGAACATCATCCTCTCTTGTTATATTCTGTTTATTTTTCAGTGTGTTTTCAGGAATGATACATGTGTTCTCGTAGTGGAAAGTCTTCAATGAATTGTTTAGGGAATAGTTCGGTAATGGCAAGTCGTTGATGCTATACGGTGCAGCTGAATTGAAGTTTGATGCCATGAGTTTGTCTTCATCAGTAGGTGAATAAGGCTGTTTATCCATCATTCTCGTCTTATCTGGTACAGCGTATTCTATTACTTCAGAGTTACCTATAACATAAACTGTATCTTTTATGAATGTGGTAGTGCCTTTATGTATATTATGAAAATAGTCAAAATCTATATGAAATTAGGTTCCTCTTCTAAAAATAATTTAAAGAATACCTAAATAGAATGGAATACCTAAAGAGGCAGATTCAACAATAAATCATAACACATCAACAAAGATTATGCACGTTTAATATAAAATGTCTTACCACAGTTAGCACTGGTCCTGACTGGCGTGTTCTGATCCCACGACTCAACGGCGCTGTCATTGGATAAGCCCGGGCTTGACGTGGAATGACTCGAGTCTCTCGCACTGGATTCTGCACTCTCGAGCGACCCTACAGGAGGAAAGATTTATTAATTTCATTATGTATGATTTATTTAAACCTGACTTATTTTATACTCACAGCGTTTCTGTAAATTCAAACAAAATAAAATGTACCTATGATTTGAATGGTGATTTTCCACTTAGAGTTAATCTGAAATAATTTGTAGACCCAAGTTTTGCGTACCTAATACTTGCATGAAAAACAGCCATGCCAACCAATAAGTTCAAGTTCGATAGTAATTGAGAAGATACTTAAGTATGATGGAATTTACAAAATAATAAGAATCAGAGTATTATAATAATTGGAATTTACCTGAAACTTTTCTACACAGTTGCAGCTGTACTCTTAGTCCACTCTGTTGTAACAATTTTATCGCTTCAGACAAGGGTTTGTTGAGCACACTTTCACCATTTATAGTTAGCAGTTCATCACCTATAGCTAATTTACCACATTTTTCTGCTACACCACCTGCAATTAAAACATTGCGTTTATCTTCAATTAATTAATTTCATCTTGAATATTTTAATTAAAATCCCTTGCTTTTTAATTTTCGTCTTTATGATTAAAAATTAACAAACCTTCCACAAGTCCACTCAACAAAATAGGCTGTGTAACATCTTCACTCCCTGCAATGGTCAGCCCCAAAGGTCCACTTTCCTGTTTTATCAGTTCAACAGTAAACACTGCGGTATTGCCATTGTCATTGCTTCCATGACTCCTTTCACTCTCTTTAGCACTATTGTTAGGACTATCCGTATGATGACCAGAATCTTCTCCACTATGGACTACAGCTTTGGTTTCGATATTGCTAAAGCTTTGGAGAGTCAGTTTGGCGTTGTGTTTGTGAATGTTCGACCAGTCCTCTGTTAGGTCTCGTTTACGGATTTTTAGGGTTATTATGTCTTCTGGTGAGTTTTGAAGGATGTTGAAGGCTGTGTCCTGTAACATAGGATTGATGTTACGAAAGTTATATAAATATTTGTTTAATCGGTAATATTGTTTGTAAATTATTCTGGCATTGCTGTTCGATTATTGATTGACTATCTAGTTAACCTCGTCAAATAAGCAAAGTGCGCGTATATTGGACGGTATTTAGAACAATAGGATATATTTGGCTTAATGATCTTCGATTGTAAACGACGACCTAAATACAGTTCCATGTGACATAAGGTTAGTCTGACATTATTTTGCAATAACTTGTTCTTCCTTATTTATGCGCATTTATTTTATGCTTTTACTTTGAGTTAACATTCCTAGTAGTGTAAATGTTTGTGTGTGTTAAGATCTCACTTTGATCAACGTAATTAATGCAAAAGTTGCTAATTAATTTATCTTGGCATCTATCTCAGACGTGAAAATTAGACGACATAATTTTAAATGAATTAATCTTTTATGAGGAAAATAAGAGCTTTTCAGATAATATCAAATTAGTCACAATTATATTTTTTTCGTAAAATACATTCCAGCATAATTGCATGAAACATGATATAGGTATACCTATAATTAAAGCTAGCTAGCTAGTTTAGCTTTAATTATAAAAGTACAAAATAAAACTTAAAAAGTTGAACCAATGTTTGTTTTTTTTTTATACCAATGACAAATTATGTAGTGGTTGTCCATTGATGGCTAGAAGTTGGTCTCCGGGTGCTAAAGCTCCACTCCGATGAGCCACAGATCCTGGCTTGATATCTGATATCACCATTGGCTCTTCGTTGCTTAGCAGCTTTTGTTTGCAACCTGTAGAAATAAATACCAGGATAACAGATGTTCCAAAGAGATTAGACAAGCGAGTTCTTGCTTTTTCTCCTTCTAACTGGGACTCGCTTGAAATTCGAATGTATGAATATATAAGGGTGATTATTTTGCAGGTTAGTATCTGTATAGTATAGGCAGTCTGCCTTTATGTTTGCCTAGTACGTTATTTGTATCAAGCGAACTTATTTACAGTCCAACGTACCATGACATGCCTTATGCACGTCTGTTTGGCTAACGCAGCTTGGCTGTGCTGCCATGTTGCTTAGCGTGGTATCTGTCAAAAAGACTACGTCATGAACCAATAATCAAAACCCTCATGCTTAATAGCCTAGTTTATAAAACAGCTTTAAAATTCTAACTCTCGTAACTGAAAATCAGGTAGCATGCATGAAAGAAGTCACGAAACTTAACATCTTAGAGTTTTAAAAGTCAATGGACTATCTGTTAAAAAACTTGGGCGATTAGAAGAATGAATAGAAAATAATGAAGATGGAAAAAAACCGAGAAAAATCAAATGAGACATGAGACTACAAACCTGTAATAGTAACGCCTAATCCAGCAGTAGTCTTAGCCAGTTTTACATTGAAAACTCCACTGGAAGCTTCAATTGTGTTCGGCATACTGAACTCCACATTCAGGGTCAAGTACTTAGGGTTGTGCGAATCATTCCTTCGCTGGAGGATCTCGTTGGCAACATCCACAGTTAAGTTCTCGTGGCCGTTTATTGACATCACCCTGTCTCTGATTTGAAGGCAGCCGGACCTGGAAAGAATACACAGTTAAGAATTTCTGTTGGTGTCTAGAAATTGATCAGTGTAAGACTAAAAATTAATAATTATTTTCTCATTTTGATAGAATGGGGGGAAATATCTATGCTAATAATTTTTACTTTATTATCGTATAAATTTGTATAGTAAAACTCGAAAGAACCAGGCACGTATCGCAATGTACGTATTTGTTGAGGAAGATAAAGTGCTATTGTGCAATTAGTTTGCCTGTGCTAAGTGATTTAATTCATTCTCAGACAAGGCATTAGATTGCCCTACAATGCCTTGTCTTGAAACAAAAAAGAAAGCATTTTGTATAAATAATCTATCACTTCTTTGAAGGAGGACTAATAAGCGTGGACTTACGAGTCCTCCTTCAAAGACGAAGTTCAATAGACTATTACATCACAAACCACTTACCTGTACGCCGGTGATTGCGAAGCGACATGCGATATCACCAACATTGCATTCTCTTCGTGCACTGCCAAACCAGAACTCTGACCAGGAGGTACTTCTAGCTGTATGTTCAGCGACTCTGTTCTGCATACCCCCATGCTCATGTAGTTTTGTTGACTGTCTATTGGAGAATAAAGAAAAATATTAGTGAGTTTGTAAGTAAAATTTTTTTTAGATTGGAATGTAAAATTTTGCGAGAAAATGCAAGTGAATGTTTGAGAATATGGCTGTTTTTGGCTCCTATTTTCATAGTAATGGCCTAGCAGTAGATACATATATCTTTATAAAAGGCCAACGACAATTCCCTGGAGACAAATAAAGGAATAGTGAAATCGTAACACAGAAATATTGCGTGACCACAGAAATAGTTACAGTACTACTCCGGAAACTTAGTATAAATTAAATTATTTCCCTAAAAATCTTGTGCACACGAAGCCCAAAATTGTACGTTGTACAAATAGTTATTTAACAATACTAGATACTTAAATTCCGGAAAAAATTCTTTCCCTAAAAGTGTAGCGTAGATAAAACCCAAAATTGTACGTTTTCGATCATGATTCGAAAACCACGAATAGCCTGCATTGAAATCCATGGTATTTAGCAACACTACGTCAACTCCTAACTAGACTATTACGAGCTCCGTCCAATTAACATAATGTTTTAGACCAACGTGCGAGGGACTCGGAACAAACTAGGAAGTTGCAGGTCCTAAACAAATATGCGAGGAAGATTTACGGAACTGTTTTTAGGGTTACGTACCCAAATGGTCAAAACAAGATCAGATTACTAAACCTACGCCGTCTGTCTGTATGTCTGTCTATCTGTAGGTCTTTCTGACTGTCAAGGCGTATATTTTTAACTATAAGGTAGTCAGTTGACATTTTCACAAACTACGTGTTAGGCAAATAAAAAGAACGTAATCCTAAAATAATTTTGATGGTACGGTACAGCCCTTAGTGAACCCACTCCGACTTACCGTTGGCCGGTTTTTCTGGAACAAATTAATTACTACGCCTATCCTTTTCTCTTTGTTTGGGGAAAGTTCGCCTGATTTTGTTTACGACGACTCTGTTTGGGTCCCGGTACTAACAGTGGCAGGAAATGCGGTTTCATTAACTTTGTGGACGGATTTTTGGAAAGAGTTTGTAATTAATTGAAGTGCTGTTTAGTTTGTAAACTACCGTTTGTCGCTGCCTAATTGGTGATTAACTGGGTAAACTAATAATGTTGCTTTTATTTGAGTGGTTTTATAATAATTTGTATCTTTAGGGACAAGAACAAGAGGCTGGATTTCTGTGAGTAGGTTTGTACAAACACTTGTACGCGTCAATTACATTTTAAAAACTAGATGAGGTCGGTAATCTTTGTTCTTTTACTGTATCAAAAGATATAATATTTGGCGTGTGTAGAGTATAATGAACAGCACGTGTCGTATTTTCACCATAGAAAGCTCGTACAAAAGGAAAAAAATAAAGCCAGAATTACAGGTGTAGAAAGATTTTAACGGCGCGATGCCACAAATGAAGGAAACAACTCCCTTTGTATAGAAAGCGACATAATCTATTCTTCGTAGAGTAGAGATATATGTGGTTAAGCTACGGGTGCTGGATGACAGATAACTGAAGACAATACGACCCACCTCAGTACCTACATTAACAATGTAAGTGTGCAAACAACGAATTTTGTTTTAATTACCACATAATAAAACAAAATTAAGCTCAATGGTCACTTCAAATAATAGGGATGCTGACAACATTTTTTTTTGTTCGTCAGGTAGATTATGGAAAAACATTGGACACGTTTTTTTTTTACGTAATCAAAAGGTTACGGCAATACATTGAGTAGGCAATTTCGTTAAAAAGTGGCATCCGAGCCTCCACTCCCCAACATCTAAACCATTTTTTATTAATATGATACAGCAAAAAATTCGTATCTAATACTTTTTTATTATCTGACTGACGGACTAAATTGTTTTTTTTTTCCCCAGTCAACATCCCTATTTAATACAATTTCGGATGTTTGATACGTGAAGATTCTCTCGATTAATAAAAATACATTAAGCGAACGTCGAGGGTCGACCCAGTTCCGATATAGTTGAGTTCAAGTATAGATGATTTATTGCGATTAATTTATTAAGCTGGTTAACGATGATTCAATTATAGCGGTCTTGGTGAAATTTTTCAATTAGATTTTGCTGTTTTTAGAGAGTTATTTAAATGTTGTTAAAGTAATTTTTGTTATATACGAGTACTATGTACAGATTGTTTGATTTCTCAGTCCTACTAAAGTCAGACTGACTTTGGTAGCACTTGTTTGTTTTACTAGATTGCAATTAACTTCTTTCAGTTGTAAAATAACATCTTTTCCTATTTTTATATACCTAAATAGACACCTAGGTACATTTTATACCAAACTACACATTTTAGCTAGAAACCTCCTTCAAAACACAAATTCACTCCTCGATCGAGTGCCATTTTGCTCGAAGTCTCCGTCGCAACTTCAGTTTGCAACTTCTGATCGATCTTGCGCATTTATAATGATAATACAATCGATATTCCATCCAATATCTTACCATAATCGTCTTGTAAACCTAGTTTGGGCATCGAGCTCTGCCTGTAGTTTCTCTGGCGATGTTTCTTGGCGTTTAGCGTCGATGTCCCCGATATTGAATTTTCTGGAACAAAGTGTGAGCTTAGTAACGATGGTATTTGCTGTGAACATTTTTATACGTAGTTGTGACATTATCTTTGCTTTTTGTTTTGTACAGTTCTGTTTTCCTTTGTTTTGTTTTTAGAGTGTATTTTAAATGGTTATTTACTCTTCTTTTCTCTTTTTCATGAATTTTTGTCTCACGATATAAATGTTAGAAGGACTTGAAATATCTACAAGCTTGCAGTAATGCATCTGATAAAACCGTATCACTTTTTTAAGGAATTTAAAATTGGGTGATGCCCTATCTCCCCAAGTGCTAAGTTCCCCAAAGCTTATTATTAACTAAAAGTTGTATGAAGAAACAATTTTTCAAGAAAGAAAATAAAACAAACGCTTATATTGTGATACTTATTAAGTATGCATAGGGTCTTTCAAAATTCTGACAGGTTATTTTAAAAATAGGTCAACCAACACAATAAGAAACGGCCCACTAAGGGACCCATCTCATAAATGGATATTTGTAGCCCTTGGGGGCCTGTTTGTCTTATAATTTACACGTCCGTATAACTAAAGGTTCGAGCTGAAACTGGCATTATAAATTGTGTGTTTTCATATGCCACCTACATGTATAGTTTATATTTTAAATTAGGATTATACCGTTTTGCATTTTCAATAAACATTATAACCATATTTTCCATTTCATACTCGTATTTTCGCAGTAACTCCCATGAGAAGTTCTTAATTTTGACAGACCCCGTAGTGAGCAGACGCATCGATGTCCCAACTTCAAAAATACGTAATAACTCAACCGGCTCAAAGAGGACTTGACGGTTGAACTCTAAACTGAAGTTTAAACTTGAATTAATGTACCTGCTCTGTACATTAGAGGAAGCATATTACAGACATCAGAACTTAAGCCTTTTGAATTATACGAGCCAAGTTTGATGCTCATATATTCGTTCTTGTTAGTCGCGGTTCAAGGCACGAGAGGAAATTTAAAGGATGTATGTCCAGAGTTCGTAAACTTTGAAGATGTTGAAATCTTTTCCGCAGATTTTCAGTTAGTTGGGGTGTTTTAAGACTATGAAAATATTTGCGAGAGATTGTGTATGCAGAGATTTCAATGATCTTCTCTGGTATTCTTGGGTTCAAAGTTAGTATTTTAGTTGCTGCCAAGTTTGTCAGGCTGATCTTATAAATACACAGGAGGTTTCAACACACACACACAAACACACAGCATTTTTACATCTCATCTACAGATTGTTCGTGCTTTATATTGCAGATGTGAAAAAAACCCTAATGCTTAAATTTCTTAAATAAAACCGATTGGGTTTGCCCAGTCATAAAAAAAATATATTTGGGTATCCCTTCTTGTAATTCAACACTTCAAAAAATTCCTTCCGTATTTTTATAAAGATATATATCCCGAATATACCCAAGGCTAAGAGAACAAGCTTCTGACTTGGGGTAAGCTAGTTCCCAAGTTCGGTCATTCGGCAAGTTGCCTCAGGCTTGCGAAGAATTAACTCAGTAATTATTATACCTCCGGAATTGCTTACGAAAGGTGCTATTGCAGAAATTCTAGAAAGGCAGGGAAAAGGTATTAAAGTTTCGTTACGGTATTTCGCCTCGAGTGTTTCGTGAATAATTTTCGACACCCGTCGTTGTTGCTGTCATGAATATCCATTTTTGTGGGTCTCTTTCAAATTTATAGGAATATTGTCACGAATTTCATAAATTTACCAGTTGGAGAATAAAATTGGATAATAGGAATAAAAAAGACTTGAACTGAAGAGCCGTAGGAATGCAATTACTTCATTCTTTATTCCTTTATTTCAAGTGTAATCGTGCACGAACACAACAAAATGATGTAATAATGAAATTATGAACTGGGTCAACGAATAGGGTAACAATTTTTTTTACATTTCTTTCGAATTAACTTCGATTCAATTTGCGACTGTTGCGGTGCCCATACGCTTTTATCTTTATCGTAACTCTATCTTATAGAGGTGTACACATATTTTTGGGTCAGCACATTCGATTCGGCAGTAGTTGTTGTACACTAAAGCCGACCCGAAGCAATTACTAGCTTTCATTCGGCTTGTGGCGATAGGCACACTTTTTTCGGCAACTTTTCCAGCTCAATCATATTCGTGCCGACTCAGCATGATTTTCCTGAACTGAATCTACATAATATATTCGATTTCGCAGTTTGACTATGCCGAACATTGTATGTAGCACACCTTAAACATTGTGTGGATAATACTCACCTCTAGTAAACCTCCCACAATGTCCAACAACATGCCTGGGAGCTACATGCAGCCTTGTGAATCCCCCCTCACAGTTCTCCAGGTAGCACATCACTTCTTCAGCTGTGTAGTTGTTCCCGTCGATGACGTGGTCGTCAAATGCCAGAATCTGGTCTCCAGGGTGGAGGGCTCCGCATCTAGAAAGAGAAGTTTCATTAGGAATTGTGAGGTTTACTTGTTATCTTGTTTCGGTACGAATTATAGGAATACGTCATGCCGCGGTATTTAAAAGGTCAGTTAGCCAGATGGTAAATGATAAATGAGTATAAATAGGTTTGTACAAAGACTTTTACATGTCAATCATATGTTAAAAAAGTCTAGCTTCAGCGGGTTCGCCCGTGTGGACCCTAATTATTTTTCTAAAATAAGCCGTCTAAATAATTCCTCCTTATAATATCAGCTATCTGCTTGTGAAAGTCCCGTCTAAATCGGTCCAACTATTTCGGAGATTAGCCGGAACAAACAGACAGGCAGATAGACAAACAAAAATTTAAAAAATATACGTATATATAAGTATCGTATATCATAATATATTTAGTAAAAAGCTTTTATTTTGACATTACAAACAAACACTTCAATTTTATTTATTTTTATAGACTAGATGAGTTCGGCGTTTCTTATCTGACTACTCTGAGAAGAAAAGCCGAAAATAACTCAGAGGTCACTTCCTCTTTTAAAGTCCAGACAAAATCTTGATCAAATCATGTGAAGATGTAGATTGGTATCTAGTATATAGTCTTTTGAGGAAAGGACCATATAGATTGAGTGGAACTTTCCACTCAGTGTATGCATTTGTCAGTAATTGCGTGCAGCTCAACTGGTGGCGAAGCTGACTGTCCGGGTAGGTACAAACATTAAGCGTTATCACTCGTGGAGATAATTTTAATGCTTTCTTAATATCATGTTGTTTCATGAAAGGTAATCATTGAAAAACTCTTCATCATGCAGTTACCTAGCAAAATCAGTGTAATATTCCCACTACTGGGACACAGGACTCCTCTCTGTGAGGGAGTGAGCTGTAATCTACCCCGCGAGCCCAGTGCGGTTTGATAGATGTCACATATCTTTGAATTTTTGGTTCTAGGTCATGCCGGTTTTTTTCGGTACTAATAAATCAATCCTTAAGTGAGAGATGGCCTCAAATGTCATGATTTGACGAAATAGTCATTAAAAAATTTAAAAAATTATAATCATAAAAATTATCAATACATCTCTCAAAGTTGTATTGATGATTTTCATGATTATAATTCCATAAATAAATGTTTGATATGGCCGCGCATCTTATTGAGATCAACATACAACCTGTTAATGACCTACAAATTGCAAAAAAATAAATAAAATTTGAATTTCACGGGCTACTGCTACTAGCTTTGGCCACACTTAAATATTTGGATATAAAATTTGTATAAATAAATGGTGCTTGGTGGTCAGTAAGCTCAACCTAAACCAAAATGTCGTAAACAAAGGCCACATTTTTATCACCGAATTAACTTTGCCCCAAGAACAAAAAGAAACAATACTTGAAAAATTCGCAATGCGCCTGACATCTCTCTATCCAGGCTTAGTTTAAGCCCAGTGCGATCCCAGGGCTTACTGCTAGCCTAGGCTTCCAATCAACGGCTCTAACTGGATCTCTATTTGTATTACTTTAAGTACGGTATTAGCTTTGAAAAATAAGATTATGTGTTAGATTGTGGTTTTGAAAGATATTAAAGAAAAATAAAAAGTTTTAAAAACTTGGGGATAAATGATTGATTTCCATTTTCAACTTGGCGGGTTGTGGTGAAAAGAAGTCGGCTCAGCCGTCTTTATCAGGGGATGAACATTCTATATCTGCACCAGTCAGCAACAATAGTCGATTAACACTCCAGTTTTATTAAATTTTAGGTCACTATTGAGCAAATTAATCATGAAAATATAAAAGTAATAAAAATAATTTAAAAAAATCTCTTATCTGTCTTTTAACATGAAATGCTGAAAAGCAATTTATCAAAACATTTGGATCAACTATGATGATAATGCAAAAGTAATATTGTTAATCGACCTTTGTTTTTGAATACCAAAAAAATAAAGAAACAACAAAAGTAACATTGTTTTTTAGCATTAACTTGCACGTTGTTATTGCAAGCTCAAAGTAAAAGCTAACTTCGAAAACTCCAACTTTCAAACAAAAACCGATAAGATTTTTATGAAAATAACTATTAAGAAAAGAAGTTAGAACCAACGAAGAAGTAGCAAATCTTGCAACTTCAGTCAGCTATTATTATAATTAGAAAATTAACTGCTATAAAAGAGTTTAATGAAATAACCAAGAAAGTTTTCATCTTACCAACAGCTCGGATTCATAAACAAATTACAAAGCTATACAATAAAAGCTTCAAACTATTTTAATTCAAGCAAAACGAGTTTCTTAAAACATTAGCTGAACTTTAAAGTGTCGCACAATATTAGCAAAGTATGAAGGAAGGAGTAAAGCGCCCTCTGGTGGTAGAAGTTTGTAATTAATGTCAATTTTGAGAAAGACAATGGTTTTAGACTGGTTTCACAGCTGTGCGGGGTACCCGCTCGGGCCGCCCGTACACGGGAGACCCGAATGGGTAGCACCCGCAGTGCTCTGAAACGAGGTAGTACGATACGTTGTGTAGGCTCTACCCGGAGCGGGTCGCGTACAGACCATGTGCGTCACTGTGAAACAATGTTCTAGCGCCTCACGTGTGCCTCCGGGAGCCCATACCGGTCTCCCGCACGGCTGTGAAGCCAGCCAATAAATAGTAAGAAAATACTTTTGTTGCTTAGATTCGATTAGATATTATCTTAGTGTGTATAGTTAACATATAAATATAATATAATACCAGCCTGTTACTGTCTCACTGCAGGGCAAAGGCCTCTTCTCAAACAGAGAAGGCACGAGTATTGGTCACCACACTTGCTCAATACGGGTTGGCGATTTCAGACTTATATTAACTATAAGTCCAGGTTTCCTCACGGTGTTTTTCCTTCACCGATGTCAGTAATGTCCAAGACAAACTCAGAAAGATAAAGTAAGATAAGACAAGATATGATAATTTAGATAGTCCATAATTATTTGATACTAGCTTTCACCCACGGCTTCGCTCACTGCTTCGCTCGCGCGGGGGTAGGAAATTTACTATCCCACAGGAACGTACTACCGGGATAAAAAGTATCCGATATGTTAATCCAGGTTATAAACTATCTGCGAGCCAAATTTCAGCCATTTTTGCGTGATTTTATTAACAAACATCCAAACATATAAACTTTCACATTTATAATATTAGTAGGATGATGCATTTTCTCATGTCAACGGCAGAAAATGATCTTGTATTAATTCTTTAGTAAGTTTTATTTTATATTAAAATCAGTTTAATTATTTAGTGCATTCAAATACCTTATGATTTAATCAAAGCACTTACGAAAATACTTCAAAGGCCATTCAAAAATAATGTTACTTTTCGTAGTTGACTGAAGAACCCATCTAGCAGAAAGTATGATATTTTGTCATTAAAAAAGTATTTTTTACTACCAGTCATTGAACTCAATAAAGGGTCTGCGTCAGCCCTCCTGATCAGAAGGTCTAAGTAGCAAAACGTCCAACATCGCGAAACGTCTAATGAGCAGTAAGTCTAATTAGCAAAATATCCATGTAGCAAAACGTCCAATTGGATGACTGGACCAAGGGAGATTTTGGAAGTTTGGGCAATACCAAGTTTTAGTACCTATTTGGTACTATTTGGTACCAGACGTCAAATAATTGGTACCTCGCTAAATAGGGAAAACTATTACGAGGAAAGTGGCCAGCCATTCTGACTTCAGAATGGCTGGACCAAGTCGGTTTCACCTAGTTGTAGACGTTATAAATAACGTAATAACATCTTTTCGTTAAAATTTAGTACCTCATTGGTACCTCAACATATGTTTTTCTTAGATTTTTTCGATAAGCCAAAAAACAATTACACCTAGAAGAAATTTTGCATGTAATCTGGAGCACGTTGATTTCACCTAGTTGTAGGCGCTATAATTAGTTTATCTTTTCATTAAAATTTAGTACCTTATTGGAACTTCCACATATGTGTTTCTTAGATTTTTTCGATAAGCCAAAAATAAGTTACACCTACAAGAACTTTTGCATATACCCGGTTGATTTTTTTTACCGTCTCGAGAATAATATGGTGTGTTGTGTAAGTGGAACAGAAGCCATACCCGGGAATATTTGCTTAGTAGCATTGACCACGCGGGCGGGCTGGGGATGCGCGAGCGGCTTGTGCGCCTGCGAAAGGATATCAAAGAGGCCGACGGCAAGTGCGGCGACTACCTATCGGCCGCTAAGGAAAGCTACGAATTCATTGATAAATTCCGCGCATTTAGTAGGTTGCGTATTATTTGAATTTCGATATATTTTATAAAAAAAAAAAAAAAAAAACTGTGTCATAGGCTTCTACTCCGTTCACATATTATACCCTATGTTTTACGGTAAAAAAATCATGCGGTATAATAGTGTTTATTATTGTATAAAGAAAACACATTTAGAAAAAAAAAAAAAAAAAAACATATATAAAGGCTGGCAGGGACATCGACGCGAACCCGGCTACCATGGATTCAGTACTTGATTCTGAACCCCCCTCCGTTGAAATTTGTCGTCGGTTATTAAAAAAAAAATCTGCTGTTTCATAGAAAAGTGCAATACCTACGCGGTCAAAATGTATGGAGCAGCTGTTTTTTTTTTTACAGGGAAACGATCTTAAGAGACTGTCCTTAACTTTTTGAAAAATTTCGATCTGCATTCACAGATTTTGAAAAAAAAGTACAGTCAGCAAGAAAATGGGCAGTTTTCACAAAAAAAAATTTTGATGCCAATCGATCCTGTTTCTTATAAGAGTAAAAAAATACTACAAGACCAACTGAGGTTTGAGTACTAGAAAAGTCAGAAATTGCAAAAAACTTTTCGCTTACATTTCGGAGGAAAAGAGAGTTCATTTTAAGATGATAGACTGGCCGAAACTAAACTAAAACAAATTGAACTTCAAATTTCGAACGAATAGAGAACAAAATTCAGAACCATTGTTGCTTTTGAAAAAACTTTTTACATACGTAGTTTTAGATTTTGCAATTTTTGTTTAACCGACGAAAAATTTCAACATACAAAATACATTTCAGAAACCCTGTATGTTTTTTTTTTTCTGAAATTTATTTTCTTTATACAATAATAAACATTATTATACAGCATGATTTTTTTTACCGTCACGAAATAAATAGGGTATAATAGATGAACGGAGTAGAAGCCTATGGCAGTTTAATTTTTTCTTGTTTTTTTTTTAATTTTTTAAACTATAAAAACAATATCGAAATTCAAATCATACGCACCCTACTAAATGCGCGGAATTTATCAATGAATTCGTAGCTTTCCTTAGCGGCCGATAGGTAGTCACCGCACTTGCCGTCGGCCTCTTTGATATCCTTTCGCAGGCGCACAAGCCGCTCGCGCATCCCCGCCCGCCCGCGTGGTCAATGCTACTAAGCAAATATTCCCGGGTATGGCTTCTATTCCACTTACACAACACACCATATTATTCTCGAGACGGTAAAAAAATCAGCCGGGTATATGCAAAAGTTCTTGTACGTGTAACTTTTTTTTGGCTTATCGAAAAAATCTAAGAAAAACATATGTTGAGGTACCAATGAGGTACTAAATTTTAACGAAAAACTGACCTACTTACAACGCCTGCAACTAGGTGAAACCGACTTGGTCCAGCCATTCTGAAGTCAGAATGGCTGACCACTTTCCTCGTGATAGTTTTCCCTATTTAGAGAGGTACCAATTATTTGATGTCTGGTACCAAATAGTACCAAATAGGTACTAAAACTTGGTATTGCCCAAACTTCCAAAATCTCCCTTGGTCCAGTTATCCTGACGCAGACAATAAAGGAACCCCAACGGGATACTTACTAAAGACTTATACTCCTATCGGAAGGCTAACATTTTTCTCTAAGCGAATAATGGAATGTAATTAATTTTTCTTTCCTCTCTAATTCCCAATTCTCTAATTGATTAAAATAATCACACTAGAGAATTGGAAATTGGAATTTTCATTTGGGTTAAAGACTTAATTCTGGGAATCGACTTTATTTTATTATTTTAGTCTTTTGTAGCGAATAATGTTTCTGAGAAAGAATAATAGTAACGCCGAGTTACTTTACCTTTTCTAGAATTTCAGCTACGGTTTTTAAACTATGACCCCAAGTCCTATAAAAAGCAATCGCCGCACGAATACTCGATCATCGCATGCTTATTTTACTTTCGGAAAACCAGAAAACGCCCTCTGCCGGTGCGACCTCGCGTTCAGGTTCGCCCAACAAAAAGTGACATGAGCGCGACGATCGTGTAGTCGCGCGACGCGGCGACGATTGCTAATAAATAGGACGCAGTCTGAGAGCGTTACGAAAGACGGTTCGGACTACTCTTCATCATGGGTTACAAAAGACTAATGGTTGTGGATACAACTAGGGTGAGTGAGTGGAATACCTATTTTAATTAATGAGGTACATTAATCCTGTTATTCTTATGAAAACATAGATTTTGCCTTAAACTAATAATAACCAATGTTATAAGCTTCAAGAGGTATTAAAACATCGTTATTAAATTTACTCACCTTGAAAGGCAAAGAACGTGACAACAGTACGAGTATATTGAATCTATTCCTTTTTAAAAACACAATTGGGCATTGATCCGCTCTAAGACATCGAAGGTTGACAAGGGTCAAACATCCCTTAGGCTCGAAGGGTTTCCATAGAATGACGAATGAAGATTCATGATATTATTTTTAAATTCACTGCAGTGTTTTCCTAAGAGCTGGGTCATTTTTTTGTTTGTCATGTTATCCTTTATGAGATTGGTGACTCGATATGTAATGTATGTTTATCCTGAAAACAGGGTTCGTCTTACCGAACCTTAGGGCAATTTGTATATCTTTTTGTTCTTATTACGATAGTAGATTATTTAATGACATAATACATTTATTTACCTAGCAAAAGACAGAATTTAGTGGAAAAGGGAGAAGGAGGGCTTTGCCCTGCAGTGGGACAAACCGGGTTAGTTATATTAGATAATACGATGATATATGATAATAAATTTGCATTATCTTTTAGTCATGAGTACTCTTAACTAAAAAAATATTCAAAACTAATTTTATCCCTGGTTCGAGAAAGTGTAATCTATTACTAATATAATAAAGCAGAAGAATTTGTTTGTATGTCTTTCTCAGTTTCAGTCGGGTTGCCCAATTCTTGGGGAAGTTTATACGCTATTTAACATTACGCTACCACCTTTTTTATTTTATTTTTGAGGGTGGGAAATTATCAAATAACTTCTCCCGCTCTGGGCGGAGTGGTAGGGCGTGTCAGACTCTTACTAACTAAAACCCACTCGTGTTACTTCAGTTGCCTGTACATTGCCAGGGGCCACGGTATCCCTTTCGGACTTTTCCGCGACCCCGGTAGGCATCGGTCTTAGCGGACCCCGTCAGTTGTGCTGACATCTCTGAGGCGCGTGTGGAACACAACGCGCCATCGACCCAAGCCTGGTCCTTATCGGACGGCGAGCTACACGCTACCACCCTTAAGAGCCGAAAAGAAAAAAAAAACTCATGCGATGAAAGAAGATGAAAGATGCGATGCGACGCGGTGGATCGGGGAGACAGAAATTACACGCGGTCAAAGTCGCTGGCAGAAATTAATTGGATATATTTCGAAATTTACCAGCCTCGTCACCCGCCACACGGGAATCATATAACTGGCGAAATGTGTGTATATCTACACAAACCTCTTACCTACCCTTTCTAGGAATACGTGGATGTTATGTCGCGAAGATATTAACTCATGATAAAAAATCAGCTACTTCAATAAATAATATCCCAAGAAACGTAAAGGATCATAATATCCCCACTATACTTTTTCTGCCACGTATCAAAGTGCAATGAGCTGAAACTAGGCTAAGCCGATATCTTGTAACCAATTTAAATACCGATAGCTCATCAGTTATGGGCCCGTCACTAATTATGCAGTGGCGCGAGACTTCCACTTCAGGCTTTTGTTGATTAATGTGACTTCTAGTAGATGGTAGTAGTATTTTATAATTTATTAAATTTGTAATCACGAATGAATACAGATGGGACACTTCGCAGCTTAGGTATGAAGCTACAAGTACGCGGTGGGCCCGTCTTGTTGGGCTAATTCAGTGAGTGTAACGTAGTCAGAAGATCTAAGAGTTACGCGATGGAAAGCGAGGCAACTTCTAGGTGAATGTAACTGTTGCTAATTAGCGCTGTGCGACCTGAATTACACTTTATTGTGTCGTAACAAGACTCGCTTTTTATTTAAATGATTATTACTAACTACTACTAACTGTATTAATCTGTGATATAACCCAATGTATGTTACAGAACCTATGTTGCTTTGTTCTATTATTTAGCCCTTTGAATGACAATGGCAATTTATATGCCATCATGTTCTCATTTTCACATTTTCGACAGTACAGACGAACAGATTGTGGTTCTTTGACTTTTGCAACAGAGAACGAAGCACTAAATAAATAAAAAATATGACATGCGCCCTCATTGACATCTGTCACTTGTCAGAGAAAGACTTTCGTGACGAAGTACGTATTTTGTGGTTTTCAGTTACATCTCGATTTATCTCGAAATCTGGAGTACCTTTTTGTAAGTAATTACATTGATTCTATGAGTTGTTTATTATTCTTGACGAATCATTGAATATTTTTGGAAAACAATAAATATTATTTACGTAATTTTCAAAAATCATGTCGGCAATATATATGCCACTGTCTGTATACCGTAAGGGTACGACGGCAACATGTTTGCCAATACCAGTTTAGTACTTACCTATTGTTTTAACTTCTTGGTGGGGACCAAGAAGTTCACGACACAGTCCTTCACATATAGAACTTGAACTTGAAGAGAAGATTTTGATCCATCAGAAATTGAGGACTCAGACGGATCTGATGCAGATGAAGACGAATGGAAAAAAGTGGCCTGGTCACAGAATCCCGTAGTTTCTCTTTTTGATTCTATTCAATTACAACCAGTTCGGAACGTAGCCAATAGGACTAGGCCACTCGTATTTTTTGAAATGTTTTTTGACTCTGAAGCTATCGATATGATTGTAACCCAATCTAACCTATATGCATCACTATGCAATGACCAAAATTGGGAACAGACGCCAGTAACAGAGATCAAAGCTTTACTGGGCATGATGATTCAAATGGGCATTCACAAATTACCCTGTATAGAAGATTATTGGTCCAGTGACCCATTACTGCATGTTGTTGAAATTGCTGAGACAATGACATTGAAGCGGTTTCAAAAACTTATGAAATATTTACATCTCAATGACAATGCCAATATGCCGAACAGGAACGATGATAACTACGACAAACTGTATAAAATAAGGCCGCTGCTAGATTACATCAACGTAAAATGTCAGACAAATGCCAAAAACACATATCCTCAGTCAATTGACGAGTGTATGATAAAGTTCAAGGGGCGGTCTACTCTAAAGCAATACATGCCCATGAAGCCCATAAAACGGGGCTTCAAGGTTTGGGCTAGAGCTGACAGCCACACAGGATACTTGTATCAGTTTCAAGTGTATGTTGGAAAGACCGAAAACGTCGAAACAGGATTAGGCAGTAATGTTGTCATGACATTATGCCAGTCACTCATAAATGACACCTATATGGGTCATATAGCATTTGATAACTTTTTTTTCTAGTCCAGCTTTACTACAAACATTATACAATAATGGTATATATGCAACTGCTACAGTCAGAAATGACCGCCAAGATATGCCACTAATTGTAAAAAATCCGCGACTGGTAATAAAGAAATTGATGAAAAGATAGCAAAGGCTGTAAAAAATGCAAACCAAAAAACAAAAAAGCTGAAAAGAGGAGAATGGAAATGGAGGGTAAAAAATAATGTTGGCTTTATTATCTGGAAAGATAACAAATTAGTAAGCGTTTTGAGCACTGCATTTCATCCAAAGCAGAAAACATCTTGTGAAAGAACTCAAAATGATGGATCTAAAAAATCATTCCCCTGTCCGCTGACAATTACAGAATACACAAAGCGTATGGGAGGAGTGGACCGGTTTGACCAAAAGAGAACCCCGTACGCAGTCGGAAGAAAAAGCTCGAAGTGGTGGAAACGCATCTTCTATTTCCTTATTGATGCTGCTATAACAAACGCGTATATATTGTATGCTTCTAACAGACGTAACCACACCGTATTGTCTCAAAATGAATTTAGGCTGACATTGTCTCGAGAATTAGTAGCAAACGCAACATTCCGAAAGAGACCCTTTGCCACCATGCCAAAGTTCGCGTCCAAAAAAAGTAAGTCTGTACAATCGGAAGAAAGTGAATCAAGGCAAAAGAAACTATTTGGAGTGCCTCGAGAAATTCGTTTTTCTGAGCTTGGAGCTCATTGGCCTGTAGAATTACCCACCTATAGAAGGTGTCGCTTGTGTAGTAGTGCACACAATAATCAACGATCCAGGATACAATGTGATAGGTGTCAAGTGCCATTGTGTGCAGTGCCTTGCTTCAAAAATTACCATCAAACAGATACATAAATTGGTAAGGCTAGACTGATGGTGGTTTATATGTTGCCATCATGTTTTTTTCTATCTAATAAATAAATAAAAAATAAAATAAAATGTTTAAAAAAAGTAAAAAAAATATATGATTCAAAGTAGTGAAGTTTTATTTCATTATCTAGGCTCATTCCCTCTACCAGTTAAAGGGTTAGATGATTATTAAGTGGGGCTTGGTACCATGTAACACAGTTTTTCCCTAAACCTACATGAGGCACCAGCTCTTACAATGTGAATTCATATAGTTCAAAACTGTCAAGTGCTACAAAACTATTGTGAAGGAAAATAAATAAACATTATTATTTTTAGTATGAAAAAAAATATAAAACATTTATCATGCTCCTCTATAGTCTTTTGTGATAGTTTTTACTAAATTAAATGGATCACTGTTGCCAAAATAACTGTTACTATTAGATTGATTAGATTTATGGTGGAAATAGTATGATTACGCCATTTAGTTTTGAATCGACACAAATAAACATAGTTATAATTATGGCAATCATGATAAGCGTGATAATTATGGCAATATTGAATATAAATGAATCAAGAGTCTCCGAGAGCAAAAGCCTCTCTCTCTACGAGTGATGTTGCTAGTCACTTTTACTTTCTAAAGAAGACGCTTTTACATACGATGCTCCACACCCACTCGACCAAGGTCGATCGATTGAATTTACTAATAAACCTGTCATCGACTTCGACTGATCTTATTTCTGACTATCATCGTCTTTGGTCGTGTGATAATACGTGAAATTTAAGAAAACAAATTATTCAAACTGACTCACCTGTCACTAATACTGGCTGGTAATATACTATCAATATAAATAGCATTACACGTCCCAACTCTCTGATACGTGTCAGATCCGGAGCTGTACACGTCATCAGACGAACACCTCTGGTTGGTCAGAAACAGACCTAGATCTTCGTTGCAAGGCCGCTCGATCTCTATGAGGAGAGGACCGGTGGCCAGCTTGACTGATTCCATGATGGAGACGTCGTATTCTATCGTTAAGCTGGTCACTTGTGGGCAGTTTTGGAGGATGTTATGGACTTCAGAGAGCGTTTTGTTGGTTAGGGAGACCTAGGAAGAAATAATATCATATTAGATTATCAAGACCTTTTTGAATTAATTCTATTTTCTTATCGTGGTTGACGATTCAATTTCAGATAACAATTGTGTCAATTTGTAATATTAATTCTGTGAATTTCTAATAGGGTCAAGGATCTTTATCAAAGTTTTTCATGAACAAAAATTTCAACCAGCGATACCTAGTGTGTCATTACAGTACACTTCTTTTTTTGTCCATACTCAAAGTACATAAGTAATATTTTTGCCATGCCTGATGAGGAATATGAATAACACAGACGAGAGATTTTATAGAATATTATTTAGGGAAAGATAGCTCTCAAAATAATTAAAGTTAAAACTTACGTGATCCACCTTCAACAGTCTATCTGCAGGTTTTATCCTGGAAGTATTATACGCAGCGCCACCAGGTCTGACATGGGTTACCACCAGCGGCTGAGCATCCAAAGACCGGCTGTTCAGTACCAGGTCAGCACTAGGAGCCGAGTTCTCCGGAAGACCACCTCTAATGGTGATACCAAGTGAACCGTTGATCTTTTCGACAGGGACCTCTGCTAGCTTCGTAGTGATGTATAGAGAATTTTGGGATGCTGAAATAAAAGAAAATAAAAATAAGTTTTCACTCTTTCACAGTACTTTTATTAAAACGAATGGAAGCCTAACCAACTGTGGCCATGTGCGGTCGGTTGGGTACGTTGGAAAATAAAAGGACTGAACTGTTACCGCGATATAATTCATTCCGTAGTTACTTACTACATAGACCACTCCTTTGGTAAAATGGTTTCTGCTTAGTACGGGCACAAACTTTATATTACTTATTAGTCTGTTATAATATATCAAGTTATTTTAGGTCCATATTGACATTACCTTGAAGCTTAATTTTTTGGAAATATAAGTAGTATCAAAAAATAATATCAAGGCAGAAAAATCAATACATATATTATAGTCAATTTAAATGAGATCATTTACATAAATGTAGACGAGTAAAATGGGAGTCGGTTGTCATGTTGAGCTGTTTATGACAACTAAGGAAACTAGCGGACGAATAAAGGGAAAGGATGAGTACCATGGGCTATTTCTGTGCTCATCCGACGCCGCATCGGAAGTTCTTGCTCAATGTGACAGGTGGCGCTATACATAGCTCTTCTTGGGATGTTAGAATTTATTTTAATTACACGCTATAGATAGTTCCATTTGATCTAGCATTGAAGAAGTGTATTGGCGCTTTGTTATTTCCGTAGATTCTCCATTACTAATTGGATAAGATTGGTTATTAAGGTTACAAATACAAGAATTTTTACATATTTATTATGAAAATACAAAAGTACTACTATTAACCATGCAACCACCGAGTTAGGTCTATACAGTAGTAACGCTAGCTCAAACGGAAAATTTAGAAAAAAAACAGATTACAAAATAATGTAATCCATTCGTTTTTTTTTTCAAAAAAGTTTTCCGAAACTAAGTTATTTCTATAATTTCAAACCGCTACTAGTCTTTCTCAAAACAAAATAGATTAATTCTAAAATTATCCAGACTTAGAAGTTAGTTTAGCAGGATTAATGACCACGAGAGCTGAAAGAGGTGTGTCGGTAACAAAATGAATTGTCCCCTTGTCTTGTGCGAAATGATGTACGATTGTAAACGTTTTAATTTATAATGTTTGTTTTAGTTTTAATTACTTGTATGGACATTCTAATAATATCTTTTTCATCATATTATATACTTGCTCCACCTCGCGGTTTTACCCGTATAAGTCTTGATCCCGTGGGAATATCGGGATGAAAAGTATTCTATGTCCTAATCCAGGTCATGGTCTACCATTCCATACCATACCATGATATCGTGGCCCCGGCACACAGGCAACGGAAGGAACATGGGTGGGTTTTATGAAGTCCCAAGCTCAAAAAAAAAAAAAGTCATGGTCTACCAATGTGCCAAATTTCATCTAAATCCGTTCAGCCGTTTTAGCGTGAAAGCGTAACAATCAAACAAACTCACTTTCGCATTTATAATATTAGTTATGATTATTTTATGAAGTTTAATTAATGTAGCGAGATTTAACTACGTAGTAATATATAGAAAAAACCGGCCAAGTGCGTGTCGGGCCACGCACAATGAAGGGTTCCGTAGTTGGGATGAATTTATCCCAAGAACAAACTTAACATTGTAGTTGAAAAACGTATTCTCCCAACCAGAATGTATGGGAGATCATGTTTTTCAAACTGCAAATTTAAGTTGGTGGATTATTTCTCGTTAACCTGTACAGCCTACTTAGCTCCACTAGTTTTCCTTTTAATTTCGTTATATAACTACTGCTGTGATTTTTTTCATAACTCCAAGTACAACCATTTAGCTAGAAGGGGGGGAAAAAATATATATTTTTTTTTTTTTTTTTAACTTGATTTTATTTTACCACTTTATCAGCATGATTAATATGTATACATGTGCCAAATTACAGCTTTCTAGTACTAACCGTCTCTGAGCTAAGCCGCGGACAGACAGACAGACAGACAGACGGACATCGCAAAACTATAAGGGTTCCTTGTTTACTACGGAACCCTAAAAAAGAGTTGGAAACCAAAAAATGGGTATAATCCGTTTTGGAGATAATCAAATATTTTATTGAAAATACAAAAGTAATCGTTATTTACCTTGAGAATAAAATCAAGCTATAACCAGATGAATTATTATACACAAACACAATGTGGAGTGATCCCTAATAATATGACGATCCTATATTACTATACTCATTGAAATAGATTGCCTTTGTACTGGAATTTCCATACCCAATGAAAACCAAAGAGCGTCTTAATGTAAAAGCCTTTGTATTTAAAACAATATCACTGTAATACTATTCTAGGCATATACTTTGCGACTGAATCCTTGACACAATAGAGCATCATTAATGTAAGTCTATAGATTGAGTATGATATTGATTTCTGTTTATTTTCATGCAGGTTTCAGATTAAATAGAATATGTTGATCGACAGGCTTGGTCAAATTTCACGAAAAATATGATAGAGGAAGGTCTGTGTTCAGTGTTTAAAGTAAAAAAAATACATACGTACAATAATTTTATACTAACTGTGGATAATTAAATTCCTTGGTTTTAAAGCATAAGGAAGGCCTAACAAGGCCTATCAGAAGAGATTATATATTTACTAGATAGATAAGCAAATTCATTCATTTTTACTTTTTGGTAATAATACCCAAATGTCCTTTCTTTGGTATTGTTTGTCGATACGTTGAGCTCCTTGGGTGCTGAGTTGAGCTGCACGATTACTGACAAATGCGTGCACTGACTGGACGGGTCCTCTCAATCTGTGTAGTTCTTTCCTCAAAAGACCATTTCAGACACCAATTTTCATGGTATTCACATGATCTGACCAAGATTATGTCTGGATTTTAAAAGAGACTGTGACTATCCACTTTGTTTCGGTCTTTCTTCACAGAGTAGTCAGATAGGAAACACCGACCTTATCTAGTTTTTAAAATATTATTGACGTGTAAAAGTGTTTGTACAAACCTATTTACAGAAAAATAAAATCATATTAAATATATACTAATCGCGTTTTCGCTATTGGTAAGTTTTATTAACAACATACTTAATTATTTCAATTTGACAAAATTATCTGTAGCGACTAATTTGAATTTTTCCATTCCAAGAATTTTGTGTCACCACAAAAGCCAAACTCTCCCATATTAATTATGTAGACAGCGGCCATCTTAATTCAATATTGAATGTTCTATAATACCTCGAATTTCTCCGATAAAATTATATCGCTAAACTCATTAATATTCTGTCAAAATAATCTAGAAAGCACTTATAAGTTAGTACCTCGAGCGAACTTAATTTCACTATTGACACTCCCTGCGATGCTGGCAGTAGATTAGGAAAAGAATTTGCTCTTGTAATTGTGGAAATGATATGAAAATCAATATTTTTACAGGTTTTGAAAGCTTAATTGATCAGAAAATCAATTCCCGTATTGACACATTCACGGACACTGAACGGGACACAATATAAGTTTTTGGGCATTTAGAGTCCCTGAAAGTATCAAAAACTATCAAAATCTAGTCGCAATCTGAAGGCTGATTCCCGTAACCATTCAAAATCAAAAGGGAAACCTTTGCCCTGTGTTATGATTGGCTATCACCAAAACATCAATATTTGTACCTAAGTAATATTTCAAAGAGAGCATTTATCAATGCCGTTCTTTTACTCGTAGAATTAATCCGCATCTTATTTCCGATTTTGTTTAAGCTTAGTTCAGAAAATATTATTTTTAGAAATTGACTTTGTAAAACAAAAAAAGTGGTGTCGATGAAAGAAGCCATTCTGTTTCAATCTTAATATGGATTATGGTTTTCTAAATAAGAGGATTTAAAAGGCCGATTTTTGAATATAAGAAGTTAAAAAAATAGTCTTTATCTGGATCAAAAGTTTTAAATAATCTTAGTCTAAAAAATAATCGTGCTTTGATTTAAAAACCTCCAAAACCTCTTAAAAATCTTACATTGTATTAAATTTTTAAACCCCGACGCAAAAAGAGGGTTGTTATAAGTTTGACTTCAACTTAAAAAAAGAAAAAAAAACCGTGTTGAATGCGGTTTTTTAAATTTGAAAACAGGTTTTCTAGCGATGCTTCTTAGACATGTTTTATCAAAATCGGTTATGCCGTTTGAAGATTATCAGCTCTTATCTCGTATATATATAGAACAGGGTCTAGTGATGGAATATGAAAGAGAAATGAGGAAATTTTTGTGTCGGGGGTTTTTTATTTTTTTTAATAATTTCACTTGTTCAAGTATCTATTTTGTCAACGTGAAATGAAATCAACTTTAACAGTCATGTTTTAGAGTCGACTTTTATGTAAAATATTTTCTGTACTACTGATGTTACTACCTAAATTAAATCCAAGATAGACCCTCTCTTTTTAGATTTGATTCGGTATTATATATATCACAGTAATACTTGTATTATTTCATGGTTCAATGATCAAAGAAATCACAATTTTCGGAGTTTCGACCCACCTATCTATATCGTATGGATTCAATCAATTTTCCTATTTATTTTTTGAATATCATCGTCGATATTTGATGCCACATTATTGCCAATATCAAAATTCTACTATCAAAATAATATTAAGTAAAAGGAGATCAGATAAATTAGATTACAGTTAAAGAACACTGTATTATCATTACTATATTTGAGGCCTTTTAATTGTGTTTTGGCTGCAGTGATAACTCAAAACTCAAGCTCGTGGCTAAATATTAACAGCCGCACGGGTCGGTTAAGCTATGCTTGCCGAGATGGGTCCGTGGATGGATGACCATACATTACATCACGGATCCCCCTCCGTGCCTCGGAAAGCACGTTAAGCCGTTGGTCCCGACTGTCATTCGTAGATCTTTGACAGTCGTTATCGGTAGTCAGAAACCCAGTAGTCTGATAACCAGTCCTACTAAGAAGTATCGAACCCAGTGACCGGGTTGTGAAGATCAGATAGGCAGTCAATCAATCTGCCTAGCCTTTTTCCAACTATATGGGGTCGGCTTCCAGTCTAACCGGATGCAGCTGGGATACTAGTATTTTACATGTAGTGATTGCCTATCTGACCTCCACAACCCAGTAACTGGGTAATACGACCCCCCTTGGTAAGACTGGTTGTCAGACTTTCGGGCTTCTGACGACCTGTAACGACTGTCAAAGATCCACGGATGACAGCCGGGGCCAACAGCTTAACGTGCTATCCGAGGCACGGAGGAGTCTCGGTATGTAAAGATGGTCACCCATCAACAGACCAACCCCGGCAAGCGTAGCTTAACCTGATGGATAGACCAGTGCGACAGTTATTACTTAGCCACGAGCTCCAAAAGGTCAGATAGGCAATCGAATGTAAAATATGTTAAATACTTGCGCCCGGCTGGCCATTCAGCTGCACCCGGTTAGACTGACAGCCAACCCCAACTAAGTTGGGAAAAGGCTAGACAGATTGATTAAGTGATAAATCCGAATCCCGATATTTTTACGAGTCATCTTTAAGCACGAAATTTATGGCTTTCCTATAAAAAACAATGAAGAGTTCAAAACTCACCATAGTTAGGCATATAGTATTCCACCTCCAGCGACGCCCTTTCTTCCACATTGTCCAGAAGTCGCAGCACCTCATCATTGGTTAACCTCGCTGTGGAGATGCCGTTAACGCTGCAGATCCTGTCTCCTGGAGCCAGCCGGTCTGATTCGTGGGCCACTGAATCCTTTGTGAAGCCCACTATTGAAGGTACTATGCCGGGTTCCGAACGACCTGTGGAAGAAAGAGAAACAAGATAGTAAACATTTTGGTGAGAGTACATTTTTTTACCGACGAAAAAAATCGCATCGTGTTGTGATTTTTTTCGTCGCAAGACGATGCAATTTATTTTTTTATAACAGCCCTACTCTTTTAGAGTGATAATGTATCAGCATAATATTTAAAATAAAATTGTCGGTAGATCATTATTTCAGATGCTTTTATGAAAATTGGAAAACTTTTTTTCAATTCTAATGTTTGACTTAAATCTGGCATTATCTACACTTTTTTTTTTTTTGAGGATGGCAAATCATCAAATGACTTCTCCCTCTCTGGGCGGAGCGGGAGGGCGTGTCAGACTTTTACTGACTAAACCCACCAGTGTTCCTTGCGTTGCCCGTGTGCCGGGGCCGCGATATCCCTTTCGTACAAACCCGCAACCCCAGCAGGATTATCTACACTCTAAAGTACTATTTATATTAATAGTAACCGGGATAGACGATAAGATCTTTCAATAAATGAGTTCATGAAAGTTCATCCAAGTATATACGTAAGTACGTACTAATTTCATGAGTTCATCACAGTCTGTAAAAACTTATTTGAAGTATCAAAACTGGTTCCCTGCATTCCAGTTCATTGTTATGTTCTAAGTAAAAGGGCCAAAGAAAACCGAAAAGGTATCACACTAATAAAACTTTACGAACAAAAACCTAGTCAGCCTAAATACGTGTACACCCCACCCCACAAGCCTTGAAACGTCTCACACAACTACACAGTAACAATGATGCTAAAATTGGAAGTACCACTGTACGGGCTGGCCGTGCTAACTGAGTCATAAACATCTTGCTGTTTGAACCTTCATAAAAGGATCAAAATTGCTCATAAATATGAAATGGCACTTTCTACGAGCGGTCATTCAGTACGGTGTAGTGCGATGTAAAATACCTAGTTTTTGTGAAGTGGAGCCGCCATTTTTAGCGTCCAAAAGTTTTTAGAGCATCCAATATTGTTGGGTATTGTTTTTTATGTTGACTATTCCAGAGTGTTTTGGTCGATACTATGTATATTGTAACCGTCATAGTGCGGAAATTGGTGGATCGCAGTTTTGAGGTCTAATTCCGACGACTCATATCACTGAAACCTTGTTGAAAACAACAGAAGATATGAGAGATTGGTTTACTTGGTTTCGGAATTGAGAATATACTAAAGTGTGGCATGTCCTAGAACCAGAAATCCGAATACATGTGACATTCACAAACCCGCACTGGGCCCGCGTGGTGGATCGCCCACTCCCTCTCACAAAGAGGAGGCCTGTGTCCCAGCAGTGGGAACGTGGACTACCTCGTTGGTCTAGTGTCGCAAACGCTACTGCTGAGCATGAGGTCCTGGGTTCGATTCCCGGGTCGGGCAAAGTGTTATTGAGTTTTTCAATCTGGAGTTTTTCAGTAGCAGCCCGGAGTTTGGATTTGTGCACGGTTGATGACAATAGGCTCGCTCCCTATTACATGGGGCTTAAACATAACTGGCGAAATGTGGGTGTACTATAGGTACACCTCTGCCTAACCCTCCGGGGATTGCAGGCGTGATGTTATGTTATGTGTAAAGTAGGCTTTGACAAGTTCTTAATTTCAAATTCTCAAATCAGAAACTCGCTGTTAGCAAAGTTGTCCTGACTGTGGCGGCATCTAAATCGCCACATGCGAACTACGCATCAAAGACCTTACGTCACACAAATCCTGCATCGCACAATTAGAGTTTACCGCGCGATGGACATGTATACAAGCTCCCGACTTCAACCTCTGGGCCTTGCCTGCACGACATGACACCCGTCTTGTCGGAGGATCCTCCCTTTTCTATGGTGGATGAGTGAATTTCACTAAAATTAAGTAAGATTTCGTGTTAAAATAACCTTTCTGTCGTTATCCCATCAACACACAACACATGAAAATCAATAGGATACAAACAAAATATTACATTTCGTAGTAAAACAGATGATTTGACAGTCTCAATGTCGCACCTACATCAAGGGACTTATATTCCCACCGATATAAAACTGTAACTCTTTATCGATTTGCGATCCCATAGCTATCTTTATTTTACGCTTCGGGAATATGAATTTTGTTATTGGAAACTTATAATATCAAACAGCTGTGTCTTTATATTTGTTTTATGTTTAAGAAAACGTTTGAGTATGTTTAGGAGGTATTCGGACACACTAGGTATGTACTCACCTAATAACTATTTACTACCTACTACCTACCCTACCTACCCTACCTACCTACCCTACCTACCTACCCTACCTACCTACCTACCTACCCTACCTACGTACCTACCCTACCTACCTACCTACCCTACCTACCTACCTACCCTACCTACCTACCTACCCTACCTACCTACCTACCCTACCTACCTACCTACCCTACCTACCTACCTACCCTACCTACCTACCTACCCTACCTACCTACCTACCCTACCTACCTACCTACCCTACCTACCTACCTACCCTACCTACCTACCTACCCTACCCTACCTACCTACCTACCCTACCTACCTACCTACCCTACCTACCTACCTACCTACCTTAGAGGTATGAAAAATAGATGTTGGCCGATTCTCAGACCTACTCAATATGCTCACAAAATTTCATGAGAATCGGTCAAGCCGTTTCGGAGGAGTACGGGAACGAACATTGTGACACAAGAATTTTATATATAAGATAAGAAGATGTAGGTATATATTATAGTAAATATGTATCTACGTGTATTATAAGTTTATAAACTATATATGTACTTGTGTACCTATTTTATTTATAATTCATTGTTGTCTTTTTAATATTTTTTATTATTAAAATCTCCTCTAATTTGCACCACCTGCCATCTTATCTCTTCACTGCCCTTGGTTGACTGGTAGAGAATGACTAAGGCATTAAGTCCGCCTTTGTACTTTATTGTGTGCGAGAAGTTTAAATAAATAAATAAAGGCAGATGGCCGGCAAGATGGTCAGACAAGACAAGTAGAAAAGCTGTCGGAGGCAGCATGTCCGAGTACGCACGACATATTATCAATAACTCGCATTGTAAATGTAGGCTTTCCGTACAAGAGGTCAGCTTATACTGGACATGTCGAGTGCACGAGCAGTACTCACCACGAAAGACCCGTATGTGGTCACAATCCTCAGCAGTGAGGAAACGATTAAGAGAGAAGTACGTATTCTACAAAATTACAGACGGAAGGTAGATCTTATGAACATCACAAATGTCTGCTGTAGTACGTATTAATCAATTATTCATTGAAGTCGTGTCGTCGTCGTCACAAATATACGTACTTGTACAAGTGTTTTTAATTACACTTGGAGCGTAAAGATGTAAATATAAAAGTAATATCCTGAATAAATCACAATGCATTTTTGCGTTTATTTTTACTGATAAAAATAAACATATTTAGGTACATTCTGGCTAAAGTCGTTCGTGAAGATTAACATGGGATATAACATTGTTAACGACAGACTAAGAGCGATTTTCACCAATGAAACTGCCAACAGCACATCGCACATCTAAACCGCGTTCAAGAGTTACCAGTGTCATTTAGGTCATCTGCTTACGACTGCTTTGATAACAAGCATAACGATTTCAAATTCTTACACTAAGTCCCAGTTATAAATAAACCTGTAATCAATTTAAACCCTTTAAAAGCCTAGATTTTCAAGAATATAATAGTTTTGTGTGTTTGTTTCAAAGTTATTATTCCTACAGATTACATCCCATGACATGGAAGGTAAATTTGAATGTAATAATAAAATGTAGGTGAGCTGAGAACCGACCCGAATTTTTGAACGGCAAGATTTATGCTGACGTGTCATTTGAAAAGTGTCGAGATAAGGGAAGGTATGTAACAATGTGTCAACATGACGTGTTTTAGAAAACTTTTTATCAGTGCTCAGGTTTCCGACTTTCATATCTATTATGTTTTAACAGATTTGTTTTATTTTGTAAAATCTAAATATCGTCAGAGATCAGTTATGACATGGCCAACGAAGGTAAGCCACATTGCAGTTATTTTTAACCTATTATTTATTATTTGCAATGTTTCGATCAATCGATGCAATTTTGAACTTATTTATTTATTTTTAGTCCGTGTTCTGAGTGGGAGAAAGGAGAAAGGGAGGCCTTTGCCCTGGCAAAGGCCTCCCTTTCTCCCCCCCTTCCTAATGAATTTTCATTTGGTAATTTTTTGCAACAACATCTAAGAACTATTGCAGTGAGAAAGTGGACAGAAAAAGCCTTAAAAATAAACTGGACAGGGCTAAAGCCACGGCTGCAAAGCCTTAGATGATGATCATTTTTCTCTCTGCTTTAATACTATGTCTATGAATAATTTAAATATTCCCAATTTAAGCAGTATGTAGGTACCTACTTTAATCCCATTGACGTTTTAACATTAAAACCGAGCAATCAATCTGCCTAGCCTTTTCCCAACTATGTTGCGGTAGGCTTCCAGTCTAACCGGATGCAGCTGAATAACTGGGTAATACGATACTCCTTGGTAAGAATGGTTGTCAGAGTTTGACGCTTATGACGACCCTTAACGACTGTCAAAGATCCACGAATGACAGCCGGGACCAACGCCTTAACGTGCTTTCTGAAGCACTGAGGAGTCACGGTATGTAAACCCATCCACGGACCAAACCCGGCAAGCGTAGCTTAATCTGATGGATAGACCCATGCGACAGTTATTACTTAGCCACATTAAAACCGAGCATAATCAGCTAATAACAAATTCAGATTGCATCACAACTGAACCACAGTACAATGCGAACTTTAATGATCAAGTATTATTATTTCGTGCAGATTTATCTAGGGACCAAACCACAGCAATACATGCGGACAAAATATGTGGAATATAAATTATAATTTCCGCCGTTGTGCAGGAAACGGGAAAGCATAGAGCAGAACGATGAACACGGTGAAATGTATCTTTTGGATCCGCCATTTTGGAATATGGTTTTATTGATTTGACTTTTCCTAGAAGTAATGTTATGTATCCAGGAAATGACAAATCAGCTATGATGTAATCGATGATTATATGGGCCCCAACTTCTTGGTTGGTTCATGGAAGATAGTGAGTAGTGACCACATACACAGACTATTATTTCAGCCAGTCTGTTGTGAAATTGACCGTGAAATTTGCGTGAACTGAACTGTCATCAGTGTCATTCCCAAGCATCAAGTGGAATGTCAGCCCTTTTCAAGCTTACTTCACCGAAATTTTCACGGTGACATTTTTACAAAAGAAATCGGCTGGATCCAGTGTTGATGATGATGATGTGAAACTACGATTCGCGTTTATCTCAAGCACTTCCATTGTGCACATTTATTTCGATTAGATTGGACAAAATCTCATAAAAAAGCATTGGTGGCCCAGTGGTAACGGCTGTGACCTACCGGTCGTGGGTTCGAACCCAAGTAGGCACTTTGCTTTGTGTAAATTATTTCATTACCACTGCTCTCCAGCATTCCAGGCATTTACTAAGGAAAAAAAAGTGAGAAAAGCGGCATGGCCTATAACCAAAAATTTGAAGACATGTAACATCCTCCAACCCGCACTCGGCCCGCGTAGTGGATTATGGCCCACTCCCTCTCACAGAGAGGAGGCCAGTGTCCCAACAGTGGGAATATTATAGACTGATCATGGTCAAAATCTTTTCCATTAACGCTATTGTTACGAAATTATAGATATAACTGCCTCTTTTCGCTACACCCACCAACCCAAACAGTATCTAATTCTCGATCAACTCCTAATACCAATGTAATCGCAATAAATGCCGGTTTCAGGTTTGCTTTAAAGTTATCGCATTTTGCCGAAGTACATAATCCTAACCAAGTTTGTGCTAGCTATTATTTACTTATTTTTCTTTTGAACATGTTTGCCAAGTTTAAAAGATAAGCAAAGATAACATTAAGTTAGGGAGCCCTATGTCCAGCAGTGGACGTTTTTCGGCTGAATGCTGATATTATTATAACTTTCAAGCCTCATTTTACAAATTGACAGGTTACACCAGCAGTGCGCAATTTCACCAAACTGTCTTTCTCAGGCAGGTACGACTGTTCTTCGCGCTCGACAGAACTCGGCAGTGTTCGGAAATATTCGGAATTACACCAGCATTTCCTACATCCGAGGCTATTTATTTGGGACAACGTCAACATAAGCAATATTTATTTAATTCTACAGCTAAACAAAAATATTTACGATGAGTATTTCATATTTGTGAGGATCTGGTTTTAATAACAGGTATATTTTATTAAAAGGAGTTTCATAAGTTGTTCACATTTGAGAGTTTCCTTTTAAATATTCATGTTAATTTTGATGTCTTGAAATTATGAGATTGTAATGACATTTAACAGTTATGAGGGATTCTGTTATTAGAATTCGTGTTAACCTGGTTTCTTGAAATTTTGCATTTTATACATAACAATAATATGTCAGAAAACATATATATATTAAATATATATATTATATTATATTTATTCTTAATTTTGATAGATGTTATTTACAATCGGAGCTATTAACTATAAAGTATTTCCTCATGACGGATTGTTTCCCATAACATTACACACACTATCCCACACCACATTAGCATATAAAGGTACCTCATAAAACCACTAATTTTATGGCAAAACCGTTCAGAACATTGCCATAATCCGTTTCCATTCTAATAAAACATCTCCGATTCCTTATGGTGTAATAAAATGTATTCAATAAATAACTAACGACCGGATCCTACATCAGCATACGACTACAGTTTGTTCCCTGTAACATGCAGTTTGTGGCTTCAACGACTCACTCCTGTTTCTAACAGAGCTGTTTGAATCTCTTCCAAAGCTGGCTGTACATGTAAATTGCATAGTATTATCAGTAGCACGTACGATCACAACAAGCAATGTACGATTGTAATAACGATTTTAACGTTGACTGCGGTTATAAATGGAGTATGTTCAGAGATCGCATCTTTTGGATGTAAGTTTTATTTTTGTTTTGAAAAATATTTATGTTCTGAAAGCTTCAGGTCGCTCCAACTATTTGTTGAATCATTTTTAAGTAGCCTTTCCAAACGATGTTTATGTTTTATATTACGATTTCTTCTTGACCTTTTATCCTCAGGGAAAGTCTAAATATAATTCAATAACATATCTTTTTTGTGCATAATATTTGTTAGGTAAGTAAATTTCTTAATACAATAATGTGTCATTTGTTGCCGTAAAACACTTTCATCAACGCTCAAATATTAGCCTTCGAATACTACAAGTATTTTCAACTATCAGTCTCATATCGTTCGCTGGTTTGGCTTGAAGCCAAGGATCCTGTCACTACTTACGTGTTTTCAAGCGTCATTACACCTTGTACTGATATCGGTACAAGTGACGTCATATTTAACAGCAAATTTTTACAAAGTAGAGGCCTTTTTGGGGTTGATGAATCAAGTGAATTTCGTAATTTAAAAAGAGCTTCAAACTAACAGACACACACGAGGATTTTAGGTATTTATCATTGCCCAAACATAAAGATGCACATACGTATTAGAATCATCTACTCCGCCTAGTACGCTTAGCATAACCACAATAGAAACGGGTTTTGTCGACGGAAAAATAGACAAAATGACAGATAAACAATCACAATCTGTTATATTGTCTATTCTTCCGTCGACAAAACCCGTAGAAAACCCGTGTCTATTGTTGTCATGCTACGCATGCTGGAGTGTAAATGTGGTGCTGTCCCACGTGTCCTGTTGCTTACACGATGCAGAAGCTGATAGACGCTACTGAAGGTGCCAAACTCGTAGTCAAATTCTGGGCTGACTATATAAATTACCATCGACACGCTAAAAAGAAGAAGAATCATATACAATGTGGACTCAGAAAAATATAATTAATAAGAAACACACATAAAACACGCTAAAAATAGGCAATACTTACTAAGTCGATTCTCATCCGGAAATAAAGTAACACTACAAGTTTAAGTAGTTATCCGTATTTCCTTCACTTATTATACTATTCGATTCGGACACCATTCTTGTGACAAACACGAAAATTCCACGAAATTGATCGTTTGACAAACAATCAACTAAAACCGAAACAGTTACGTCCACTTAAAATTTCACATTTAGCACACTGTCCATAATTCGTATTCCGTTCGTGTTCCCATCGATAATGCTGCATTTAATGAACGTTGATTGCACGTTTGTGTGCCGCTAATATGGCGATATTAGCAATTTACAAAATTCCAAACGTTTTATAGGTGTGAGGGAACGGATAAACTGATTTGGCGGCGCCAATTGGTATCGAGTGTATTCGATCAAATACGTTACACGAATCTGATTTTCTGTCGGGGTGAGCGAATGATTTTTGCCAGATGGGTGTAATTTTTTGGTCCAGAATGGAAGTCTAGTAGCTTTCTGTGTTATGTGATTTGATCTTTGGTTCTTACTTACAGTAAGGAAGATACAACGTCATAGGTCTTGAGTTCGAACCCAAGGTACGCACCTCTGACACTTTTTGGATTCATGTGCGTATTGTATAATTATCACTTGCTTCAAAAACGGTGAAGGAAAGGAAAACATCGTGAGGAAACCTGAGAAATGTATGAAATTAAATGATTGAAAGATATTTCTCTTTAAAACTAACACCAGGTTAGTCTCCAACCACACGAACAGAAGAAGAAGAAGTCTGTACTTAACACTTTGGAATCCATCCGCTACGCCATGCCGCCATACATATTGCAAGGAGGGTATCCGGCATTAAGTTTACGTGAAAGTGAACTCTCGAGGAGGGCTCCCAGCACTGAACGTCTTAAGGACCATCAGTTACTCAGTCAGTAACAAATGAGTATCAGGAATTCAGGACCTGCTATGACCTCGGATTGTTACACCACCCTAAGGTTGAATGTTACTTGCACGACCAATGTGATATTCAGATAGTTTCAACCTTAGTGTAGTTTCAATTTCCTTCACAGAAGTTTTTATGGTAAAACTCGGACGGTCAGTTTGAAGATAGCAACTAACTTGTATCTCTACTCACGAGAAAACAAATGTATTCAGCTAAACAGCGTTGGCCCAATGGTAATACCTGCGACTTACAACATGTAGGTCGTAGGTTGGTATTTCCGGCCACCGTAGGCGCGGGTTTGCTTACGGTGAGCGATGGGTAGCTCGCCGTCCGACCAGGACCAGGCCCGGGTCGACGGCGCGTTGTGTTCCACGCGCGCCTCAAAGACATGTCAGCACCAACTGACGGGGTCCTTTAGGGCCAATGCCTGCCGGGGTTGCGAGTTGTCCGAAAGGGATATCGTGGCCCCGGCACGTAGGCAACGGAAGGAACACGGGTGGGTTTAAGTCAGTAAAAGTCTGACACGTCCTCCCGCTCCGCCTAGAGCGAGAGAAGTTATTTGATAATTTCCAAACGACAAAAAAAAAAGATTGGAACCCAGACGGGCGCCTTACTTAGTGCAAATGATTTCATCACCACTGCTTTTGATGAAGAAAAACATCGTGAGGAAACCCATGTCCTAGAACCAAAAATTTGAAGACATCTGACATCTGCTAACCCGCACTGAGCCCGCGTGGTGGATTAAGGTCCACTCCTTCATACCGAAAAGAGGCCTATGTCCCAACAGTGGGAACATAATAGCTGATTATGGTGTAATTATATTCGCCAGGATGAAAATAAAACATTTAGCTTTACATCTCTTCCATTATTTTTTATGGCAATATTTCCAATTTATTTTTGTTAGCGCCTACAGAAAGTACCGAAACGATTATACGAGTATTTTTATTTACTTCGCCATACTATAAAATGTATGACCAACTTTCATATTTTTTATATAGGTTACATCGATTCCACCGATTTCCTCCTACGCAAAACAACTCGTGCGTGGAAATTGGCAATCGCTACGATTTTCCTTTTCCATTATAGAATGTTAAAAATAAAAGCTTTTGATATAAAACTGTATTATATTATTTTAGTTAATCTCTTTATAATCCCGTTTTGGGATAAACGGAAAGGTGAATTTTATTAATTCGATGTTTTGTTAAAGTATGAAAACAAATAGAAATATATTAAGGTATTTCATTATTTATATATATTTAGGGACCTTTCGATATTTACTAAAAAATACTTGTAATGTTGTCATTATTTTGACAACCTTCTTTGAGCAAAGTAGACCTTTCTGCGCTACTTGAATATGTGCCAGCAAAGTTGTATGGAATTTCATTGCTGGTTAGTTTTAGCCACAATACAATTTCCTTTGGAAATCCATTATTTTTGTCGAGTTTTGTTTCAATAATAGTCAGGACCAAAGATTTAATTCAGAAATTGGCTGTTTAGGTACAGACAGTACAATCATCACTGCCTAGTAAAAAAAACAAAAGCAGTGGGAAGAAACAAAAGCACGGTGCGGTGACCATAAATATTGCTTTCCATCAATAATTTTCGTGATATTTCTGGTTTTATTTAAATTACTCGCATTGTTTCAGTAAAGCACTATACTTGATCCCCAATGACTGCGTTGCTGGCCACACTATGATGGCCTCGAGCTTAGCTTAGCTACGCTCTTGGCCTTCATCAAGCTTCGTCATCATTGCAGCCCTTGCTGTCCGCGCTGTGTTGGCCTGGAGCTGCGCTACGCTGTACTTATGACCATCATCAGCGCTGCCAGCAACGCAGTCATTACAGGCTGCCACAGTAATGTACTATTCCATTTCTATAATAATTTATCATTGTTAAAAACTGGTTGGCGTTTCGACGTTTAAAAAGTTGCTTAATATTCTTTCCTTGTTTTTTTTTTTATCTTGTTCATATTCTTTACACAATTTCAGTGAAATAACTCGACCGACTATTAAACGACCAATATTTGTATATACAGGGCGTTCGGCAGAAGGTTGAACATACAAAAATGGCGGATCCGTGGGGCCATCCACTACGTTTTTAGGCCCAATAATAAGACCCAGGCCACAAGGTTTTTTTTTAATGATTTCTTTAAAAAAAAAAAACGGAATTTGTCGTTGCCAAAACTTCAAAAGTCAATAATTTCATTAAAAAATAACAAAACTTTCAACATTTTATTTTTATTTTCAGCTATATAAAATTTGTATTTGACGCAGATGATTACTAGAAGAGTAAATACGAGCCCTTAAACTACAAACAAATAAAAAATAAATACCAAAAGCCCGACTTTGAACTGCGTTCAAAAAAAAACTAACAGTGATAGAGCAGTTATAATTTTAGAAAAATAACTGTGGTTCATGCCCCATCTAACGGTATGCAATATGAGCAATTTCTTCTAAAACAACTAGAACAATTCACCAATTTTAACTGCCTGGGACTTTTTTCACCGAAAGGATTGCGAAGGACATTTGCGAAAAGTGAAATTAATTAATATATAAACCAAATTGTTTTTTACATATTAGATTCTTTAATTATTCTAGAAAAAAATAAATGTTGCCAGTTTTGTTATTTTTAAATGAAATTATTGACGTATGAAATTTGAGCCACCACAAATTTCGATTAAATTTTAAAAAAATCATTAAAAAAATCCTTGTGGCCTGGGTCTTGTTGTTGGTCCTAAACACGTAGTAGACGGCCCCACGGATCCGCCATTTTCGTATGTTCAACTTTCTGCCGAACACCCTGTATATATATTTGTAATCATTCTCGAAAACGGCTCTAACGATTTCGATGATTGTTGCAATATAAGGGTTTACAGAGCGAAAAATCGATCTAGCTAAGTCTCATATATATAAATTCGTTTCCTCCGTATTTTCACCCGAGCAGAGCTCGGTCGCCCAAAGTTTAGAACAAGAATAATGACACCTTAGAATAATGACATGGCAACATGGAATTAGTAAGTACCTACTATCATGGCAGCATGGAATTAGTATTAACTTTCAGTGCAGAGCTCGGTCGCCCAGGTATTGTATGTTATATGGAGAGTGTTAGATAGACAGTAACATAACGAACCTAGCCAGCGTCCTAATATAATTAAACAACAGTTAACTAGATCATCCCTCATGCCTTCCACTGTAATATACGGTCACATATTTTATATTATCTGCTTGTTATCCACAGCTGAAATAAGCTATTATATTAAACATTGGTTGTTGTGGCTGTTGGGTCATCAGATACTATCAGTCTGTTACATTCAACTTTAGGGGATCGTGCAATCACGTGAGGCTCGAAAGTGGGGGTTCGGAAAAAATCACGAAATATCACAAGGGGGGCATTAGTTTTATGTCAGAATACGCGTGATTTCCAGTAGGGGGAGGGGTTAGTTTAAAACCTCACCACGTGTCACCAGGGGGGAGGAGGGTGTTATTTTTTTCTTAAAAACATACCCCTAGGTGGTGTGTATGTTGCTGACATCGGAAACTAATGCCCATTTTTAAGAACACTTGGCGTCACCTAAAGCATTACATTTAAATGTCGCTTAATGTTATCGAACACAGGCATAAGATACCCTAGCAATTTTAAGCGGTTATTAACACTTACTGAATAAATCTTTAAGACAACAAAGTACTTTCCAACAACAGAAAACTATGCTATTGTTTAATAAAGAGATACAAACTACAAACCCTTATTGTAACCAGTCTCCTGATTGTTCTTAGAAAGCAAAAGAAAAACAACTCTAAACAAAGTGTTAAACGGTTCAAAGTCCAATAACATCTATCAAATAGTTCTCCTTCAGACAATGTAGTTGTAGAAACTAACCGCTTTCGACTATTCTGTAAACAAAACTAATAAAAGGTCAGAACTATAGTTCGTTCTTAGATAGTGCTAAACTTTAGTATTAGTTATCGTTGTATGTAAACTTAAGGTATTATAATACATAATTGTAATTGTTCGTTTATAATGGATACTTGTAAAGTAATTTCAAATTAGTATTAAGGCCACTTAATCATTTTAGGTAAGGCCCAACAATTATGTATTATCAGGGGTTGGCAATATCGTCATCTGTATGCTGATGATATAATGAAAAACCAAGACTTCTACCTAAAATCTTTGACTGTAGCTCATCGGTAAAGTTTTATCCATTTGAAGCAGGCTGATTACCATTAGGGTAATTTAGCCTTTCTCCCAGCAATGCTTTATCTAAGTTTAGCTCAAAGAGTTCAACTGCATCAGCGACTTTTTCACGGTGTCCAGGGCAGATGAGTCTCTAAGCGACAAAAGAACAAACCGCCCTACATTTAAAACAGATCAACACAATCCAACTGATAACTTGGAACCACACCGATCCATCAGAGCTCCTGGCAAATCTCCATAAACGCCAATAATAGCCGGATATATACGCGATCATAGCGTTTGAGACATTTCACATGTAAATTCGATGCTGGGTACAGACACGTGACGCTCCCACTTGCTGCATAGAGGAGTGATATTGTATGAGACGTGGGATGAGCAAAATTATAGGTATGCTATCTACTTTTAGGCAATAATAAGAAGTCTATGATACTACATAGCAGAGAACAATTTAGTGATGAATAAAGCACAAGCACCAATTTTTTCGACTTAGCAAAATAAACAATGCCGCCCATGGGCATGTGACCGCCCGTATTTTTCTGAATATTCATGAAAAAAATTACTTTAATATTTTTCATTTTATTCAATTTTTATTTGTTTTTTTATTATGATATGATATGATATGTATTTGAGTTATGACACTTGTATTTTTTTTATAATAATAAATGCAGTTTTTTTTTATGTCTTCACCTCCCTTTTTATTTTCATAGTCGATAATTTTAATCAAAAATGTTAGTTAATCCGATAAAATAACTCATGAGCTTTAAGAAATAATAAACAGAATCCAAATCGAGCCAATAAAATCGGAGATATGGCAAAAAAATTAAAGCAAGGTTACAAACGCTACTCAAAAAAATAAAAAAATTGAATAACATAAATTAAAAAAGAAAAATTTTAAAGTAAATTTTCGAAAAATAACATAAATATTCAGAAAAATACGGTCACATGCCCATGGGCAGAATTGTACGTATATAAAAACGCTGGAAGTTGAATTTTCACGAATAAACCTACAGGTAATTTATAGCCTTATTTATATATACTTTATTGTACACCAGAAAATACATAGTAAAAAATAAATTTAACACTACATAACATACAATGGGCGGCCTTATCGCTTTCTGCGATCTCTTCCAGGCAACCTTGGAACCTTCCTTTTTTACAACGTTAGAGCCGAATGTTAGAGATATTGACCGTAAATAACTTCACTTAACCTTGTCTTAGAGGGAAGAGTGAGTAATCCTATCAGAATTTTGACCAACCATACTAGAGAATATCTTAGGTTAAACAGGGTTTCATTGAAATTACTGCATTTAAACTCATCCAATATCAAGGCTCCAAAATTTCCATTACAGCCCTGCCAACATATTCCAGATGGTAACTTTTAAAGTGAAACGCTCCACAGGCTACTCAAAGGCATTGCCTTGAGTCGATGCAGCGAGCATTCTTCGAGAATCTCCACTTTGTGAGGCATTCCGCTGTTCTAAAGTATCGGTGAATTTGAATACGGATGATGCTCATAATTGAATTTGGTAAGTGAACATAAAAATATTTAATGAATATTTTTCTTTCTTATAATTTTATACTTGTGATAGTGTTACATGCATACAATTTCTTTCTAAAACAAGGCAATACAGATCACACAGAGATACGCTCTACCAGTAGGATATTGCCAGTTTTTTTTCGGATTATGTTCAAAAGTACTAAAACCCCAAAGTTTAGAAATACTGAGTTACGTGATTATAATTGATGAAGTCTGTTTGCAAGCCACGCAGGTCCAGTCACTGTGGCGATGTTAGAGTCCAGTCAGCATCGCTACAGCATGTTTATCAGCAGGTGTTTTTGTCACAAAGGGTGATAGTTGTCATAAAAAAATTGATCGCGACAATTATTGCTTTTTATAATTTTTAAGGTTCCATACGGCCGAATGAAAAAACGTACCCCTGACAGGAACACTTGTGTGTCTGTCTTTCCGTCTGTCACAGCCATTTTGCTCCAAATCTAATGGACCGATAAAGTTGAAAGGTACACTTATGAATTTATCTATACTTAATACTTTTTGTTTGTAAGTTTGTATGTTGGGGATAATATCCGGAACTACCTGTCGGATTTGAAAAAAATATTTTTGCGTTGTATAGCTCATTTTTTGAGGAAGGTTATAAAAACTTAGAAACCGAAGAAAAATAAAAGTTTGAAAGAATGCTAAGCGCAAACGAAGTATTTAGCGCGGGCGGACGATGGGATGCGATGCGGTGGATCTATTGCCGAAATTTCACGCGGACGAAATCGCGGGCAGAAGCTAGTAATAAATACTTTAAATGATGATGCAAACCGTATTAAAATCCGCGTAGTTTAGAAGAAAAACTCGGTTAAACAGACAGACGCGAAAAGCGACTATGTTTTATACGTACTATAGAAGAGAAGAAATAGAAAAGAAGATATACATATAACACCAACCAACTATTTCACATAACAAACACGTAACTTCAAAAAACCAAAGAAAAGGAAAACATTTTAAACGTAACACAATACAATGATTTTCAACCCGTCGCAAACCACATCTTTAATTCAAAGATCCCTCTTCCTATAGAGCTCAAATGATCTGCTTTTACAATGTGAATTGAGTTTTAAAACTTCTCAAATCATTGCTAAGCAGTTAACCAGATTTTAACAGTGGGTTGAGAATTAAAAGGTGCTTTTAATACTTTTAATTAAGTTCACTGTTTCTCACGGTTGTTGCTTAGCGAGGTGCTAGGTGTTATAAAGAATTTTGAAGATGTTTATTGTAGGATTATGGAGTGGAAAGCCGGATTATTTAGAGTATTTTTTGTAGGATTTGTGTTTCCAAGAATTGAAGTTGGCTGGCTTTCACTTTTGTTCGAAAGAACTATGAAGGTCACCTTCTAAAATCGAGGCACAATTTTATTTTTCGTGGAAAAACAAAAATTAATGTTTTTAAGTACGTATTATTTTTTATGAGAAATAGAAAAATAAGTGCTTATCTTAATTAAAAGATTCTCAGTAATTTCATTAAAATAAATAAAGAGATTTCTTAAAACAAGAACTTTATGTAAGCTAAAGAAAAAAATACAAGAGGAAATCTTTTACTGCTCATGGGGGATGAAAAGATAGTCGCTATTGGATCAGTCCAATCTCCTGCATATTACATAAGTTACATCCCAAGCTATCCTGAACATCAATCTCTCAACAATGATACCGAAATCAAAGCTGTGTTTTGATAGGTTTTCGAAAGCGTGAAACCGAAACATCTTATTGTATAGTTGACCTCTTAATTGCTTTATCACCCTAATGTTGAATGTCACTTGAACTTCATAAAACGATAAGGACTAATTGTGTATGGGACATTTAGATAGTTCCAACCTTAGTGAAATTTCAATTAACATTATTTTTATCTCACGAGGCGACACGCGCTTTACTTGTGGTAATCAACTGTACAAACACGCTGTTAATGTGTGCATGAAGACGAGTAGTGTCAGCACATAATACATACAGAGACACAGACACACTTCTGACTTCGCCCGTGTCTCGGACGGTACCGAGAGCTCCTGCGCTTACACACACAATCATTATGTGTTTGCACACTTGTATACCACAAGTATAGTACGCGTCGCTTCGTGAGATAAAAATACTAAACCGAAAATTGTTGTAAAACAATTACGAGGTCTACTAGAGAGAGATAAAGATGAAAAAGACCGAGATAACGAAAAAATAATGTACTTCGAGTTAATCCTCTGTGACAAAAACAGCAAAATGTTATATCTTTCAACTAGGTTCAATACCCCATACATTGCATAAGTGACAGTAACATAAAACGAAGCATTTAGCATCAATCTCTCAACGCCGATAATTTATTAAGAGCGAAGCACCCGTCACTAGGAGCACGATACATCACAATGAGTCAACTTGCAGTGAATCATATCAGCGAAGACTGTACGTGTGCTATCTTTAATTCAGTAGCTCAGTGAGCGAGTGACGTGGTGTGAGTGATGGGTGATTAGCGAGTGTGAAGTGTCAAAAAAGTGATTGTTACGAGAACCTTTGTGATTTTGATTTCTTAAGGTTGAATTTTCTCCAACGTCAGATCTTTTATTCGTGGAATAAAATTGACGTCAATAGAAACAGACAAGCAAATTTATCCCATTAAAAAAAATTGGCCAAGTGTGAATCGAACTCGCGCATGAAGGGTTCCGTACCACCGTACAATATTTGGCAAAAAACGCAAAAAAAAACACGTTTCCTATACAGATATATGTTCGTTGTATGTCGTTGCCTATATGTTCTTTAATTTTTACTTTATTTTGTTTTTATTTTTTGTTGTTGAGAAATACACAATCTGCAAAATTTCAACTGTTTACCTATTACGGTTAATAAGATACAGCCCACTGACAGACAGTGAAGGTTTGTTTAGTAATGGGGTTCCGTTTGACACCTTTCGGGTACGGAACCCTAAAAAACAATGAAATAAACTATGAAATGGAATGATTGTAATTGAGTTTTACTGATGGGTACAGCGAATGAATAAAAATAGTGAGATTAGGTATGTTAACACCGTTGTAAATCTAGTCGTAGTAATTCTAGTGAGATTAATGCTAATAGTGTTTTTCTGTAATCTTCAAATTGGCATAGAATTACAATCAAATAGAAACAAAGTGCAAACACATAAATAAACAAGAATATTAACTTAATGGCGCTAAGAAACATTTATTTATTTACGGAAACCCACACGGTACATAAACCAAATTATTTATTAAGTAAAAAGTAACAAAATTCGTTCAAAACAACTCATTCATTATCCGCTATTGGCGCTCTTCCATATTTACAGAACATAATCAAATCGCTTCCGCTCATACATTAGAGAATGAATAATATATATATTTTTGTCCCTCCAATGCTCTTGTATTTCAATATTTTTCACGCGAAACGAATTGGGATAACTAGAGCTCAGCTTGAATCACAATTTTGCTAGATTTTTTATCATACTCATTTCGAGGCAATTTTCGGAAAAGCCCCTTCAATAATTCACGTTAAGAAAATGTTTTGGTCTTTTGGTTGCGAATAAAATGGAAATCTCGTTGTTCCTTTGTTAGGAAAATGAATAAGGTTTGGTATGGATGGAGAACAGGTGTTGATCGTAATGTAAAGAATTTAATCAAGAGAATAAATTGTGATTATTGATAAGGTACTGTAATTTCTGTATGCCAAAATGGAGTAATGATTTGGTGGTGTTGGTCGTTATTGATTGTACTGTCTGCAAATTACTCTTATGTTTGTAGCGTCAGAGCCAATGTAATTGATTGGTGATACATCTCTGCCTTTCGAGATCCCTTTGAGATACACGACAATTATCTATGTACATATACGTATATATGTATGGATATTGTATTAGCCCCCAAAGGCTTGGGAAACGGTATTAGGTTAGTATATAGTTCACATCATAGTGACTGTTTGTAGTCCTAGACAGATACGTAATGGAGTTTGATGAACATTTCGGGAAAAGATGATTATTACTGAAGTAAAAAAAAAGAAAATGAATGAATGAATGATGGGAATGGAATGTTGCCATTTTAAGTATTATATATACACTATATAAACATGTAGATTAAATATTTATATTTATTTTATTTTTATACCTTATTTATATCTCATTGTAGGCTGCACCGGTTGACGTCATAACATCAACGCCGGCTGTCGCTGGCTCTGTCTCGCTTAAGGTCGCAGCATTATGCTGAGCGATAGCCGTTTTGCGTGGATGTGACGCATATTTTCCCACAACTTGCTCTTTTTTTGTTTAGTCTTTTTTCTTTGCGTCATGTTTACCGCCATATACGTACTTTTTTTTTCCTAACGTATTTTCTCAACTATTATTTAGCATATTAAAGACATTCATGAAACTGCATGTTGGCATGTGGCGCCAACCTTAAATGATTTGGGAAAAGGGCAGGATTAAAATGATGGTGAAGATGATGAAGCTAACTGACCACTTTTTAATTTTCTTGATTGCCATCCAAAAGTGACCACACTATCAAAATTCATGTATTTACGTTACACGTCCGTGTTTGGGTCACAGAAATACATTCAACTTAATCGGTCCAATAGTTTCAGAGCAAAATGGCTGTGACAGACGGACAGGCAGACAGACAAACGAGTGATCCTATAAGCGTTCCGTTTTTTGCTTCTGAGGTACGGAACCCTAAAAACGACGCGACCGTTGCATTTAATTAGCTAATGACATTCTAATCTCACCAAAGGCCACAACTGTCTGAAAACCAATTAGAACTGTCTCACCCAACACAAGATTGTAATAACTGTAGACAGCTAGAAGTGATAAAGTGTGAACTAATCGTTATTTGACTCGTGGAACCGGTTTGAGTTCAGTGACTCATTTATTTGTTTCATCGGTATTGTTTTTGGGGACGACTTCTACGAAATTCTGATTCAGACCATTTTTTCTTTCACCACGTTGAAAAATGTTCTTGAATACTAAATTTATTTTTGTTTTGAAGAGCTTGTGAGTATTTGCACTTCGAATCCAACACCTCTATAGTTGATTGACACAACAGCATAGCCTAAAAATAATAGCAGGTCACCTCTAAGACCACGATACATATTAAAGTCAACCTCGATATTGCTTTACCACTTTTTACAACAATCCTAACTTAATATTATAAATGTGAAAGTGAGTTTGTTTGTTTGTTACGCTTGCACGGTAAAAGGCTGAACGGATTTACATGATCTTTGGCACATGGGTAGACCATGACCTGGATCAGGACATAGGATACTTTTTATCCCAACATTCCCACGGGATCAAGACTTATACGGGTGAAACCGCGGGGTGCAGCTAGTACTCAATAAATTGAAACTTCACTACCTCACATAGACTTAGTAGACTTTGTATGATACGCTTAGGACTCAAAATATGATTCGCGACCATAACAAATACTTATTTACATAATTATAATCATATGAATTATCAATAAAACTCTATAAGTTTATAATTGGCCCCAAATGTCATGATTTCACGAAATAGTCATTCAATAGGGTAATTTGAAGTTAGAGAGTTATATTGATGATTTTAATTATTGTTATTCTGTAAATACATATTTTTTACGAACGCGAATCATATTTTTCGACAAACAACCTAACACTGACCTGCATATTGCAAAACAACCTAAGAAAATTTTGAATTTCGAATTTGAAGGTCGTCCTTACACGTGTGTGCATCGTGCGTTAGTGAACGTAACGTCTTTTACATAATCTGAGTAGACTGTTCTCTGTAGGCTGTGACAACAGACTAGGCACAGTTGCTACTAACTACATATTACAAGTTACGTCACACGTCTGATGCCGCGTCTTTAACATGAATTTCACCCCCGGGTGAAATTAAAGCTTCAGTTTTGTTGAGAATTAATTACCAATGTTGTTGATTTGCGTTAGTTTGATGAGAAGGGTTGATTCCACGTAATTTTGGAGTTATTTAATGAAGGAGTATTTAGAGCAAGGTCGGTGTTGTTATCAATAAGTGATAGTTAACTCGTCTAGGTACATTAAATGCTCCCACTGCTGGGACACAGGCCTGCTCTCTTCGAGTAGGAGTGGGCTGTAATCTACTACGTGGGCCCAGTGCGGGATCTGCCTAGCCTTTAGGGGTATGTGGAACAGGGTGTAAATTTCACTCATCCACCGTAGAAAATGGAGGATCCTCCGACCAGACGGGTGTCGTGTCTGACGGGCAACTGCCCAGAGATTGAAGTCGGGAGCTTGTATACTGCATGATTTTTTTTACAGAAAAATAAAATAAAATAGGGTATAATAGGTGAACGGAGTAGAAGCCTATGGCAAAGTATTTTTTTTTTTTCACTATAAAAAATATCGAATTCAAATCATACGCACCCTACTAAACACGCGGAATTTATCCTTGAATTCGTAGCTTTCCTTAGTTCCACTTACATAACACACCATATTATTCTCGAGACGGTAAAAAATTTCAGCCGATATATGTCCATCGCGCGGTAAACTCTAATTGCGCGATGCAGGATTTGTGTGACGTCAGGATGTTATGTGACGTCAGGTCTTTCATGCGTAGTTCGCATGTGGCGATGTAGATGCCGCCAGATTCTCAACTATGTTGGGGTCGGCTTCTAGTCTAATCAGGTTCCTGATACTGATCAGTTTTTACCTAATATTTTTCTAAGGATTTTTTTTTATCATGAATATATTCCACCTAATTAAAGCCCTCTTCCGCTCTCCTACTTTGCTGTGCCCGACAGGGTCCACAATTATCAAATCTTGTAAAACCTACCGCCTAAGTTCATAATGTGGAATGCAATAAATTTATAAAATATTGGGTACCTTATATATTTGAGTTATCTTACTTGACTCATTTGCTAATGTTTCGGGCTGCTGACATTGAATCCATCTTTATTTTACAAAAGAGAGCTGTCAGAGCCATTTATAATCTACATCGTCGCGAATCTCTCAGGGAACTATTTAAAAAGATTAATATTATGTCGGTACCTTGCCAATTCATTTATGAAAATATTATGTATGTAAGAAAAAATCTACATATCTTTAATAAAATAAGTGATAGACATAATTTTAATACTAGAAATAAAGATAAAATAGATCAACCATTTTTCAGATTATCTAAAGTACATACATCTTTTATGGGGTACTGTGTTAAATGTTACAATAAAATACCTTGTGATATATTACAATTAAATGAAAGAAAATTTAAAACTCATATTAAAAGTACACTCTGTAAACAAGCATATTACAAATTAGAGGATTATATCCAAGATAAGAATGCTTGGAAACATGCTGGTCCTGCTCCATAGGACAATTTAGAGTCTAGACAAAATCAAACTGGTTGCTTATTTAATTATGTATTTGTTATTTTTTATAACACTGATTTTACATTCTGTGATTTCTTGAACTCACACACTGACTTATTAGTATTACTTGTTAAAATGTTAGGAATATCGTATAATTTTACAATGTTTGTAAATATGTGAGCACCATGTATCTGTCACATATTTAATTTATCTGTAATTGCTTTATTTTTCATTCTTTTTTACCTATCGCGGTATAGTAATCTTATTCTAGATGCATCGTCTTCACATATAATAATATAATTAATGTATGCAAAATATTGTAAAAACATTTTAAAAGAGTAACGGTGGAGTTTCTTGCCCATTCTTCTCCATACGAAAACTACCCTTTGGAAGGGGCGACTAGAATCAATTCTATTTTTTGTAAACTTGACGTTCATAAGTGCCTTTTATGTGCCTAATTGAAATAAATTGTTTGACTTTGACTTTGACTTTCTAGAATTCTTAAGTATCTCATAATATTCCTCTTCATAATTACACTCAAATTCATCTACCCTAATTCTTCCACCGTGTAGTTCAAAAGTTAGATCAAACTCCAGTTGATTGGCCCCGAAGATTACCGTAAGGCACATATCAGAACAATGTCGGTAATTGGCGTAATAACTAACACGGGTTTTGACGAGGCAAAAGCTCATCAGTTTAGTCAGGAAGCGATGTAGGTACCTTTGAAGATCGAATTTCGGATAAGGAGCGTGTTATTTGGCGTGTTCTATAATTACCAGCTATTGTAAGGCTTCATCATGCCTTGTCGATTGTATTTCCTGGAAAACAAATAGATAGGTGAAATGTTCGTTGTCATCGGTGAATAGTTTGAAGGATAAAGGTTCTGACACTAAAGACTCCATAAAAGCAAATCCAACGCCCTTTATCCGAGCTATCCCTGCTAAAAAGAAATATGCATAAAAGGTTACTGCAACCAAGCCAATAAAAGCAATATTCTAATTAATATTATAAATGCGAAAGTGAGTTTTTTTGTTTATTTGTGTGTTTGTGTGTTGCGTTTTCACGCTAAAACGGCTGAACGGATTTAAATAAAATTTGGCATATATATAGACCATGACTTAGGTTAGGTCATAGAATACTTTTTATCCCGATATTCCTACGGCATCGAGACTTATGCGGCTGAAACTGTGGGGCGTAGCTAGTAAGATAACTTTAATCATCAAAAGGAGCTGAAGGAGCTGAAACCTTCGTAATGATTACTCATTAAACTCCATTCAATCAAGTTAACCTTCCATATGATTAATGCTGAGTCTTTTCAATACCTGGTGGAATGTTTTACTGAAGATCGTCAATCCACTACCAAACAAGAACTATAAACCAGTAACGTTTAGAAACAGTCAATAGGTTACATCATCATAATTATTTTGACGTATCCAGATGCGTTTATCCACAGCCCAGTTGAGTTTACCAATGTGGTTTTTGCATAAACAAACCGATTTACGGTGTAACCATAAAATAAAAAACACGTTAAATCGAACAGAGTTGTAAATCCGTTAATGGCCAGATTTACAGAAAACATTCGACGTTAAATAGCCCATCATAATGATATATGGCTTCAGTAGCCAGGTGGCCAGTACAATGTGAGAAAATTGGTTGAATCCTGTATTAAATCAAATAGAAGATATCAGTCGTATGACCTGTGAAGAAAAGCCTTCTCAACTTTTTTTCAGGTCTAGAAGATATATAACCGCGATTGGTCTAAGTATTTTCCATCGAAAACAAAATGGTTTCACAATTTCAGCAATAAGTTGAATAAAAAAGCCGATGAGTTTCGAGGTTTTTTTCGCATTTCATCGAAACTAACTATATATAAATATTCAACTCAAATCGAAAAATAAATTCCTAGAAATGTGTTGTATCTATTCAAATTTCTGAAAAATCTTATTTCAAACTTCACATGAATTTCAGATTTAAACCACAAAAACAGCCGAGTATTCTCGAAACAGAAGCTGAAAAAACTAAAGATTGCAAAGGCAGCAAAGGTATGAATTACAGTTGAAATCAAAACGGCACATTACCAAGAATCGCTATTCACGATCGTCGATTACAGACATCGTTGTGCGGCACTCGCTTTAATCGATTTAATCGTTTCCTGTATGAATCGTACGCTCCCAAATTGTCTTTGAATATCCTTTAAATGAATGGCACGCTGATTGTGTGCGATGTTTTATGTGCTTTTGTTCGTGTGGAGGTCGTATAGGTATCGATTATGGGGGTAGGCTTTAAGACATCGGTTTCATGTGTGACGACAGTATTTGTTGAAGACTTTTTGGAATTAGAGGGTGTTTACTGCTGAAAAGGCTGTTTTAAGAATATTTGCATATTTATTATGCGACAACAGGATGGACATTAGTGTTCACCAATATGTCCTCTTTTGAAAATGAATTAAAGCTTGGAAACTTTTTACTGAAAAGCCCTTGTTGAGCAGTGGTCGATTAAACGCTTATAATAAGTAGTACCTCGTTGACCGAGTTTTTCTCGGGTGAATATAGATAAACATATCGTCCAGGTAAACCAATGTGTATTAAAATAGAAACACATTTCAAAATATTTTATTTCGCATAGACTAACAAGGGCACTTATGAAACATCAGACGCTGTGTGCACGTTTCCACACCAGAGGGCAACACCTGTTTGACTTCTCTGCCTCTATGGTCTTTGACGTCATTGCTCCGATGACCCCAACTCACTACCCTCATAGCCCTAATCAAACCACCGATATCCTAGACTTGGCGCTCCTTAAGAACGTCAATCTACGTTTAGACTCAATAGAAACGGTACAAGAGCTTAACTCTGACCACCGTCCCATAGTCATAAGACTGGCCCCACGCATAGGTCTCTCCGACCCAAATCAACCTCCCGTCACTAAAAAGGTAACGGACCGGAAGAAAGTAAACACCCAGCTGAAATCCAACACGTCCCCCCAATTAGATAACATCCCCGATCAGTTTGACTCTATCTCGGACACGATGGCCGCGATCAACTCATTCACGGATCACATACAATCTGTCGTGAACGAATGTTCAAGGGAAGTCACAGTGACGGAAGACCGTCACTGGAAGCTACCTGACGATGTACGTAATCTGTTGACTGAGAAAAACGCGTCTATCCGTGCATACAGTAATTTTCCCTGCGATGCAAACAAAGCCCATATACGCTACTTACAGTGATCTGTAAGGAAACGTGTAGCGGAGCTGCGTAACGTGGGCTGGGATAAGATGCTAAGCGAGTTAGAGCCTACCCACCAAACCTTCTGGGAACTTCAGAGGAAACTCAAGTCCCCGCAAGTCACTTCCATGCCCCCATTAGTACGCCCCGATAAGACCATTGCATTCGACGACGTCAACAAGGCCGAGTGCCTAGCCGACAGTCTAGAAGCTCAGTGTTCACCCAGCTTCCTACCAGTAGATCAAGCTCACCTTGCAGAGGTAGACGCGGAAGTCGAACGTAGAGCCTCTGTTCCTCCCGTAGAAGACCCTGAGAATCCTCTGCCTCCCGTCACTCCAGACGAAGTGCACGATATCATCAAAGGTCTTAAAACTCGTAAAGCCCCCGGTTCAGATGGACTCACCAACAGAGTGGTCCAGTTTTTCCCTGCCCATTTAATATTTAATATGATCACCATCTTCAATGGTGCCCTAAGCAACAATATCTTCCCACAAACGTGGAAAGAAGCTAACGACATCGGCATCCCGAGGCCAGGCAAACCCAAGTCTGAACCTTCTAGTTACCGCCCCATTAGTCTGCTCAAGGTTCTCGGTAAAATCTATGAGAGGCTTATTTATAAGCGTCTCGGAGAATACGCCGAGACTAAGGGCCTCATTCCCAACGAGCAGATCGGCTTTCGAACTCAGCACTCTAGCGTGCATCAGGTCCACCGCATCATTGAGGATATAAGCGCTGGTTTCCAGCATGGCTTGATGACGGGTGCTATCTTCTTCGACATAGCGAAAGCTTTCGACAAAGTCTGGCACAGCGGCTTATTATATAAGCTCTACAAACTCGGTGTGCCAGATCGTCTCGTGCTTATCTTACGAGACTTTTTGTCGAACCGCACCTTCCGCTATCGCATCGAAGGAGCGCTCTCCTCCCCACGACCCTTACGCGCGGGAGTCCCTCAGGGCTGCGTGCTATCTCCTCTCATTTTCATGCTGTTCACCAGTGATATCCCATAAAGTAAAAAGGCGCAGTTGGCTCTGTTCGCAGACGACACGGCCATTTACTATTCAGGCAGAAGCCCCGACGCGATAGCTCTCACTCTCCAAACCGCAGTCGACAAGCTCGGCACGTGGTTCAGAAAGTGGAGAATCGAAGTCAATCCCGATAAGAATCTAGCGGTTTTCTTCAAGAAACCGAGACTTTAAAAACTAATTAACACGCTCCACCGACCAATCACCATGTTTGACAAGCCGATCCCCTGGGAGAAGCGAACCAAATATCTAGGTGTGGTCCTCGATTTTAAACTCTCATTCTCCGAGCACATAAAACAGATACGCTCGCGAGCCGCTTTCACTCTCGGAAGGCTCCACTCCGTTCTCAATGCACGAAGCAAATTGTCACTCAAGTGCAAATTGCGTACCTACACGACGTGCATTAGACTCATTATGACTTATGCGTGTGCCGCCTGGGCACAAGCCAAACCCTAACATCTCCATAAGATGCAGACCCTCCAAAACCGTTTCCTTCGAATGGCAACGGCTTCCCCTGGTACGTTAGGAACGAGATCCTCCATCTCAACCTTAGAATCGCCGCAAGGCGCGACCGCGTCCCTCCCGAGTAAATGATACTCCCCCCCGACCTTTGCTCGACGATGCGCCATCCCGCGTCGAAGGTGAGCCCGTAGTCTTAAATTCCCCGAATAATAATAATCTATGTTTGATCCAGCCTGTCTCATCTTGCTGTCCTCCCCCCAGCGACGCCCTAAGCCGAGGTCCGTACCCCACAGGGGGTGCCCTTAGCGAGCGTTCGCCTAATTTTAATTAGTATAGTTTATGCCCCTGGCGGTTAAGCGGCTACGACCTCCTCAGAGGTCAACTGCGAGATGCCATATAGAAAAAAAAAAGCATGGTTCCAATGGCTTGTTTCCCATGGAGAAGAGCCGGCAAGAAACTCCACGGTTACTATTTTAAAAGTAAATGGTTTTTACAATGTTTTCAAATTACAGTGTTAAAAGGTATGAGATGACAGTGTAGCCTATCAACAAGTGCCAGGTACTTAGCAAAATATAAAATGGTCCACAGATCTACAGTCTAAGCCTACAACGTTCTCACGTTCAAAATTTAAAAGAAAAGAATCTATATAAAAGATAAATAAAATAATAAAAATAAAGACCTGTTTAAACAAAGTCACATTCCCGAGGCTGTGAAAATAGAGAAAACGAATTTTCCCAGATATGAGACCTAGCTAAATCGATTTCTCATCCCTGTAAACCCCAATAATGTAACTTCCATCGAAATGATATCGTGATTACAAATATATAGGTATACTTATATTACTCATTTAATAGTATATTACGTATTATGTTTGAGCAGTGTACATATTATGCTATCCTAACTATTTATATTATAAATGCGAAAGTGAGTTCGTTTTTTTGTTTGTTACGCTTTCACGCAAAAACGCCTGAACGGATTTGGATGAAATGTGGCACACGGGTAGACCATGACCTGAATTAGGACATAGGACACTTTTTATCCCGATATTTGAACGGAATCGAGACTGATGCGGGTGAAACCGCAGGGCGCTAGTAAAGTCTAATTTTATCGGTATGATTTCTCACTCATTAAGCTGTACAAACACAAATCTTCATTCCGCATCATCTAGACTGCAATTCCTATTTATCTTCAGCCAGGTATTACACTTACACTTGAGTCATACCACACAAATAGATTATTTCCAACAAATCAATAATTCTCTCACGGGCTTATATTCCTTTCATTTCGCTTTCCTTTCTAATTCCAATTTCTCGTCTACCTAATGACTATTCAATACCGAACTCCTGCGTCTGCCCCAATTCGGCCATCGTTTATTATTAAAATTGCCCCTCCAAGTTTCTAAGCTCGTAACAGATATTTATTGTAGCAATCCTTATAAACAATGACTAAAATCTAATATAGACTGGTGTTTTGCCAAACGTTAGTACAATCGCGTTCAAAATTATATTTAATGCTGTAATTTGGAGAAAATTGCGCTGATTCGGCAGTGGTGCGAGGGATAAACTGTTGGCATTTTGAAATTAGTTTTGTGTGTTGCTTGTTGTGTTATTGTAATGATAAGTTCGGTTGACAGAACGAAGAAAGGGGGTAGCTGTTTTATTTACATTGGGATTTTGATTCCTAACACCGTATGACGATGAGTTTGTACAATGACTTAAATTATAAAAGTGATCCCATCAAACACGTAACATGTACAAAAATGTAAGTCTTGCAACGCAGTTCATCTACCGCAAAAAGTTGTGAGATCTAATGTAAAACCAAGTAGGTTAATTTATTCAGTACCTTCCTATTGGAGCATCTATCCAAAAACTTTGTTATGAATTATTACCTAATTAGTTAACTAACAACATTTTATAGTGACCTTATCAATATTAGACAACTTTATTTCTTAAATAAGTGACTTCGCTATCGCACAACAACATAATCACATAAGAATAATCTACTATTTTAAATAATTATAATTAAATAAAGCACTCAGAGCGCTAATATTGGGTAGATTTTCTTGTATGTAGATTCTATTACTTTTATTTTCCTAATGTTTTATTGATACCCACTCGTTATTTATCAAAAGTATTTTCCTTTAAAAAAAATACAGTATACACATTAAAAGGTGTAAAAAATCGTCCTCACAACCATAATATTTTCTTAGAAGATAAATAAGGAAAACATCATGAGGAAACCGGCTTGCCTGAGAGATATTTCTCGACGGCATTTAAAGCCAAGTTATAGGCCCATGGGCGACTCTAAAACTCTGACACCAGGTTAGTCACTAACCACACGAAAAAGAAAGAAGAAGAAGATATTGTGGTTGTGGTTCAGAATTCATAATTTTCCTGCCCTTGTCCCATGTTACTTGGGGTCGGCGCAACACGTTTTCTTTTTCCACTCTCCCCTATCAACTGTCATGCTATCATTCACTTCCTTCTCTTTCATATCATTCCTCACACACTCCATCCACTTTTTCTTAGGCCTTCCTCTCCCGCTCCATCCATCAGCATTTATATTCATCACTCTTTTAGTCACATGCGTTTCCTCTCTCCTCATCACATGCCCATACCAGGCCAAACGATTTCCTTCAACTTTTCTGTCACTGGCGCAACTTTTAAACTTCCCCTTATATACTCATTTCTTACTTCATCCAGTTACGTTACTCCACACATCCATCTCAACATTCTCATCTCCGCTACATGCAATCTTTTTTCATCCGTCTTCTTCACGGCCCACCATTCCGATCCATACAGTACGACAGGCCTTATCACGGACTTATAGATTTTCCCCTTTAACTGGAGGGGCATCCGTGAGTCACAAGTTGTTTCTGTGACCTGTCGCTATTTTATCCATCCTGAGTTGATCCGGCGTGCTTCGTCTCGGTCTACTCCGCCATCCCCTTGGACAAGCGACCCGAGGTACCGAAATTCGGAGCAGATCGGTAAGGGCGTTCCGGCGAGAGATATGGACACAGGACTGGAAGAACCGCCAAAATCGCAAAACAAGTATTCCGTTTTGGTTCGACTTAATCTATGGCCAACGGTCTCCAGTCTTTCCCACCACACCTACAATCTGCTCTGGACTTCTAAGTTGTGGTTCAGAATTAAGTAAGTATTTTACAATATCAACAAAAGCAAACAAAGATCCGCTATCTCTCATGCCTTAGACCCAACGAATTAAAGATTGCAAGTGGTAAATTCAGCAAGTTGTTCGCCGAGACAGGCCGGACATCGGCACTCTGAACAGATGGCCGGCTTAAAGTTTCTCTCAAGCGACTATAGATACGTACTAACGATGTCCCCCACCAGTTAAGGGGGAGTTGTGCTGTGCAGCAGTTTTGTTTAGTTGAAGGATGCTGGTGAATGTGCTCTCTCAGCAATTGAAGATTCTAAGCATTCGTAGATATTTAACTTTATGATATCTAGATAGTTAACGGTTTATAGGTATGAGATCAGGGATCGTATGTAAGTCTGTCAAAAAAAATTTTTATTTAAAAAAGCTTATTAAAAATACAAAATTTTTGCTAACGAGGGAAAAAGTATTTCTTGAGTTTCGCATAGAAAAAAAAAACATAAATAAAAATTAAAAAAAACAAAGTAAAATTAATAAAGCAGAAAGTCCTGTACAAGGCCAAAAGCTGATATGATCCGAAATATGTCTCAGTAACTCTTAAGGGAACAGAACAATTTACCTTTTTTACCATCGTGCCTAATGGTAGATCAGTTGGTTCCATTACTTTACATTAGAATCCTTTGTTCTGAGTAGTCTCATATTCACTTCGCCAACTCTTAAGCGTTAATGTCTTTGCCTTAACTCGGCAGCCGTACATGGTAACAATCAGTGCCTAAGAACTAATTGCAACTTTGTTTCATCCTTGATCACGCTATCTGTAAAGGAATGCATTTTGCTACGCCGTAGCTGGTCCGCTTGTAGCTACGTCGTAGCACTCGTAGTTGATACCCAATCCGCTACGGTGACTATTATTCTTGAACTTTGTTGTGCATTTTTTGTCCATAGCTGTTTATAGGGTTAATCTCCTGAGTCCGCGTACCACTGGTCAGCTTTGCGTTTAGAAAACATACCACAACGCTTAAGTTTCTTTAAAGAGTAAGTAGAGCTGTATTACATCTACATTTCGCTAGTTGTAAGTATTTATAGTGAGATGTGACCGTATTGCCATTAACTGGGCGTGGATCTAGACAACTAGCTGCTCCGAGAATTTTCTAGTTTATAAAAACCCACCAACATTGACCTGGTAATAGAACCCAAGTGCCCACGTTCAGCAGTTTCTACTAGATCTCAGAGACAGTCCTTTAACAAAAAGTGTGCCTAATAATAATTCAAAAAATCTATAAATCATTAAGTCTACTAAATTTTCCAATATTATTTCATTGTTATTTGTTAGTTTTGCTTGACTATACGTATATATGACTGTTTTTCAACAATAACGATTTATGTCTGTAATGTTGTGCATGTTTTCCCAAATAAATAAAAATAATCCCGACGTCACCACCATCATTTCAATAACTTCTAGTTTACTCAAGGCACACCCACCAATCCAACCAGCTTTCAATTCCCTTTGAGTTCCCTGCCAGCAGAGATTAAACGCCTACTCAGTGTGCTCAGAAATCTGTCATACACAAAGAGAATTTTTGATTAGAACATAGTCTTGGTTGTGGGAGTAAGCCGGGACTTAATCAGAGTAAGTGTGATAACGTGATTGCTGTCCAAACACAAGCCTTTGGTAGGTAGCGTTGTCTTATTATTGTATTATGAGTTTAAGTTTCGTAGACCAGGCTTGCAGGTTTGTTGTTGCAGGACCTCGTGGCTAAGTAATAACAGCCACACGGGTCGATCCACCAGGTTTAGCTACGCTGGGGTTGGTCCGTGAATGGGTGACCATCTTTACATACCGAGAATTTTCCGTGCCGTTGGACTCGGCTGTCATTTGTGGATCTTTGACAGTCGATACGGGTCGTCAGAAGCCCGAAAGTCTGATAACCAGTCTTAGCAAGGGGTATCGTATTACCCAGTTACTGAGTTGTGAAGGTCAGATAGGCAATCGCTCCGAGTAAAATATCGGTATTCAGCTGCATTCGGTTAGAAGCCGACCCCAAAATAGTTGGGAAAAGGCTAGGAAGATTGAGACCAGGCTTGGAGTTTGAGGAAACATTAATTAAAACTTTTTGTCTGGTACGGTAGGCCACAGGTCAGTGGTAACAAAGCTAGTTTTAGCTGGCCTCTTATTAAATTTTCCACTTAATCTTATTCCATTTTATGCTAGGCTAGGCAGCTATTATCAAAAAGGAAAACAACTGGAGTTGCCGACATAGCTTCAGTTCAGTAAGCCGGTCATGTTTGTCGAAAGACCGATGGTTTGCCTCCCAGCTTGACGGATCGACAACCTTAAAAAAGTAGCTGGGATAGCTAGCCTTCGCCTTGTGTATTGTGGCGCAGCTTTGGAGAGGCCTATGTCCAGCAGTGGACTACGATAGGCTGAGTTGATTGATAGGCCAGGCCAGCTCATGGTCACAGTGTTACCACTGACGTGTGGCCTACTGTAAGTCAAAGTCAAACAATTTATTTTAATTAGGCACATAAAAGGCACTTTCAAACGTCAACATTTACTAATCAGCGACGACAACGGGGCGACTAGAATCAATTCATGATTCTATTCGCCCCTTCCAAAATGTAGTTTTCATATGGAGAAGAATGGGCAAGAAACTCTACCGTATTTCCAGTGTATCTTGTCACCATCCGCTCACTTCAGAATTTTGGATAATTACTTGAACAAATATTTGATTAAACTACATAAATCTAATTCAAATGATCGTCCCGATGCCTTCTAAGACAAGATATAAATTCTCGATTGATAGCTCTGCAGTAGTCAAACAAAAAATGTAATGATACTGCTTAGTCGATATGTCCTGCATGCACCTAGTATCCATGCACAGCAAATAGCTTAATAGTGCAAGAACTAAAATGTCTTTATCCGAAAACTCGACGACTCAAAGAAATACAATAAAAACAAAAAACCAGAAACATAAACAGTACCATAAACACTGCAAAGCGATACAGTACTTTGCAAACTTCAGACGCCCCTTAACAAGTGCAAAGTAAGCCTTAACAATGAGTTTCGTAAGTGTCAACCGTACCCAATGTTCCGGGTCTATAAATATTTCTATTTGGCGCGTGAACGTGGCACCACCATCCGTTTGAAAAGGGTCCACGTGGCAGATAAACTTGGTGTGGCGAGTTTAGATTTCAGTAATTAAATTCTGTTTTCGATACCTTTCGGTTGATTAATGATCGTTTTTGTTTTCTGACGCAATCGCACGCATTATGTAAGTATCGTTAGTAGTTTTGATTGGTATTCAGTTGCATCCGGTTAGACTGGAAGCCGACCCCAACATAGTTGGGAAAAGGCTAGGCAGATTTATTATAATAGTCGTTTTGATTGCTTTTTACCCGACGGCGGTGGAGCCCAAAGGGAATCTATACATATAAAATGCTTTGTCCTGAATGACTGACTGACGGATCAACGCACAGCCTAAACCGCTGATTGTAGGGACCTGAAACTTGGAGGGTGTTTTTTATATGACGTAGACATCCGATAAGAAAGGATTTTCCGAAATTCTACCCCTAAAGGGGTGAAAAAGGGGAACAAAGTTTGTATGGGACAACGTGATTCCTTGGTCCAATCTACTTCAAATCTTGCATAAAAATTCTTTAACAGAATTGAGAGAAGATGTGTTTCGTATTTTATTGAAATTCATCCCCTAACGGGGTTAAATAGTAGTAGAAAGTTATTTTGGGAGTGATTTGCTTCGAAGTTGATATCAATACTCCTTATTGCTTTTGATTAAAATTACATTTTATTTTGACACATGTTTGAAAACTCAATCCGATTTTATTCAAAAAAGGTTGAACTCACATAAAAGCTTGGTGCAATGCAAATGCTCTTTAAAATTGGAATGTCTCGAAAGTCACCGTGCTATATTAGTACCGCATTTGAAGGTTTCTAAGCTTTACAGATGTTTGTATTTATTCCTAGGATTCCCCTAATACTATCAAATTACCCCTTCAAATTCAAGAGAGTGCAGTTTCTCATCAAAGTCTGCTTCGCAATGACCATAAACAAAGATCAAGGTCAAACTCTTAAGGTAGCGGAGTAGACTTGAGGAAAAGCTGCTTCTCCCACGGCCATTTGTATGTGGCATGCTCCAGAGTAAGCGCACAGAGTAGCCTGGTGATTCTAGCACCCGAAGGAAAAACAAAAACAAATACTGCGGTAGGTGTGTAGCGGCATCTACATCACTACATGTGAACTACGCATCAAAGACCTGACGTCACACAACATCCTGACGTCACACAAATCCTGCATCGCGCAATTAGAGTCTACCGCGCGATAGACATATATACAAGTACCCGACTTCAACCTCGGGGCAGTTGCCCGCCAGACACGACACCCGTCTGTTCGAAGGATCCTCCCTTTTCTATGGTGGATGAGTGAACTTTACACCCTGTTCCTCATACCCCTAAAGGTGTAGTATTTCGATTTCGTTGTAAAAAGATAATACCCCGTGTAACGTTCACCAGATCAAAGGCCGAGCATCGTGTTCATGAAATATAATAATATTTTATTTTTATGTTTATTTCACTTTTAAATCCCTACACTATAATAAAGATTGTTATATTTTATAAGTATTCAAGCATAACATAACAATATATATGTTAAAACAAAATTAATAACGTAAAAAACAAAAAATCCTATTAGAAACATTTTATACTTTTACGCGGACGAAGTCGCGGGCAAAAGCTAGTATTATTATAAGTATGTACAGTCGCGGTCTGAAAATGCTTACCACCTTAAGGTTTATAATTGCATGCACACATCTATGTCACAAGGTCGATGTTAAGGGATTTGATTAGTTATAGAACATAGATTATTTGAATTGACACGTCGTCTATGTAGGATAAGTACAGAAAACCTTTTTTAGAAAACGGTGAAATATTAACTGGAGCCATTGGCCCTCGGCAGCTCTGGACAGAGAGAGGTAAAAAGAAAGTAGGGAGCCCTTTGCAAAAAAAAAAATAGAGAATAGAGAGAGGTAAAAATAGAAATTCAAAACATCTTTATTTAAAAAAAAAAAATAGTTTTTAAATTCTAACAACAGTTTATTATTTTAATAACTAGTAGGTATAGCATTCATCTGCAGATATGACGGCACATAGTCTAGTTGGTGTGAAGCCGTGCGTGCTCTTCGTAATATCGAACCATATTAGTTATTTGCACGGTGGTTAATATCAGCCGTCGTCCTGAACTGCTTCTATGATCAGTTATTTACCCTTCTTAGCCATGTCACCGCATCCAAAATCTCACGGTGAATCGAGATATATTTAGCATTGATGTAAATATATTTAGTTCTCGCGATAAAGCACTAATACTCAAGCCATCTTCATGGAGAAGTAATATTTCAGCCCTCTGTTGGAGGGTTAAACTTGCCATTTTATTTCAATCTTGAATCAATATTTGTTATTTTTTACACACATAAACGAATAAATTTACACTTAATATTTTTGATAATTAATGTCATCAATTATGACAAATAAGTCAACTTTTAATTAAGAAATAGTTTCATCATCAAAAAGTAATTAATACTCTTTTTGTTAGAATAGATGCTTCACAACTATTAAAAAGTAACAAGTACCTAGATATAGCATTTTAGACTTTGCTGCACAGTGTGTTAAACAACCTAATTTGAAAACTGATAAAAAAAATTAGACCACCACTTTATATATGTATATTCAATTATAAAGACGTCTTTTAATACGTTGCCGCTGGATTCAAGATGTTGAAGCCAGTTACCGTAGTGGCCGATGCCTGCCAGGGTCGCGAGAAAGTTTGAAAGGGTTACGGTGGCCCCTGGGAACACACAGGCAACTGAAGGAACACGGGTGGGTTTTAGTCAGTAAGAGTCTCCGCCCAGAGTGGGAGAAGTTATTTGGTAAATTCCCAACCAAAAAAAGTGGTTTCAAACAAGCATTTGTGGAAATGTAAATCAAAATTAAATTCACGTTTTAAAGAGAAATTAAAGCATTGACGTAACAATGAAATGATTTAAATCCAAAATAATATGCAAAACATACATGAATAAATTTCGAAATTTACCGGAATAAAGTTACACAAAAGCAAAAATATTACAAGCATGATCGCTCATAAATATACAGCAACTAAAATATTCTTCTCGCAAAATGCACCGTCAATAACAAAAATCATTTGCTTTTTATTGTATTTTGCCCTCTCCAGTGTATTCGGGTAGAAAGAACTGTCATTCGCACTCAGAAACGTAACGTCAAAGTTTACTTTGCTCATTTTTAACATTTTCAGGGTTCCATTGCTTCAAAGAAACACCCATTGAGCTTTGTTTGGTTCTGCTTGCATTTGATATTTATTATAGCCGTTTTTATGGACGGCTCGTTTATGATGACGGACGGTTCAAAATGTAGGTTAATATTTTAATTTTATTATGAGGCATACCTAAATAATTATTAATTTGTCATGTTTTCCAAGAATAATAGTTTTGTAACACTATTAAATAATGTATATTTATTATTTACTATTTTGTGATATTAAATCTATGTCACAGGTAAAAGAAAAACAGAAATTATAAGCACGTCTTAAAAGTGAACTTAAAAATGATTATAATTATTAGACAAGTATAAATAAAATTAAAATTTTCTTTCTTTATCTTTTTAAAATCTTACTTAATTTAATAAATGTGATGAGACGCGAAAAATGTATTCCCACGAGGTAAAAATTTAAGACATTATTAAAAATATTCGCGGTATTTCTAACAAAAGTGAACATTAAATTACTCAATACACAATATTTCGCTTGAACGATTTCATAAAACTCAATTGCGAGTCAAATCAAGCGTGTTAGTGGTACAGTCATGCACAACGATTAATTGTCGCTCCTGCGACTAAATCCGTCGCCCGACTTGACAAGCGACATTTTCTGGTCACAACTGTCAATTACGTAAAGGTGATTGACGTTTTAAACTAGGGTTTAGACTTTGTCCAGAGGACCTCTCTGGACAAAGTCTAGGTTTAAAGGTGAAAGAAAATCACTACTAATACAGTATAATGATGGTAATGGTCAGCGACAAGCTTCGATAACCACTGGTACTTTTAAAACAACATCTAAATTGCCAAAAAAATATTGGATACATTGTATTTCGGAATTTCATATAGAAAAGAGTTAAAATTCGTTTAATTTTACTTCTGTTCCGATTTTAATTAAATATTTAGCTTAACAATTCAAATTAAAAAATATGAAATAATAAACCGTTTGTTTTTTTATATATTATTAGTCCTTGTTTTTTTTTTTGTACAGAGATCGCATACAACGGTGAGATTTGGAAGGAAAAAAGGGAGGCCTTTGCCCAGCAGTGGGACACAAAACAGGCTATTAAAAAAAATGTGCCTAACTAACACAATTCAAACTTTCTATAGGTACTTAATATATTTTTTTATATACTTAATGTATATTTTAATAATTTTTAGAGGTATTGCAGAAGTTTATTTATTGAGGTTTATCACACACTCATTAAAAAGGTCATCGTATAAATGAAAACCATTTAGTCAACGAATAAACTTAAAAAGAATAATCTTTAAAAACTACAGTGTATTTTAGTCTCACAAATTCATCATATAAATATTTAGGAGACATTATAATATTTTGTTTGAATAATTCGCAAACTAAATTAAGTGTACAAAGTAAAACAATTTCTCAGGATACTGCAAAGTTTAATCTAAATTACCCAAATTTATAACATTAATGTTATAGTCCAAGTCTTAAACGATTTAGAAATAAAGAAAAAACAAAACCTAGTAATAATGAGAGTTATGTAAAAAACAAAAACTGAAGAAGGCCGCTTCGTTGATCTCTTGCTCGCAAGCGCTACTGCTAAACATTAGATCCTGGGCTCGATACCCGGATCGGGAAAAGTGTTATTGGGTTTTTCCATCTGGAATCTCTGTCCGGAGCCTGGATGCCCGGACCGTTGTACCCGGTTGATAGCAATAAGCTTGTTCTATCACATGGAACTTAAACAAATCTGGCGACATGTGGCTGTGCTATGGGTGTACCTCTGCCTAACCCTTCTGGGAGCTCAAGTGTGATGTTAAGTTACCAAAGCTATAAAGAGTACAAAATGTAGATAGAGGAGTAGAAAAATACACTTGTAGTACAGAAAAGCAAGAGTCACCGAAAGATATTAGCCAAACATGGCGAACACCCACGAGCGCGAGTACAACACATTTCTCTACTTGAGTTTAACAACTTGTGAGAAATTTCAAGTAACACTTTACTTAACCATTTAGGTATAAACTCCATAGAAGAAAACTTAAGACGCAGATATATGCCAGTGACTATGTGTGGTTAGCTTGCGTGTTCTGTACTGAGCTCACGCAACGCGTCGTACATCCAGTCAGTAATAGGACTCGCCCAACAAGGAGCGCTGTCCCAAATTAGACGCATTATTAATTTATTATACATTAAAAAAAAATATTTTCATAAAACACGTATACTAAAAGATCAATAATTAAATTATCTTTAAAATGGTGAAGATTACAGAAAAATACGCTTGTTAGTTTTTGCGTGATCATTCATATATTAAGTTATAAAACAATGCTCTAATTTAACATATTTTTTTACAAATCATGAACACTACTCCTTTAGACGTGATCTTCAGTATAAAATCATTAAAAGTCGGTTATCGTCGACTTAAACCAACATATTCAGTAGTTTCTATGTATTTGTTAAACATAAGTAATGAGATTTACGAGTTCATTACAAATTGGTTCTTCCATGAAATTGAAATGTAATGTAATTTAATAAGGAGAAACACTCGCAACTGGATGCAAAGCTTACTAACTCTAGCTTGTTTACTCATGCAAACATAGTCTCTCAGATTTCACATCTAATACATCGGTGAAATGCACGTATTATACATTTCCAAGTCACCGTTATTTAACTCGAACTGAGCCAACCTTTTCGCAGCTGTAAATTTATTTGCAGTCGAGTAAAGGAGTTTTCATAAATTTAATTTCGCGGAACCCCAAATTGAATTTCTTTACGACTGCTCCAATAATCAAATGAATAATCCATTTATGGCGCCTTGTAGCGTGCTTGTGAGAGAAAAGATTTTTTTTCTAACTCCAGTTCAATGCTTCTACGGGACCAAATTTTATTTTCAATGTATTTTATTCTATTCGTATTTCGTTGGTCCATTAGGCCGCCAGGTGGGAACGGTGTTCAAGTGGAATTTTTAATATGGTCCCCGGAATGAGACTGTCGGTGACTGTACGTGGTTACAATTCTTTAAAAGGTTGGAAGTGTAAGTTATTGTTTTTCGAAGAAAAAATTCGGTCAGGTATTTTCGCTGTTGTTTCTTGAATTCGATATTTTATCCAGTTTAGCGCACACTACCTTTTATAAACGATGTCTTATGTACCATTATGATGTGTTCCTGCACGAAGAAATAACAGAATATGCAAGGCAAAAAAACACAACACGGCTTTCTTCACGAGACACTCATGCTTCCTTGCTCCTTATCTATATAATAAACTCAACTCTCTTTTAAATATATTCCCAAAACTCACGCATGAATGTAAATCTATTATACAAAAATATCTTCTGAATTTAAATTACAATTATACGGAATCCTTACTTATAATTACTAAATAACATCTCTGTTCTGTCTGCAGTAAATCATGAGCAATCAAAACTCACTTATCCATAACCAAGCATACATTTATATACATACTCCCACAAACACAGATGCGCGCAACCGACTCTCACTCATCACACACACAACACACACACGCACGAACACACTCACAACATACACACTCACTCACCCAAACACAAACAATATAATTGTTAATTAACTACACCTCTAGTTGGAATTTGTATCAACTTACTCGCCGCGGGAGGAAGACCTGGAGTCCTGAAATACAGGGCTGCCCTAGTTTAGGCTCCAGTCCACTCCATTTATTTTATGTTTCTATACTGTTTCTTATACATTTAAAAATAAAAAAGTTTCAATCATAATAATACATCATGATTGTAATGGTTATTTCTATTATATAAATAAAGGATAAACTGATATATCATCATCATTTATCACAGGGTATTTCCAATGAATTCTTTATTTTTATCTCTCACGCTCATATCGCTCATGGAACATTTGTTTTGAATATTAATATGAAAAGTAGGTTCAATGTTTTAAGATGATTTACCACGAAGCTGTTTCTTATCGATTTCCTTTACGCATTTACTTCACATGGAGATATGAATAAAACACATCTACTATATCTTCTGTGAACCTACTTTTGTCTCTCGTTTCGTCTTCAATTGTAAGCTCATCTTTTTTTTACCTTTCGTTTTAACTACATCTCCACAGATAAAAAAGACACATCAGTAACCAAAATGGCTGCCTTTTTCTTTACCCAACCGCGACAATACACATTCACATTTTCCTTTTTTACACAACCCCCAATCCACAGTAGGGACACAAAATTCATACTCCAACAAAACCCACGGTTAAATTTTAATTCCAGTAAGTAGTTCACAAAACGAGTTGTATAAGCCAGCCAGACATAACTCATCTCCCGTTGGCCGTAAAAAATCTTCCCTAGCATACAATCGTCTCACTGCATTATTCTCATTACCATAATCTCAATTACTTACCATCCACCGTCGGTATAATTTACCGTCGGGTTACAAGACCTAGTTTGGTATGCATTCATTTTTGCGAACTGTCTTAGAACTTTTGTTAGAGGAGTTATAAAAAAGTTTTTATTTTACTGGTCTGTTTTATAGGGTGTGGTTATTGGAGGTTTTAAGGGGATTTTTTGCAGCCAATTTAAAATAAATGGGAGCACAAAAATGTGTCCACTGTCAACTTTGTCCCTTTAGTACACAACTCTTTAGTGATATACTTAATACCGAAATATTTCTGACTGATGAGTCTGTTGTCTAGGTTAGTTTTAGTTATACGAGTGTGAGTCACGAAAAAGAACAAAAGATACACAGTTTTTTGTTTTTATCGTAAACAATCTTACGTTTTTATGGTTCCATACCCTATTACTAAGCCTCCACTGTCCGTCCGCCAGTCTGTCTGTCAGTGGGCTGTATCTCATGAACCGTAATAGGTAGACAGTTGAAATTTTCACAGATTCTGTAGTTCTATTGCCACAAAAAAAAAGTCAATAATTAAAACGGGTCCCCATACAAGAAACATGTTTTATGCTCGATTTTAATACGGTACCAAACCTTTCGTGTGCGAGTCGAACTAACACTTGGCCGGTTTTTATTTTCGTCATCGATTGCTAGACAAATAATTATCTCCTTCAGATTATGCCTACATTTTACACACACTTCATAGTCAAAATTATCGCCTTCACGATTTTGTAATGATAATTCACAAATTACTATTGCAAATAGCCAATTAATATCTACATAACCCATTATATAATTCCACAATGTATTAGTAAACTAATCTAATACCCGTCATTGGATAATTACATGTAACGTTTGCATATCAATCTGGTGGGATCGTTTATCAACAACATGTTCACTTATTATGATAATACAATCCCGTTGAGCAATTGTCTTTTATTATTTTTGGTATGTTTCCCCACTTATCCATCTTCATTATATCAGTATGCCGGATTATATCAATATGTCGCAGAGAGCAAAATCGGAACGTCAAGTTGATAATCGATATCGACTTGGGTGTATTCGATTTGTGTGTTGGCAACCCTACGGTTTGACAAGCAACGGGTGCCGTTTGAAACAAACGGCACTTTTCGAACGGACGTCGAGCCGAGCGGGTGTGTCCGACATACGACCGACTTCACCGCGTTTCGAATAGTTGTGTCGTGTACCTACAGTGTGTGAAATGCTAGTGTGAGTAATGTTATTGTAAATTATAATTTGATCTGAACTGCAACGGTTTTTCTATTGCGCAATAACCAACACTACCCATAGTACGCCCACAGTAGTTAAAATATGCCTGATAACTAGAGAGACTCATACCATCCGCCGACATCAGAATTGGGATTCGTGTTGTTCAGGCGCAAAATGAAATCGCTAAAAGTTGTTGGCGTGCCGTGTTTTTGAACAAAATAATTCGAGGGTAGGACAGAAAAATAAGTTTTTTTTTGTGGATTTAGCATTCCTATCCCTTTCGTGGGGTTTCTAAAAGGGTAATAAAATTTGGTTATTTTTGAGCTCAGACGCACCGTTTCTGAGATATTTCCGAAATACCCTGCAAAACATAACATAACGTTTTTTGTGTAGTTTTGTTTAGTTTGACAATTCTAACCCATTTTTTAAATTTCTGTTTCATGAATTTCGAACCATGCCACGCGATCAAGGGACTAGCTCGCGGCGCCTATCAACGCCAATTGAGGAAATTGCGCCACACAGCTGAAGCCAGATGGAGACTGCGTAGCGGCGGCAATGCAAGGCGTCTTCGAAGTAGAAGTCGCAGTCTTCACCGGAGTCCTACTTCTTTGAGTCTATGCGAGAAGAAGAAGCTGGAACGAGAACTGGACGAGAGGCAGTACCAGGATCGTCAGCAGTTCCAAATGGAGCAGAGGAAGATCTACGACGTCTTGAGTATCCAGCCAAGCAGCCCCACAGCAGCCAGCGAAGCCCTTCGTGTGTTTCAAGTGTGGGAAACCAGGACACATCACGGCTCGTTGCACGAACATGCTGTGGCAGCCAATCGGATGGTGGAGCACGTGCTGCAAGCAGTGACCAACGAGTGTTTGTTGGCGTCATCCAACTACCCTGGACGTTAGAACAAAAAGGTGAGCTGTATTGTTTTGTTTACGATTCTGCTGCTGAATACTCATTAGTAATGGAGAGTTGTGCAGCTAAATTAAGTGGCAAATTAGTTAATGACGTTTTTGCGTTGACTGGTATTGGTCAGACACGTGTATTCAGCACAGAACAAATCTTATGTAGCGTAACGATGAGCGAACACCAACATGAGGTTTAGTTTGTTTTGAATTTGTGATGTGCTTCCCGACAGTTATTTGCAAAGTAATATTATGATAGGACACTAATGACGAAGTCGACATAGATGAAGCCCGCGAGATTGCGATGGAGAATATTAAAAGTAGTGAGGAATATGACAAGGCTCAATTTGATAGCTAAAACAAAATGTTCAGTTAACGCTTTCGTGTTATTAGAAAACAAAAAAAAAAAACGAAATCTGATTGAGTTAGATCAGAAGTTCAGAGGTCTGTTTAAGGTAGCGGAAGTTTTGGATGGTGACCGCTATACGTTTAAATTCCAACCGTACTTACAATACGCTTACGATAGGTTAAGAAAGATGCCAGTAGGTCATGTACCAGTCGAAGTAGATGGTAATCACAGTGATGATGAGCAAGCCTAAACTATGAGAAACACGCGAGTAGGGATCTCTATCGGCCGTATTGTGTGAGAGCAATGCGATTGCTGTGCGACCGAACCAGTAGAGACTGGCGGAGGTCGGGGTCTAGAGAGACCATAGTTTTGATCCATGCGCTGGATGTGTGAGAGCAATGCGATTGCTGGTCGGCTGGCGAGCCGTGGCGTTAGAGTGGTTTACTCGTGTGTGGGTTTTCAAGAGTCTAAGGCTCTTAGTGAAAAAGATGATTGTGTGGAAAACGATGGTACATGGCTCTGGTTGATGATTTCTGCTATGATTAATCAAAGTTTGTTTAGTTCTATGAATAGTAGAAGTATTGTTTTGTTAAAACTATAAAGTTTTGAGGATTCAAGTTTCCTAATCTCAAAAGTTTGAACCCGTAAATGGTCAGAATTGGCCGAGACGAACAGGCACTGTGGTTGAGCTTTGGTTACAGGTTAACACACGAGGACGTGTGCAAGCAGGATGCTCTCCCTGATGTGCAACTTGCGCTAAATTGTACAATAAATCGTGTTACCAAGGCAAGTCCGTTAGAGTTGTTGATAGGCAGGGTTAGTAGACCGTTAGAGATAATGTTAGCTGAGGATATAGAGCCTGACGTTGACTTAGACCAAGTTAAGGAGGCTGCGATTGTTAATATGGAGAAAAACTCTGATTATGACAAGACTCGTTTTGATGCGACAAAAGCTAGAATCGTTCCGTTTTCTGTCGGTGATTTCGTTCTTTTACAAAACGAGGAACGTAATCAGACAAAGCTGGACCCTAAGTATAAGGGACCGTTTAAAGTTATCGAAGTGTTAGAGAACGATCGATATACTTTGAAGGCATTAAATTCTAAGCGCACTTATAAGTACGCGCACGATCGGTTGAGAAAGATGCCCGACCATGAAATGTCTGTAGACTCGGAGACTAGTGATGTAGAGGAAAGTGTGAGCCCATTGACCACTATTCAATCAAGTAACTAAGTTGTGATTTGTTTGCTCTGGGGAGGCAACGTGGTGATCGTCACTTGGTGAGGGTGGCAAGGTTATCGTCACTTTGTGAAAGTGGCATGAGCTGCTATCGCTCGATTTAGGCGATGGTGGCGACCGGTTCTGAGATATCGTCACCTTGCAAAGGTGGCATGAGTCCTATTGCTCGAATTAGGCAATAGCGACGACCGCTTTTGAGAGATCGTCACTTTGCGAAAGTGGCATGAGTCCTGTTGCTCGAATTAGGCGATAGAGACGACCGTGATCGATAGAGTCGATACGAGTGATTATAGAGCAAGTAGAGTCTTCGTTAATTTCTTGAAGTATGTGGTTGAGTGAATAATGGTCAGTGGTCAGTTTATAGTTAGAAGTAGTTTGTAATTATCCCTAGTAATGATGTAAGCTTAATTATTTGAGAATAAACTTTGAATTATTATGAGAGTTTGTTTGAAGCCCTGGCCTGACTCGTTTAGTCAGGATAGGCCGAGTAGATATGCTTTGATATTGCAGATGGAATTTGCTCTTTTCAGGCTCATCACACTGGGACGTGTGACGTGTCAAGATGGCCGTGTCGCAGAGAGCAAAATCGGAACGTCAAGTTGATAATCGATATCGACTTGGGTGTATTCGATTTGTGTGTTGGCAACCCTACGGTTTGACAAGCAACGGGTGCCGTTTGAAACAAACGGCACTTTTCGAACGGACGTCGAGCCGAGCGGGTGTGTCCGACATACGACCGACTTCACCGCGTTTCGAATAGTTGTGTCGTGTACCTACAGTGTGTGAAATGCTAGTGTGAGTAATGTTATTGTAAATTATAATTTGATCTGAACTGCAACGGTTTTTCTATTGCGCAATAACCAACACTACCCATAGTACGCCCACAGTAGTTAAAATATGCCTGATAACTAGAGAGACTCATACCATCCGCCGACAAATATATTATTTGGAGCAATTTTTATTATCAGTGATTTTTCTCGGTGATTGTACTCTTTTCTTGAAGGATTGTTCTTTGTTTTTTACTTTACTTTTTGGATGAAAGATGGTGATTATAATTGACATTATTAAAATATAGTATTTCAAATTATTCGGTCTTCAAACTGGACTGTTAGAAAATGATTTTAATAAAAGGTGATAAAATGAGTTTTCAAAAAATATACCTACTAACTTTGTTAACAATTAGAGTAACTGTTTAACTTGAGTAATTGCAATGGAGACTTGACTGTATAAAATATGACTTTTCTATATTATAAGGTCTGAACCTTCGCAACATTTTAATTTAAGATAAAAGAATATATTTTTCAACAATCTTTATTCAACCCCCTCGCTGCTAAAAGGCCCCATTGTCCTTTTAGGCGTAAGACGGGAAACGTGTACTTGTATGTGCCACGTGGCGCGACATCTGGTGTCAGAGGTATCGATGCGAGGAAACGGATGGGTTATAAAATTGGTAACGATTTAGGCTTGGCGTAGCGTAAGCAACAGACATGCGTGTTTTTGTGGTTTTAAATTCAGTTTCTGTGATTTTTGGGGTATTACGGTTTAGGTATGTTGATTTGTTACGAGTACTAAGGCTCATCGTCCACGACTCTCACGTCCAATATCTATGTTCTTCACACATTAAGAACCTGCGTTCTTCTAACAATCTTCTTCTTCTGATACTTCTGACTTTGTTCATTCTTCCTTTCATATTCAGTCCATTCTTCTTTGGAATGCGCTTCCTCTTGATATCAGGACGGCCACCAGTCGGTATGCATTTAAGCGGAAATTGCGGAGCTATTTACAAAATAAATAGAGTAGAGTCATCTCAACACCTCTCTCCCTTGAATTCGTATATATGTATTATATATAATATAGGTAGGTATATATTATATTAAATATGTATGTATGTATGTGTATGTAGTTTGTAACCTATTTATGTGTCGTTTGCCCTATTTTAGTTATAATGCATTAGAATATAAATTTAAAAAAAAATCTTTGTTCCTCTCAAATAGAGCACCTGCCAACTAATCTGTTCACCACCCTTGGATGCCTGGTAGAGAATGCCTAAGGCATTAAGTCCGCCTTTGTACTTTTTTGAGTGTGAAAAGTTTAAATAAATAAATAAACCTAGAATAGGAAGCAATAACTTCTGATCCATTCTAAAGAAAAACGCTTGTCAAAGCTATCCGACATATTTTTTCTCTTCAACCTTTTTTCATTTCCACAACCTATCTCAACATGGTCTCCACATATGCCCTTCACTTTATACGGACACCTACTCGTTGGGTTTCAAGGCACGTGCCCGGATCGACACGTTAGTGTCGGGTCATAGGACTTAAGACCGGTATTTGGGACCGCCGTGGTCTTTTACGGCTTGACGCGGCTGTTGGAGGGTTGACGTGCGTTTTTAGTGATGTCAGATGATATTTTGTTTTATTAGGTTATTATGAGGTGGTTTTTTTGTACATATTGAGGTTGTTTTTTTGGATTTTAACAAGTTAGTGCGTTTTTTCTGTTCTTTGTACTTTCTTTATTTTTCTATGCAGTTATTGAATATTTCTGTAAAAAAGTATTCTCATTAAATCTTTTACTAACCAAAATATTTTGATTCTTTTTTCGTTGTACCTAATATAAATACATAAAGGGAAAAAATAAGTATTTTTGTTTGACTTGAATAAACTCAAAAACTATAGGACCGATTTAAAAAAATCTGTCATTTTTAGAATGCTGTATTATCACATTTATCAATGACTAACATAGGCTATAATTTATAAAGATATCACGTGTGCGAAGTCGCTGGTGGAAGGTACATACATAAGTCTTAGTCAGTGATAAATGTGATAATAGGTACAGCATGCTAAAAATGAAAGATTTTTTTTAATCGGTCCTGTAGTTTTTGAGTTCATTCAAGAAAAACAAAAAAAAAAAAAATCTCTATATAATATAAGTGTAAATTTATGTATGTTTATGTATGTATATTTATGTATATTAGGCACAAGGAAAAAGCATCAAAAAAAATTGGTTAGAAAAATATTGAATGAGAATAGTTTTTAACAGAAATATTCAATAACTACATAGAAATAAAGAAAGTAATATTCTCTTGAATATGAGAAAAAGAATGTGAATTACAAGGAATAAGGAGACCGCAAATATTAATTACTTATTAAACCTTTCCTAGAATAATGAATGGGCGGAAGAAGGTCTGTAAGAAACGCTAAGAAAAAAAATTTAAAATATCCTGCAACTGGCATAGTAAATTCTAGGAATAATTAAAGTGTCTGGTTATATTAATTAGCAAACAGAATAACAGTTTACAGTATTATTTTTTTAGACTTTTTACAGAAAATATTCTTTATATAAGAATATTAAATGAATAATACATTATTAAATTACCAGGTTGGAAGGTACCATGTTATTTTATAGTATTAGTGTAAAAATTACGTAACGTTTATAAGTTCTTAATAACTTGAGTGATTACGTCCGGCCGCCGAGAGAATGGGTTCTTGACACCTCTCAGTTTCATACTAACGAATATGTTTTATGCGAATTTGATCCTTATTACTACTAGAAATTGTCCAACTGACAGGAACGCATTCTCTCAACGGCCGGACTGTAGGTATTTCTCAACAGAGTGAATGATGTTCTGCATGCGTTCATTTTAGGTCGCGACATCGCCGAGTGAAGAAATCACGATTAAGGGCTCCAGCTGAGTCCAAAAGGTTTGGAACTTTTTTATATGGAAGCTGGCATAGTGACACCATCGCCATTTTGATTTTTCTGTAAACATTACCGAGGTATTTGGACGTAAAGATTTAGGTTGCAACTTCAAAGTAAAATCAGTACCTATTATGCCACTTCGGTTCTATGCCCTTTATGAGATACACCTGAAATATACCTTTGCTCATGTATATTATCAAAAAAAATGCATTTAGGTATAGTTTACAACTGCCTTTTACAAAACTCAACCAAAATATTCCCTACTTATTTAAAAATTCCTAAACCCATTCCAGTACCCACTTCATCCACAAAAAGTCCAACGAATTTTTCTCGTCAACCATTTGCCAAGAAAAAGACTCGGTCATAACACTCATCTTCAGTCTTTCGGCATGGCCCGAGTCCAATGAAACCATAATTAGGGCCGACTTACGTAATCCTCTCTAAATAACTGGCCCTCTCGATGGGGCGAGCTTCGACGGCGACTGACGGACAGACGGTAATAGACACGTAGTGGTATAGAGATTACACTGCTTTGGCGTATGGTTTTGCTTGTGTAACGTGGTCTTTTTTACTTTTTTACAGATTTCAAAAAAAGGTGGTGGGTTTTGTGTGTATGTATGCTACCTCTTATCTCTGGGATTTTTCAACCAAATTTGATGTTTTTTTTTTGGAATATACAATGTCGCCCATGGGCATGTGGCCGCCCGTATTTTTCTGAATATTCATGACAAATTATAAAAAAAAACTTAAAAAGGGGGTCACACTTTTTTTTTTTTTTTTTTTTTTTCAGTATCACGCTATGATTTTATTGACTTACACTTGTGTTTATTTTAGAAAAAATGTATTCTCCTCCGTTATTTTTTTCATAGTCGACCAATTCTAATAAAAAATATTAGTTAATCCGATAAAATAAGTCATCAGCATTTAGAAATAATAAACAGAATCCAAATCGAGCCAACAACATACTAGATACGGCAAACGCTACGATAATTTTCATGACTATTCAGAAAAATACGGGCGCACATGCCCATGGGCGACATTGTACATTACAAAAACAAAAAAAAAAACATCAAATTTGGTTGAAAAATCCCAGCAACATTGTATAAAATACAGGATTTAAGTTATAAATAGGTATAAGTACAATTTATGCCAGACTAATAATGACTACTACAAAAACAGAAAAAGAGAAAAAATATGTGGAATAGATATTCCAGTAACATTTATTAGCACGCGGTTTTGTAGTTTCTACAAATGTATGTTTCAATGTTTTTTACAACAGAAAAAAATCTTGTCAACAGGGTGTGAGTTGGTGTCACTTAAAATATATCATGATCATGATTTCAGCCGAAAGACGTCCACTGCTGAACATAGGCCTCCGCCAAGCACCGCCACTTCGTCCAATTCTGTGCTTCTCGCATCCAGCGGTTTCCTGCGGCTTTCACAAGGTCATCAAGGCCTTAAAATATATACATAGCATCAATCACATCATGGCTAGGAAAATTCTCATAATCATGAATGTAGATTACGTAATATGTTAGTTGAATGAAATAACTAACGCACTATGTTTATAACCATTCGGTTCACGAAATTCATTGGCAACGCTTACTGGCAGTAAACAAGAGTAGGTACATGATAAGACTAGCCACAGTGCCGGTGCATCTGCATTGCGTGTTTCGGGTTTAATAATGTATTGAGACATTACATGGCTAAATGTATAAGCTGATGTATTTTGTCATTGATATGATATGATATGATAGTTATGTGAGGCAGAGGGTGTGATAGTGAGGAATGTAGGTGTACTATCTACGAACATTATCCTTTTAATATACTTAACACAATATTGCTGATAAACAAATTAATATTGAAATCAATTAGCAGAAAAGAGCTAGTAGTATCTAGATAATGACGACACATCGAATACATTATATCCTCCTTTTTTAAGTTGATTAAAGACATGCATTTTTGTTAGCTAAAGTTTAAATGACAATTAATTTGTAAAGTAAAAACTTTTAACTAACTAATTAGTTAAAATTAAAACTAAAATCAGTAATGTATTTTGTGGAACAAACAGACAGATTCATTTGAATATAGCGGTTTATTTAGAACCACTTTCAAGTCTGGTCGCCATTTTTCTATCGCCCGTGACGTCATAATGATGATTTATGAGTTAGAACAGGCTCAGTTTAGAATGGATATTTGTGTCAATTTTAACAAACTGTATAGTAGACACCGTGAGTAAGAAAAGTTTTATGTCTCAATGAGTAATTGTACTGGCTGGAAGCGGTAGTAATTCGATGTCATAACATAATTATTATTCTGTAAGTCTATAGATCCAACTGAGATTGTGTGGTGATGTTTAGCGCATGGAGACCAATATATTACCTAAAACAGCTTTCTACTCAAAGCTCGCCCAAGAAAAACATGCACAGGGCGGTCAGTACCTGTGCTACAAAGACGTTTTCAAACGGCACCTTACGACTTGTGGCATGCTTGTTGATTAGTGGCAAAACTTGATCGAAACCGTGAAAGGTGGCGTGGAGGCGCACTTCAATCCACAAACCAACTGAATGCTTTGAATCATATCGTCCATGAAAACCTAGACAATAAGCGCCAAATACACAATAGTCACCAAATCCTTCATATACATATACAAACATTGATGCTGATCAGCTCTTCTGTACACGATGTGACCAGGTTTTCAAGACCGAATTTGGTTTTGCTAGTCATCAGAGCGCTGGGTCGCTGTCGCTGGATACGGTGAAGAGGACTATACCTATTAACCTATTATATAATCATTATAATCAAGCAAGTAGCCTCAGAAAGTCAAAAAGACCGTCTACTGTTTGTGTTTCGTAATACTCTGTCAATTTGTAGCTACAATTAAGTACCCAATGTGTAACATGTTTTGTATCTACACATGGCTATAATATTATTAATGACCGACCGAAGCTTCGTTTTCGGCCAAAAAATCATGATTCGGCCATAAACCAGCCGAAGCTTCCGCCGAGCAGAAGATCAGAAGTTTGTGCATTGTCGCGCGTCATTCGGCCTACTTCATAACGCTCGGCAATATCAGGTGAATCAATACAACAAGAAATACACACATTCTCTCCCAAGGTGTAAAAAAAAACAAAATTTCAGTGTACAGCGGAAATATTAATATTTTTTAATATCTAAATTATTTTTGTTTTCGGCTTCGTTTTCGGCGAAAATAAGACTAAAACCGAAGCTTCTTCTTCGTTTTCGTATTCGGCTGAAAATACATTTTCGGTCGGACACTAATTATGGAACAAAGATTCAGGCTGACTGAACGTTTACTAAATAATTTAGGCTCATCGGTTAGCAGTTATGACGTGCTAGAGCAATTTAACCTTTATTGTCATCCTACATCAATTCAACCGGTCACGAACCCACTTCGCTGCGTTCCATATTCAATTGCCCATCAACCAATTACCACTTGTCCAATATCTGTATCGAATCAAACCATCCGATTTCTATGAAAAATATACTAACGTGCTATATTCCTAGCATGTACATTATAGGTATATATGCTTCAATGAACCGATATCGAGTGGCGAGTGCTCGCAGTGCGAATTGACACTCGAATACAATTTCTACGTTTTCCTTTGACTTGGAGTTTCTTTTTTCATTTCTTACATTTTTGCTGTTAGCAACATTATAGAAAATAAAAGTAAGTTCATAATATAGACTATAAGAATGAGTAAAGCACTGTTTTAGGAAAATAAACATTATTATTATTATTATATCTACAGAAATCACCAAATCAACGGTCTGCACAATCTCTGGGTCGAAATCGCTTGAAATCATGGGTGAATATTGATTTAAATAATTATTATTTTGTAAACCCATTCTTGTTACGATCGCGAATCATATTTTAATCAACATTTGAAAATTTGAAAATTTGAATTTAGAACCAATTCAACTACTTAGCAGCCGTAACCGTTCAAGCAATTCCACGCTCAAAATATCCTTGTATAAGTACAGTGCGCCAAGTAGCATAAGTAGTAAGGCGTGCATTAAGCGACCGTCGAATTAGGTCACCCGAGGAACCCCTAGGACATTAGTGATCACCAAGTGGCTGTAAGCAGGGGTCTGTTGTTTAACGGCTTTGTGTCGTTAGGGTCGTATTTAGAAATGAAGAGGTATTTTCTACCCCTTCTTTGAATGTAAGTAAAAATATATTTTTTGTATAGCATATTTTAATTTTGATTACCATGCGTTCCCACCATAGTGGACCAAATTATAACTTTTTTTATTGAAACTATAGAAACGAGTGAAATGATGACCGCTGAGATGAAGAAAAAATATAAAGGTGGATATAGCATTTGGGCAGGTTGTTACAACGAACGCAAGGTAGAAAGAAACGTTACTGTATTGCAGTGGTTCACAAAGTTGACTGAACCGCAACCTACGTAACAAAATCTTTCAAATTCGGGACTTACTTCTTGGCTGTCACGGTAAAAAGGGGGCATACTTTAATATTAATTATAACATAACCAAAAACTAATTTTTCAAGGCCCATCCAATATTCGGTCGCGACCCATAGTTTGGGATCCACTGGTCTAGTGTATAGACCTTAAAAGATACCTACAATATTATTTTTCAATTGAATTTTCATCAGTCTTTTCTGAATTTTAGAGCAGATAACAATATATGTAAGTGCATATAGAAACGTCAAAACATAAAATAATGGTCTCAGGCAAGATACTTCATCGATCGTAAAATGTAAATCTAAACTAACTCAGCTTATAAACACAAAACTATATCAAAATCTACTTACATCACTTTGTACGTCACGAAACTTTGCCCAAACAGTTCTCATAAACATTTGCATAAACTATCATAATAGCGCTTTAATACGTCAATATTTTATCATAACAAGTACATGTTTAAAGCTATAGTAACTTTTTTTATCTGTAAAGTTAATAAACGTGTGTGGAGTTTGGGAGGAGAAAATAGAAATAAACTTAAGTACATATATACCAAGTATCTTAAAATCCGCCGTTTTGAGGGAAAATTATTGCTATATACCTGTAATAATCCATTCTCTGTTACCTTTTCACGCATCACTGAACTGATCGTTATGAAATTTGTCTGACAGGTACCTGGACAAGGGCCTTCGCTTTTCATCCTGGATATTTGTATTTTTTTCAAATAAAATTTAAGCAGACGAAGGCGCTGCCTACAGATAGGTACTAACAATCAGCAAACGCACTTTTTCAAAACCGTTTAATGTAGTTTCGAAATTACGTGTAAGGTCAAAAATGTTTTCAGAGATTCTTTATTTGTACCATACCATACCATAGGCACTTAATATGAGAAGTCAGGATTGAATTTGACGTAATAATTTAAGACAATGCCACAATAACTCAACTATAGGTACTCAGTACACGGTAACTGGGCCCTTAATTTCATATTACATCCAATTCTATGCCAACAAAATTTGATCCTAATTAATATCGCGGATCGCATTGCAAACATGCGTTACCTTGGCAACAAATATTCCGATCCCTCTAACAAATGCAATCAATTCTACCTCATACAAGTAGTTACGGCAACAAGTTATAAATAGCAATGTATTAGTAAACAAACCGTTATTGGGGCAAGCCGCAACTCCGGCCGCCCCCATCAGAAAGAGATTTTGTTAGTGATATCATCATTAGAAGTGAATTTGAGTTGTATGAGTTATTGTACTGAGAGTTGAGTAGTTTTTATGTGTGTGCACTGCCCTGTTACTCTCGTGGTCGCAAGCGCAACTGCTGAACGTGGGGTCCGGGTTTCGATTCCCAGCATGCGTAGCATGACTACCATAGAAACGGGTTTTGTCGGCCAAAGTATTAGTGGGTTTTACCGGAATTCCTTAGTAACAGCCCGGAGTTTGGAAGTTGGCGGTGTGATAACCCTAACCTCGAAAAGCACGTTAACCCGTTGGTCCTGCGTCTGATCTCTCTCTGGTCGTGTCGGATTGCCGTCCCATCAGACTATGAGAGTGAAGGAAGAGTGAGTGCACCTGCGTCTGCGCACACACTTGTATACTGTAATATCTCCCGCGCCTAAGGCTAGTCTCCGTTAAGATTGGCCACCATGGCCGATACGGTTCTGGTGGAGGACTAATATGTGCCATTGCAATTAATTTTTTTGGGTGCAATTTAAATTAATGTAGTTCTTGCTTAATAAACAATGACAGTGGTAAAGGCAAAGTGCTCATAACATAATTACAAAACAAGTTTATCTGCACAAAATGGGGTACCTATAATAAAAACTGAATGCTCTTTCATTTTTAACCGACTTCATCTAGTCAAAGAAATGAGATGGTAATTGAATAGGTATAATTCACCTTTGTAGGTACTCAAAATTATAATTATGTCATATATGTATCTACTTTAATGAGTAGACATAAAAAAAAGATCCTCGATAAGGCAGTTGAAATTGATGATCATATCAAATATGTAACCTCCCAGAAATAAGTACCTAAACTACTTTCTTGCGTGGCTTATGGAAATGTCATAAAAACAGTAAAATTGTTTAAATGGACTTTTCGACTGTATTTAAGTACAGACAGCTTGTAGCATACTACTGTACTATAAAGGCTTGTGCAGACCAGCGCGACTTGTCGCGCGACGCGACACGAACAATACAATTTCTAAGAAAACTTCACAGTATAACAATAACCGGTGTCGCGTCGCGCGACAAGTCGCGCTGGTCTGCACAAGCCTTAACCAGTTATAATCCGATTCTTATAACTGTCCGCCTGTCAACGTCAAAATATTACAGTATTTGGTTGAAATAATACCAATAAATATCAACATAACGAATAACAAGACAGAACTGTGGAGACGACACGAGTAGGAGACGACACGAGTAGTCTAGACCATAGAGACTTAAATACTAACAACCTACGACTTTGACAGCTCCAAGCGCACAATTATAAAATTCGAGTAATAGTTTAACATGTATGGTTACTATGGTAATGCCATCCTGCTCGAAGCAACGGCCAAATTAGAGATTTTAACCACCCTAATGTAATTATGTTTTTCTAGTTCATTTGACGTAACCTACAAGTCCAGAAAAGAGTATAACCGTGAGAGAGAGAGAACTGTCCCTAGATTCTTGGTTCTTGATCACTCCGCCATTATGACTGATTGGTAGTTACCTAACTAGGAATTAATGCGAATTGAGGCCGATTGCTATCAAGGGAATAGGTTACTAATGTATTAGGTAATATAACCATAGGTCTGTATATGTATCCTAAACATTTACCGTCCGTACATTTTGTAGGTTATATTCGCACTAGTAACGTAATGCAACTAATTCCCCGTAACAAGACTAGCGCTAGATTGTAAGCAATTCCAATTCCATTAAACATTCCGAGGTATCTGCAAATACAAAGCTACTGCAATAGAGCCGCGCGGCGTACGGCGTTACAAACTCGGAATAAACGTGCACCTCTAGTCTGTACGTCAGTCACGCGCGCTGAAATGCAAACTAAGACACCTGCGTTTCCCCTCTCTAATCAAAACTGTCAACACTAGAAACAATCCTTCAGATTCGCTCGGCTCCAATTTACACAAATATCAGCCGCATCGCAAAGCTCATTCCGGATTTCGCGACGCATCCCATTAACAGAAACATCTAATTTTGAAGTTTGTTGGTACGAAACGAACAAACAAGCCCGCACCTCATTAAGCCGTGTTTATTTTTGCATTATACAAATATAAGCTGTTTATAGTCAAACTTACGTCTTTGATGTCGTCTCACACGAGACAGAGTTGGAGTTTTCGGTGGTTTGGTTTTAACGCTCCTGTAGCAGCTGTATAGAGGTTCTTCTTTGCTTGTTTTTTGCTTGAGCATTGGAAGTTTGAAGTTGGAGAACATTTCAGTAAGCACATCACTCACACACTTAAAAAAAAACACAATCACTGTCACGTAAGTGAGGATTCCATTTTTGAATATTGATCGTGGAATACACGTTTGCTAGAAGCGTGCGTTCCCGCGTCGGCTTCTAAATATTGTGACTTGTTGTTTTCTGAGCACGCGGGTAGTTTATATTTAGATCGCACGCGTCTGGTGTCGGCGCTGGGCGTCCGTTATACATATACATACGTTTTTAATAAATAAAACTCGATACAAATATTACCGGCAATAAAGTATTATAAATAGTTTGTTCGTCTTTTATCTTGATTTAATGGATGGTTCTTGTGCACGTGTGTGGTTGGTCTTGTTCGGTAGACAGATGTTTGTTTGTTATTAATGGTTTGTATCAATCTGTGATGTACCGTACTTATGACGTAAGGTGCATAGTTTGCGGACAGATTTTTGTTCTCTGTGACATACTGACATTAAAAATGACATTTGCTTAACGACTCGACAGATGGCAGACTTAACGTTGAAGCGATTAAGATCAACAGAGATGCTGGTTAAATCATTATAGTTCAATTGTTCCTGATCTGTCCATGATTTAAATGTTTATTTATGTACAGATATAAAAATACAAACAAAAAAGTGAATCATAGTTCAGACAGAAATGAACAGGCTGTCTCTTCTCGCATTTGTCATACATTTCTAGGAAACCGTCGCGACGTTTGACTGAAAATCGTCTAGGCATATCTCCATTTACTCCAGATGTCCCTAAGTGATGACTGTCAAGACATTAGGAGTTATTACTTAGAAATAACAAAATAATTTATATGACAAATAACTACTCTAAAATTGGTGTTATTAAGCAGATGTTCAATAATAATGGCTTCGCAATATCGAGGAACTACTGAGTCAAAGTAATTGGAATTAGTCATGACATTTTTGTTGTAAGTACCTAATTCTTAGATTATATTTACGCAATTTAAGAACTTAGACATAAAATAATAATAATAATATGTACAAGTATATAAAAAATGAGGGAAAATAATCATAGAGTATCAGAAAATTTGCCCACAGGAAGTCCCCAAAAGGCTGGCAGCATTGCCACGTTGTATGGCAATGCTGATTTTTTGGCCAAAAAATAGGCTAGCCCTCTGGTCACGTGAAGATTCGACCAACCGCTTGGCGATACCTCGAAAGACTAAGTGGGCACTCAGGCCCCATGGCCCTAGTGTTTCAACCACAAATGGCTCGAACATATAAGCTATGCCACCCAAAAGTAAATTGTCAACAAAAAGGAATCTTTTCTAGCCCATTTGTGCCTGGAATTGTAATGTATTTCCTTCCAAACGGTAAGTGAGGCTAAAAACTAATAACCTAATTTTGTTTTAATTACTTGGCCGTTCAGTAGTAGGATAAAAATTAAAAAAAACCGATAATTAATTCAATACTTTGTCCATATATTGGAATCAGTTAGATCAAAGTAAGGTTTATTGGCAGTGTTTATTCTGATATTTTCCTCTAGTAACTCGAGAAGTATTCGGGCGATAGCACTAATAAAATATCACGATATTTGAGGTAGTATCTTGATCTGTTCTGTTAATAGGGATGGGTATTTTTGGGAATTGATCTTGTATTGTTTTAGTAAAAGTATATGGAATTAAGTAGATAAGTTATACGTAAAGTGTAGATTGGGATGTGCCTTTATTGGATTATTATCAAGATGTTTAAAAAATTTGGGAGACTATATTGATTTAAATTATGTTTTTGGTAAACAATTTTTTTTTAGTCTGCTATATTTTTTTTATTGATTCTACAAACTAGGTTATGAAAATTATAAACCTGTAATTTAATCATATTTTAAACAATTCGCAAACGAGAAGAGTACACAAATCTATATTCTGTTTTTTTTTACCTACACTATTATCAAACTCAAACTCAAAGCATTTATTTCAATTAAACCATTTACAAATGTACATTTGCACTTTTGAATTGTCATATAGTCGGTTAGTCAGAAAGTTGAAGCTAGTTGCCCATTCCAAAACGTAGATCTTTATGGAGAAGAACGGGCAAGAAACTCCAAGGACACTCTTTAGAATAGAGAAAATTACTAAATCCTGGGTACCTACATTATTCTTGTTGCTTCTGTATGTGAGAACAATGTACAAAAAATAATCAAACAATTCAAAATATAAGATTAAAAATAAGCCCTGGCAAATAAGAGATGACCAGTCACAACAGAAGGCGGTTCACGAACATGACGCGTGGATCAGCACGATCCAGCTCAACCATTTTGTAGGGAACCGAATGATCCAACACACTCGCCACTATCAGCGAGACATTTAAGTGAGCATGACATACTCTCAACTGCCATGCTCTTTTAAGTCAACATACATCTTATTAACATAATAAACTATCTATATCGTTCATTACTGAGAAAAAAACATTGTGAGCTATGAGAAAGATCACGAGATTAAAACCATCAGCCCATAATTTACAAATAACCGACCTATCCAACACCTATTTTCAAATCCACTATACAATAAAAAAAGACGAAAACAAGTGACGAAATGCTAACACTCTTACATAAAATATTTTACTCTAGCTTTTGCCTGCGGCTTCGCCCGTGTGGATGTCGGAACATATCCCACGGGAACATACTACTGGGATTTAAAGTACCCTATATGTTTATGTAGGTTATAAACTATCTGTGTGCCAAATTTCATCCAAATCCGGTCAGCCGTTTTCGCACCAATCCGGAACATACATCCAAACAAACGGAAAAATATCTAAAATCTGTATTTTCGGCATCAGACTCGTTGACTAGGTGACCTCGTAGATATTACTTTTTTTTCAAAAATATTCAATGTACAGTTTTGAGTTCGTTACTATTTTATTATATTTTATGTACCTTTAGATAGATATAGAAGATGAGTAGGTACCTAAACACCACTTTGGCACAAAAGACTACAGAGTCAAATGTTGACTCAATGTCATCTAATAGAGGATGATGCCAACGGTCGCGTCATTTAGAAAAACACACTGAAAATAATCAGTGGCGGTCTACACCGGAAACCAGCCATCTTGGATTTACGTCAACGGATAAAATTATGTTTTTTTTTGGTAAGTGGGTTAATTTTTGTTATGAGATGGTGGTATGAAATTTTGTAGTTACTTCTAGTACTGAGACTAATCTAGCATTTAGATGAGGAGTAGCAATCTGCTCCTTATCTTAATGCTAGATTAGTTTCAGTTTGAGATCCTGCCGGCATATCTTTCCATCGCCTCACTCATCATCATTACAATCATCTGGCTAGCCTTTCCCCAACTACGTTGAGGTCGGCTTCCAGTCTAACAGGAAGCAGCTGAATACCGGGCTCCTGACGACTGCCGTAGCGGTCCGAACGACTGTCAAAGATATGAATGCCAGCTGGGACCAACGGCTGAACGTGCTATCCAAGCCACGGAAGAGTCTCACTCTCCGTCCGCAAATTAACATTATGAAATGTGTTACATACTTTTTCAGGCAAGCTGGAGGTAAGATCTCCGGCTACATAATTATGTACTAATTTGTTATAATGCATTCAAATCTTGAACGTTTAACATTCGTAAGAAATTTATATCTTAGCTTTTGAAAAATGCTGGTTTTCGTGCCAGAATACTGAAAAAGTACCTAGTTGTTGACGGAAATGTAATATTATATAAAACAATGTTTTTTTTTAATCGTCCATGACGTAATGACTTGTACAATAATTTGGCACAAATGCCGCAATGGTGGTCAGTCGGTCACCATTGTTGGCCATCTACTGTAAACATACGATAAAAATATTGCCGGCGTAGCCGCAGGTTTTGTAGAGTAATTTATACTGACTAATATTAATGTTGACGTGAACGAACAAAACATGGTGAACACGAACATCAGACACGCACCATTTGGTTTGTACGTAAATTAGCGAAGCGAACACGAACACAGTTCGACTTGTGCTCGCGCTCAACCGCTCCGCTCTCTCTAGTCATCATAAATTCGAAATTGGATTGCCACGAACATTTTTGACGAACACTGTTTGATGTTCGTGTGACCACTGAAAATCAGCGCTGTGCTGTGGGAGAAAGAAAAATTTACGAAGGAAATAAGCACTGAGATGTATGTAAAGAAATGACGGTCTACGTCGACCTCGCGTACAATATACAGTCCTACCAACTTATCTGTGAACTGAAAGAGGACGGCACCGTCGATTCAGTGTTGCTAATTAATATAAGGTGCCCAAAATTGAGTAAGTTTTCAAGAAGGAAGTTTCACATTAGACATAATCATTTAATAAGAATTACAGTTTTTACAAATTAAAAACATAAAAATAATAAAATAAATAAAAAGAATTTGATAATTTACAGTTACGTAGGTACGCTAACAGTTTAGTCTCTCAGCAATAAACAATGGCTTTATCTAAAAAGTAATCCAATGAAGTGGAAATTCAGCAGATAAAATGTTCCACGGGTACAACAATGTACAACTTTCATTTAATGCGAAGTTAAGTAGGTACCTACCATGCAAGAGGTATCTGGATGTCTAGCATTTAGTTACGACCGTACCTAACCCCTAACACCAGATTTGACTAATTATAATTAGCAGTGGTACCTAGTGGTAGTGTAGTGTAATAAAAAAAAACTAATTGCTTTAAAATAATTTATTGAAAACCAGGTTACAGTAATTGTGATCTTTCGATGAACATACACAACTTCATCCTGGTTGTGAGGCCATACTCCGCTTATTTCCGTACCACTATCATCATTATCGCTTTCGGTTTCAGTGTCTCTTACCACTTCTATAATAAAAGGTTTATCTAAATACAAATCATGTTTTAAGTATTCTCCTTCTAACCTGCGAACATGTTTACAATGCTGTGCCCACTCATGAACTGTAATAGTGTCAAAAGCTTCTCTAACTAGGCGGGGAATTTCAGCATTTTTGTGCTTAATATTTACATCTGTATGTTTTCTTTTCATTGTGCTCCATATGAGTTCAATGGGATTGAGATCACAGTGATAAGGTGGTAAACACAAGCATTTGTGTCTATTGTCTTCTAAAAAAAAAACAATCTCATATACATCAATTTTATTTTGGCCCAACCATAATTGCATATCTTTTTTTAACGAATTCGTATTTGGGACTTTATTCACACAAATACGGTGATAACGAGCATTATCCATCACTATTATGGATGGCTCTCGTAAATTAGGCACAAGTTTTTCAATAACCCACTATTTAAAGTTGGTACTATTCATCTCGTCATGATAATCACCACTTTTTGTGTTTGATTTAAACACATGTAGTGCATTTGTAACAAATCCTGTATCTCCTCCCGCATGAACAATAATATATCTTTGCCCTTTCGATACAGGCTCCAATACTCCGTCTTCACCCTCTCCTTGCCAACATTTACCCGATGTATGCGAAGAGTGAATATAGGTCTCATCTAAATAAATAATGGGCCAGGGCTGGGGAGATGTATTATTTTTATCCACTGCATGCAAGTACTTAGCTCTCCAAGCTGATATTTCATTACGCTCCATTGGATCAAGATTTGAATATTTGGATCTTCCGATTGGATTGAGATTTTTTTAAACGAAATCCCACCTTGTGAAGCAGCTTTCGCAGACTCTCTCGCTGTCTTGTGTAATTTTTATTTGTCGTTAAGACTTAAATTCTATAAAAATAATAAAATTCATGTACTTTCCTCCGTATAACTCCCATGTCAAAATCATCAACATGCAAAAATCCACTTTTACGTTTTCTCTCCTTGCCTGGTGTCCGAATTTTTGTCAGTTTCTTCTGCTGCGTGCCCTTCCTTAACTATATTTGAAATTAGTCCTTGACTCACACCTGAAATATAAGATAATAAAATAAATGTTAGTAGAAATTTGAAATCTGGCAGGTTAGTTGGCTCACTCACTTAGCAGGTTACCTAACAGATGTACGTTACCGTTACGCTAACCTGCAGCAAGAATAGAAACGAATATTTCGTGGACTTAAATAATTAGTTAAGTATTGGGTAATTTATAACAAGAAAGTTGAAAACACTAACCTGTCGCTGCCGAAATTCGTTTGTATATTTGATTAAATGGAATAATCGGAGACCCCGCCCGAGCTTCTTCTTCAAAAAAGGTTTTAATCTTTAGAATAATGTTTCGAGCATCACTTTTAATAGCTTTTGGCATATTTAACTTTATAAATTCAGCAATATCACGACAAAACAACCAGAGAACCCGAATGTAGTAGACACTGACAATCGAATGACATTTCAACATGACGGCCGTAGTTCAAATAGTGTAATTAAAAGAAAGCCAAAATGAACGGAAGGTGCTTAGATTCTAACAAAGAATGCGTTCATAATTGTTATAGCATGAATTCAAGCTAGTAGAATTATATAAGCAAATATTGACAACAAGTTACAAGCCAAGTTTGTAAGCATTCAAGCAATAATAATCTCTGCTGGACCGTTAGCAGAATCTGTCCGTATCGGCGGAGGTTAAGATACTAATAGTAGTGCATGGCAACTGAGAGTTCAATAGATAGAGCTGTGCTGAAATAGTTGATTTGGAAGTCGATATTATAGTGCACTGTTTTAGTTGAGTCATAGCTGTTTAGCTGTTACCTACATTTATTGCGATTTACCAGTCAAGCTTTTCATTTTAATTAGAATTCTCGGATTGTATATAAATGCTCTAATCGTTGAGCTCAGCAGCATGCATGTCGGCTGTCACGTAGACAATATTTGTGTAAATAATCTGAGTTATGCAGACGACATGGTGCTCCTGAGCCCAACGATCGGTGGAATTAGGAACTTAGTTAATGTGTGTGAGACGTACGCGGCTAGTCATGGCCTCAAATATAATGTCACAAAAAGTGAGCTCATGGTATTTAAAGCAGGTACCAAGTCACCGGATCAGGTTCCTCCCGTGACTTTGAACGGAAGACCCATGAAAGTGGTCACCTGTTTTAAATACTTTGGGCACAAAGTCACTGATCTCCTACGTGATGATGAGGACATAGACAGGGAGCGTTGGGCGCTGTCTATCAGAGCGAACATGATAGCCCACAAGTTTAAACGTTGTAATGCTCAAGTGAAAATAACATTGTTCAGAGCGCACTGTTCCTCACTATACACGTGCTGCTTGTGGGCTCATTATACGCGAAGATCATTCAGCACCCTGCGCGTCCAATATAACAATGCGTTCAGGGCGTTGTTGGGGCTGCCGCGCTGGTGCAGTGCGTCGGGCATGTTCGCGGACGCACACGTTGACGGCTTCCACGCCGTGCTCCGCAAGCGGTGTGCCGCGGCGCTCGGCAGGTTGCGCGCCAACAGCATCCTGGCTGTTATTGCGGATAGGCTGGACACGCGTTACGTCCAGCACTGGGTTAAAACCCACATTAGAAAATAAGTATTTATAATGTTTTTAACTACTAACACTAGTTTCATAAGTTTTACTGTACTAACATTCTATGGACTTTTAAGTCTGAATTAAAAAGTTTTTTTTTATTTTTTTTATACAATTAACTTACGATATTTGTTAAGTTTCTACTAACCTATGGCATAGTTCTGACTTCTGTCCTAAGAAGAGTCATAAAACCACTAACAGTAATTATAATAATGACAGCCAATGGCTTAATAGTCAAGACAAAAAAACCTCGACCTAAGGAGCCTCGCGTCGGGCTGCTGGATCAAGGGCTTAATTCAGAAAGCAGTTCTTCTGGACACTATTCGTATTGTTAGGATAGGAGGTTCCTCTCTCTGAAACCCTGACCGCCAATAACTTCAACCCTGTTCCTGATAAAAATGCACTCCTATTTTTAATATTTTTATATCAAAAATATGACTTTATCTGTATACCAATGAAATAAAGAAGATATTAATAATTATGTACGCTTAGTTAAAACAGTTTTATCACAACATTTAAATCGACTAAACCCAGCTCAACTTCTGACTGAAACTCGACTACGCCTCCCTACCTACCTTACATCAATGCCCCCCTCGATAATAGTCCTGCAGGGACTAAGAATGGACTCATGAACGTGTGGCAGGTTTAATTACACACTTAACGAGGCCGATGTTGTGTCGTTAAGGCCATGTTTAGTCCAGGTGGTAGTTGACAGGTAGAAAATGGAGTAACTTTAGTTATTTGCGCTTACGATGTGTATTTGTTTTCTGGTCGTACGGGTTTTTGGATATTTTGTGGCATGACCTTAAAGTTTATAGGGTTAGGTTTAAGTAAATGAATGTGGATAAGTGTTGAGTAGTGTGATTTGGATTATTGTGGTTGTGGAAGAGTTTTGGGTTCCTGTGTGGTAATGCAAAGGTTGGTGTAATTATTTAGGGTAATGTTCTAAATTAGAAAGGTTTATAAATAGTAGGTACTTTTTACTTTTGACGCAAATCATTGATTTATTTCTGTTTTAGTTACATTACATGGGCTAGCATGATTCATCATAAAAGAGCTCAAATTGAATTTAAGAAATTTTTCATAGAGCAAGATAATAATATATGTAGTTTTTTAATGAGATTTTAATTAGGTACACCAAAGCTTAGAAAATTAATCAGAACTAAATCATAAAATTAACACAATCACTCTAAATTCGACAAACAATGCTTCGAAATACGAGTCCCACAATCACAAAGCGGTCACTAACGTATGAAAATCCAAATTAGTTCCAACATACACATTCAAATAATCCACTGACACTGGTAAAATTAATTTCAAAAGTCTACTGCCTGCGAGTTAGTGTTGTACCAACGTAAATCACTAAACTAAACTCAGTCAGACAAGTTAAATTAAGTTTTAAGAAACTTATTACCCACCTAGGAAGCGTATCGTCCTCGTATGGCGACCTCTTAGAGCAAGGAGACGCCTCGGCGACCGCTGCTGGAGGCGGTATTGCCAACTTTCCATTTACTTGCAAAATCAGCCTTTATTATTCCCATTGCTGGGCCACCGGCCTCCTATCAGTGAGAGGGAGTGGGCCGTAATCCACCCACACGGGCCCAGTGCGGGTTGGTAGATGTCACATGTCTACGAATTTTTTGGTTGATTCTAGAACCAAAAAGACTAGACACAAACATTGTGAGGAAACCGGCATGTACTAGAATCTAGGACATGCCGGTTTCCTCACAATGTTTTCCGTCACCATTTTGAGATCAGTGATGAAATAATTTACACAAAGTAAAGTACTTGTCTGGGTTCGAACCTACGCCCTACAGATTGTAAGTGGCGGCCGTTACCACTGGGCCACCATAGCTCACGACAAAAATGACGTATGGCGGCCATGACCAGTCTTGCATTAGGCAGAGGTATACTCACCTGGATTCTCGTTATCTACGCTCCCTGTATTCTCTTTGTTATGTGAGATGTCTTACCTGTAACAAAAAATATATAAAAATGAGAAAGAAAAAGAAAGAAAGAAAAATATTTTATTTGGTACACGCACAGGAAATACAAATAATAAATATTAATAATTAAAAAAAAAAACAAACAAAAAGGAGCATTTGAAAACTAACAAAATAATAACGACCTGTGCGAGGTCAAAAAGGCTCCTATCTCAGCATAATGCGGCGATATTCAAAAAAAAATATACCGCAGCACTGGTATTCTGATAGGACCCGCTGTGATGCCGCGCACACCTACGGATTTAGATAAATCCCACTAGGGAAAAATATATAAATCTACCTAATTCATAGTGGGCAAAAGGATAAATAAACGTGTGAAATTAATAAAACAATCACGGAAAATTATGCAAGAACTTATTATCTCCAGCATTACGTAAGTAAATAACGGAATGCTAATTTATTTACCTTAAAGAGTAAAACTTAATTAAACTTGCAATACGGGATGCTTTGTTTACAGTGACATCGTTATAATTAGAGTAAGTTTCTTACGATGCAAGACTAAATTCGATAGCATTGCACATGCACATAAATTCAGGCAAATTAATTGTTTATCCAATTGGCTACAACCTGAAATAAATTGTCCTTATAATTAAATCACAACTGTTATTCTTTGACAGTTGTATCAAATAGCTTTAACACGGAAAATTGTCGTAGTGTGTCAATTTCATAAACGACTAATTTCCCTGATCGTAACGGATGGATAACAGTTTCATACCCTTGATGTAGAATGGCGGCATGAAAGTTTAGTTCTACGGATGGATAGTTTTTATCGTGAGTATCTTGTTGAGTTTACTATGCAACACGGGATTTTTGCTCAAAAAAAAGATAGTCGACTTCGTCATTGCTGGAGGTACTACTTTTGAAAAAATAACCCCGTAAATTGATACTTCACTAAAGTCGAAACTATCTAACTCTCACATAGATCAATAAAACTTATCGGTTTATGACGTGCATGTGACATCCGTTCTGCGTAGTGTGGTCCCCCAGCTAGATCGACCGATAACCTTAGAAAGGTGGCTGGTACAGACTGGATGTGGAAGGTGGACAGGGCGTTGTGGCGCAGCCTGGAAGAGGCCTATGTCCAGCTGAGTTGATTGAACTGACATCTAGCCTAAGGGCTCAGACTAAATAAACCTAAGGGTGGTAAAACAATTTTATTACGAAGTCAACGATACCTCGAATTGTTATTTCAATAACAACACCCAACTTTAATGACTCCAAAGTTTCGTCATTCGGTCTTCTATTTCGAGAACCAGGATTAATTATATAGATAGATAAAGAAACACCATTCGGATCCTTTTAATCTTTGAAGCAGACTCGCTAAGTTCACCGCTAGTACTGCCCGTGTATTTCATCTAGCTTCAGTAATCCCTTATTGGAGCCAGACGATAAATAGGATTGATAGAGTTTAGGAGTGCTTAAGCAAACTCTGTCTTGGTTCAGTCTCAATACTTTTCTTATAGGTCTGGGTAAATTAATGGGGAATTCTTATTGAAAGTATTTATTGAGTCTTGAATTTATTCTCTGTTTAAAATCTATAAATATGGAGAAAAGGTTATCATTGTGAGGTATTTCACTACAGAGCACTGATTTCAACAGCACTTGTCCGAACCGCACCTGAGCACTTCCACTAACCGCACTGAAACAAAATTTTGACAAGTGCAGTTCGGTGGAACAGTTTATCAATATTATTTAATTAGCATTCACTAACATTGCACCCGTTTTCCTTAGTCAACTAGGTATTTTCAAAATGACCTTGTATTTTTTCTTTATTTTTATGTTAGATACATAAGTGACCAGTAACCTTACTTTGTTTAACAGAAAAGTACACAATAAGTAATTATCAGCCACATTGTAGATTATTTTAGTCTTCGGATTTGTAGAACTTCCACAGGTTGGTAGGTGTGTATAAAACTCATAAACTTTGCTATATTGTACTGAAATATATTAAAGGGATCATTTGAAATGCGGATACATTGTTGTTAATGGTTTTATTTATGTTTACGATGTTCTAAGATGGAGATTTACATATTTTAAGATCTAAGGCACATGTGAAGAGTATGTACTTTTAACGATGTTACATATTGAAAAAACAATACCATTCAATTAATCAATCAATCTGCCTAGCCTTTTCCCAACTAAGGTGGGTCGGGTTCCAGTCTTACCGGATGCATCTGATTATCAGTATTTCACATGGAGCGACTGCCTATCTGACTTCCACAACTCATTTACCAGTCGTTGTTTGTTAAGCTTGGTGAGTATAGTTGCCTAACTTGTAGCAATATACTTCAACTGAATGAGACAAACTTCAAATCTTGTATAAAACGCACACTATGCAGGCAGGCATATTATAAGTTGGGGGATTACATCGCTGATAAAAATGCTTGGCCCAATGCTGGTCCTGCTCCACAACCACAACTATTTCATTTACATTTGAAAATACTGTTGGAGCTGCTGAAGAGTTTAAGACCATCTTTGCATTGTATAAAATCAATTTCCTTTGTATTATATAATTTCAGAGCACAGGTGTGAGTACTATGTACTAAAGAGCTAACATTTACCGGGTAATACTCGGACGTCTTTTATTGACTTGAATGTGCCCTGGCGGATGTGTGTATGTCATGGTCACTCAGATGTCTCGTTGATGGTGGCGCGTGTGTTGGATCATTTAGCTCCCTTCAAAATTGTTGAGCTGAATGGTGCTAATCCATCCAATCCGTCATGTTCGTGAACGGGCGCCGTCAGTTGGGACTGGTCAACTCTTAGCTGCCTTGGCTGATTTAAGTTTTTGAATTGTTCTTTGTTTTATCTTTTTATTGCGGACGCTTCTAACGTGCACGTCTTTTTACATTGTTCTCACATGAATGATGTAACCAATATTTTGTAACAATTTATTTAAAAGAGTGTCCGTGGAGTTTCTTGTCCGTTCTTCTCCATAATTATGTACCTACTACGCTTTGGAATGGGCAACTAGCTTCATATTTCTGACTGACCGATTCCTTGACAATTCAAATGTGCCTGTAAATGGTTTAATTGAAATTCAAACTCAAACTCAGAGCATTGAGTTTGAGAATGAAGAAGCGTAGTATTGATAGAAAAAAGCGCAGCAATTAAAACGCAATTATCCAAACAGTGAATTCTTAATTACCAATGATCACTGGATAATGAAATAGTATTACTGTGGTGATAAGTGCAGTGATAGCCTAGTAGCGTGACCGTCGGACTGCCAAGTCAAAGGTCTCGAGTTCGAACCCAAGACACGCCCCTCTGACTTTTCAGATTCATGTGCGTAGGTATTGTATAATTTATCACTTGCTTCAATATCGGTGAAGGAAAACATCGTGAGGAAACCGGCATGCCTGACAGATATTTCTCGACGACATGTGAAGCCAAATCAGAGGCCCAAGGGCTGTATAAAAACTCTGACACCGTCGGCTAACCTTAACTACCTACACGAAAAAAGAAAAAAATGACCGTGGTGATTATTACAAGGAATTAATGACCTATAATAATGTTTATTTTGATGCTTATATTATGATTAGCTATTACCTGCGGCTTCGCCAGCGTGGATGTCGGAGAATATTCCACTGGAACGTACTACTGTATACACTACTATCTGTTTACCGAATTGTATCCAAATCCGTTCAGCCGTTTTTCCGTGATTTTAATTTTTTCACTCAAACTCATGAAAAAAAAAGTGAAAAGTCATATTTCAACCGAACGAGGTTGAAATATGACTTTTCACTTTTTTTATAAAATAAGTTAAAGTAATACTCGCGGTAGAAATTCGAGTAAGTTACATGAATATATTCCATTCAAAAAGATTCGAAATAAAAAATATGCTTCGAAAAGGCAATGAAGCAGAATGTAAGAGAATCTTATATGAAAAGTTTTACTTTTTATGTGGAGATTTTATAGACGACTATGATATGAAAATTATTTAAATGTATTCTAGTATTTATTGAAGATGTATTTTGATATTGATATTAGTTTTAAGAAATATTATAATGGAATATCATTGGATTTTGTGTTTAGTCAATTCAATGCTGTGAAGTTTAATAATATATTCTAGACAATATTGTTATCGATGTTTATAGTCTGTTAAACTTATTGTTATTTTATGAATAGATGTTTCTTTGGTATACTTAGTAGTATCGAGTATTTTGAGTATTTGACATATGAAATCTAAAAGAATCACCGTACCTACCTATTCGTTCTATAGCAATCGCTTTTATAATCAATCTTTATAAATCAAATGTCATAATTTTTACTAATCTTTTTAGGGTTTCGTAGTAAACAAGGAACCCTTATAGTTTCGCCATGTCCGTATGTCTGTCTGCGGCTTAGCTCAGAGATGGCTAGTACTAGAAAGCTGTAATTTGGCATGAGTATACAATATTAATCACGCCAACAAAGTGGTAAAATAAAGTCAAACACGTTCCCCCATTTTTCTCGTCTGTCCCATGGTCTGGGATGTCGTTGGAAAGGTCGTTTAAAAATATTGTGGGTATGTAAAAACATTTTACAAATCAGGAATCCGTTTCCGAAATATTAAGCTTTAAAGTGCAAATTTTTATTAGAGTCATGTGTCGCCAGCCAAATGGTTGCACTTGGATTTGTGAAAAAATTCACTGTGTTTTTACCTAGCGCAGGAGTCACAGCTTAACATTGTTTGTATAATTTTACAAATCAGGAATCCGTTTCCGAAATATTAAGCTTTAAAGTGCAAATTTTTATTAGAGTCATGTGTCGCCAGCCAAATGGTTGCACTTGGATTTGTGAAAAAATTCACTGTGTTTTTACCTAGCGCAGGAGTCACAGCTTAACATTGTTTGTATAATTTTACAAATCAGGAATCCGTTTCCGAAATATTAAGCTTTAAAGTGCAAATTTTTATTAGAGTCATGTGTCGCCAGCCAAATGGTTGCACTTGGATTTGTGAAAAAATTCACTGTGTTTTTACCTAGCGCAGGAGTCACAGCTTAACATTGTTTGTATAATTTTACAAATCAGGAATCCGTTTCCGAAATATTAAGCTTTAAAGTGCAAATTTTTATTAGAGTCATGTGTCGCCAGCCAAATGGTTGCACTTGGATTTGTGAAAAAATTCACTGTGTTTTTACCTAGCGCAGGAGTCACAGCTTAACATTGTTTGTATAATTTTTTTATGGAAATATTGAATTCATTATTATTATTTATCGTTTTTAAAGCGTTTAGTATTTCTGCACCGATTTTCAACGGGTTTGAATAAGCATTTCGGTAGCTGTATGTCAGTCCCATAAATTTTTGACTTTTTATTATAGTTGTCACTGATAGATAGTACCTAGATTCACTTTTTCTAGGCCCTCTGCAAATAAATTACTTACCTACTCTTTAGCTAAAGATTTCTAAGGACCGTATTACATACAGAACCTCGCTCGAAACTCAAGCATTACTTAAAACTAGTTGATTGGTTGAAACTAGTTTTCAGTAATTGTTGAGTCTTCAGTAAGGATCTGTAATACGGGCCTTAGATCACTATCGAGTTGTTGATTAAGTGCGTAGTGTGGGAAAGCAGAGATAAAGAACCCTTCATAAAGTTTTATTCAGCCTTAGGACACGTAAGTTCCTTTAGTATCCAAAACTTTCTAAGTTCTCTACAAAGTTTGGCATAGCCGTTATCTATATTTTCTAAATAATGTAAAGAATTAATCTTAAACTTTCCCATCCACGAACATTTTAACAACAAAAAACAAGTCATAAACATTGAAGTGGTGCAAAAAAATTACAACATTCGCCACTGACAACCAATTCTGGCGTGTATGATAAAATCACCGGACAACTTTTAATTGTCTACACCATCACCTTTATTTAGCAAGTAGTAAGATTCATAATCGTTTGAATTTTATTCGGCATACAGTAGTATCATTTTATCGACCATAAAGCTCTTATTTACTGAGCGATAAGGTTCATAATTGCTTGTATTTTATTCGCGATATAGTCGTACGGTTTACTATGATAGTACGCCTGTTCGCCTTTATGGCGACAACTAATATGAAAGAATCAAGTTTTTGTAAGTACCGAGAATTGTTTGTTTTTGTTTGGCGAAGCGATTTAGTGTTAAAATGTGTTGTGGGTCGTATCACTTGTTGTACAACAAATACATAAATACTTTGGGAATGGTTTGTAAATATTTATTTGATGATGTGAAAAGGGTATCAGCTGGTGTAACATCTTATTCAAGTTGGATGTCTATGTTGGGAACTTGGGAAGTAATCCGTTCATGCTATTCAGAATTCTGATCCATTTGAAAGTTCCAGAAATGTCTTACTTCACAGGCGTTGATGTATTAAATAATGTTTCATTGTGTTGTTGTGGTACATCAATATGGGAAAAGAGGACTAGGGGCATTTTAAAACATTAATTAAAAAAGCTTCGGAAGATAAATAAAAAGTAGTTTGATGAAAGTAAAACGTGCTCAACAAAGAACTTATGACTGATGATAATGACCATAGATATAAGAAAGAAGGAGATATGCCCGGTAGTGGAAAATGTATCGAAACCCAATGTCTCCAATTTATCCCTACTACCGAGCCGACTGAGCCTACAACTACACATGCGATCAGTAAACCCAATAAACACCCGCTCATACTTGCAATTTACAAATCAGAACGTATTACATAATCAATTATAAACCTTATCCCATCAAACACAGCGTGCATTTACCATGCACCGTACAACTCGCTCACACAAAAACATCGATCGCTATCGTTGTGCTGTGCAAAAGCCATTTATTTTACACATACGCTAGTGATTGACTAAATCGGAAAGTTATCAATTCTCCCATTTATTATTGTATTAAAATTTTGGAAGTACCTGAAAAAAATATAAATAAAAAACGATATGCATATAATAAGATGATATCAATAAACAATACGTAGCTAAAATATATATATATTAAGCAAATAAAAAAAAAACATTATGAGAAAATTTAAATGAGTATAAAACAAGATTTCACATCGGTCTTCTAACCAGGCTATAACTGTTAACAAATTGAAGAATAAACTTTAATAGTAATATAAATTCATACGACAATCGACATTGTTGTCGATAGCCTACGTTAGTGGATCTGCACAACCACATCACTAACTCGTCGCAAGACACAGCGGACGTACCACACGATGCAACCGCATAAAGAACGTATCGTTCTGTGATTTTTACATTGCTTGTCCAGTTACTTAGCGCCATACTTTGGTAGTGGTAAACAAGCAATGTATTTACTACAATAATAGTACAGTCGCTGAGATATATGAAAACAAAAATAACGTAGTAAAGGCAAGAAGTATTTAACGATTTGTTGTTTTTCATGATTTTCAACACAAATATAGTAAAATACTTGTGCTGATTTATGAAAAGTGGTTCTATGATTGATAAAGTTTCTAGTTTAGCTTCGATTTTTACAAGAAACCACTGAAAAACACGGTATTCTTAAATGTTATCACGAACGCGTTCGAAAGCGTACTAGTTAGCGAAGACGGCCATTTGCCTGAGGCATGAGCATTGTGATCAGGACGCGCGGACACAGACACGCCCCCATGCCACTTCTCCTGTTATTTATATTTCTATGATAATGACTGACGAGTGGCTTACAATAATTTATAGGATTGGTCTAATAATCTAAAGTTATAAAGAGAAAAGTTTAGATGTTTTGTATGTTTGTTTATTACGCTTTCACGCTCAGTCATAACACAACGATACTATACATTATTCATTTGCACCATTTTCTTGCCTTACCTTATATTACTCACCCATTGTTTTATTTGTTTTAATACCTCTCGTTAAAGAGTAGTATATTTTTTGAAACTTATTATATACTTAATTTCTTTATAATTCCAATAATTTAGACTTAATATATATAAATTTAGATTATAATATTGACAATTTTAAGTGACAGTCGAATGAATCGCAGATTCGCAGTGCGCCCGCCTCCCTCCGCTTGTCACCATAGATAATCTATGGACAAGTGATGTTGGAACGTCGGGCAATTTTTTTTTTTTTTTTTTTAATGTCATCTCGCAGGTGACCACCTAAGGGGTCGTAGCTGCTTAACCGGGCTGTCCTGTGGCTGCCTTAAGCTTCTACACTTAAAGCCTCCAGCCAGGGGCATAAACTATACTAAATTAATACTAAGCGAACGCTCGCTAAGGGCACCCCCTGTGGGGTACGGACCTCGGCTTAGGGCGTCGCTGGCGGGAGGACAGCAAGAAGGGACAGGCTGGATCAATGATAAATTATTATTATTAATAGGGGAGTTTAAGACTACAGGCTCAGCGTCGACGTGGGCTGGCGCATCTGCGAGCAAGGGTCGGGGAGGAGTATCGTTTACTCGGGGGGGTCGCGATCGCGGTGGACCTCGACGGCGAGGTCGATAGGACGGGTGTCGTCGTCTGTGCTTGTGTACTGTGCTAGTGGCCCTACAGCTCTCCTGGAGGAGGGTTATGGGGTCATCAGGGTCGGAGAGGACCACGTCGGGCAAGAGTTGATTATTATATTTATTGTAAGTACATCATTTCAGTTTTTATTTATATATGTTTTTTTTATTTTATTGTTTTATTTATTCTGTAATCCCCTAGTGGGATTTATCTAAGTCCGTAGGTGTGTCCGAGACATCACAGTGGGTCATATCAGAATACCAGCGCTGCGGTATTTATTTTCTTAAATTTCGCCACATTATGCTGAGACAGGGGCCTTTTCGGCCTCGCACAGGTCGTTATTATTCTGTTAGTTTTTAAATGCTCCTTTTATGCTTTTTTAATTTTACATTTTTATAATTTATTAATATTTACTGTTTGTATTTCCTGTGCATGTCCCAAATAAAATATTTTTCTTTCTTTCTATAGCGGCTGAATGGATTTGGATGAAATTTGCCACATGGGTAGACCATGACTTGGTTTAGAATATACTTTTCATCCCGATATTCTCACGGGTTCGAGACATATGTGGGTAAAACCGCAGGGCGCAGCTAGTAATTTATGAAGGCCTAGAAAGTAAAATTTAAGCATACTACTCCGATTATGGCTTTGGAACATTAGACATGTAACATTAATAATACACATAAAAATAACAGATAACCTTACCACCCAAGTGAATATGAAAACAATAACTTACAAAAGTCATTCATAAGAAACAAAGCAATAAATAGACAAAAAAGAGAAGAAAAAAAAATGGCCATCCCATCACGCAAACAGGCCGTGAGTTTGGCTCACCCCCCGTTTACATAAGTCTGATTTATGCGAGCTATGTCGCAGCCAAAGTTGTTTAGTACAATGTGCTTGTTATTTACATACATTTGTGTAAATATTACAAGTTACAGACGTTGAATTATGTTGAATTGTAATAGTGGAGTTGGGAACAGTTTTGGGTACTGTTTTGATTATAGTTTTGCTGTGTGGTCCCTGGTTTATAATAAGGGTCGAAGGTAAGGTTCTGCCTGTTAGCGTCATAGAAGTTATTACTAGTAGTTTTGCGAACAGTAGATAGACCTCGCGAGCACAAACTTTTTTGAGAGAGAATTTACTTTTGAAGCTACTTTACACGTACCAAAACTCAGTCACTCAAAATATTCGACGGCGAGCGACAACAACAGCACGATCTAGCGGTGCACAGTAGCGCCATCTAGTGACTTTATTGTAAAACTAACATTAATATTGGTTTTAACGCCGCATTTTAGAGAATTTTGACAATTATTTTCTGAATTCTCTAGTTTTGTGATGAAAAGGTCTTCCATCAATCCCTACCTACTACTTAAAGGGCTGATTCCACTGGTAGAAATTTAAAATTGAGCAATTTACTGCATTTTGAGGTGCTATTCTGCTCATCACGCCGAAGATCCTCATCAGATCTTTACCAAATTACTGCCTTTCAAATAAAAAAAAGAACTTGCGAAATTGGATCTCATAAGGCAAACATATCCAGTAGCCCGCATTTTGCCCCTTTTTGGAGGAAGTAGCTCATCCAATCAAAATTCCCCGAAGAAAAAAAAAACTATAAAGTCGTAAAACCTGTATCAAGTTTCGTCAAGGACGGTTGTAAAATACGACCAGTAGAGGAGTACCAACAACCTGACACGGCAAATTTTGCCAGACTTGAAGCAGAGACACTTCGCGCGCTCGGTCAATTAAACCTGAGACATAATAATACTCAAGAAGGAGCACATGTTTTTTATAACAGAATGGTCATGCTCTTGACTCAGATCTCGCCTGCTGGAAAGCGATGGATGAGGTCTATGATAGAACGAGCGTGCCCAGAAGATGCTTGTTACCTTAATTTTCGGAAGATTGATTTTCTGTACCAAACACGACCACGGTTATATCCAATTCTTATATTCCAGCCTGAATTTTCTAGAATAATTAAAGAAAAGTACGTTCTAGCTGCAGCAGGAAGAAGGGAATTTCGTTATACAATGCCGCCCATGGATATTCATGTTTTTTTTTTCGAAAATTAGTTTTAAAAGGGGTTAATATTTTCATGTGATGGACGTCAGTATGTCATTTCATAGGTAATTGCTGAAAACCAGCAATGTTGACGTTAGGTTCGGCCGAATTCACAGCATTTCGCTGAGCAATGACCTGCTCTTGCACAGATGCGACGCACAGATTAATTTTACTTATTATTTGTTACAAACGTAGTTAACTCTGCAATCAGTATTTTGTTTTTGTTATGTTTTTGTTGTCATTTGCCAATATCACAAGAGTAATTACGAAATATTGTCTTTGGCCATGGCCTTGACGCCAACCAATGAACAACATTGTCAATTTTTTTTTATTGGTTGGATACGAAGCCTTTGCTACTTTTGTAGGTGTATTTACGTCTTTTTGTCTTTATTATGTGCGTTTTGTTTGTGCATAATAAACAATTTTTCTTTCTTTCTATGTAGTTTTTTTTTTTTTACTTTACTCAGCGGGCGTACAGCGCACTGCGCGTGCAGTATAACAATGCTTTCAGGATACTTTTGGGTTTCCGCGATACTGTAGTGCCTCGTCTATGTTTACTGAGGCGCGGACTGATGATTTTTTCGCGATCATAAGGAAACGGAGCGCTTCCATACTAAGTCGCCTACAAAACAGCTCGAAATGCGTCCTGAAGGTATTGTTTAAGCGATATAAAAAAATGAATAACATGAAAGATATTAAAGATAGACCCCTATTAAAGATAATTTTTCATGAATATTTCGAAAAATACGGGCGGTCACATGCTCATGAGCGGCATTGTATAAAACAGAGGGAAAAGAAGTTTATGGAAGAAACTAAAATATATAAAGCAAAACAATTAAAGTGGGAAGAGGGATTTAAGGAGGAGGTTTCGTTTATCTCAGTTAAATTCAAACAGAGTTACTTTAACGCCTTCAAATGCAATTCCACAATTTCTAGTGTAAATTGATATGGGAGTTGCATTTTAGGCTCTGCAAGATTGCTTCAGTGGAGCCCAATTAGTAATAAATTGCTGACAGAGCAGCTGCACGATTTCACACCAATTACTCCTTGAGCTTCACGATACGCAGATCTTTGGTTCAGAAGAGCATCTTATCAGTTATTTTGTATGGAAAGCGCTGTCACGGGTCTTACAGGCAGGCGGTGGTTCTCACTTACTATGATGAAGTAATTCTAGAAATTTTCAAGTGTTTGCCTGCAGTTAAATATGGCATTGTTGCCAGCGTGGATAGAATCAGAATGTAGCTGGTACAGGATCATAAATTTAAGCATACACAAATAGAGGCAGTGTATAATGATGAAAAGTAAATAAGAAATCTTACTATCTAATGAGAAGAGTCTACAACCTCAAAGTTTAAACCGTTTCTTGAAAATAATGAGACTACGGACTAAAATCGATAACGTTATCCAACATTTTTAAAACACGAACGAACAATTCCCCAAAACTTATTATAAAAAGAGATCACATACCACCAATAAAGAACACATATTACCATAATCTATGACTTCACAAACTGCCAGTAAATTCAGTTAAAGTTCCACAGTGTGAGGCTAGGGGTGCTGGAAAAAAACTCGCCCTATATCATTATCAAAAAGTTATTAAGGCGGGCCTTGAAGCGTCCCGTCAATTTATTACCAAAGGAATCGCTGTAGCTGCCAACTTAAGCGTGATCATTATAGTTTATTGGGACAGCAGTGTTGATAATAATTTTGGTTGAAAATTACATTTTGATTTAAGTATACCTAGTTGGGTAACAAAATGTTTTAATCTAGGCAGCCGTTAATTTTATTTTGAAACTAGCTTTTGCCGTCAATTTTGATCTCATCCTCGACTGCTCCACGTAGATACGCTAATATAGGTCTCCAAGGTGTTAAATTACGAGTATTATTGCACATCGTCTTTCTGTTGTTCTAATTCGTTCAGGTGTTTATGAGTGTTTCAGTAACAAACACCTTCACAAAATTTACCATTTATAAGTGAGATCTTAGATAAGTAGTGTGTAAAGTTATAAAGAGTAATAGAATCTAGCTAGATGTTCTCTAAAAACATGGACGTTTTCTAAAAACGGCACCATATACGGTTCGAACGCCTCCTAAGGGATTTGGCGACAATATTGATCTAATTCTATATCGTCGAGACGATGTGAGTCAAGTCGTTCAAGGGATTAATATAAGATATTTTATCAGTTCAGTCTGCACAAATTTTTTGTTACTTTAACCCAATAAATTCATCGAGAAAAACTACATTTGTGAATATAAAAAGTTAAACACGTCATAACAATGAAGGTTATGAAGGGGTCATATTCCACAAAAAAAAGGGAAATAGAGTACATAAACTAAAACTTTTATTACTCTTAAAATTCTTTAGAAAACATGTCAGACTATAGAATTACAGCGATAGTTTCCCTGCGGATGCGTGCCCCGTATCCACACCTTTTTGGCACAATTTTATGGGCAACTAAGCCTCTCAGTATGCCTTAATGGGCAAATTCACTTAGTCTCTTTATCCACGATAGAGTGTAATATAGGTTTTTGTTGGATCTTTCATGGCTCCAACTAAAATTAGTGGTTGGAAAATCGCAATATAACTTTTCTGAGTAGACAGACTATTATGTTTTTTTACTAACTCTACTGATGAGTTCGATTCTCAAAGCTCAATTCTCAGATCGCAAAGTGTTATTGGGTGATTCGCTTAGGAAATTGTCAGTACCAGCCCGGAGTCTGGATTCTGGTTTTGAGCCCAGTTAATGGCAATAAGCTCGCTGCTTTTTAGGTATATGGGTCTTAAACATAACTGGCGAAATGTAGCAAGTACACTGTATATCTCTACGGGAATACATGCGTTCTGTTATGATTATTTTTACTTCTTTTTCAATATTTACATGAAAACCTGTACGGGGTTGATGACCGCGCTAACGAAATATTATTTGAAGTTTCTGATCCTTATTTGTTTTAATAAACTGTTCCGAGTCTGGATATTTGTCGCATATACGGATTTTCGTATCTGAAAAACTTTCACTATATAGAAAAACATATTGTATCGATAACCAATTTTTATTTATTGATGTGTAACATCTGTTTTCTCGCTTTTCTGCAATCAAAATCTATATCTAAAAAATCTAAATACTTAATCAAATCTATGGCAGTGATTTCGTGAAAACGGACGAAAGCGTGTCCCAGGAAGCCGGAAAAACGCGCGATATTTGATTTGACTAATGAGCGCGCGTGGTGCTAGAGTTGGCCGTCAGAAACGATCTTGACGAGGTCCCCCGCCCCATGAATGTGGCTTATTACCTTTATGTTGCATATTACCAAGGTGAGATGTCAGATGTTACACATGATATGCGACTACTGTAAGGGTCGCTCGTTTTAAGTGTTCCGTACCTCAAGAGGAAAAAACGGAACCCTTATAGGATCACTCGTGTGTCTGTTCGTCTGTCACAGTAAATTTTCTCCGAATTGAATGCATCGATTAAGTTGAAATTTGGTACACATATGCATTTCTGTGAAGCAAACACGGACGCGTAACGTAAATAAATGAATTTTGAATATGGGGGCCACTTTTGGGGGGCAAATAATAAAATAAAAAATTAAAGGTTTGCAAACTGTACCGTGTGACACATCATATAAAAGGCCTTGTTGCTACGACCTCAACTTTTTTTATTTTATTTTTCATAGAAATATATTTAAAAATATTTTTAGGAAAATTGATAAAAGTTAGCCATTCCCCCACCCCTATATCCAAAACCGTTGAGCCTAAAATTTTGAAAAAAAAAAAAACAAAATGAAATGGTAAATCTCTCAATATTGTGCGTACAAACTTACATTGGCAGTTGGAATGTATGGGAGAACATGTTTTTCAACTCATAATAAACTAAACATATGAGTTGAAAAACATGTTCTCCCATGAACATGGTTTTCAACTCTCAGGTTTAGTTTGTACTTGGCATAAATTCATCCCAACTACGGAACCCTTCATTGTGCGTGGTCGAACACGCACTTGGCCGGTTTTTTATTTATTTATTTGTTGAATACTTCAAGCACACAAAAATTTACAGAGGCGGACTGGTAATTAAAAATTTAAACATTTTTGGTCAGTCAATTTTTTTTTTCATATAGTTGTTAATATTTTTCTTCTTTGTTTTAAATATTGTTTACTAGCTGCGCCGCGTGGTTTCACTCACATAAGCCTCGATCCAGTGGGAATATTGGAATAAAAAGTATTGTATGTCCTAATTGAGGTCATAGTCAATTTATGTGTCAAATTTCATCCAATCTGTTCAGCTGTTTTAGCGTGAAAGCGTGACAAACAAACAAACTTCCTTTCGCATTTATAATATAAGTTATTTAAATTGTTTATATATTTCAACTCATAAGGGAATATCTCATAACTAGCGCATCCTAATGTTCAACTGAAATATGTACTGAGTGAGATATTTCTCTAGAGAACCGGGATAACGGCGGAAATTTACCGGACGGTCGTTATTGAAACCGGAGATGCATCGTGCGTTGATATTGAATCGTGTTTAGTGAGACTGGATGATATTGTTACGTTGTTAATGCTAAAATAGAAGCTACCATTTCTTAGAAGCGCGGTGGCCGTCACATCATAACTGCCGTTATAAAAATCGGTCATTTACACCCGTATTTGACATAAAGGTGTCAAAAATGCTATGTATTTGGACAGCCGTTATTATGTGACCGTTCACCGCCTCCTTAATAAACCAAAGCTTTAGATTATATGTTTAGAGGTATGAGGAACAGGGTTAAAGTTCACTCATACTCCTTAGAAGAGGGAAGATCCTTCGACCACACTGGTGTCGCGTCTGCCGGGCAACTGCTCGATGGTTGATGTCGGATGGTCATATATATGTCGTTCGCGCGGTAAACTCTAATTGCGCGATGCAGGATTTGTGTGACGTCATGTCTTTGATGCGTAGTTCGTATGTTGTGGTGTAACCGCTACAGATGTATTGTCTTTAAATAAGTTAGGAATTTTTCGCTGTTCTTCTTCTTTTCGTGTGGTTAGTGACTAACCTCATGTCAGAGTTTTAAAGCCGCCCATGGGCCTCTAACTTGGCTTCACATGCCGTCTAGAAATATCTCTCAGGCATGCCGAAGCCGGCTCTGAAGCAAAGTGATAATTGTACAATACGCACATTGATCCGAAAACTTAGAGGTGCCTTGGGTTCGAACTCGAATACTGCGAATTTAATAATTATTTTATTTAAAAAACGAAAGAAGAGAGTAATCGATTGTTTAGGCAATAATCATGAAACGTTTGGAAAAACCCGCTTTACCAGCAGAACACGACATGGTCTGTGTAAATACACTTTGCTTGCCAGTCAGCTACTTTAAGATTCTACACCTAGTAGGTAATAATAAAAAATAATGTATTTTAATATAATTGTTTAAAATACAATAGACGACGTATATTTAGTAACCTAATCCGCTTAACTGTTCTTAAACAGCATAAAGAACCCTGTAAGAAATCGACAAGTGCTCACCAGCGTCACTGCTCTCGACACTTGACGTGGCAACACGTCATGTCCGGGTTCGCAACAAGTCATTCGTCATCCTGAGGATGCCTTGTTGAGAGGTGAAACACTTGTGTCTATTGTATTTTATAATGGATTTCCGTAAAGTCAAGCCTGAGTCAATTAACTATCTTATTGTTTGTTACATTTTAGTTGTTTATTTTCTCATGGTTCCTGAAGTTCCTGGTGTATACAATGTCGCCCATGGGCATGTGACCGCCCGTATTTTTCTGAATATTCATGACAAATTATCGATAATAAACTTAAAAAGGGGGTCTATCTTTAATTGTTCTTTTTTTCATTTTTTCTTATTTTTTTTTTTCAGTATCCCGCTATAATTTTATGTATAATTAACATAATTTCACTTATGTTTTTTAAAATAAATACTGTTTTTTTTGGAAAAAAAAATCTTCACCTCCGTTTTTTTTTCATAGTCGACAAATTTTACTAAATTTTTTTAGTTAATCCGATAAAATAACTCGTAAGCTATTAGAAATAATAAACAGAATACAAATCGAGCCAATAACATAGAAGATATGGCAAACGCTACTAAAAACATAAAAAATTGAATAACATGAAAAATATTAAAGATAGACCCCCCCTTTTAAAGTTAATTTTCGATAATTTTTCATGAATATTCAGAAAAATACGGGCGGTCACATGCCCATGGGCGACATTGTATACAAACGTTGGTAAATCTAAATAAATACTTTACCCGTCCAGGCCCTAATTCAACACACTATAATTTCCAAGTAATTAAACAATCAACTAACCGAAAAAGCCTAATCGATTCTATAAGTATTTGTCAAACAGCTATTACGCAAGCCTTCGGGGTCGGAAGTGGCGTAAGTAAAGCAAATATGGCGGGCGGATGTGGGTCGTAAGTCACGCCACAAATACCCGGGCCGACATCCGGGCGACTGGCACAAGTCTGCCAGCGTGTTTGTCTGTTACGCTTCACTTGAGGAATTCATTGGTGATTAGTAATTGTTTGATATGGTTCCAGAGATTAGTTTTGTTTGTTCATATAAGAGTGAGCCGTCCCTTCTAAACCTTCCCACGCTTACATAATTAATAAGCTGCAATCTCTTGAAATCGTAGTCTTAAGCCACATTTATACGATACAAGTTTATGCAAGGCATACAATAAAATTGAATCACATAATGACTCATCATCTAAATACTGTTCAGACGTTGCACCTATGTATAGAGGTATGGGGAACAGAGTGTAAAGTTCACTGATCATCACATCTATAGAAATAGAGGATCCTCCGACCAGACGGGTGTCGTGTCTGGGCAACTGTCTGACGATTGATGTCGGGAAGTTATATATATGCTGATCGCGCGATAAACACTGCTTGCGCTATGCAGGATCTGTGTGACGTCAGGTCTTTGATGCGTAGTTCGCATGTAGCGTTGTAGATGCCGCTACACACCTTTTATTGTTGCTTCAACTTATGGTATGCCTGTACTATGTAATAGGCAATGAAATCGCATCGTGTAAATAAAGCTTTACAGTGTAAAGATCAAAGTGACAACTTGGAGAAAACTGCACTTCTACGTCCAATACATATTGGATAATAGCAATATTGGACTAAAAGGTCATTTATAGACGAAATTTTTGATGAGAGTGTAAAACGTATTCAGAGTTGACAATGGTGTTGATTTTCACCATCATTTAGAGAATTTATTTCAAAAAGTTTTTATATATTATACTTTATTATTAAACCTACATATATAATAAATGTGAGTTTAATATTAATCTTAATCATTTATTCAAAATTACTCATCAACAAAATTGTATTTGTTATGGATACAGTTTGTTAGACAGCCAATCAGTCGTTCACTGAAATGTTTTATACTTATACAAACAATGAGATTGATGCCCACCTCGGACCTAAAATAACCATTTAATTCTAGCTGTGGTTACCCTAACAGCCACGTTTGTTAAGGCTGCGGTCACATATGACCTGCTAGCCAGCTGTTTGATTCATTGGCTGAGTTGACAGTTTCAAAGGAATTCGACATTGTCGCGCTGAACGTAAACCACAGGTGGGTACAGTGCAGTCTACTGAAGATGGACGGAGCTCCGGCTAATGACTGAAGTGCGTTTGAATGTTAAATGACCAGGTTTGTTTGGGAGTTGGTTGCTATTTGACAAAGGACGTATTTGATAGGAAATAGCTATAATATAATGAATTTCTGAAGCCTGAGAGACTGAATTCCAAAGGTCCATGTGTTGAAGAACATTAAGTTTAGCAGAGCTCATAAATAGACATAACTATTCTTAAAGAGAACAAACACCACATGCCTACTAGCTATTATTTTTCGAAAAGGAAAAATATCGCAAGAGTAATCTGCAAAAGCGCATAAAAATAAAAGTCAAAATGCTTTTAATGCCCCGAGTAAAAAGTTGCAGTGAAAATACAATGTAACCATCATTAACAATTTACTAACGACCAATACTACAAAGTATGAAGCTACTGTACAATAAACAATAAGAAATTTACTAAAAAGCATAAACGAAAATAAATCCTTCCGCTCACGTTATCATCTGAATATTACCGAGGTATCCATTAAGCTAATAATATATGCACAGACTGGCTTACTTACACTGTGGATATAGACGGTATTATACGATAAACATTTACTTACTGAGGATTATGGATGTACTAGCTGTAGCTCGGTTTTACTCTCGGCTTACTTGGAGAACTACTTCAGGTACCAAAAAGAGAAGTCTAATGGTGTGTACAGACAGCACGAGGCAGTGTTTGAACGCTTTGAATAGTAAGCCAAGCATGTGACGTAAGCCACAGGCTGAGGCATATCTGACATATCAAAAATAACATTCGCGTCGTATGCCTCGCACTGTTGGTTGCGCCACTTCTTCCCAGCTAAAACACTAGGAACTGGTCAAGGGCGGGTGTTTTTGGGGACTCTCTTAAGTAATTTTGACGTTCTAAAAGTATTGATTCGCAGCCTAATTGGAATAAACGACTTTTGATTTTGCACGCACCATAATAAATGTTTATCGAGAATATTCATCAAGATCTCGCGAATTAAACGGGAGCGTCACATAATGCCAGTTTTGAGTCAGATCAGTAATTCACGATAACTTCCCTCTCACTGAGATGTGTTCAAATGATATTCATACATCAGGACTGTAAAAGGCCTGTGACTAAACTGTCAAATAAACTGATTCATTTTTTTAAATATGGTTTGACCGCGGCAAACGTAGCTTAACCTTCGATCGACCCCTTGATAACCATACATATCGCGAGCCCTCGAACTCCGTTTCTCGGAAAACACATAAAGCTGTTGGTCCCATCTCTCATTTGTAGATCTTTGACAGTCGTTACGAGTTCTGACTCGTACAAGTCTCACAACCAGTCTTACTAAGGGTTATCATGTTACCCAATAACTGGGTTGTGAAGGTCAGATAGGCAGTCGTTCCATGTAAAATACGGATATTTAGCTGTATCCGGTTAGAATCGAAACCGACCAAAACATAATTGGGAAAAGGCTAGGCAGATTATAGAGATTATAGTAAAAAAAATATTAATTAATTTATTTATTTTATTTATTTTAACAGTTTATGTACACACATTATAAATAGACAAGAAGAAAGGAACAGAAAAAAACGTACAAAGGTGATGCTTATTTCTAAAGAAATCTCTTCCAGCATACCTGCGATAGGAAAGTAGTTAAAGAGATGTAGACAACGTGTGTAAGATTAGAAGAGAAAATAATATACATAAAATAAAAACACTTAATTATTCGCTAATTTAACTATAAACATACAATATGAGAATAAACTTACATACATACTTCTAAAATAAATAACCCTAAAATATATATACTTAATTATAATGTAGTATAAAATAATAAATGCAAAATATGCAACTATGACGAAGTGGACAGATAGTGTTCTTTCACTCTTCTTTTAAAAACTGCAACAGTTTGGCAGTCCCTAATGTCAGGCGGAAGTGAATTCCACAACCGAACCGCGTGCACGCTGAAAGAGTAGGAGTAGAAGTCGGTTGAGTGGGGAGGGGACTTAAGGAGATTTCTAAGATGCGACCTGCAAGGTGCATCAGAAGGACGGGCGTAGGAAAAGCGTTCGCGCAGATAGGATGGCGTTTTCGGGTTGTGAAGGATGTTAAATAGCAGACACAATATCCGAGAGTTCCTGCGAAGTCGAATAGGGAGCCACTTGAGTGTCTTGCGAAAGTTAGAAATGTGGTCATACTTTTTAAGGTTAAAAACAAAACGAATACAGATGTTTTGCAAACGTTCAAGTTTATTTAAAAGCTCCTCGGTGGCATCCAAATAACAGGCATCAGCGTAGTCAATGATGGGCTGTATGAGAGTTTGAGCAAGGGAGATTTTGGTACTAAAGGGCAAGAAGCACTGAAGGCATTTCAGCGAATGGAATGTGTAGTGTACTTTACGACTGACTTGACCAACATGGGCAGTCCACGATAGGTAAGAGTCCATGGTAACCCCCAGGTTTTTAACAGTAGTTGCGTATTCAATCTGAACTCCATTCAGACAGAGTGGAGACAGCGACGCAACATCGAGCCTATTCCGCATATACCTTCCGCCGATAATGATGGCCTGGGATTTCTTAGGATTGATTGATATGTACAAACCGTGCCTTTAAAGATGAGATTTACTGCACCACGTGGTTTGACTTGTACAATAGATTATTTATGGGTCTCTTTAGCGGTGTGAGGTCCCCACCGGGGCGTCATCGGGGCGGCGGAAAATGCGGCGGGAGGCGCGGTCAAATTTCAACTTTAATGGCACGACTTGTATCTACTTCTGCCACCTGTTCTGGGTTGTATTAAATCTAATGGCCCATCTTCTACTATAAAATCACCTGCGATGTTACTTATCTCTGTTTTCAGAACATTACACATTCATTTTTATTATGATCAAAATGGCAGTACAATAATAAAAAATATATTCTCCGTAAAAGGTATCAGGTATCAGATAAGCGTTGTAAAAAGCTTTAACATATTGATGAACAAACTTAGATATATTTATTTTTTTACGACAACTTAAAACAAATTATAGTATGTATATTTATGTGATTTTTTTCTGTACTGTAAGAAGTACACCTTTACACCCTGTCCCTGTCCTAGTAAGCTGGTCTGCTACATAAAATCATAAATTCTGTTTGTTGCTGTAATGACATCTGTTTGAGAATGAAAATGAACACTTTACATACTATTTATGTATGTTCATTAAAACGTATATGACGTGCCTTGAGAACCATAGCATATGTATTAATATCAACTCATTAAAATGAGAATTACGAGCCTCTTTATTATGAGAACTCTATTTACGTTTTTTTTAAACGTAAATGGCAAGGTAACCTGAGATTTCAGTCAGTATTTTGGTCTATACGAGTATCTCCTATTTTATTCAAATCCTTAGGCCGAGATATATAATCGTTACATAACACGTGCTTAGACTTCCCCCGCTTCTATTTTGCACTTGTATTTTGTGGAATACTGACAGGAATATCACTTAGCCAAAGTAACAAGTTGCTAAGTAAAGTTTGTAGAATAGTGACAGGGAATCGCTTAGCCAAAGTACCAACTTGCCAAGTAACGTTTATAGATCTCGGCCTTGGTCCACTCCTATAAGGCTCGAGTTCTATCAGATTTGACCTATCAATTTTGCAGTAACGGTTTTGCTCACTTTACTCATAGTACAATTTTCAATATATCCGAATCGTATCCGCGATTTGAGGATGATAAATTATCCGATGAATGGAGTTACCCGTGGCGCAATTTCGCTAATTAAAATCGATATCCATGTGTGTTTGTGATTACGCTGACGTTAGAAATATTAGTTCTTGCTCTTTCGTCCGTAAATTAGGAGGGAGACATAATATGACATGTTACCATTATAAATATTATATTTTTTATAAACATTTAGGATTTGTGTATTGTATTTATTCATTTTATTTTTTGTTATTTTTCTCTGCTGCACCGGTTGACGTCATAACGTCAACGCCGGCTGTCGCTGAAAACCAGCGCTGGGGCTCTGTCTCGCATAGGGTCGCAGCTTTATGTTGAGCGATGGCCGTTTTGCGTGGATGTGACGCATGTTTTCCCCGGAACTGTTTATTTTCGTGTTTTGTTCTTACCTTGCGTCATGTGTACCGCAAATAAACGTATTTTCTTTCTTTCTTTCTATATACTCGTACCATCGAACACTAAAATATTTTTATGTACGTACAAGTATATGAAGAAAAAAAAGTGGAAAAGCTTATGAGGCATCAAAAAAATCGTCCGCATCGCTGTCAGTGGGAAAAAAGCCCAAAAGGCTGGCAGCGTTGCCACGTTGGATGGCAATGCTGATTCTATCGGGACAGAGATCAATCTCTGTCCTGATAGAATCAGCATCAGGCTTTTTATGATTGGTTCGCTCGTGTTTGAACTGGTGGTAAGCAATGATGCGTTTAACGGTGATATACACGCTTGCCTAGAAGTCTCATAAGGATGTTAGGGACATAACCACGCAATTTTTCGTTGGTTATTAAACAAAATGCTGTTCCATATTTAGACCGTGAAGGTCTCTTCACTTTTGTATGCAACAGTAGATTTTTTTTATAACCATGGAAAAAAAACGGTTTTCCTATGTTTCTAGATTTCTACGAATCATGTGCTGATTTCGTTGTAACAGTTTACATGCCTTATATCGTTTATTAATAGTCAAATTAATTTGAAGAAGATTTGAGCTGAGACTATCTCTAGAATTTCATAGAGGAATTCTACTATGTATTATCATTGTGAAAGTTTGGATGTTTATTACACAATCACGCAAAAATGGCTGAGCTGATTTTGATGAAAATTGGCACAAAGATTAGTTACTACTTGCATCACTACACTACACTACTAGGATACTTTTATCTCGGTAGTACGTTCCAGTAGGATAATTTCTGACCTCCGCGCGGGCGAAACCGCGAGTAAAAGCTAGCTTGAATCATCTAAAAAATGTTACATAGTTAGTTCCACTTTGGTGACAGTAAGCACTATTTAAACCTGCACTGAAACGGTGTTTGCTTTTAAAATCATAACCCTCCTCCGCCGTAGTGGAGTAAAATTCAATTGTGTTCAAATAATGACGAGTAAAATAAACGATCGGCAAACAATAACTGGACAATTACCATGCAACATTAAAACAACTAGTAATTAAAAGGACGATCTCTATCTTTACATACGTTATCACCAGTTTCCATATGGATGTCGTGTCAAAGAGATTTTAATGAAGGTAATATTGACAATGACGTGTTCAGGTGGAAAATACACGAGCGGATTCATAAAGCCAATGCCATTGAGAGTAATTATTAACGATTTCAATAAATGTACACAATCAACGTATCGATGGAGAAATATAATGAGAAAGCCAATGATTAATTTGTGCTATTGTAAACACCTGGCGATATCTCGTTATTGGAGATATTGTGGAAAGGTGAATGTTTTATAGGCCTACAGGGTGAAAGGGTAGGATATAAAGTTTACTCATCCTCCATAGAAAAGTGAGGATTCTCCGACCCAGACGAGTGTTGTGTCTGGTGGGCAACTGCCCAACGATTGATGTCGGGAATTCATATGTATGTTGATCGCGCGGTAAACCTTGCATGCAGGATTTTGCTTGACGTCAGTGTGATGCGTATTTCGCATGTGGCGATGTAGTTGCCGCCACAGGTATTCTGAATGTTTCGGAATATATTGATGCGGAAAATGAAACGCAACAGAGTGACGAATAGAATTATATCGATATATGGATAGGAAGGAGACAACGGTAAATATAGATGGAGTGTGTAAGGGATGTTCATATAATTGGTTAGTTCATTTTATTTGACTGTATAAGTTTTTTTTTTTTTAAACTTATTATTGACATAATCTACTCATTACAGTTTTTTTTTTTAATGAGTTGTAATGTTTTACGTTGCATAATGTAAATTGTTTTGCGTAACTGCTATTGTATAGAATCAAGTTTTCTAACTGAACAGACAGCTGTGCTGCTGGGGAGTTTGTTGCGCCACTTCTTCTTCCCAGCTAAGCACTAGGAAGTGGTGAAGGGTGGGGGCGTTTTTGGGGGACTGTCTTATGTAATTTTGACGTTTGAAAAGTGCTGATTCTCAGCCTATTTTGAATAAATGACTTTTGAATTTGAATTTGAATTTGATGATGTAAGGGAAAAGAGAGTGACTAATGAGATGACGGCTGACAGAAGAGAATGGTGGAGAATTACAATATGATGAAATTATTTTATTTTATGGAAATAGGTTTTTACAAACACTTTTACTCGATGAGGTCGGCGTTTTTCCTATCTGACTACTCTGAGAAGAAAGGCCGAAACAAACTCAGAGTCTATTTTAAAGTCCAGACATAATCTTTGTCAGATCATATGAAGACCGTGTAGATTGGTGTCTGAAATGGTATTTTGAGGAAAGAACCAGATTGAGCGGACCTGTCCAGTCAGTGCACGCATATTCTGTCAGTAGTCGTGCAGCTCAACGCAGAACGTAAGGAGCTCAACGGTTCGACGAACAATACCAAAGTAAGGACATTTGGGTAGGCCGCATAAATTACTCAAACTGCCTGTCAGACCATTATTACAACTAACTGAGAAAAGAAGAAAATAATAAAAAATAATGAATATTGCGGTGACTGCACAAGGGAACAAAAAAATAAGTAAAAATAAATACCCAAAACAGTCTATAACGATATACAAAACATCTTGAATATTTTGACTGCTCCAAAAATTTTCCAAAAGATTTATTCTCGTGCAAGAAACTTCTCAACTACAAGACGTTGATTTACATTATTTTCAAGCAAACTGAAACGTTGATTGTAGTACGATAAGAGAAAACTACATTTTTGAAAACTTTCATAAAGGGAAGCAGAGGGTGAACGATGAAAGGTTTTCACAAAATACTGCCAAACTCCCAACTTATAAATAGCGTGATGTTTATTGTTTCTAACGGCTTTTGAGTTTGGATATTGTTGATTAGTTAGAAAACTTTGTATTAGAAATGTTTTTGATCAGGAGGTTTAGAAATACAATGAGTTTTAGATGCTTTTGGTGTTATTGTTTAAATATTCAGGGAACTTTAGGGCTATTGTTTAATGTTTACTTTATAGTAGGGATAATACAGGTATAACCCGACATAGCTTCAAGACTCAATAAACTGAAGGTCATGAACCTGTCCATTGTTATTAAGACCCTATTGGAATATTTAAAAAGGCTGGAAAATTGTTCTTTTATAAAAAAAATATCATAACAGGGATGTTGACTAGGGAAAGAAAAAAAAAAACTATTTAGTCCGCCAGTCAGATATCTAATAAAAAAATATTAGACACGTATTTTTTGCTCTATCATTTTAATAAAAATGGTTTAGATAACACGCATTAAAGTTTGGGAGTGGGGGCTCGCTACGTCACAAGTCAGTATAAAATCTACCGGGGAGTGACGTTATGCCACATTTTATCGCATTGCCTACTCAATGTATTGCCGTAATCTTTTGATTACGTAAAAAAATATGTTTTCGATATTTTTTAATAATTTACCTGACGGACAAAAAAAAAATGGTCAACATCCCTAAAACATGTTTTTATTCGAGTCTCTCTTCTTGTCCACAACTATGTAGGTTAGGATTTTTGTTTTTTTTAAATGTCGCTATCTTCGTTAAAGGTCTCCCTCATGGGCTTTCACTCTTTTCTATGCGTTGCCTTCTCCGGTGAATCTCCCGTAAAAAATTGTAAGTATGGAGGTTTATTTATTTATTTTTATGGACAAAAAACAATTACATGTTACAAAATACAGAGAAATAATGAAACTAAGATTTAACAAACATGTGACCCACACCATTGTCCACGTTTTAACTAAAAGTAAAAGAAGTGCTGAAGACAAGTGATAAAAAAAAATAAAAATAAAACAATAGTCGATGTGTGTTAGTGTTAAACTATGTAGTAGATTATAAGAGTAGTATTTCACCTTAGCACACACCAAAACAGCATATATAATATATATATACATAATTAGCATTATAATGTTCCCACTGCTGGGTCACAGTCCTCTCTCCGAGAGGGAGTGGGCTTTAATCCAGCACGCGGGCCGAGTGCTTGTTGGTAAATTTTACACATCTTCGAATTTTTGGTTCTAAAAAATGCCGGTTTCCTCACGATGTTTTCCTTCACCATTTTGAGAGCAGAGGTGATGAAATTATTTACACAAAGTAAAGCGCCTACCTGGGTTCCAACCCATGACCATAAGTCGGGGCTTGGTACCTCTGGGCCACCACTGCTCAATAAAACAGCATCGCCATCACTTTATTCATAAAATCAAACGTCTTTAGTAATAAACGTTTACAGCGCACTTCAGGCGCATGAGACATGCCTGAAAGTTACAATGAAAGGCCGTCCAGGCATACTAAGGCACTTTGCATACGGAACGCGACGTGTTGAGACAGTTACTGCTTTATCATGTTCTATATTTGGAAATTGAATTGTCTTCAAGCTCTATGTTCTATATTAAGTGAAGTTGAAGGTTTATAATTATGATAGAAGATGTGATAAGTGTATTATAATGTTCTTCTTCGGTTACATGTCTGTTTCGAATTTTCCTGATCAGTTTTTTGGCGAGTTCTTAGCCATAAGCTTACACAGTGAGGTTGCGACTAAACTATTATCAATGTATCTTCTTTTGTTAAAACATTGTTCGATTGAATTTACCTTATGCTTATCTCTTGCTCACTCGTTTTCATGATTTTAGCCTTCTACATAATTCAACATTTTCTTTTTATTTATTTGTTTTTTATAACAATCTAATGCTATCACGGAAAAGGGGATGATTAAGGAAATAGGTATCCTGTTTAATTTTTCGCCTACTCTTGTAGCAACATAGGCTAACTGAAAGTAGGTAAGCCTATCTACGATAACAGGCCTTAAATTCAAAAAGTGAAATTAGCTGTTACTCATAACACATAACATAACATCACGCTTTGTTTCCCCAAATGGTTAGGCAGAGGTGCGGTGTTTAAGTCCCATGTAATAGGGGGCGAGCTTATTGCCCTCAACCGTGCACAAATCCAGACTCCGGGCTGCTACTGAGTAATTCAATTATACAATGTCGCCCATGGGCATGTGACCGCCCGTATTTTTCTGAATATTCATGAAAAATTATAGAAAATTAATTTTAAAAGGGGGGTCTATCTTTAATATTTTTCATGTTATTCAATTTTTTATGTTTTTAGTAGCGTTTGCCATATCTTCTATGTTATTGGCTCGATTTGTATTCTGTTTATTATTTCTAATAGCTTACGAGTTATTTTATCGGATTCGAATAGTTTCGAATTTTAGTAAAAATTGTCGACTATGAAAAAAAAACGGAGGTGAAGATTTTTTTTCCAAAAAAGCAGTATTTATTTTAAAAAAACATAAGTGAAATTATGTTAATTATACATAAAATTATAGCGGGATACTGAAAAAAAAAAAATAAGAAAAAATGCAAAAAAAAACAATTAAAGATAGACCCCCCTTTTTAAGTTTATTATCGATAATTTGTCATGAATATTCAAAAAAATACGGGCGGTCACATGCCCATGGGCGACATTGTATATGCTACCAGATAAGAAAATCCCAATATCATTTTGCCCGACCCGGGAACCGAACCCAGGGCCTCGTGCTCAGCAGTAGCGCTTGCAACCACTAGGCCACCGAGGCAGTAGCTATTACTCCTACCGCGATATCATGAGTTCAAATTTTGAGAAGAGTTGGCTTATTTTTACGATACTATAAAATTTTGTGAAGTGATGAATACTTATAATATTCATGGAACATCTATGTTTTAAATATATCTTCAACGGGTAGGTGTTTGTGTGCGTAGACCTCCTAATTTTCTACTATAAAGTGTTATTGCGTCTGATATCGACAATCGACCCTCGTAATAAAACATGTACGCATCACAACATTGTGAACGATCTAGGTCTACGGAGAACACAAAGATATTATCGACATAATCCCAAACTATAATAGCCCATATCCCGTTCGAAATAGAGGCCATACTGACCGAAACTACCTTTGGTAATTTACGATCGCATCAAAATAGACGAGTTCTCAAAGAGAAATCAACTTTATGACCTTCAAAATTAAGTTCAAATTGCTTTGGGCTCGTAAATGGAAGTTTCACAGCGTTATAGGCCCCAACAAGTACATACATAACGCTTGAATGGTGTCAGATATTCGTTTTAGTATTCGCTGAGTCTTGAAAAAATCTGATAATATTTCTATGGGTTAGAGAATGGTGGCTCTCAATAAAACTTATCACAGGCTGAGGAAATTGATCAGTCACAAAGATTAGGCTCTCGAGAACTGAGTTTTATTTTTTACTTTTTATGACTTAGGACATGCGTCGCCTAAGTACTACCCTTGATTTATGACAATCTAAATGAGCAAAGGCTCATAATATATATAAAGATATGTCTACCTAAATAAAAGCCAAAATTTAGTAGGATACATGGTTTATATATCACGGTCAAAGAATGGATTAAGTAAAGCTCAGACTGTTGCGAAGAACGTTTTTGGACCTAAAATCAATTATCTTTCACAATATTTTCGTCCAGAACCCACAGTAGGTTTATAATCTATTATTGTAACATTTATTTGTTATAATAATCCTGTACAATATTCTATAAAGATTTTTAGGGCTCATATATTTTCTGTTGACAAATTGCGGTCCATCCAAAGGCTGGACCTCAAATCTTATTCCTTTCATGTTAGGACGAGTATGCAAAAAAATCCTCATAATATTTTATTGATATTAGCAACAGCTAGTACGTTTTTCTTGATCAATACGAGGGTCTATGAGGAAATAATATTCAGCCATTTTTATGAGGCCTCCGAATCGGTGGGAAATAGATCCATCATTTTTCCTATGGATATTTTCCATGCTGATTTTTGGAACACAGGAAAATCGTAAAATATGTTGATGAAGGTTTGCTAATAAAGCCGGGTTTACTTAGAATGGATTAGAAAGAAAGAAAGAAAGAAAAAGAAAGAAAAATATTTTATTTGGGACACGCACAGGAAATACAAACAGTAAGTAATAATAAAAAATAAAAATATAAAATTAAAATTAGATGAGATGATGATGATGTTTAGATTAGATGCTATCATGCCACATCAGCTATCATTATTAAATAACAAGGTATAAGTTGTAGATTTTCAGAGACATTTCGTAGGTGCACAAAAGTATGTCCATCATTATTTTTTATGTGTACTGACTAAGTAATTTTTAAAGTGAAAACTTTTTAGGCGCGTTGAGCACTTTTTGGGTGAACGAAAATCATGGAACTTGCGTCATCGTCACCGAACACTTTCCATGAGCTATATGTATACTGTGTATAAATATATGTGTACTTTTTGGGTAAACGAAAATCATGAAACTCGCGTCATCGTCACCGCACACTTCCCAAGAGCTATATGTATACTGTGTATATATATAGCTCTTGGGTACATAGATATACAATTCACAAGTGACTTAGTTTTCACTTATATCGGCAGTCCCCAAAGATTGCCCCGATTTTTTTTTGTACTTAGCCTATACTGTCCCATTGCTGGGCAAAGGCCTCCCCCAAGTATTGCCAGGAGCTCTTTTTGTGCGCCAGCCCTCACGGTACGCTTCCAGGTCATCTCACCCCTCTGTCTTGGCCGGCTTAGGGGCACTCCCGATCTTCAGGCACACATTCTGTGGAGACTTTTGCCCAGCGGTATCGTGTATGCGGCTGATGCGGCCATGACCCTGACAACCTTCTTGAATACGAGTATTATACCAGTTCTTTATAATTAATATCCTTGAAATACTTTAACATTATTTATATGGGGGACACTCAGTAGATTTATTTCTGGAACTACACAAAACTAAGTAAGATAGTTCAACAACCGTTTCTGCTAAGAGAACCATAAACTTAAATAAACCAACACTTTTATTCACAATAATCGCCTACGACGAGAAAACTACCATTTAGACTTTAAAGTTTTCTTCCTTAACACAATAATTTTTACTTAAAGTAACAGCAAAACTAAGTTATACAATAAAGGCAACCTGACACGTTAATGTGAAAAGTTGAAATTTTTATCGGGTCGTAAATCACTATTAAACGGTTCAGAGCCCCGTATCTCTATTTTCCAAAGTTGCAATTTTAAAAATGTTATTTGTCGCGAGATTGGCAACGTTGCCTGGGGCCGTTGCAGGGCTGCTTCTAGCAAAATACTTCACGTTGCTGCAGAAATGTATGCAGCTGTGACAGGTTATTTTAAATTGCTTGACTTATGCCTTACTGCCTTGCTCTGCATGAAAATGTTGCAAGAAAACTCGGATTCGGTTGTTTAAAGAAATAGTAAACATAAAGTGAAAGAAAAAATCGTTTATTTGTCACCAAAACAAGTGCACATAAAAAATAGTAAGGAAACATGATGATGGTTAATGCTCGTTTCATGTCAGTACGAAAAACAACCATTCCTTCTGCCACTAAGACAACTTGATATTATTTTGCAAAAAGAATTGCATTGATTAAAACACATCCAGATACACTACTTGATCCCCTTGCATCTACGAAATATTGTAAGTGTATTATCATTGACTCTGGGATGGTTTGGCAGTGGTGTGGATGTAGAATCTTCCGGTTACCTAGATATGTAGTTGGCTATTAGGTATCATGTGAGCAGACGAGACTAGAGCTGAAGTTCGGGCACTTTGCCAACTCTAAGCTCCATGTAATTATTGTGAACAAAAAGTCGTTTCAAACATGTTAAAATACAGTAGAAGCCGTTTCATAATTGTATTGTTTGAATATGTGACACTTACTTGATCCATTGCTTTTTTAATGCTAAGTTTTACTCAAACATAACCTCAAAGGCGAACATAAACTGACATTTATTGTTCATAAAACTGCATCCAGGGTATTGTCACTTGTAGGCGCAGGCTTGCGGACGGTGAGCAATGGGCAGCTCGCCGTCCGATAAGGACCAGGCCCGTGTCGACGGCACGTTGTGTTCCACGCGCGCCTCAAAGAGATGTCAGCACCAACCGACGGGGTCGAAAGACCAATGCCTGCTGGGGTTGCGGGTTTGTCCGAAAGGGATAACGCGGCCCCGGCACACAGGCAACGGAAGGAACACGGGTGGGTTTTAGTCAGTAAAAGTCTGACACACCCTCTCGCTCTGCCCAGAGCGGGAGAAGTCATTTGATGATTTCCCATCCTAAAAAAAAAAAAAAAAAAAGGGTATTGTCACTTGGGCATAATGTAAATCAAGCACGAGAAGCACGTTCCGCAGCGATCCGGTACATCTGTACGGTGTAATTTTATCGCCTAGGTATACTGTGAAGCGTGAGGCACTCACATAACAAACACACTGTGACCAAAATTACAATGTCAACTTGGTAGAATACTAAATAAACTTACATTCTATTTTGGTCGACTTATTACAGTGAATCGACCACAGTTAACGTACAATACTTAGTGAGTGCATTAATTGCGGGAATAACGCATTAGCAGTGCTTTATTCCCTGTTGTAGTTCTTTTATTCCTTTTTTAATTGGGTGGCAAACACACACAGGAACACAGCATTTCGAAAATAATATATTGAAATTCAATAGAAACATCATCCATTATCAGGAAGTCTAATTAAAATTAAAGTAAACCAGTAAATTCTAGCAACCCTGTGCTATGAGCGTTCTGCATCGTGCATCGTCTTCCCTCCAGCCACGCCATTCACTACTGCCATTACGCTACACCCTTCGTGTTATTGCGATATTCTTGGGTTTTTGGGTCATCTTGGACTGGTAACAGCAATATGTATAAACTTATGTAAAGTTAAATTGGTGCTTTGCCCCTATTACATGAGACTTACCTTAACTTAGCTGGTAAAATATGGCTGTACCGCTAACCTATGAAAACCTTAAGCATAGGTACTTAGAACCTTGTCATATTATGCAATGAAAATGGTGATGTCAAAAGTGAAGCGCCAACCGACGCAAAGTGCCCGAGAAATTATTTATTTATTAAATTGTCCGTCAATTTGCCTTGTTGTAGCCATTTTGTACAACTGTCAAGAATGACATCAGAGTTATGATTTGAACTAATATCATCATCATTTCAGCCTGGAATCACCCACTGCTGGATATAGGCATCCCCATACTGCCCCGGTTCCGTGCATCCCTTTTTTTTTTTTTTTCAGCTTGGGAAATCATCAAATGACTTCTCCCGCTCTGGGCATTTTCTGTGCATCCCTCAAGGTCGGTATCGTAAAAGTTCAGGTATTTCCCGCAACATTGACCATATCATCAACCCAACGCGCCCCGGTGTATAAACCTTGTTTTCACCAGTTTTCGCAAGTTATTGACTCCTGAAACTTATTAATTCATAAAATATAAAATAGGAGGATTATAATAATATAACAATCATTACTGAACATTGATTTTGATTACCTAGGCAATCTTCCATTGCCCCACCAGACATGTCCTTTAGTTAGTAAGAAATTTTGTTAAAGAATTTAGTTCCCTGACAGTAGGTATATACTACACATCAATCGATAAGTAACGAGCTTAGGAACAAAGTTCAAAAGTGATGAACGTTTTCTTAATGTCATAGTACTTGCACTTCTGTATGCCTATCAGTTGCATTGAGGCATTGAGAAGCCTCATGTTTTACATTAAGTACTTAAATCGCTTCGAATTTTTGTTATCAATAAATTGTTACCAGAAGTGAGTAATATTACTTACCCAAGGCACACCAGAAGTCCTTACTATATCCTAACTAATAATTAGTATAAATGCGATAGTGAGTTTGTTTGTTACGCTTTCACGCCAAAAAAGCTGAACGGATTTTGATGAAATTAGGCACATGGGTAGACCAAGACCTGGATTAAGACATAGGATACTTTTTACACCGATATTTTTGCGGGATCGAGACTTATGCGGGTGAAACCATGGGGTACAGCTAGTAATATTATAAATGCGAAAGTGAGTTTGTTTGTTTGTTACGCTTTCACGCCAAAACAGCTAAACAGATTTAGATGAAATTTGGCACATATATTTGGCACTAAGATGAGATTAGGACATAGGATAGTTTTTACCCCGATATTTCTATGGGATCGAGACTTATGCGAGTGAAACCGCGGGGCGCAGCTAGTACAAAAATAACATTTTCAATACACAGAAATAGTAACTTCATAGTTTTATCAATACAATATCCGAAGTCAGTATTTTTAGATTGCATAAAGAAGCTGAAACAACATTACCCCTTTCAAACTACGTAAGCAAAGGTGAACATCCCAAATAAACTTTGAATAATGTTGAATGTTTGATGTCTCCGTGGGAATATAATGGTATCTTTAACATCGATCAATATGTGCGACAGGTTCGTTTATCTTGTTACCTTTATGATAGAAATACAGGTATTGATACATACTTTTTTTTTTTTTATAACATTGATTTTACATTCTGTGATTACTTGAACTCACACACTTACTTGTATTATTTGTTAAAATTTTAGTTAAATATGTGAGCAATATGTATCTATCAAATAATTAATTTATGTATCATTGCTTCATTTTTAAGTATTTTTACATAATGTGGTATAGTAATCTTATGCCAGGTGCATCGTTTTCACATATAATTATATAATGAATTTATACAAAATATTGTAAAACATTTTAAAAGAGTAACGTTGGAGTTTCTTGCCCATTCTTCTCCATACGAAACCTACCTTTTGGAAGGGTGACTATAATTAATTCAATTTTTTGTAAATTTTGACGTTCAGGAGTGCTTTTTATGTGCCTAATTGAAATACATTATTTGACTTTGATTTTACTTTACTAGGTCTAAAATTTGTAATGTCTGTTCCAAAACTATCCAATGAAAGTGTAAACAAACCTGTTGAGGGTAAATTCTTACGCAAACACTGACTAAAGGGAATTAGTAGTACATTAGAAAGAAAGAAAATACGTTTATTTTTGGTAAACATGACGCAAACAAAGAACACAAAAGAAGAAGAACAAGTTGGGGGAAACATTGCGTCACATCCACGCAAAGCGGCCATCACTCAGCATAATGCTGCGGCCTTATGCGATACAGAGCCCAAACGCTGATTTAGCTATTTTAGCTGTCGCAAAAAATCAGCGTTTGGCAGCAGCGATTTTTGACGTGACGACGTGGACCGGTGCAGCATATATAAATAAGATATAAAAAATAAAATAAATGTACAGTAATTAATATACGTAATTTGTCTGTATTTAAAACGTTTCATCTATATATCTTACCAGCCTTTCCAACAATCATTATTTGAAGAATATTATAAAACAGTAATTGAGAAATCAACGACGAAAATTGAGTTTATAACATAAAAAATACTACATATAATCGACGCACATTTAGTAACCGAATCCACTTAACTGTTCATAATGAGTCATAAAGAACCCTGGAAGAAATCGACACGTGTTTCATCTCTTAACGAGGCAACCTCAGGATGACGATTGACTTGTTGCCACGCCAAGCGTCGAGAGCAGTGTCAGCCACACCACCCGACAACCCCACTTATATAGGATTACTGCTCGGCCCACCTCGGCTAGGATCGTTATCAGCGCGATAAGGGGCTGCGAACAATCGCAACAAAGGAACCTTGGAACCTCCAAGGAACCTTGAAAAGTCTAAGGGACCTTGGGACGACACTGGACGATTATTCCAAGGTCACCTTTGATACTTGGACGCTTGACGTGGCAGTACGTCGTGTCCGGGTTCGCAACACGTTAATCGTCATCCTGAGGATGCTTCGTTGAGAGGTGAAGCACGTGTCGATTTCTTACAGGGTTCTTTAAGACTTTTTCAAAACAGTTAAGCGGATTAGGTTACTAAATATACTTCGTCTATTGTATTTCATAATGGATTTCAGCAAAGTCACGCTTGAGACAATTACCTATTTTATGTAATTAAAAAGAAAGAAAGAAAATACATTTATTTAGCGCAGACAAAAAGGCACACAACACAACATAATATACACATACAAAAAACACACTACAAATTGGCATTCATTGGTACGTTATCCATTTACTTATATTTACAGATATTTTTGTAAGTCACTGTGGTGACTGACGAATTCCCGGGTACTCTTTAGTGAAAAAGCAAAAAAAAAAAAATCTTTATTTCTAAATTCATAAAAGCATTAATTTACGTAGATGATGACGAGACCTGTCTATATGAGTAGGTACACGTGTACTTATATGTCATTCATTACAAAACCATGCATTCTCCTAATGAATGGCAGGTGAAGCTCTCCACCCTTTTCAAATGTCTGCGTGACAATATTTCAACCAAACGCTTTTGTTAAAATACCAAAGGTAATATTTATATTTCAGTTTTTCATGTTGGTATAACATCATAGCTGCGCCCCACGGTTTCACCCGCATAAAAAGTATCCTATGTCCTAACCCAGGTCAAAGTCTACCCATGTGCCAAACATCCAAAACCGTCTAGCCGTTTAAACGTGAAATCGTAACAAACAAACAAACTCACTTTCGCATTTATTAGTTAGGATAGGATAACAAATACCTACATACATAAATACTCCATATAAATATACTTTTGCTACGTTTACATTTATTGAAGGCCAATTCCCGTAATTGAAAACGTTCAAAATCTAGTTGCCATCTCAACTCAGCGACTGTCAATGTCAAATACATTTTAAAAATGTAGGGGAATTAATTGGAATAGGTATTTTAGACAGATTGAGGCTGAGATTAGAATGTGAAGGTTCTTTAAACATACTATACATACCTGGGTGCATGTGTATGCACGCCGGTAGCGAGAACTACTTACTGATGTCTTTATTCGGTACCAGCTGCTGCCCGCGGCTTTGCCCGCGTGAACTTACAGTCTTGAACTTAAACAGCCTCCTGCAATACTCGTTGATATGCTCAGCAGTTAAGTGCTGAGTCTTCCAGCTGGTATTGATGGTTTCGACCGTCGGGGGAGGCATCACGATGCCCCCTGGCAGTACCACAGGCTGCCGAGCCAGCGAGACTTCTAATTATTTTTCTAAAATAAAAGTTTAAAATACTCCTTATAATATCAGCTATCTGCGAGTGAAAGTCCCGTCAAAATCTGTCCAGCCGTTTTGGAGATTAGCCAGAATAAACAGAGAAGAAAATTTAAAAACTTTTTGTTATAAGTCTTCTTCTTTTTGTTTGTTTGGTGACTAACCGGGTGTCAGAGTTTTGAAGTCGCCCATGGGCCTCTGACTTGGCTTCACAAGCCGTCGAGAAATATCTCTCAGGTATGGCCGGTTTCCTCTTGATGTTTTCCTTCACCGTTTTTGAAGCAAGTGATAATTATACAATACGCATATGAATACGAAAAGTCAGAGATGCGTGCCTTGGGTTTGAACTCGAGACCTATAACTTGGCAGTCCATCGGTCACACCACTAGGCTAGGCTGCTGCTACCTAGGTACCGTATATTATACTTTCATATCAATTTAATAAAAAGCTGTTATTTTGCCATTACAAACAGACACTGCAATTTTATTTATTTGTATGTATGTATAGATGTACTTATCGTGTTGGCAGTTGGTTGCATTGTTGATTGAATAAATTATAACATAGACTAAAGATTGATCCCTGAGCAAGGTTTCTAGCGGCACTGACCGACTGACAAAATCAGAAAAGAAAAAAAAAAGAAAGAAAATAAGAAATAAGGAAATAAATAAAGAAAGAGAAAATGTTTATTTGCGGTAAACATGACGAAAAGAAAGAGCAAAAACACGGGAATATTAAGTTGGGGGCAAATATGCATTACATTCACACAAAACGGTCAGACGCATTTTGCAAGAGTATTTTAGTCCTTGAGAACCGTTACTTTGTATAAAACACACTCAAAGCATTTATTTAAATTGAACCAATAACACGCACTTTTGAATTATCAAGGAGTCGGTCAGTTAGAAAGACGAAGCTATAGTTGTCCATTCCAAAGCGTAGTAGGTTCCTTCGGAGAAGAACTGGCATGAAACTCTATGGGCATTCTTATAAACCAAAATATTGTTCCATTCCAAAGCGTAGTAGGTTCCTATGGAGAAGAACGGGCAAGAAAGTCTATGGGCACTCTTTAAAACTATAATATTGTTTCATTCTAAAGCGTAATAGGATCTTATGGAGAAGAACGAGCAAGAAACTCCACGGACACTATTGGTTCGAAATATTGGGAACATCATTCACGTTGAAATTATATATGAGAGAATGTGTAATAAATAAGGAGTTGTAATCCTATGGACGTACTACATTTCTATGAATCCAACAATATACTCAACGGTATTGTTACACATACTTGCATAATAATTCACCCAGCACAATGCTATAATCAGCGCTCACATGAACAGCTAATCGGTTTAACAAAGTCGGAGTGACGCCATGCAGAATGTGTGAAGCACCGAGTACATGTATAATGTACAATATCTCAGCGGTACTTCACACATTCTTCTCACACTGTATACATTTCCCAGGCCTCATTTGTGTACCTATTATTTCATATTTACGTTAAGATTTGTAAAAGAGAGAAGGATTACGTTGAAGTGATTTCCGTTACTAGAATTCAAAAGGTAATTTAAAATACTTGATTGGAGTTAGAAGCCATAATTATGTTTCAATTTTAATCATAGTGTAGCACAATTTTATTATTGACAAATGAGTTCAATTGTTAGTCGCTAACGAGACACAATATCATTTTTATTGTTATCGACTTCTAAAGGAAAATCGACAGTAAGGCTTTTCACATTTCATTGATGGAATTTGATTGTATTTGTCATTGCTTTTGTGTTTATTTTTGTTTTCGTACCAGAAGTATCTAGATTACTGTTGCCAAAACCGTATTTTATTCTTTTGTATATTTTTGTTTATATAATGAGTACTTATAGCTTGTATGTACGGTCAGCATCAAAAGTTGATGACCACATTTAGATTTTCAAAATCGCTGTATAGTGTAGTGCTAATAGTGAATACGGGGTACAGCGATTTTGAAAATCTAAATGTGACCATCAACTTTTGATGCTGACTGTACATTAGTTAATTGACAATTTAATAAATAATTTAGTCTCAGATTTGTTCTAAATAAAGTTATGTACATTTTCATAATAATTATGTACTCGTAATTGTTTTTTTTAGGGTAAACAAACTACAAAATACAGTCAATAATAATCTTTAATCTTTATTGATATAACATGAGGTTAAAGAATCATATTAAACCTCTGAATCCCAAACTAGGTAAAAACCTGTATGTTAGGAGTCAGCGCCTTCTTCCATTTTCACACTAATACGCTAATAATAACTAAACTAAGCCGAAGTGGGTATGCATCGGGATGCGGTCGCAGTGGACAAGGGACTCACCCCGCTCTCCATGGCTAAAGAGAACTGGCGCAAACCTGTAATACTTACTACAGATGACCGCAAGAAGGTATGGCAGAGCAAGGAACTGCACGGGCGCTACTATCGGGCTCTTCATGAGCCTGGTGTAAATTTCTTAGCGTCCGTATCCTGGCTACGTTTCGGTGACCTTTTCGGGGAAACTGAAGGTTTTTTCTGTGCAATTATGGACGAAGTTATCTTGACGAATAACTACCGGAGACATATTATGAAGGACGGGACGTTTGACATGTGTCGGGCATGCCACCGTCCGGGTGAGTCCATCAGACATATTATCTCTGGTTGTTCGCGTCTGGCTAACGGCGAGTACTTACACAGGCATAACCAAGTGGCCAGGATTATTCACCAGCAACTTGCTTTAAAATATAAACTTGTTGACTCTGAGGTACCGTATTATAAGTATGTGCCCGACCCAGTTCTCGAAAATGACCATGTCACGTTATACTGGGATCGGTCTATCATTACTGACAGGACTATTGTTGCCAATAAGCCTGATATAGTGGTGATAGACCGATCAGTGCGCCGCGCAATGATAATCGATGTTACCATTCCGCATGACGAGAACCTCGTGAAAGCTGAGAAACAGAAACAAATCAAATATCTCGACTTAGCACAGGAGGTTGTTGACTTGGATGGTTGATGTGGAATGTGAGCTCGCCTATCATTGTGCCGATTGTCGTAACGGCCAATGGCCTGATGGCCGAAAGCCTCGACCAACATCTCTCGAGGCTCTCGTTAGGCGGTTGGATCAAGGGCCTGATTCAGAAGGCAGTACTCCTCGATACGGCTCGCATTGTGAGGAGGTTCCTGTCTCTGCAGCCCTAACCACCGGTAGGTTGGACCCTGCTCCCGACACCGGCGGACCTCTATTTTTTATATTTTTAAATGTTTTTTTTATATATTTTTAATGTAAGAAATATTTAAAAATGAAATTTTATATGAAAGAAAATAAATAAACGACTAAACTAATAATTTACACTAATTGCTATGCCAAAAATAGTACCTTCGACAAAATAACGAAGAAATACCTAGTAGTTCTTCGACAAAATAACCACCAAAAAAGTCACTCCCAAAATAGTCGACTTAACGACACGACTCATCAACTTCTAAGATTAAGCAAATGTGATAAAAAGTAAGATTAAATAACCTTAGACTGAAGCACTCTAACACACAATAAGAACTTCAGTTCATTTAATTGAAAAACTTTTTGTTGTTCAAGAAAAAAAAGCGCTTTAATTTCATTAACGTGGAATGACTTCGCTTTGTTTCTGTGTTACTATCGCGGATAAAAAGAAAACTTATAGCGACTTGATTGCTGAAAAAAATTGGGGCTTTGTTCTTTGAAGCGGTTGGAGAACAAAGGTAGGGGCAGACTGGTGATGGTAAAGTCGAGAGTTTGGAGTCCATTTAGCCCATCCGATGTTAAGCTATGAATGAAAAGTCTTGATGTGCTTGAAGAATAGTTTTCTGGAGTAATGTATAAAAAATAAAGGTTGATTTCTCTACGTCATTTTCGGGTGACCAATGAAAATCAGTGCTGTGCTGCGGCATAGCACAGCACCATGCTGGTGGTCCCAGTCACGACGTGCAGCTGCCAACTATTTCTGTTCTGTGTCGTTTTTACAAACTATCTAACTTTTTATGTAACTATCAACTTACTGAATAGAATTAAAAGTCCAAGTATATATGTCAAATCGCGTAGGCTGCAGCAGTGTTTTTTCCAGAAACCTTTTAATACTTGGGATACTTCGATGGCGAAAAAAGTGTGGGCTCGAATCCGGGCAAGTACCAATGCGTCATGCTTTCAACAATTTTAAATTAAGGATACTATGCAATTTCAGGCCTGCGAAAGTTCTGTTTCGTAGATAAACAGTATCTAATAATAAATTCAAACACATTTGTTTAGCTGAGTAAAAGAAAAAAAACACATTATAATTTTTGCTACTCTGGCACTCGATGTCAAGACAATGTTTAAAAAGATGATTTCAGTTTTTTTTGCTGAATTTCCGAAAACGGCCGTCCTCACCAATTCATTACGAATGATGAGGAAGCTTCTCTCTTAATTCAGAGAAAAGGCGCTCTTAATTCATACCCAAGTGTCTTGATACCTTAGATCCTCAAGGATAATCTGGTAAAGCTACCAAACCATTTCCTGGACTTAATTCATCCACAAATAGGATAAGACCCATTGAGTTGGAACGAATCAAATAAATCGCCGATCGAATTACTCGCTAAGACACTTGAAACCTTTAATTTGTTTCCTAGGTTTCGTCATGATTTGTTAAGACAAATTGAAAGTGTCTGTGTTAGTTGTGTTGCAAACTGATTAGTTGTTGGACAGTTGAGGAATGTTACTAGTGTACTACTCTACTAGATACAGTCTCGTACCTATGTAGGTTAGTTTTGTCTTGGACCACTCCAAAATTAGACAGGTAAAGGGTTTCCATTCAGGATTACAATGTATGAGATAAGGCAAATTTAAAAACAACAAGGTTGGCATTTTGTACACCTATAAATACTTTTAAACCCATACTTTGTTCTTCTAATTGAGTAAACCCTAAAAATACACAGCCGTGTAACCAAAATAACCATTCAAATTTAAAAATACAGTGTCGTGCAAATAAAATGAGCTGTTACGTCATTCTTGGTACAATTTTACGCAAAGAAACAGTGAGTGGCCAGAAAAACTGCATATATATCGTATAAATTCACACAAATTCTGACGGCTACGGTTGATTTGTGGCTGCGGGAATCCACTATAAATCTCCGTTCTTTTCTTTTTTTCATTTAAGTAATAAGCTTAGAGCGGGCGTCGCGCAATAGCGATAAGAAGGCTAACATGCTGAGTAAAACAAATATTCAGTTCAGATTAAGGAATTTTAAAAATAAAATTCTCTTGCCTTTTCTGTCAAGCTTGCCGAATTATCTATTTAAGTAAAAAGCTTGTTACCACTGACATTGTGGCAGATTGCTATGACCTCCCTAGGGCATTGATTCTTGAATTTTTGAAACAGGCCTGCATACATATTTAGAAATTTACTACCTACACCTTTTTTTTTTTTTTCTTCCCATGGCAATCGCCAGCTCTCACAACTTCCCCCACAGTATGGCAAAGGCATTCCCTTTGTTCTGTGCGCGAGTTTATTATTAAAATGTTATTAGGAAGCAGAGTGGATACTGCCATAGCTTATGACTTGGCAGACACTGTATATTACTTTTTTTAGCCTACTTCAAAAGGAGGTCTTTCCTGCTTGTTTCGTAGTACAATTGACATTACAATTCACTGGCTGGTTTGTTCTCGGGAAAGAAAAACTCGTTTTTAACATGAATAGCATCGTATTGTGTTACTGTTTTCTTTCTCTGAATTGTTTTGGTGAACCAGTTTTGTTTATTAACTCGTCAAATGATCGCTTATTAGAAGCCGTTTGCATATAAGTGGTCAACAGCTCCCGAATTGGTCCCATATAAATTTTATTAACTTTGTTTGGATAGTTTTTGAGTAAGCTTCAATAATACGTATTTTTCACTTTGTAGTGTTTTTTTTCGGAAGTCGGTTATTTTTTTGTAAAAAGTTTTTATTAAGGAAAATTGTCGGGTTAATAATATATGGACAAATTATTACTAAAGACTTGTAATATTGTTCGTATATTTTCTCATAACCACGTATGCATAATCATAAACCGCCTATAAAGTTCTCACTGCTGGGACGCGGCCTCCTTTCGGTGAGAGAAAGTGGGCCCTAATCCACCACGCGGGCCCAGTCATCATCATCATCATCATTTCAGCCGAAAGTCATCCCCTGCTGGACATAGGCCTCCCACAAATGGGGGGGTTAAACGCGAGCCCAGTGCGGATTGGTAAATATCACATGTCAACGAATTTTTGGTTCTAGGACAGGCCGGTTTCCTCACGATGTTTTCCTTCACCGTTATGAGAGCAGTTTTGAGAGGCAGTTTTGAGAGGCAGTTTTGAGAGCAGTTTTGAGAAGCAGTTTTCCGTACATACGGTGGGTATAATGCAATTTGGTAATTCCCCAATGTAAGGTATTTCAATGCGTAACGGGTACCCTATTAACGCAGACAGCGGCTGCCTGACATAATTACCAACACACGGCTATAATGTTCGGCTGCCGTGTTTGTTATTGATTGCAATTGGATCATGATTAGGTCATTAGGTTGCATAACAATGCAGGTATAATATTTCCTGTAAACGTTAGTCGTCTGTCAGTCAATAAGTGATGAAATTCTATACTATTAAACGAGCAATAATTGTATATATATATGTCGGAGTTGGTTGTCAATTACAATTGTTGGTAGTCAACAGAATTTGTTATGATTTGTCTTTCTTATTATTAATTTAAGTGATTTTTACTATCAATTATTGTCTAATAAATCGGATCATAATTTATTAAGTACTCGGTGTACGCACTAATTGATTTTTGGCAACTTATTCCGTATTATTGTAACCGAGGGTTTTGTTCAAAACAATTGATGACATGTTGCTTTAATTTTAAAATGATTTGCTTTCTGAATTCACCATTGTTTATTTACAACAATTATTGTTGTATTATTTGATTAGTGTATAATGTAAGTCTTATTAGATTCAGTACATTTTAGTGTTTTGTATCAAGTAAACACGTGACGTACTTCCGTGCGTCATCGGACAGAGTTGTCGTGGAGGGATTGCAAGGTGGGGGCTTCGTCTTATAAAATAGCGTGCACTCGGTATGCGAGTCAGTCGGTATTCGGATTCGACTCAATAAAGAGCCTCTGCTCCCGACAAAACTGTCAGTTTACCTGGTACAGCACTGCTGTATATTCACATAGCTGTATCGGCTTGCTGATAGCGAGTAGATACACTTAGTCACTGGGTGGCTTGGCCACTATACGAACTGAGACCTTAAAAGTCTGTTCGATTAACTGTTACTCCATTTGTATTGTTTTATAAAGTGTAACTGCTGTAAACCTACTGTAATAAAAACCGTGTCATTGTTTATACAGTCTTGTTTATCCCAATAAAATGGGAACTCCAAACCCTGACGATATACCTCTCGGCACTCCTGATCCTACATATATATTTGTAATCACGTTCTCGAAAACGACTCTAATGATTTCGATGAAAGTTGCAATACCTGGGGTTAGGGTATATATACCTGGGGTTACCCTGGGGGTAGGGTTAGGGGTTTACGGAAAAATCGATCTAGCTAGGTTTCATATCTGGGAAAATTAGTTTTCTCCATATTTTCACCCGAGCAGAGCTCGGCCACTCAAAGTTTAGAACAAGATGGCTACCTAAGAATAATGACATGGCAGCATGGAATTAGTATGTACTATACATGAAGTTAGTATGAACTATCCTATACTAATTTTCTATTTCCACCCGACCAGAGCTCGGTCGACCAGATACTTATTTTAATATAGTATGTATTTAATCGATCCTTTAAAAAAGTGTGCATTATTAGAAGCGCAAAAACTTATAGAGAATCAGTTAAATATTCCCCTTTTTAACCGCCTTAAAAGAATGAGGTTATAATATATTAGAAAAATCAAGCAACTGACTTTAAAAAAATATGACTATTCGACCTTCCCTTCATATTTACAAATCCATTCACAGTTCAAACGCCAATGAACCCCGAAAACATTTACCTGGACAAACAGCCCCCGCATACCGCCATTGTTTGAAGTGTACCCAGCAATGAAATAAAAAAGGCTCATTTTAAACATTTTGTCAGCAAAAAAAGAAAGTGCTAATGTTAGGCCGTTAATATAAAAGTTGTTTGTATGTGGCCATTAGACAGGAGCCGTCATGTTTATAGCCTGTGGCTGTTTTATTTTTACGATTTTTTTTTTGGTCTGTGATTTTGGTAGGTAACTATGTAAATAATTATTATGGTTTTATTTATTTATTTAAATCGTAGAGACATTTTCTACCAGTCAACCTTTGGGTGATGCAGAGACAAACAGTGGTAGGTGCAATAATGTTTTTTTTTTTATAAATATTTATTTTAATACAAACATATCTCGTACTTATAATAAACGATAAGTATATTATATATAACTAATTATAGATCGTGTCATGCACGAAGATGGGCCCACTCTGCTCCGCTCCGTACTTATGTACAGCTTACAGTACAGTAATCGCGGAGTGGGCGCGTCTTCGTGGATGGCACTATCTATACTATGGTTTATTGAGGATATTTTATTATGGTTTTGTTCTCGAAAGAAAAAAAACACTTTAGCACATTTCATGACATAAAAATCATGGAATAAATTCAGAAAATGCGAGAAACAAACCTGATCAATAATTCGATTTATACGAATATTATCACGTGTCAGAAGTGAAGTCACTTCACAACGAGAGACGGCGGGTCAGTACCCTTAATAATAATAATAATACCAGCCTGTTACTGTCCCACTGCAGAGCAAAGGCCAAGAGTCTCATACCGAGAAGGCACCAGCATTGATCACCACGCTTGCTCAAAACGTGTTGGCGATTTCAGTTTTATAGTACGAGTAACTACAAGTCCAGGTTTCCTCACGGTGTTTTCCTTCACCGATGTCAGTAATGTCTAAGATAAACTCAGAAAGGACATATGAACATATTCATATTCAGAACCATTGTTAAAAAAAAAAGGAACTACATTTAAAAATACCGCCAACCCCGTGCCCTGATTAATAGAAATATAACAACATTACAAAAACAATTTAACGTTACTATTGCGACCCACTTCACATTTGTTTCCGTGCGTCGGACATTAAAAATAATCGTGTTTTTATTTTTATTACGTTTATTGCGCGTACGCTTTACCGTCGTCCCGTGCTTATTATTTATTTCTCCTGTTTTGGACCTCAGAGCATATGGCCTGGAAATTTTAGTGGAGTCACGTTTTTTGGTAACATACGATAAGTGTCGCTGTAATTTTTGGCCTCTTGAGCCTGTTATTTAAATTGGTCATGTGACTCTGGGGTTTTAAATATGTAAAGTTAGATAACACCATTGTTTACCTTAAACACTTAAATACTGGCGGTCAAGAATTACTTGTGGATTTCGTACAGGACATGGATAAAATGTACGTTACTTAAGCCGGCCGCTGGAAAGCTTTTCCATCCAGCAGATTAATCAATCCTCAACAATTGAGTTCCTTTCGAATCCAACACAAAGATGAAGAAGCTACAAAATTCAATAAAAATAATCCTAGCGAGTCGGCTAACTGCTACGCGAAGGCGGCGTAGCCGTGACCTCATTGCGTTAGCTACGGCGTAGCACGTAGCATCTTTTATTCTTAACACTATTTATTTTAGCATACTGATCCTATTATCAGAAAAGACTTCGTTTCTCTAGTTGGATAAAATGGAACAGTCTTTGTAGTAATTGTAGGCCATGTGATTTAATTCTAAAAAAAATGTTTTGGAGAAATATTTGATAAACTTAACTGACTAACATTATTACAGATGGTTCACTCCGCAAAATCATTTAAATAAAAAGCGACTCTTGCTATGACACAATAAAGTGCAATTCAGGTCGCACAGCGCTAAATACCTACAGTTATATACACCTAGAAGTTTCTTGGCTTGTCGGGCCAATTCAGTGAGCTTACGCTCACTGAATTGGCAAGATGGAGTATGCCTACTGTAATGATAAGATTCAATTAATCTGCCTATTTTCCCGCCAACTATATGTTGGCGTCAGCTTCCCGTCTAACCGGATGCAGCTGAATACCGTATTTTACACGGAGTGACTGCCTATCTGACCTCCACAACCCAGTACCTGGATAATACAATACCCCTTGGTAAGACTGGTTGTCAGACTTTCGGTTTCTGACGAAAGAAAGAAAGAGAAATAGAAAGAATAATGTTTATTTGGACACAGTTTGTGAAAACGACGACCCGTAACGACTGTCAAAAATCCACGAATGACAGCCGGGACCAACGGCTTAGCGTGCTTTCCGAGGCACGGAGGAGCCTCGGTATGTTAAGATAGTCACCCATCCACAGACCCACCCCGGCAAGCGTAGCTTAACCTGATGGATCGAGCCGTGCGGCTGTTATTGCCACGAGTTCCTATTATTGCGTGTTGTTATTAGATAAGATTATTGCTCAATATTTCGACACATAAACTTCAAGAGATACAACCAAACTCCACAAACAACATCAAGCAAACAAATTATCAGTTCCAGCCCTTAAAACACAAAGCTACAGTCCCATAAATATGAAATCTAGCATACATAATTTAACAATGATATATAGTTCATAGGGTTATAATAAAAAATCGGGGACTGAAATCCATTCAGATCACTATGAAAACCCTGGGACCCATCGCTAATCCCCACATAAAATTGCCGAAGAAAAAGCCTGTAATCGAAGCACCCAGTCGTAACTCCGGTCCTTCACTTACAAGGGTTTTAGAATGGCTCATTTTGGAAATAGGCTATACATTTTAGGAGGGCTGACAGTCTATTAATGGCCTAGTAGGCTGGAAATGGATAATTTGTGTCTGACATTTCTTTTATACAACTTTGGGATACAAACGGTCAGGCCCTCCGGGGAAATCCGTGAGACTTGGAAAGAGACTGGATTAAGTTGGGGATTGAAAAGTAGCGAAAATTGGAAGTGAATGACCCAATTTTTACAGGTTGAAATGATGTTATTACTTTTTTATTGGTGATTTGATCAGTACATGTAGTCTGAGGAATAAAAAATATAACTGTTGGTAGTTGATAGGTATTATACATCGCTCAATAACAATATATTATAATGTTACAAATGTAGACCTACCGTGTATGCATGTAATGTGAAAAAAGAAAAACAAATAAACACATTTTCATGTGTATACTCTTACGGGCGGCATGGTGCTGCATGCAAACCAAACCTGGAATAAGATCTAGATCTAGGAATTACAACAAATTTGTTTACATAACATTTTACTCCCATGGATTTCCGCAGAGTAACAAAGTCAGTACATAAAAGGCACTTTTGAAAGTCAAAATTTACAAATAAATATTAAGTGATTCTAGTCACCCCTTCCAAGAGGTAGTTTCGTATGGAGAAGAATAGGCAACAAACTCCACCGTGGTCCATCGTAACGCCTGATTCCTTTATGTTACATTCTTCCAATCAATCTGCCTTGCCTTTTCCCAACTATGTTGGGGTCGGCTTCCAGTCTAACCGGATGCAGTTAAATACCAGTGTTTTACAGGGAGCGACTGCCTATCTGACCTCCACAACCCAGTAACTGGGTAATATAATACGATACCTCTTTGTAAGACTGGTTGTCAGACTTTCGGGCTTCTGACGACCCGTAACGGCTGTCAAAGATCCACGAATGATAGCTGGGACCAATGGCTTAACGTGCTTTCCGAGGCACGGAGGAGTCTCGGTATGTTAAGATAATCCCCCACCCATCCACAGACCAATCCCGGCAAGCGTAGCTTAACCTGATGGATCGATCCGTGCGGCAGTTATTACTTAGCCATGAGCTCCTCAATCTTACATTATCTTATCTTAAATTCTTCCGAAAACGGAAAGCTTCTCTATTTCTTCAAAATGCATCTGATACCAAACTAAAATACCCATATTTAAATCGGGTCAAAACTGCCGTTAGAATAACTGGAATTTCATTCATAGCATTCCGGGGTTTTTCGAAAGCAATTTTCGTTGTTATCATTTATTGGTAGTCCATTTGCGTCACCTTGTCGACTCATGAACGAATGAGGTTCGTTATGCAATAATAACTGCCTTTACGCCTTTTCACCGTCTCCGGAATTCGCGCGACGGGAAATCGTATTACAGATTAATTAAATAACGGGGGATTTGGAGGAAATAGGCTCCAAGACTCAAAATTGAATTAACTTTAGATTTGAATATTTTTCATCATACTTGATAAATGGGCTGCTAAATAAAGGATGCATTGAGAATTTAAACTATTGAATTGATATCTATTCATTGATATCAATGTCCTCTTCTGCAGATAACTAAAAAAATATTAAATAATAAAAAATACGAAGCTGTGACCAATAATTCCGTAATAATTACTTCCAAGAACAATTTATTTGTGATTAACAAAACATTTCATTCCATCAAAAACATAACATGTAAAAAATACAAGTCTCGCAACACAGTTCTTCTACCGCAAAAAGAAATGAGATCTAATGTAAAACCAGTTGGTTAATTGATTTACTACCTATCTTTTTGTCACCTTTATTTCTTTAATAAATAAAATGACTTGGTTATCGTACGGCAACATAATCACATAAGAATATTTTTTTTTTTAATAGTCCTCATTAAATAAAGCGCAGCGTAGATTTTGTTGTATGTAGAATGTAGATTCTACTGCCGTGTGCGATTACCAAGCCATTCACCATGAAATACACGAAATTATAATATATATAATATAATAATCCCAGCCTATTACTGTCCCACTGCTGGGCAAAGGCCTCTTCTGATACACAGAAGGCACGAGCATTGATTACGACGCTTTCTCAAGACGGGTTGGCGATTTCAAACTTTATTTATATTAACTATAAGTCCGATCCGACCGAATCGACGAAATTACTGACTTTTGTTCAAATCAAACGGATTAAATTGTATTTGCATACAGTATTCATATACCAATAGTTCATAATGATTATGAGCAAACACTAAATCGAAAAATTATTTAAGGACATTGTGTTTTTTTTGCAATTGAAGTTTTTGTCGATAATGCCTTTATACTGTAATTGGATTTACCCCGAAGCGGTAAATGGAATTACAGTACCCGACAAGTCTGATATTCGTTTATTTATTATTTAATTTAATTTTGAAATAATCATTAAAATACTTGTTCACAAGAGTATGTAAATTACCAATATATTAGAATATTTTTCGATGATTGTCAAAATTGGGATTTTAATTAGGTACGTAATCCATTGTTTTGGGTTTTCTATAAATATGTATAAACACAAAATCAAAAATTCCGAAGCTGGTGTCGCTCAATTTGCTATGAAAAGAAAATAGTGATCATGAAGCGAACGTAATGCAATAAATCCTTTACAAAAAGCCAATTTATTTTCGACACAGGGATACTTCTCGTTTTTATTTGTTTACAGAGAAAAACACGCTACTAAAACTCAAAAAGTAAAGTTGTTTGATACCAAGTACTTATATGATATGTACGGAATATTTAATACTCAACTTGATTCTTATTTTAATAATGCACAGTTTTTTACTTTGGGTTTTTGCTTGTGATCTTCTCTATAATATTTAGAGCATAGTTTTAGGTTATTTTAGTATTACCCCGTTGGTTTCGACTGTAATTCGTAGATTTTTGACGGTCGTTACGGGTCAGAAGCCCGAAAGTCTGACAACCAGTCTTGCCAAGGGCTGTCTTATTGCCCAGGGACTGGGTTGTAGAGATAGGCAGGCGCTCCATGTATTCAGCTGCATCCGGTTAGACTGAAATATGTATAATATCCAAGATAAGAATGCTTGGAAACATGCTGGTCCAGCTCCATAGGATAATCTAGAATCTAGACAAAATCAAACTGGTTGCTAATTTAAGTTGTATAAATTATTATATTTTATTATATGACATTGATCTTACATTCTGTGATTACTTCCTCACACACTGACTTATTAATTATAACTTTTTTTTTTTGGAAAATCGTCTACTTTTACAATGTTTGTAAATATGTGAGAACCATGTATCTATCACATAAGTAATAAATTTATTTATCGTTGCTCTCTTTAAAAAAATATTTTTACTTATATTGTGGTATAGTCATTTATTTATTTTATTTTTAGATGCATCGCCTTCACATATAATTATATAACTAATGTACCTACATATACAAAATATTGTAAAACATTTTAAAAGAGTAACGGTAGAGTTTCTTGCCCATTCTTCTCCATACGAAAACTACCTTTTGGAAGGGGCGACTAGAATCATTTTTTTTTTTTTGTAATTGTTGACGTTCAAAAGTGCCTTGCAAGGGCCTATTTGAAATAAATTATTTGACTTTGACTTTGACTTTGTGACCCCAACATAGTTGGGAAAAAGTTAGACAGGCCAGGTTTTAGCGTTACTATCCTATTAACCTAATGACATCAGATAGCATCTCCTTTTTCCCATAAAGTATATTTTATCCCGTTAAGAGACTTGGTTGAAAATGCAACACATTTTCAAAACAGTCAAAATATTTTGTCCTCGACTGAAATGCTTGAATATATTATGTCTTTTCACTGTCGTGACTTTCATTTAGTTAGAAGGAAAACGTTGGTTTATGTCTAGTCTACATTCTTTTGCGGAAACTTAAACGTTTCTGTTCATCACATGGGCACTCATCTGAAAGCACAAGAGAGGGATTTTGTGCTGCATTGAGCTACAAAAGGGTTTTCATCACATGCACATTGTTTTTGTTACTTTTAGTAAAATATGGGTAAACATTAGGATAAAGTAACTAATGATTTTGGATAATTTTTAGTAAGTTTGGTGAAAGATTTAAAAATGTTATGCAACTTTTCAATTACTTATATGAAAGTTTTCCAAGACGTATTGAATGCCTAGATGATATTTTGTAAGAATTAATTATCACATTAACATGAACACATTAGTGGCTTTAATATTTAAACTAAGTATGTTTGAAAAATCCTAGTTTTCGAACTTGGATGTTTCAGTCATATTTAACAATATTAGATATAATCCCATTTGAAATAAAAAAAATATACCTACTTATTTCAAGAAAAAGTCAGCAAAAAAAACCTTCTGCTCCACTATTATCCAGTAAATCCTATTCAAAACAACAAAGAACCTCTTAAACTCATGTCAAGTACATCTTTTATTGTCAAGTAACCTATGACATAACAAGAAAATATCAAATACCGCCACTTTCGACATCAAAGTATATTTTTCCAAATATGAGGGTAGGAGCTGCGAAGCAAAGATTACAAAATAAGTGGGTAAGGGGTGGTGGGGTGTGGCCTTCTCACCCACCCAATAGCCTTCCGGTATTCGCGAAAAATATGTTATTTGAAAGGTGAAATATTTTTAAATGTGATTTCGAGAAGGTATAGTTTCTTAGTGGCGATAACGTGAATATTAGTTTTGTGAGAGTTGTGGTAAATTTTATTTGGGTTTAAAGCTTTTCACGTTGTCAAATTATTTTCAAAACGTACGGTGAAATGACAATATCAAACTACTGTAGTTATTTTGTACCTGCGCCATGATAGATTATTCGATTATGTTGCTTTATCTCTACGTATGAATATCATGATACATGGAATGTAAAGTTTATGCTATAAACACAATATTATTACGTTACCGTAAGCAGTTAATTGCCACATAGGTGAAAACTGTGCATCACTCCACTTAAAAAATAACCCTTTTAAGTAAAACTTTACAAGGTGAGAACCATTTTGTGGGTTCACGGCTTTTACCACAATATATTCGAGGGAAAAGCAGCCCTTCCCCATTTAACAAATATTTTAAGTCTCAGAGGGAATTCGCATTACCGCCTATGGTATGGTGCGGGGCGAAAAATTGGATCAACAATTTCGGCACAGCAAAAAGGTTCTGCACAGCTCATTGGAATATAAAATTGGCTTTTTGAAATAAACTGTTACGGGTCAGTCTCACTTTGAGAATGTTTCGGACATAAAATTAAAGTTTACTGATATTTAAATTACTTTCTCTCATCCTCTTTTATTTTAAACTATGTAAAATATAGCCAGGAGCTGTGAGTTAAAATGATGTCGAAGCCAGTTTTTCATTTCATATCGTGTACCTTTGTATTTATTACCTACCTTTATTGTGAGTAATGTTTATGTATATAACAAAAATATAGAAGAATTATATTTTTGTTATATACATAAACATTACTCACAATAAAGGTAGGTAATAAATACAAAGGTACACGATATGAAATGAAAAACTGGCTTCGACATCATTTTAACTCACAGCTCCTGGCTATATATACGCAAAATAAAAACAAAAACAGAAAAGTCTCCATTTTCAAATCCTAGTTAACGTATAAAATGAGAAAAACATAATTTCTGAACACTGCACGTATCATATTTTTATTACGAAGCAAATACAAATTAGCGAATAAATTCCTTATTCGCTAACTTGATAATGACGTAGGACTTAACAATTTTTACTAGCACTGTTTTACTTGACATTTTGCCCTCTTTGCTTCACGCCAATGTTGAATCGGAGAAATGTCGCCCCAAATGATTTTTAAATCTACAAACTTAATTAGGTCGAGTTCGTTTTAAACAAACAGCGATCCCTAAAAAAACATTTCTACCGTAAATTATTAAAGCTCGGAGAACAATTCAAGTTGACGCCTTAAGGCTATTTTGCTTTTTTTACATTTTCTCACTCCACCACGATGGTAATGTTGATAACATTTATTAGTAATAAATTCAATAATAATAATACATAATTATGAATAACAGATATATTTTAATAAGTAAAATAATAAAAATAAATGATACCATAATACTTAATAATGATACTACATTAATAATAATAATAAACAAATTGTAAGCGAGTAAACAAATAAGCAATATTAAATATAATTAAATAAATAATAAATGAAGGGATAGACCTGCATATAAAATATTAATAGAATAAATTAATGAATGGAAATATAAATACATAGGTAATAGGATATAAATAGTTCTTAATATAATAATAAGGAAAATTGATAAAGCGCTCTTCCTCTCTCTACCTATTTAAAAAAATTGCTGTGCCCGACAGGGTCCATAATTGTTTCTATTATATTTTTATTTACCACCTGTAATTGTACATTATGGTTTGCAATAAACGTTTTGATTTGATTTGATTTGATTTTAGTACGTAGCTAAGTAAGGTGCCTTTTTTTTTTCAGGATGGGAAGTCATCAAATGACTTCTCCCGCTCTGGGCAGAGCGAGAGGGTGTGTCAGACTTTTACTGACTAAAACCCACCCGTGTTCCTTCCGTTGCCTGTGTGCCGGGGCCGCGATATCCCTTTCGGACAATCCCGCAACCCCAGCAGGCATTGGTCTTTCGGCCCCGTCGAAGTAAGGTGCCCTGGGGTAGGTATTTTTCAAATATCTAGAATGTTTTTTTGGGTAATATTGTTTAAGAGTCTGTTCATTCGAGGTTCGCCTTAAGCGGTGCCTGTTGTAGACACCCACTTACATTTTTTAAGTTCCGCGTTAGAGATAAGATTTTTATAATTTGAATACATTTTGTCAAGTGGAGCTACTTTCTTCACAGTTAATATTTAATCTGATAAAGCAAAAAGTACGAGTCTAATATTTTTTTATTGTCTGACTGACGGATTAAATAGTTTTTTTTCCCCAGTCAACATCCCTATTATGACGCACGTTATAAAATAAACATAAAATAATACAAAGTAAGCCATAGACTGTATTTAAATAACTGAAGTTTCGTAGTAACAAATTATGTGTCAGTGTATAAGGTTCGCCCCACATCAGACTTAATCGTAACTACCGTGGCTATATAAGTGTACTATCGCATATCTGCCTACCCCACTTCTGAGCACACAGGTGTAATTCAAAGAAACTAACTTTGAAGAATTGAGAACTTCCGCGTTTGGATATTTTGCAAGTCATTTAAAAAACCAGCTAAGTGCGTGTCGGCCCATGCAAAGTGAAGGGTTCCGTTGTTGGAATGAGTTTATCCCAAGAAAAAACTTAATATTGTGGTCGAAAAACCTGTTCTCCCATACATTCCAACTACAAATGTAGGTTTCTACCCAGATTATTGAGAGATTTACATGTTTTTTTTTCAAAATTTTAAGTTTAGTAGTTTCGGAGATAAAGTGTTGGTCTTAAAAATCTTTAAATATGTTTTTAAAAATGATATTCTCGCAACAAGCCTTTTTATTTGACATGTTACAGTACAGTTTGCAAAACTTCTATTTTTAACTTTCTAGTTTGACCCCCAAAAGTGACCCTCATATTCAAAATTAATTAATAAATAAATTAAATTAATATTTACACGTCCGTGTTTGGGTCACAGAAATGTGAAATGAAAAATGAATGTGAATGTGAAATGTGTTTGGTACACATGTGTACCAAATTTTTACTTAATTGGTTCATTAGATTCGGAGCAAATGGGCTGTGACAGACGGAAGAACAGACAGCCAGCCAGCCAACCAGAGAGACAGACACGAGTGATCCTATAAGGATTCCGTTTTTTTCCTTTTGAGGTATGGAACCCTAAAATGAACCCGAATCCTATGCCTACTGCCTAGTACCTATTACAGCAGTGTTTTTCAGAAAAATAAAACAAAATTACCCAAAAAAATAATAAACAAAAGGTTGTGGGACAACAATGATGAATCCAATTTAACTATTTTTCAGATTAGAGTTATAAACTTTGAGAGCCCACTTAACTTAATGAATTAAGGAACTTAATTCAGGTCCAAACAAATAGATCAAAGCGAAAACTTTCCAGACTATTATGAAACGAATTTACGTACAATATAATATAAAATTAAATCAATAAGGGTTGAGATATAATAGTTGTGCTACAAAATCCGAGCTTGTTTCGTTAGTTCTTGGCTTATTACAAACTACAGTTCTAACTAATAACAATTTAGAAATTTACATATCTGTAATACAAAACAACTAAGTTTGTTGAATTTGATCCCTCAAATTAGCACACGTGTATAGCTAAGAACTGGTAAATATTTGATATTAACTAAGTTATATATTATTCTAGGAAAAAGGGTTACCTTAGATACATCGCTTGGTGAAAATTTTGGCTATAAAAACTTTTTACAAAAAAAAAAAAAACAACCGACTTCCAAAAAAACTGAAAACACTAGTGTTTTTTTTGGAAGTCGGTTGTTTTTCTTTTTTGTAAAAAGTTTTTATTTTTCACTTTTTAGTTGTGGTTGGTGGCCACCCCACACAAATTTGAAAACCTGCTATGTAAATAACAGAGACAGGAAGTTTTCATCATCTCATCGACATATACTAAGAGGGAAAAATACGTATTATTGAAGCTTACTCTAAAACTATCCAAGCAACGTTAATAAAATTTACGAGTATATGGGACCAACTTGGGAGCTTATCCTTTCATACAAAAATATAATTTTCAAAATCGGTCTACAATTGACCTCCTCCTCCTTTTTGGAAGTCGGTTAAAAAGGCTTTCATCATCTGCCTGGCCTTTTTCCAACTATTTTGGGATCGGCTTCCAATCTAACCAGATGCAGCTGAATACCAGTATTTTGCATCTGACCTCCACAACCTAGTTACTAGGTAACACGATACCCCTTGGTAAGACTGGTTGTCAGACTTTTGGGCTTCTAACTACCCGTCAAAGATCTACAAATGACAGCCGGGACTAACGGCTTAACGTGCTTTACATACCGAGACCCCTCCGTGCCTCGGAAGAGGCACGGAGGGGTCTCGGTATGTAAAGATGGTCACCCATCCACGGCAAGCATACCTTAACCTGATCGGTCGATCCTTGCGGCTGTTATTTCTGGCTAAAAGGATTTAAGAACAATTTATTAGATTGTGAACCTGAATTTCTGTAGGTTTTCCTAATAATTTTTGGTCCTGTTTTGCTTTCTTCGACTTACGACCTTCCAGGAACTTGAAAATTCTTGTACGGTATTTAACAATGGTTTGAAGTGTTCGAAATTATTTACCTGAAACAAAAAAAACAGGACTTGTTTAAATATTTATAGCAAAATTGTAATGTAAAACAATACTTTAGCTATTGAAGATTAAAAGAGCCCCAAAATCGCCTACTCAAACAGCATAACCAATTTAGCCTTACTAATCAACCCAAATACATTCCATATTTGGCTATAACCAGTTATTAACTTGGACAGATATTAATAGAGGCTCAAATCAATACTTTTGGGTCATATATCATGCTTTTGTCTCTCACTGCTGACAGGTGCCTTCAATCAATCACTCACTGCATTATCTTGCCCTAACTGATAGAGAAAAATGGTTTTTTGGCTACCAGAGGCTAGGCATAGCAGTCATTTTCAGATGCCTTTTTTGCTAGCTTGGTGTAGTGTCTTTTTGTGTTACCGCCACTGTTGAGTATATTTCTTTTTTTATTGGTTTGTTTATTAAACATGACACTGATGTGATGTGATGTGTGTGTGGCTTGCAATTTATGTTCTGGAATTAGAGGCGTGGTTAAAGTAATACACTAACTAATATTATAAATGCCAAAGTGCGTTTGTTTGTTTGTTACGCTTTCACGTTAAAACGGCTGAACGGATTTGGATGAACTGTGGCACAAGGGTAGACCCTGACTTGGAGAAGGACATAAGCTAACTTTTCATCCTGGATTGCAGACGAAGCCGCGGGTAACAGCTAGCATCTGCTAGTGAAGAGCGCTGAGATTTTCTAAAATCTTAATGTAATTCATAAACTTTGAAAAATAAAATGGCTGTACTCTACGTCAAAATTGAAGCTCTCTTTTAACCAAAATTCCCCAGAATCATATTTTATTCGTTCAATAAATAAAGAAACTCATCAACGAGAAAAAGTTAAATTAATCACTCTTTTATTCAAACATCCAAGCTAAATTACTACGACCCAACTTCGGCATGACGTGGACCACATCACAGATTTAATTTTCATAACCTCTTTATAATTCTAAATTCATCCATAAATTAACTGAAAACAAACTCGACCGCAAAACATTGGCGACTGCCCAAACTGGCCCTGAAAAACTCCATCTGAATTTCAAATGCGAGACATCCACGTTACCGAAATGTTATTTCACCGCTAACACTTTTGGTTTACACAAGCAAGAATGATCTTTGTGCCTTAAGCGCTAGAGTTCTCGAGGCCTGTGTGTTTATGCTGGTAATTGGCTAAACGCTCGGATGGACTACATTTTCATTTTCTCTGGATAGAATTGTGTAGCTACGCTATTACGTGATAGGGATAGTTGTGCAACTGTAACAGTCGGATTAGATTCATGCCGATTGAATTCCAAAAACTGTATTTTTGGAACAGGTGACAATATTGAGATTCTGGAGTGATGTGTTGAAAGTATGAATGAAACTCGCAGTCCGTTAGATGAAATTCCTGGTAGGTATTCGAACATGTTTCCATGGAAATGTATGAGAATTGAGTAGGTATAAATAGAAGGATAAAACAATAGAATGAAGTTTATAAAATAAATGGCGGGACACAAATCAATAACCTGAAAATATGGTTTAGCTTTTGTTTTTGACAAACAAAAGCTACACCACACATATTTACCTGCGATACCATAAAATTCTATAGATTATAATGCTTGTTTTTCTCTTTTCGGTTATATTGCAGTCGGGTTTTTGATTTTTTAAATTGTTTATTTTAGTGTCCCGGCACACTTTTATGAAAAAAAACTGCTCCGTAACGAACATGGCCCACTTTTACGCTTTCAATTTTTTTTTAACCCAATTTATTATTCCTAATTAAATTTAAATATACGAGTATAACTTATATATATTTTTGTAATCCCCTTTTAATTTCCTTTATTTTGATTCCCTACTCGATAGGTTTGTTTAAAAAAAAAACGTATTACTATTTCGCGCCAAAAATTCAAACACATTTCTAAGGACACTTTGGTTGGTCCGGGGATACCGCACGGTCTCCCGTGAGGCGGCGAGCCTCCTTGCCGGACTACCGCCATGGGATCTGGAGGCGAAAGTCTTCGCGCACATGTGGGAGTTGCGCGAGGAGGCGAAACGCCGGGGTGTAACTCCGCTGCCGCGAGAAATCACGGCACAGCGGACAGAGCTCCGGCGGGATCTCATGGCGGCATAGAGTGTGCGATTGTCGCAACCCAGCGCTGGGCACGCCACAATTGCGGCGATAAGTGAGCAATGGGCAGCTCGCCGTCCGATAAGGACCAGTCCCGTGTCGACGGCGCGTTGTGTTCCACGCACGCCTCAAAGAGATGTCAGCACCAACTGACGAAAGACCAATGCCTGCTGGGGTTGCGGGTTTGTCCGAAAGGGATATTGCGGCCCCGGCACACAGGCCACGGAAGGAACATGGGTGGGTTTTAGTCAGTAAAAGTCTGACACACCCTCTCGCTCTGCCCAGAGCGGGAGAAGTCATTTGATGATTTCCCACGCTGAAAAAAAAATAAAAAAATAAGGACACTTTGGTTTTTAAGACGAATATGATGCCTGTCGAAATCCATCCAGCTGTTTTAAAGATACAATAAATCTGCCTAGCCTTTGCCCAACTATGTTGGGGTCGGCTTCCAGTCTAACCGGATGCAGCTTAATACCGTATTTAAAGATACGAGGTAACAAATACATTTACAAATACTAGTGGTCGCCCAGAGGTCGAAATTCGACCATAAGTCTTTTAAATGTCATGATTCTAATTTAGCCATCTTGTGTCAAATATGTGTTATTAATTTAATTTATTTCTAATGTAATATACATTCATCTAAAAATATTGGCTTTCTGCACTCCTTCTCCACATAAACTTTAACTGTGCCAAATTTCATACTCTTCCGTCTGCGTAATTTTCGTAAAAAGGGGTACAAAGTTTTTGCTTCACGTATTAATATAATAATACATTCATACAAGATACCCCCTTTCTTGGCAGTAGGATACAAAATCGGAGCAGAATTTTAAACTCTCAATGACAATTGTGATAAATTACCTAGTCAATGTCATGTTCTATTCTCTATGCCTATTATTAATCAATGATAATCCAGACCTAAAAATAATACTCCAGTAGGTAGTTTTTTAAAATTATATGTTTGATGTATATAAGTGTTTGTACAAACCTACATACAGAAAATAAAATCATCATTATAGGTAAATATTACCTACGGCAGTATTAATCATAATAATTTTATATAGTATATAATCTCGGTAGTGGATACCACCTTATAGACAAATTTTATTCGAAACAACCTAGCCTGTTTTCAAAACTATTAAAGGAAAGTCTGAGCTTTCACACAATAGCAACAACTACAAAGTTAGTGCATTAACAATTTAAAAACAAAGAGCGGGCGACGCTAAGTGCACATGCTGACTCCGACAATGTATTTCTTGTAACATTGTCGAGTTTGTACGTATCACTGTTTATTGTCACTAAAGGGAACAGCCAATCGAGGGTAAACAATGTGTTTTTGTCGTTTAACTTTAGTGGTAGTAAGTTGTGATTGTTGTCGCTTATTTTGTTAGAGATTTACATCGACGAAACTATTACTTGACTGGCTTTTGAGTAAGAGTTGCGTTCGATGCGCTTTCCTTATTTGTTTGATAAGACATCTTTCCTCTGCAGTTAAGAACGAATTTCGTGATTTGTACAATTTTTGACGTGACAACGTCTTATAAATTGGTTTGCCGGGTGACACTTCAAGAAACTGCGTTACGCTCCGCTCACGTTATGCGCTCACAATGAGAGCGAGTGAGAGGCACGCGTCCCTTCCACTCGGGCATGGTTAGCCCGCCTAAGAGCGAGAGAGACAGACATAAAAAGTGAAAGGCACGCGTCCCTTCCACTCGAGCACAGTTAGCCCGCCTAAGAGCGAGAGAGACAGAATTATTTCATCCTTCTTCCTACTATACGAATGAATATTCACATTAAAATTATTTTACCACTCAAAGTCGTTGTCACGTAAAACTTTCGCCCGTATACCGACTTTACAGGCAACCAATTTTTTTTTTCTCGTATTTGTTGGACTCGTGGCTAAATTTATAATAACTCCCGCACGGGTCGATCGAAGGTTAAGCTACGCTTGGCACGGTCTGTTCTTGGATGGGTGACCATCCATTACATACAGAGACCCCTCCTTGCCTCGGGAAGCACGTTAAGCCGTTGGTCCCGGCTGTCATTTGTAGATCAAACAGTCGTTACGGTTAGTTAGAAGCTCAAAAAGTCTGACAACCAGTCTTGCCAAGGGGTAAATAGTGTTACACAGTAACTGGGTTTTCGAGGCCAGATAGGCAGTCCCTTCATGGAACATACTGGTATTCAGCTGCGTCCGGTTAGGGTGGATGCCAACCCCAATACAGTCGGGATAAGCCTAGGCAGATTGATTGATTGCCCGTTTTCACAAACACTACGGGACTCAACGTAATACGTAAACATGCCGCTACATAGCCAAAAAAAAAGACATTTCTGCAAGCACTAGACGAGACTAAAGTTACTATAGAGCATTCATTATAACTTGACCCATGACGCGATTGGTAGCACTGAATTTTGCAGTCATGTGATTGGTTTCTGTTCTGTCAGTCGCCATTTTGAACTCTTTTACTATTTAAACTAAGACGGCAAAATTCAGTGGTACCAATTGCGTCACGCCAATGCTTAATCCTTATACAACTGTAACGGGTTGCCTAGCAACAGATTTCTAACAATATTGACAGACACCGAAAATCATAGACAAGTGTCAAAAAAGTAGATTTCGAAGCTAACAAGTTGTCTACTGAGAAACGAATAGTAAAACAGGAGTTGTTACTTAGGGATCTACTTACGTCAGACATAATATAACTAGGCTCTCTTTAGCTTGACGTTAGTGAAAAGGGCATAAATATTTTAAGGATACAAGTTACTGGATCAATATAGCAGGCCTGACCGAGTAACAGGCTAATGGACTCAGACAAGGCCGACCTCAGACGAGACCCAAGAGGCTCAGATAGAATATTACATAAATAATAATTCTAGGCCTCTCAAAATTGTCTTGAATTTAGGTACCTACTGACCGTACATCATACCGACACCAACATTACCAACAACAGAACTGTGGAATTTGCATAATTTAACAGTTAGGAAAATTTCTAAACGTTTAGCTTGTATCTCATAAATCTAATTCTTTTGAACAAATGTGATCAGTTAGAATTGCTTGAAAAGTTTTTTAAGATACAGTACCCGGACGGTCAAAATTACACATCGTGTTTTAGAAAAGGACTTGGTTGTGGAGGTCAGATAGACAGTCGCACCATGTAAAATAGTGGTTGGCTGCATCCGGTTAGACTGGAAGCCGACCCCAACATTATAGTTGGGAAAAGGCTAGGCAGATTGATTGCTTTAGAAAAAGACAGGTCAGTGAAAGAGATGACGACAACGACAACTGAACTTTTTCGAAAACTCATTGTGCCATAAAATTCAACCGTTAAACCCTATAAAATACGATTACCTCATCGTACATGCAATTTTCAAATAACGTTTTGAGCTGAAATTAGGATATAAAACAAAAATGGTTTTGAAATCGACCCTGTTTTGGATTGTTTGTCATCGAGCATATTAATATTTATCGTGTTTAGAACCCTTAATAGGGATGATGCCTGGGTTAAAAATATGAAATTCTAATTAGTCCGTCAGTAAGATAATAATAAAATATTAGACACGTATTTTTTGCTTTATCATATTAATAAAAAATTACTTAGATAAAACGCATTTTAAGTTGGGGAGTGGGGGTATGTCACTAGTACGTATAAAATCTACATAATTGTGACGTCATGGCACCCCCCCGACCCTTGCTCGTCGATGCGCCAGCCCGCGTCGAAGCTGAGCCCGTAGTCTTAAATTCCCCGAATAATAATAATAATAATAATCTATGTTTGATCCAGCCTGTCCCATCTTGCTGTCCTCCCCCCAGCGACGGGGGTGCCCTTAGCGAGCGTTCGCCTAATTTTAATTAGTATAGTTTATGCCCCTGGCTGGAGGCTTTAAGTGTAGAAACTAAAGGCAACCACAGGAAAGTCCGGTTAAGCAGCTACGACCTCCTCAGAGGTCAACTGCGAGATGCCAAATAGAAAAAAAAAAAAAAAAAAAAAAAAGTCATGGCACATTTTACCTCAATGTATCGCCGTAATCTTTAGAATACGTAAAAACAGAAAAAATACGTGTTCAATATTTTTTTATAATCTTAAAGACGGACTAAAAAAATTTTTTTTGTCATTATCCCTATTTCCCTAAAACAAAAATCCTTGTTTTAGGGAAATTCTATGACATATATTTTTTTCAGGACCTAAAAAACACTTATTGACTTAAAGATTTAAAATTGATTCTAAAACAGGAAAATTCAGATATACTCGTATAGCATAATCAGCCTATAACATTCCCAGTGCTGAGAGACATAGGCCTCCTCTGTGAGAGGGAGGGAGTGGGCTGTAATCTACCACGCGGGCCCAAGCGGGTTGGTAGATGTCACATGTCTTTGAATTTTTGGTTCTAGGACATGCCGGTTTCCTCACGATGTTTTCTTTCACCATTTTGAGAGCGGTGGTAATGAAATAATTTACACAAAGTAAAGCGCCTGCCTGGGTTCGAACCCACGACCCACCTACTCGTAAGTCGGGGCCGTTACCACCAGGCCACCACTGATCAGAATACCGCACGCTAAATTCAGATAACCCTACGTTAATCTACTGCAGTAGTATACTCAATGCGGCTGTTCAAAAGTCGCTGTCGGTAAACATTTGGGATCACACGTCAATGTGATCCCAAACTTAAACAGTAAAATGTCATAATTCACATCATCGCCGTGTGAACAGGGCCTATCGAACGCAGAGAATTCGAAGAAGTTCTTGACGGATTTCATACACTCACCTTCCCACCTAAAACAACATATACGTACTTCAAGAAAGAAAACCTCAAAAGAAAGTGGACTGAATACCCTCACCATTTTCATATTGACGTAGCAACAAGCGGTCATGATCATGCTAACTAAACGGCTACAACGGCCATACTCGGCAAGCTTTTAGATAATTAAATTAACGGAAACCGCTTTCATTAAGTCTGTTTGTTTCGTTAATAAAGCTAATGTTAACAATTGTTACTAGTATAATCTAGTAACATCCCTTGAGTGAACTCTTTCGTTGGTGAAGGAATGGATAGGTTATTATCTATTCCGATAGGTCGGTATTCCTCTGGGAGGAAGGTGAAAGTATTGTGGTCGTATTCTATCTGTCTGTGTGTGTTATTAATGAACCAGAAATTGCTATTATTTATTACCATAAATTATTATGCGTTATGTGATAAAGTAGTGGGTATTAGTTTTAGAGTACGTGCAGTATTCCAGAATTGATTGTTTCGAAGTTGTTGTACTCCATATTGATACCCCGAATGTATGCGAAAAAATATAGAAAAGAAATCATGAATGCGTCTGAAGACGATGTTTATGCGGGGTGGCAAGGACATCGACGCGAAAACTTTTACCATGGATTCAGTACATGATTCTGAACCCCACTGCGTTGAAATTTTTGTCGGTTATTAATATAAAAATCTGCTGTTCCATAAATTTTGACCGCGTAGGTATTACACTTTTCTATGAAACAGATGTTTCCTTTTTTATAACCTACGAAAAATTTCAACGCTGGAGGGTTCAGAATCATGTACTGAATCCATGGTACCAGTTTTCGCGTCGATGTTCCTGCCAACTTGTATGTAATCAGGCGTAGATGGTAACGTAGTAAGTACAAACGCTCGAGGCATTCCCGAACGAAATTAACCATTCAACTTCACACCAATTTTGAATTTTAACAAACGCATTTATATGCATGAGGTGTTGGATTTTCATCGAATCCGTTCATCGCCATATCCTTGATTTATTTTCCTGGAAAGTCATGAATCTCACGTTGTCATATTATGAGCTATAAACGGTTTTATGTTTGAGCGCCGTTTGCGTTGACGTACTGCGGGGCGGAGTGAAAATGATCTGCCGCAATTGGCGGCTGCACCGAGTTTATAGTAGAAGGTGTCATATCTGTTATAACATATTCCATTATGTTGAAAGGAGATCATTCACTTTAGGCTAAATTGTGAAAGCGGGCCAAACAAAAAAAAAAGTCATATTCCGTTAGACTCTTCACTTTTTACTATGGGACCATATCTGTAGGGTCATTACCTGCGCTGGTATACGAGTTAAAAAACTACTGTTTTCAGTATGTTTCATTTAAAAGAATAATGGTAAGCTATTATAGCAATAGTTTCGTATGCCAGTAAACATTACAGATATCATTTTTTACAGTAAAACTAAGGCTCTAGGGTTATTTTGTACATAGCTCACTATCTTTTTAAATATAAAAGAAAGTCGTGTTAGTTACACTATTTATAACTCAAGAACGGCTGAACCGATTTAGCTGAAAATTGGTGGAAAGGTAGCTTAGAACCAGGAGTCTAACATAAGATACTTTTTATCCCAAAAACCACCCTCTAAAGGTGTGAAAAGGGGGGTGAAAGTTTGTATGGGAAATTAAAAACTGATGACTGGATTTGGATGAAAATTTTCAAATAGATAGGTGGGGTAGGTAGGGTTTTTTTATTATTTGATTGATTGCGGAACAAAGTTCGCCGGGTCAGCTAGTATGAAATAAAGAAAAATAAATCGACGGTACTAGTATTAAGTGATTTAAATAGGGAACTAGTTTAAGGACTATTTAGTGGTTTATATTCATGCAAAAACAGGGTAATAAAATAACACATGTTTTTGGGAACGTAAATAACTCGTATTAATCCAATAATTCGGCTATTTTAATGTACTAGCAAACGAAGCGTGTATGATAGCAATAGGTTGCCTCAATAAAAATCTATTAAATTCATTACATAATACTACAAGAAATTAATAAGTTATCACCTATATCATCTCAAATAGCTATGTATCAAAATTATAATTAAAATCAGTATAAATCTATTCATACATTTTCCAATGAGTGTGCAACCGTTCCGAAAGAAACAGATCCAAGTAATAGGCCATAAAACTCTAAGATGAAGATGAGATAATGAAATCATCCAAATAAATCAATATCAAATCCTTATTTTCTCACTTTCTTCGACTTCAGATTCGTAATATCGCGCGTAAACCGGCATTGTTACAGTTAATAATCGTAATATTGGACCCATCAAATTTTATGTTAACTATTATCGTTTGAATCGATGGTTGAAGGGCCATCTCCACTTGTGCCATAATGTCCTGGTATTCGTTACACGCACAAAGAGCTAATATTAAGGCAATATTCGTCCTAAATATTCTGAGAATATCCTGATCAAGTATTAGGTATCTTTTGCAAGACTATCTAGTTTAGTCTAGTACTTTGTCCGTTGTTTCTGATTTTGGTTAAAAAAATTGTTTTTTTTTCTGATTTTCTTATTATATTCTTCATTGCATCGATTTTTTTAAACTTTGATCAGAACGAATCATATTTTTTCTAGCGCCTCTTGTGGTCGAATTCTGTTTGCTTCTCCTATCACGCAGATTAAGTTGAGTACACTGTTAAAAAAGTGTATTAAAATAAGATTTTAACTAATTCTAATCCCAGCATTTCAGTGAGTACGTTTTACCATAATTATTAAAATGCGGAGGCGTGGAAAATTAGGAAATGGGTCAAATGAACCAGGTCAAATTAACACAGAAGTGTGTGAATAACGTTAATAATTATATTGTTATGTACGTCTTTAACATAATCTTATTATGAATAATGGTAGATTTACAAAAAAATTGAGAGGAATGATATGCAATGTATGTTTAAGTCAACTTTTGCTGCTGAGTTTCTTCCAGATATAAATCTCTGTTTGCTTCTAACAGCACCCCTGTGAGAGAATTCACTTATTTTTCCCATCATTGTTTACGCAAGGCATACCCAAAATTACCCGTTAAGATTTTCCACAAGATAACCCACACAAAATCTTTTACGCCACAAAATTTTCTTCAACACCCTGCATTCATCAAAAGAATTTTACTAAACACATCAGTGAACAAAAAATTCAACTTTTGTTCCTCGAATATAATAGGTATGACTTCAGTACTATTGTGCTGAAACTCGCTTAAGTTTCCGTTGCAGACGCTCCGGTCGTCACCATCGAGACTCGTGGAGAAGATAAGAAAGACGACTGAATGCTACCAGACGAACTCGGATGTTGTTTCGCCTTAAATGGTTTTGAAGATACTAAGCTTGAAGACTGTACTATATAAACAAAAGAGCATGACGCAAATGAAGCATTAGGCTAAGAACACAATTAACCAGACACCGTGAATCAAATCTCAGCTGACGTATCTGATGCATATTTGAAAGTTACCACAGTCGAAATGAATAATACAGCATATATGTCAGCTCAGTGACTAGACACAAGATTTTCGATGACAGCTCAGATAAATAGCTACATTTTTTTTTAATGAGCGTGTATAGATAAAGGTGTTAAGAATTGTTTTCAAAACAAATAAACACCAAAAGCAAGAAATAATAAACTCAACCAGACCACAATAAAGAAATAAACATCGTAAATGCTATACAATTTAAAAGCCAACCACATGACTAAATTAACAATCATAACACACGACAAATTCTCGACTTCCAACACCATGGTAACTGTTCGCCACTTGAGGCTGCCATCTCTTTTTGCACGGCTATTACACATGACACGCTACGCTTAGCGTACGTCCCGAGCTGCCACCCTCTAATTTTATTTAGCATATGATATTTTATCTCCAACACATCAAAGGGACTTTGAAGTTCCTGATACTTTGAAATTTCGTCTCCTCAGCTGATTGTTACTCGAGTATATTTTTAGGGTTGAGGGACTTGCAGTTCAGCTTTAATGAGGCAATGTTTTGCGAGTATTTTTAATCCTCTCCTTGTTCTACGTTTAAATTTTAGCGTCTGTTTTACAAAGGGTTACATTTGTCATTATAAATCAAAGGCGTTGTTTTTTAACGCGCGTAATTAGCCTCACCTGCAATTACTGCTAACAGATATATTATTACGTTCTGTTATAATTAAATGTTCTGTTCCTGTACCAACAGCTGCTTCCACGATAAATTCGACTCGTACCGTTATGTTTACTGCTTCGACGGTACGATTGCATTTCGTATTTAATCTTAAACTAGGTACAAACAATTACTTAATTTTGGATTTGTGCCCGGTTGATGGCAACAGGCTCGCCCCCTATTTCATTGGACTTAAATATAACTGGCGAAATGTGGGTGTACTATAGGCGCACCTCCCCACTCATTCTAGGAATACAGGCTTGAAGTTCAGTAAACTATATAATCTGATAAGTCCCTTAAGTCAAAGCAGACATTATCAGTCTATCACCATCTTTTTTTTTTTTTTTTTTGATGATGGGAACAGAGCGGAAGGGTGAGTCAGACTTTTACTGACTAAAACTCACCCGTGTTCCTTCTATTGCCCGTGTGCCGGGGCCGCGATATCCCTTTCGGACAAACCCGCAACATCAGCAGGCATTGGTCCTTACGGACCCCGCCAGTTGGTGCTGACATCTATTTGAGGCGCGCGTGGAACACAACGCGCCGTTGACCCGGGCCTGGTCCTTATCGGACGGCGAGCTACCCATTGCTCACCGTCCGCAAGCCCGCGCCTACGATGGCCGGAAGTCGGCTCGCGACTCCCGACGCCCGGGGTGTCTCCTGCGGCGACTAGGGGCGCGAAGGCACGCATCTTGCATCTCCCTCGCGCGCTCCGCCTCCTCCTTCGCGAGCATAACTGCTTCGCAGAAGGAGGTAATGGCCTCCCATGCACTCTCGCTCCGAACCATGGCCTGAACCAGGGCCGGACGCGAGAGATCGCCCCCGCCGATCGCCTCCGTGAGGACACGGCGGTGCTCCGGCGGGATCTCATGGCGCTATGGAGTGTCCATCACCATCCTGAGGTTAGAATTTTTAGTTTCAATAATGAAAACTGCTTAAAAATAGTATTTATCAGAATCACAACCCTGATACCAAACCCGTTATTCACTCTACATTCCTCTTCATCATCAATATCATTATGTATATCTAAAATCACTGTTCCATCTTTTCACCCGATTTTAATCCCATATAATCATACGCGTATTAAGCTGTTCCTACGAATATCCACTCACATTTCATCTCCAGCATATTTCCATTAAGAATTTCATTTAGAATATTACAAGAGGTTGTTTGGGGACGACGACCTGGCACCGTTGGCCTCAACGAACTTAAGTTTTTATTTACATGAAGGATGATAATAAAACCTTACACCGAATCACAATGGGAGTTCATTTTCTTCAAGAAAATTGTTTTTGAGATTATCTCCCTTCGTAGTGCGCTTTTTGCACTATCTTCTTACGAGTATGTGAGATGCAGCGAAATGATAAATTATGTTTTTGCTTTCTTTGGAGGTGGAAGAAAAACTTCAAATGTATCAGTTTTTGAAATCTCGAGTGAGCCGTAAAATTCGAGTGAAGGAAATGGTATGGGTCAGTTCACACCGAGACGTGACGCGAAGGGACGCTGCGCGTACTTTTGAGGATAGTAATACAAAATATAACTTTATTTACTACGCAAAAAGATACTCATTTAATTGAGATAATTCGAAAACGTCCCACGGCGTCGCGCTACGCTGCCTTGCGCCTCGAAATGCCTCGCGGCGTAGCCCCACGTATCACGATGCAGCGCTGTTTCGCTGGTAGGCGTGGCGGGTAGGAACGATGCGCGCTGCGCCTCGCGAAGCCGCGTGACGCAGCGCGACGCTGCGAGGCGCAGCCTGAAGCTGTCGTGGCGATTTGTTTCTACTAGCTAGCGGGGTGGCAGCTCGCGGCGAACGTAGACACGTTCCGCTTTGCCGTGCGGCGTTTCACTGCGCCTCACTGTGTCTCGTTGCCAGCGACTTCACGATGCGCCTCGCGACGTTGCTATGCGTTTCGCAGCGTCGCGCTGCTCAGCGTGAAACCACTGGTCTCTTCAAACGTCGTTGCGTTGAACTGACCCTAACTGTAGTAAGAGTAGATATAGGTAGGATGAGCTGACAACATGTCAAGCAATTTTATCAACCTTTCCCGATTATGTTGTCACATGTTTTTCTATGCTATGCATTCTTGCAAACCAAAACGTCCCGAAGACCAAAAGTACCACAAAACGATACTAAAAAGCAAAGACCCAAAGTGCCTTCCACCATTAACAGAATCAAGTCGATCGCGAACAAGAGAGAAACCTTGTCTATTTTCCACGTTTTAACATTTAACAAGTGGAACAACGAATCCCGGTGGTACCGAAATAAAATAAAAAAACAAAGGAATTAAATTGGCATTCAACTGCAACGCTCACATTCCCCAAGTGGACAGAGCTATCAGAATTTCCGATGAGTACGTCTGTTAGTTCGACGTTCGATTCCCGTTTTGTTATCGCTCCCTAAACGTGGGGAGGTTTTAGTTCTCGATACCCTTTTCACTCCTTCGTATGTGAGTTTACATTCTTACAGTCTTTATCGACGCTCGTTTTGAATTCAAGAAAATTGTTGCCGTATTTGCTGACGGCGCATTCAGTTTAAATGGGAATGCTTTTAAAGTGTTTTACTTTCTGTTATGATCTAAAAATAACAGGAAATTGAAGGGAGTGTAAAGCTAAGTAATAGGTATAGACAATAGTTTACACAAGTTATATATTATGATCCTGAATAAAATGTTCATGTTACAATCGGATAATTAAACTACAATACTTTTAGGTAAACTGGCTACCGTTTTTACTATGAAATACCATTAAGTTTCGATACAATATATTATGACCTCAATCTTATATCCTATGCAGAGAGTCTGATCGCATGTGGGAGGTTTTCAACATATTATTATGCGGTAATCGTCTTTATGTTTCAATTATGAAACGTTACCAATTGAACCTCTGATTCAGCCAGTGTGTCGAATACTATAAAACGATACAAAAAAAATATAGGAATCTGTAAATGTGACTGTTCAGTTCTCGTATTATTACTACAATGTGAGGGTTCAGTTTTCAGTACCTTTTCTCTCTTTTCCGAGCACTGTGTACGGCATTCTTAAACTGCATTATTACAGTCTTTGTCGAGAGAGGTTTTGATTTCACAAATCCGTCTGTATATTTGCTGAATGAAAGAATACGTACTAAATGTTTTCAAATTGGTCTTTCTACAAAACGTTACCTATCATACCTCTATTTTTACTTTGTACCTAAAACTCATTTGTACTCTACAACCCAATATTATTGCCGATGGAAATCACGTACCTATATCTTTTTTTTTTTTTTGAGGATGGGAACAGAGCGGGAGGGTGTGTCAGACTTTTACTGACTAAAACCCACCTGTGTTCCTTCCGTTGCCTGTGTGCCGGGGCCGCGATATCCCTTTTGGACAAACTAGCAACCCTGGCAGGCATTGGCCCTTACGGACCCCGTCAGTTGGTGCTGACATCTCTTTGAGGCGCGCGTGGAACACAACACGCCGTCGACCCGGGCCTGGTCCTTATCGGACGGCGAGCTACCCATTGCTCACCGTCCCCAAGCCCGCGCCTACGGTGGCCGGAAGTCGGCTCGCGACTTCCGACGCCCGGGGCGTCTCCTGCGGCGAAGGTACCTATATCCTGAGTTTATATTATTATAGTTTTTAATCTCGATTTAAAAATCCTTCCAAGACTTGACTATGACACACGCTAACACTAAACCCAAGCTAAATGCCAACTGAACTCAAGATCAACCATAATATATCTCTAAACGATAAACCCAATTAAAAACTTTCATCTAATAAACCAATCCAGCTAATTATAACTCCCACCATCAAACATTAGCAGGAAACACTTAAATTCATACATGCCATTAAAATGGGTGCGGGCAGAACAATCAAAGGTAAATAAACAGAAGAAGTATGTAGGCCGGAATAGCATGGCGGCGGGGCGGCCGTGCTCCCGACAACTGAATGTACGGGACGTGCTCATGGTTAGGGCTGCGATTACATTTTTTAAATAATAATTTAAATTAACCTAATACTTTTTAATGCTGTATTTTGCTATCTGTACAAAAATGTATCAGTTATCTATAATTATGTCTGAAACAAATGTACATGTGACCAATAAAATTAATATTCAATCAATCTGCCTAGCCTTTTCCCAACTATGCTGGGGTCGGCTTCCAGTCTAACCGGATGCAGCTGAACACCAGTATTTTACATGGAGCGACTGCCTATCTGACCTCCACAATCCAGAAGCTGGGTAATACGATACCCCTTGGTAAGACTGGTGTCAGACTTTCGGGCTTCTGACGACTCGTAACGACTGTCAAAGATCCACGAATGACAGCCGGGACCAACGGCTCAACGTGCTTTCCGAGGCACGGAGGATTCTCGGTATTTAAAGATGGTCACCCATCCACTGACCAACCCCGGCAAGCGTAGCTTAAGCTGATGGATCGACCAGTGCGGCTGTTGTTACTTAGCTTGTTGTTGTTGTTATTTACATTATAATATTCAATATTATAATGTAAACGTATTTAAAAATTATAAATCAATTATATCCGTAAATTATAACGTATTCCTGTGGTCATATATTACCTAGATGTAGTACTATTCGTGATCTGGGGGTTCATCACGATTCCAAACTTATATTTGATAAGCATGTTGATGCCATCGTCGCTAAAGCCTCCAAATCCCTTGGTTTCATAATGCGGTTATCCAAGTGCTTCACGCAAGCTAAAACGTTAAAAATTCTGTACTGCACTTTTGTTAGAAGCCACTTGGAATACGCATCTGAAATATGGAGTCCACGCTATCACAAGTATATTGACCGTATTGAGCCCGTACAAAAAAGATTTATAAAAATTTTATGCTTTCATCAGAGGGTACCGTATCAGTCCGAAAACTACCTCAGTCTCTCTAAAAAGTATCATCTCTTACCATTGATTGATCGTCGTGAGATCTCTGACTGCATATTTTTGTTGAAGACGTTTCGAAGTGACATAAAATGTTCTGATATTTTGTCAACTTTCTATTTTAACGTTCCAAGCAAATCCAAACGGTTCAATCCACCATTACGGGTGCCATTTACAACTACTAACTACAGACAAAATTCGTACGTTGTGCGTGTGAGTAGGTATTTTAATAAGGTGTGCAAGCAGTTCGACTTTGACCTTTTTAAAACAAGTGTGACCTCGGCAAAAAAGTGTTTAGCAATGAATTTCTTTAAAGCTTAAATTCTTTAGACTTTGTTTTCTTTTTCTTTTTAAATTTAATTTTTAACATCTTAGTTCTCATGGGAAATAACCTGTCGCAATTATATTAGTTTTTACATATTTTTGGTGATGATCTACCTGCAAATTTGATTATTTTTTATGTTATTTTTTATTAGTTATATTTTTTTTTGTTTTGGTAAAATTTGGCAGTGTACCACATATTTAGGCAGTGTATTTTGTTCCACAGTACTTTTATACCAGACAAGCTCTAGACGCGAATACCTGTAATTGGCTGTCAGATTATCATACTGTTATTTATCAACATTGTATTTAGCTGTAAGTCTTCCAAAGTCCTTAAATAAATATTTTTAATATTTGGGACTAAATTACACTGTAGCTAAATTACAATATTTAACTCTCTCTCTATGATGATTTGTAATAAGAAAGTAGGTAGGTACTTTTGTTTGACGTAAGAGGTGACCAGGAAAATAATGAAAGCTGCTGTTGGATAATTATGACTTAACAAACGATACAAAAGATGAGAACTGTTCCAAAGTCGGTTTTAAAAAATGAACAATATTTTCTAGGAAAACTGATAGACATTTGTTTATTTATTTATTTGTAAAAAGCACAGCCACATCACATTACCTCTCGACTGTCAAGAGGTCTGTTTTAGTACGTATGGTCGAAATAATCTTAATAACTAAAGGACCAATGTCCTACATGACAATTATGGAGTACATAGCATTCATAACAAAATCTACTGCCTTGCAATTGAATATACGAAACTAATATAAAATAAACTAAAATAGGCAAACAATTACGTACATAAAACACCCAGCAACGAAAACAAAAAACTTAAGAAATAAAAATTAAGATTGAGATTGAGATTTAGTTTCTTGAATAATAAAAGTACCTGCAGGTAATAATGTATGTTTTGCCTGATAGTCGTGGTAAATAATGGTGACTTTGAATCAACTTACAACTTTTAAAGTAAAGTCGAAACAACAATATTTTTCAGAGAAGTTTTCAAACTTTTATTTGAAAATTGCTAAGACTTTCAAGTCATCTTTATAACACTGCCTCTAATAGTTCTCCAGGTAGGACCACATTTGAAGTCCACTCTATAAGTACTATATCTCTTAAAGCTTCTTCTCATTTGTAAAGCATCATCGATTTTTTTTTCTTATTTTCCATTTAAAACAATATCTTCTTATTACAGCCCACCAACCCTGGCTGCAATTGCAACATGTAATTAGAAGCGTTGTGAAATTAACGCGCTAACCGCTTTCAAAACTGAAACAATCGCGGTCGCAGAACAACTAGGAATACTGTAATTTATGTTACGTCTGTTTTCAAGAGGATTTTGTATGCTTGTTAAGGCAGGGTGAGGTATTTGAGGGAGCCGCTATTTTTTAAACAGAGAAGAGCTGGGATGTTGTTTTGTTTTTGTTATGCTCAAACGAAAACAACATGATTTCTGGAGGATGGAAAATACCTACCGTCTTTGCAGAAATATACCTATTACCTAGATAGAACTGCAGTTTTTCCAGATTATGTTTTAGACGAACGTTGTTCGTAATTAGAAAAAAAGTTTTGAATATTAGTAGATAATGTTTAAATTAGCTCAATTTTTTTTGAAAGTCTCTCAAAAACGTGTTAACGGGTTTTGCATAACAGTTAAATAGCATGACAATCAGATCCAGATTAGCTTTCAATCTGAAACAAAAAAGTCTACGAAAATTTCACGAAAGAACATAAAATCAAGTAGTACACTGTAATAAACATTGTAACAAACCTTTTCCATTCCACGTAAGTGCATTTCATTTTTTTAAACCCCTAGATTCTCGCTCGGGCACGTATTCAAGCGTTTTAATTCAAATCAAACGTATCCCTATTGTCCAAACTATGCGGAACCACGGAGCTTATTCAACGTCAGAACAAACTAGATAACGCATCTGAATTTCAAATGTGACACTGCGTAAAACTAGTTGTTTTTGGAGACATTATTTTTACAGGTCTTGTCTGTTTGAACGGATTCGGTATGCAAAGTAAATGTTTTCTATACTTACAAAAGAGGTTATTTTTCTGTTACTGAAATGTTATTGTAAGTTAGTAATGTCTTTGACGTTATACTGAAGAATTTGCTAAGGAAGGTTATATTGTGAGCAACGTCATGATGTAAGAAAATAATAGAATTAAAGTTTACTTTTAGCTCAATTTTAACTAACAATTATTTTACCTTCAACAACGTTTATATTAATTATTGACCGTCAACAATGAAGTCTTTAAAAATAGAATTTACGCCGAGTCATAACGTCGCCATCGTCCATTGAAATACTAGTGATGTTACATTCTGGCTACAAATCACCTTTGAGATTTGAGTTACAGGTAGTCAGAAGCCTAAAAGTCTGACAACCAGCCTTACCAAGGGATCGTGTTACCCAGTAACTGGGTTGTGGAGGTCAGATAGGCGGTCGCTCCGTGTAAACTACTGGTATTCAGCTGTGTCAGGTTAGACTGGAAGCCGACCCCAACAATGATAGGAAAAGGCTTGGGAGATTGACAAAGGTGATTTGAGTTTGTAACACGTTCACTATGCCACTCGTGGCATAGTGAACGATATGCCATACATGAATACATATCTGTAAAAGCTCTATCGCCCCCTTTTCATTCCATAGCCTCTTGGAATCCCAAAAACATAAGGCTTAGTGTAAAGGCAGGAATCTTATTTCGTGATAAAAACAGAACCTGTACGGCCAGCCTGTTTGGACATAAAATAAAAATAAATTGCTTATTGCTCCAGTGATATTCAGTTATAGCATTCAGCTTTGTATTACAATGTAGGTACTTTTTGAAGTTTACAAGGGGGTTTATGATCATGATGGGGTTATTTTTAAAAAACTTGTGAGTGGGCTGCAAAAGATTACTTCTTAGTTAGAAAGAAAAGTTTGTAGGTGTGAAAGTTTGTAGGTGTTCACTGGACCAACGAGCTGAAAAGGTTGAGTATGGTAATGATTACTTTACTAAGGAACCATAATTGCATGGAAATAATAGAAATGCCTCCCCGGTTTATCCGGAATATGTACATCTATCGTCAACAATGAACCAGCATAAAAATATGAATCTATTAAGGCGAATTCCATGTGGTGCTAGACGTAAAGATTCCGAGTGAGAATAGTACCATCCCATTTCTTCCCGTGGGTGTCGTAAAAGGCGACTAAGGGACTTACTAGAGAATGGACAGCAGCGTTCTCTATGCATTTTAACACCATACTGCGATCTCCAACCCGCCTGCCAAGCGTGGCGATTATGGCAAACCCCCCATTTGTGGGAGGCCTATGTCCAGCAGTGGACGTCTTTCGGCTGAAATGATAATGAAAGATGATGATTAAGGCGAAAGCGTCAGGGTAGCCCGTGAAATTCAAATTTTCTTAGGTATTTTGGAATTTCCAGGTCAGTATCAGGTTGTATGTTGATCTAAATATGATTCGCGGCCGTATCAAATATATATTTATAGAATTATAATCAATCCTTTTAGGATTATTCTAACATTTAAAGTAGTTGTATTGTTGATTTTAATTATTATAATTCTGTAAAGCCATACTTGTTACGGTCGCGAATCATATTTTAATCAAGATACAACCTGAAAATTGCAAAAAACGTAAGAAAATTTGTATTTCGCGGGCCAACTTAGCGCATCTCCCTTAACAGTTTATGAAATAAAAATAAAACGTACTTAAACAAAATATTAAATGCATGATCCATTCAAGAGGAAAACAAGGATAAAACATCTTCAAAAACAATTTAACTCGCTCATAAATTCACATTTAAGACCATTTTACTCAACGAACGCGTTTAGCCAAATTCTTTTCGCCACATCAAAGCCGAGGATCAAGGGGCATTTGAAATTCTGATGCGGTTTTCTTGTTTGCTTCACTAACGGGCATCGTGTGGCCTGGACTCGCATAAGGACACATTTTCCTAGATTGGTATGTGCTTTTACAAGGTCTTTCGGATAGTGGCTGTTGTTACCACAGTTTTTGCCCATTTCCTTCTTTTTTTGGTAATGGCGCTGTGGCTTGTTGTTTGTTTAGCTATTAACTTGGTGAATATGAAGGTGAGGTGTGGTTTTTTAAAGGACTTGTGAATTATGTGGTTTGGTTTTTGTTTTTACCGACATCGATGTGTATATTTTTTTGAAAGTTTTTATAGTAACTCGTGCAGTTGCTCTCGGAAAGCACCCTTTGGTGAAGTGGGACTGATGATGAAGACCACAGATGGCCACTAGAAATGATCAATAAAAAGTGTTTCACGGGTTGCGATTCGATTACTTTAATATGGTTGCCAAGCAATTTAGGCTCGTCACAATGCTTAAGGAGAAGTGGAGCTGATGGTGAAGTACCAGGAGAACTTCTCAACGATTAACGTCCCTGCATCGGGAAAAGCAATATTTGTAAAAGGTGATAAGCAGTTGACATAAGGCTCTTGTTACTTAGATAAATTACAAACTGACTCACTACAACGCGAGATTTTTTTTTTTTACCAGAAAAAAACAACCCGACTTCCAAAACAAAACTACGTAAGTGAAAAATAACTTAAATTTCGGAAGTCGGTGGCAAATAACGAAAATACAAAACCAAAGACACTGACTTCCTAAATTTAAGTTATTGTAAAAATGTTTTTTTATTATTTATTATATTCTAGTCTTTTACAGCAGCTTGAAAAGAAAGTAAGCATTCAAAAGCTAAGTTTTATTACAATGTTAATAGAACTGAATTTACAGAACTTCTATGTATTTGAGATGTTGTACCTAATTATGCAAAGGTCACTTGAATAAAAGAGGTCAACATTAATAATAATTGGTGCAATCGTTTTTTTATTGGTATTTTGCTGAGGGGACGGGCTGCAGATATTAATTCTATCTTTATTCTGCAAAAGAGGGCTGTCAGAGCCATGTATAACCTCCGCAGACGCGAATCTCTAAGGGAACTGTTTAAGAAAATTAACATCATGACGGTACCTTGTCAGTATATATATGAAAACATTATGTATGTTCAGAAAAATCTATATCTTTTTGGTAAGATAAGTGACAGGCATAATTTTAACACTAGAAATAGGAACAAATTAGATCAACCACGTTTCAGATTGTCTAAAGTGCACACTTCTTTTATAGGGTACCGTGTAAAATGTTATAATAAAATACCACTCGATATTCTTGAACTGAATGAGAAGAAATTTAAAACATGCATTAAACGCACACTATGTAGACAAGCAAATTATAAGTTGGATGATTATATCATAGATAAAAATGCTTGGCTTAATGCTGGTAAGCTTAAATTAAATTATCTTTTGACTTGAACACTACGCTCCTAATTTGACATTATACCTGTTGTTAATTTGACATTGTATTTATTTGTTGACATATTTGAAATTTATTGAAATTAATTAGTCTTTTAAATGTATTCTTTCTGCATGTGATAATTGTATTTAATATGTAATGTTCAACACAATGTTATTTGTTAATGAATAAATAAATGAAAAATGAAAAATGGTCCTGCTCCACAGCCACTTGGGCTCACTAGTTAAAAATTTTAATGTTTGGAAGAGTTGCTTCCCCTTTTAATTTTTTCTGACATTACAAACTTAATGTTTATTTTTTATTTAAACAAGTTTTAATTGTTGAATACTCCAATGGTTAATGATTTTCTTTCTTTTTGGTGGTAACATTCTATTAATCTCTCAAATACATTGCAAATTAGTTTTGTATAATTTAGAAGTATTTTTTAAATTTTTGTAAATTTGAGCACCATGGAGCCGTTTGTATTTTTTTTTAATTTTATTAATATGTATGTTGACTTGAAAGATCATGGTAGCTGAGAGTATGTCATGCTCACTTAAATGTCTCGCTGATGGTGGCGAGTGTGTTGGATCATTCGGTTCCCTACAAAATGGTTGAGCTGAATGTTGCTGATCCACGCGTCATGTTCGTGAACGGGCGCCGTCAGTTGTGACTGATCATCTCTTATCTGCCATGGCTTATTTTTAATCTTATATTTTGAATTGTTTTGAGTATTTTTTTGTACATTGTTCTCACATATAGAAGCAACAAGAATAATGTACCCATGATTTTGTAATTTTCTATATTTAAAAGAGTGTCCTTGGAGTTTCTTGCCCGTTCTTCTCCATAAAGATCTACGTTTTGGAATGGACAACTAGCTTCAACTTTCTGACTAACTGACGCGACTATTTGACAATTCAAAAGTGCCTGTAAATGGTTTAATTGAAATAAATGCTTTGAGTTTGAGTTTATTTGAATAAATTTTCCATAGCGGCCACTGCTGGTCACTGATGTAAAATCTTTTATATTTAATTTACATTATGTCTACAGAATGGTCTGTAAATATTATCAGAATTTATAGTAGCTACATTTCTAAGCATCTATTCCTAGTACAATATTCGAGCTAGACGATCTAAACTTCAAATATGATTGACTGTCAGCCTCAGGCACGGCTAGTCAATGAGGCAGTAAAACAAAGCAAAATGTTCTGTGATGGGTACCATTTACCAATTGTTTTGGTCAATCCTTTGTCACTGCAGAGAGGAGGAAAATAACGAGATATCAAAGGAAGCTGATGATGTTTAATTTTGGAACATCGGGAAACTAGATTGGAAGTTTGCGAGGTCATTAATAATCAATATGTCTGCTGGTACTAATATCAATTAGTGAATAATGATGTCGAAATAGTGTATAATTTACGAAAGGAAATTGGTTTAATCTTATAAACGTAAACTTGTTTCTTTATTGCCTAGTAGGTCTAATGGTCGCTACTGCTGAGCATGAGGTTCTGAATTCAATTCCCAGGTCGGGCAAAGTGTTATTGGAATTTTTCATCAGGTTTTTTTTTGTCGTAGCCCGCAGTCCGGAGAGGATAGAGGATTTAAACATAACTTGCAAAACGTGGGTGTACGTACATCTCTGCCTAACCCTTCTGAAATCACAGGCGTGATGTTATGTGTTGTTTATTTGCAGAATTCTAAATACATATTCAAGTAATATTCAAACAGCGTATGTGCTCCATCTTTCAAAAGTTTCCCGCCGTCTAGAACTAGAAGAAATTAATTAGCTAATGAGCCTTTTGAAGTTATTGTAGAAATCTCTACAAGAACTGCCAACATTAATGCACGTATAAAGTTTCCGAAGTAAACAATTTGAATAAGATTTTCCATACAAATAACACGAAGTTTGTTAGAATCTGGATGCTCTTAGGAAGTTCATTATGAAAGAGAACTGTAGAAGCACGTCCCTTAGTTTGCCAAACGCTGTAGGATTCTTAGTATTCAAATACACGGGGCCAAAGTTTGCGGTCCAACATCGGGTGGCAGTTTGAATTAATGATGTAGCAAGTATGAATTTTACACCGTAACCACAAACAGCATCTTTGGTTACAGTGTGCAATTTTGTTTATTAACAAATGATATTTTGGTTACGATTGATGGGGAAACATGATACATAATACTCTGTGGGTGGTAACAATATTGTAACTATCTACATATTATTTTCGGCGACCTTTAAGAATGGAATTGTAGCAATAAATCATTAACATATTATTATCTAGTATTGGCTCCACATACTTAATGATTAATTAATCAAATTCAGGTATAACGTGTTTACAAAAAAAGTATATTCTCGAATCAGCCAGTAACAATGACAACACGCTCACATACTCTCATACATGCTCGCTTTGGTACAGCTCTTTACAGTCATTGTAAAGAGCTGTACCAAAATGGAAGAATCTCCATGCACTGCAGAAAATCATAATAGTTGCATCCTTGCAACGTAATAAAAAATATTAATAAGGATCTAATATAATTATGTTCTCTTGTAGTGCAAGAGTCCAATTTATTTAGGGTCATGGCGCAACATATCTTTTCTTCTATACTGTTCTATTAGTCACCAGCTCAGTATGTGGCCGCATCTACAACGCCACATGTGAACTACGCATCAAACTGATGTCATACGAAATCCTGCATCGCGCAAGCAGGGTTTACCGCACGACGAGTATATACGACATGTAAAAGAACCCTGTCCGATCCGTAAGGATGTTGTTAAACATCGTACTGAGAGTCTATTTATGTGAAAATTTCCAGGAAAAAAAAAATCCCCTCTTTTTTTCAATGGGGATTTACCGGGTTATTACATGGGGCGCAGGCGACAGTTGTTTAGCGGGTGTCAACAAGTCATAAATTATGACCTCTGTTGAAAATTTGCAAATTTTTATGGATTTTGGGTAATTTTGGTATTAAAAATGTGAATTTTAAAAAGCATATTTTTTTTAGTTTGCAATAATAATTCCTTTTTTATTTTAACTTTTATTACTTTTTGGTAATGTTTTTTTTGTGCCCCTTTCGGATCGGACTGGCTTTTTTTTACAAATTATATACAACGTCCCGAGATCAATCGTACGAAAGTTGCCCACCAGACACGACACCCGTCTGGTTTGAAGGATCCTCCCTTTTATATAGAGGATGAGTGAACTTAACACTCTGTTCCTCATACCTCTATAGTCACCCTTTGTACCCATACCATCTTCACATCAATCCATCCATCATTTCGTTGGTCTCTCCCTACTCTTATTAATAATAAAATAATAAAAAGTTTATTGATTCATAAACAAACGTTACGAAGGTATGACACTGGATCCCGCACTAGGATACCCTTTTTTTTGTTTTTTTTTTTTCAGTATGTGAAATCATCAAATGACTTCTCCCGCTCTGGGCAGAGCGAGAGGGTGTGTCAGACTTTTACTCACTAAAACCCACCCGTGTTCCTTCCGTTGCCTGTGTGCCGGGGCCGCGATATCCCTTTCGGACAAACCCGGAACCCCAGCAGGCACTAGGATACCCTGCCATCCATATTCAATCTCAAAACTTTCCTCACGATATTTTCCCTATTTGCACGCATCATATGCCTATACCATGATAACCGATTTTCAAGAATCTATTACTAAGGATTAATCTAAGATAGCTCTTATAAAATTATAATATCTAAAGCATATAAGCTGCATAGGCTAAAAAAGTGCCTTATTCCATCTCATTCTTATCTGCCGGCTGCAGTAACTCGCAAAACACTCGCTCGTGACATTGTTTAACTATGTTAGTGCTCATTCGCCTTCGTTACGTAGACAGGTGCCGCTGTAATCCTGTTATCCGGTTCACGCTACACCACAATACAAGTCGCGATGGTAAAGAATTTGTAATTGTTTAAGCTTAAAACTAAAAGGATATTTTTTCACATCCAATGTTTCTCTCTCAAGTATTTGATAGAGTGCAAAATAACTGAACCAGTTCCTATACTTTTCGAATTGACAACAAATCAGAGAAAAACCTTTTTTTTACAATTTAACCTTGAAGTCAAAATTAATAAACTTCCATTATTTTGCAAACGCTAATACAAGTAAGACTTCGTACTAAAATTTTTCTGACAAAACAATAAAATAAGACAAATTGAATATTCCAAAATTCAATAAGTAAAACAATAATTACAAAATTTTATTATACAAATGTTTCTTTGATCTGACAAAAGAATCCCCGAGGATTATGATTAGTTAACAATAAAACAAATTGTTAAAAAGTTACAGTCAAACAAAACATCTAATAAAATACACAATTCCCTAATGACTGCCAAGTTAGACATTAGCCGTATCCCAAAAAAGAACCGACGACCCAGCCCGCAGACTAAACTTTCCGAACGAAAAACTAGAAACTTTATTTTTAGCCCGAAGCGAAAATGTCCGAAAGCGTAGGTATTTACCTACTGGAGTTTGTACTAACTTTTTCACTGAAAGCCTCCTTTGAATTGCATGTGACATGTTTACTAATGCCGGTGAAGTCTGGCCACTGGTCTGTACTGTACGTACTAGGTGTGTTGACACAGGTCTGGGTTTTGGTAGACGCACCAATATTTACAATACTAAAGTAGCAATGGTACCTGTGTAGATAAATCCCTGGTGGGTGTTACGGCTTAGCTCTGTAACCCAATTAGATCTATTTATATATTATATCTATGTAATCAAATATTGAATTTCAGCAGATTTTGGGTTAATTGATCTCATAAAATAATCAAATCTATACTCCATAGGCTAAGGTAGTTAAAAAAGGTAAACAAATCGTAAAGAGGGTTTGTATAAATTACACTTTCTTGTTTAAAAATACGATAAAACCTAATTAAATTAATTTTAGATATTTACAATAGTTTCCTCTTTTATTAATGTATGTTAAACTTTATCATTTATTGTTAAAAACTACTCTTCGTAGATGTAGCTGCTTCAGCACAATTTTTCAGTTATATTTAAACATAATGTAATATTTTGTAATCTGGCTGTTGTAAAGAGCCCAAAATCTAAACGTCAAGGAATTATAACGTTGCTAAATTAAAGAGTACAACTGTGACTTAGCATGGCAACTGAAATGACAGGTATTACGTTTAGTCGGTTACTTGACAGCTGTCTCGTCACGTGGTTTTTTTTTTGTTTACTTTTATTTAACTACCTAAATATACGGAGTATAGATTAAATCAACACCAGTGTAAACGCTATCATGATCAAAATAAATTAATAAATTAAAATAGCGCAAAACTTCACAATATTTTCTGAAACAAATAAAGTAAACTGCAAAAGCGATAGTTCAGTTTCTTTATTACTTTTCTTTGTACTTTACTGACGTAATATTCCTTAACCGTCTTAAAAAAAGCTAGCCAAGACGTGACTTTCCTACAAGAGCGGACTTACACAAAGAATATGTTTATTTCCTGCAGCGAAACTGTAGTTTGTTTAAAACTTAAATACTTAAACCGTTATATTTTTCTTCCAACAACTATCACGTAAGTAACATCAGAAGTTCATAATTATTACGTATAAAGAGGATTTACTTTAAAACTTCAATCTTAAAGATTAACACTCATGAAGTTAAGAGGAGAATTTTCACAAAGAAAATTAACTAGGAACAACAAACTTCGACGCGGCGCCGGCGTAAATGTATGTACCGTGCGGACTGACTGAACTTGTATAGGGTTGTCACTGTCACCTGCCACACTTCATAAACCACCAACTTTTCACGTCATTAAATGGAGATATAATTTAATAGTGATATAAGACCTATAACTGTGCAGAAGCAGACTATTATTATAGCTTTATTATTCAAGACACGTATTTGATAACAGATGAAATTGAGTTTCCTAAAATCTAATTGCAGCCAGATTATATTCCAACAGACATTCTAGGCCCATCCTGGCAACTAAAGCCTAATTACGCCGTACATTCCCACCCTAAATAACCGGAACCAACAGGCTCAGCCTAACATACCAACTTCTACAACCTGAAAACCATAAACTATAACTATGCCCACCCGTAGCAGCCCTGGCTCGTATAACCGGCTGGAACTAGTTTAAACTAGTATTATAACGATAAGACAGCGGGCGGAGCGTTTGTTCTGTGCGACGTACGAAAGCACTTCGCGTGAAACGTTGCTCGGTGGCTTGCTCATACACTTGTACAGGCGAGAACGTTTGTGATTTTCGGATAACCTTACTTCCGAAAACTGAGAATTTAAACAGCCTCGAACGATGTGGTGACACGGTTTTGAGTTCCGACAGTTTGAAGTTTTAAAATCGGCTTCCGATATTTCTAAAAGCTCTCGAGTTGTATGTCGGTAACTGTATAGATGGGAAATCGATGGGAAAAACTAGATGAGACTTGCGCAGAAGCTTACAAATTAGAACAAACAGAGAGAGGCCTGTCAGAGTTTGAAGTTTGTTGGCTGATGATCATGATCAAAAAGAATATACTTTGAAGTGACTGACAGCTAGTGTCTAGTGTCTGTAGCTGATTTACATCCGTCATCTCACACTTCAGTCGATCCATTCTGTAAAATTATCTTTTTACAGAATAGCACGGCAGGTCCAGTTGAAAACCAGCGTCAGGCACTAGTTGTCTGGCATTTTTGCTGAACTAGGCCTATTTGGCGCAGCCGCGAGGCACACTTTCCTGCTTATAATACCTTACAATAGAACTTTACACTTTTTTATTGTTTTATTTTTTTTATTTTTTACTTGTAGAGCAATATGTTGTGTGGTGTCCCTTTTAGTCTGTGCTGAATAATGTTTTTTTTTTTTCGTTCTTTAAGTAAGTACCTCACTTTAGACCACAAATCTATTACTCCGACTTATAAACAATAAACCAACTTTATTCATGAAAATCCCAGTCCTCTTTCACTTTTTCTGCGAACAAAATTGATATAAATAATTCCGCGAACAGCTTAACATCGCGAGCGTACGTTACTTGCTAGCCTAGCGGTGTTTGCTGCGGCATCATTAATTAAGCTATTTCAAGCTATTATACTCACGTATCTGGTAGTAAGTCAAACAGTATTAATATATTAAGTAAATTAATTCTACCTTTAGTCCCACAACGCCTGTTTACGAGCAGGTTGGCATGGGGGTATAAGTCAATGAAACGCCGTGGATAAACCTAGCTATACAGTGAGAAAGAACTACTGCTTATTCCACAATCTAAATTCTAATAAAATCACTCGGAAAATTGTAACAAATTTTCCAAAAGTCACTTACATAATACTTTACTTGACCTAGGAATATAATTCTGGATCTTTCACGATCAACTACGATTAATGAAGCAATCAATAATTTTATAACAAGTGCTCTACATTATTAACTGCAGTTTTAAAACTCGGAAGTTGCGAAAATTACAAAACTAGGTCGAGAAAAACTTCAGAACAAAGTAGAACTTTTCCGTTCCACGTTCTCCCCTCCTTATTGGCTGTATGCTTAATACGGTAAAGAGCTAATAAGTGTAGTTTTCCATAAGCCAAGAAATCTCACATAATTAGCCCATAAAATGTTTATTACTGAATTTTGATTGACTTGCCTTCAGTCGTCACGTCAATACCTATTATGAAACAAAAACAAGGGGGAAAAAGGTTAAAAATATGTATGATTTCAAGCAGTGATAGGTAATTTTGTAACAATACCTGGCAAACAGAAAAAAATGATATTACCTGCAAGCAATTCTTCTTTTTTGAGGCCAAAAGAGATCGCTTTATCAAGCCAGAGAGCAGCCATTCTCCTGTATGACCAATAACCATTCTCCTAGGATGCATAGAAAGTGTGGGCAAAATGAATCAAATGCCACCAAAAAATTGTCTTTCAATCGACTGTCAATCATGAGTGAATGGCTGACACTCGATATATCCCCGTCGCACCCGTTCCTGCCCGGAGTGACGTATGACGCAGATTTTGCGATCTGCTCATCAATATGTGCCGAATATGGGGCAAAATAAGCAGGTTTTTTATTTAGGCCGCACTGCAGCTACTGCGTCTTATATAATCTTTCTGCTTAGTCCATAAGTCTATAATTATAATTATGAGAATATGTGAAAATGTCGCGGTAGTCGCTTCATGTGTGAAACCAAAGTCCTAAAATACTGTCAGTGGAAGGATATTCAAATTAAAAAGTCATTTATTCAAACTAGGCTGAGAATCAGCACTTTTTGAACGTCAAAATTACATAAGACAGTCCCCCAAAAACACCCACCCTTCACCACTTCCTAGTGCTTAACCCTTAAAGTGACGAACATATTTTGGATGTGACTGTAGAACGTATAAGTACGTATAGATAAAGGTGAATACTACATTCGTAAGCTGCTGTATTCTCGAAAGGTTTGAATTAAGCTGGGAAGAAGAAGTGGCGCAACAAACTCCCCAGCAGCACAGCTGTCTGTTCAGTTGAAAAAACTTGATTCTATATTCATATGAATACATAGAAACCAGTCGCGTCGCGGCAACACGTCGCCTGCAGTTGCCGCCTGTGGTCGGCTACGGAATTGTACCTTTAAATTACGAAACTTCCCAAAATCCATTTAACCATCCTTTTCCCTTCGCAAAGTTATCCCAAACCTGTTTCCTCCCAAAACTTTCTCTCACCATCCAAAACTTGAACAATATTTAAAGTCCCCATTGAAAGGAAACAGGAAATTCAAAGCACCAATTCCTTAAAAAACTCAATTGGACTTGTGATGCAAATTCACAAATCTACTTTACCGCTTCGGAGCTCCGACAGAATTAAACTCTATTTAGATATCCACGATTTGCTGAGTGATCTAAGTCGTCCATGAAGTGGTTTTAACTTATTTTGCGCGGAATTGGTTTTCGAATGAGACTAAGTTTAAATTACTGGTGTACGAGTATTTTCTTCGGCTTTTTTATATGTGAAAAGAGTGCGGATTTGTACGTGGTCTGGATATTTCGATCTTTAAAGGAAATAGGGGTTTTGGATGTGACTAACTTCTTTTATTTTTATAAAAGTACCACTGAATATACAAACAAAGATTGATTTGAAAATTAGATAGACGTAATTATTTTGAATAAATAAAAAATAAAAAAACATTATATGGAAGGTAAAGCGTACGCTATTGTGGTTACGGTAGGTAATAAGGAAATAAACAAACCAGCGTTTACTGAAGTTTAATTTATTATTACCGTGCATCAAAACTGAATTTACCTAAGTATAGCCGGGGGTGTGATAGGAGCGAGTACGTGCAATCACAGTTTGTTGTACAACTTTGCCGAAAACGGTGACACACTTATTTGAACACTTTGGAATTGGGTCATCCATTTTTGACGATGTTAAAAGTATTGGAAGTATGTCATTTGAATAATTGTCAATAGGTCCACACACAAGCTGGAATGGTGACCTAGTGAATGTTGTGGAAATCCGGGATGATTGATATGTCGAAGGGCGGTCTTTTACTGAGATGATGAATCATTATTTGTTATGGCAGTTTTTGCAAAGTGACCATTCATTGAATAAGACAGGTAAAATGGTAAGGAATGTAACCAACGACGATTTTAAAATGTTCAAAACCAAATCCATAACATTTTTATTATTGAAAACTTGCACTAAAAGAGGCTGTAGGTAGTCACTACAAGCTGCGCCTCGCGGTTTCGCCCGCATAAGTTTCGATCCCGTGGGAATATCGGGATAAAAGTATCCTATGTCCTAACCCAGGTCATCGTCTACCCGTGTGCCAAATGTAAGTAACCCGACTGAATGTGAAATATCCACACTTTAAAATTACTAAAACAGGATGTGTCCGTCTGGATTGAGGAGCCATGTCTCATATTTGAAATAGGGTACTACCAATATTTAGTAGTAAATTAGCCGATTGTGTAGGCCGGATCCTGGACTTTGTAGTAAAACCCTTAAAAAGTTATACGACATTAAAGGTGGCTCCTCAATCCAGACGTCTGAATTGAGGAGCCACCTCAGAACTCGAAATCTAGCCAAAGGATATTTTTGAAAAAATTGTAGGATTTAGTAGTACTTATGCGTAGCCTGTACAAAAAAATGGGTTTTGTAGGGCTGAATTTAAGATAGCTACAATGCTTTGATTTTTCATAAAAATCCATAAATTACACCGCGCTGTTTCTCGAAAAGTAATCAACCTATAGGGGATTTGCATTGAAACACCACTTTGATAAATATTATTGAGTCGCGCACTAAAAAACTAGGGTTTTACATTTTGGTTTGAGCTTAAGTAGTATTCTACTATGGTACAAGTAGCGGGTGGTACAACTATTAAAAATAAATGATTTGCAATTCTTAACCAATGATAGGTAGGTGAGGCCTGTATATTTTAGTCAAGCATGAACTCGATTCTCGACAGGTTGTAACCTGCTCCCTGAATGATACCTTTTTGCGTAGATTATTTTCGACAAGTTGCAACTTGTTCTTGGGCGATGCCATCTGGCTAGTTTCTCGTCGACAAGTTACGACTTGTTCGTGAGTGATGCTAATATTCTGTTTATGTGTGTTTAGGTGACTGTTAGTGATCTACCTGTGTGTTCTTGTCAAGTTAGGACCTGCTTGGTGGGCAATACCATTATTGCTCATGTTTATGCATGTGATTTGCAAGTAGTTTACCTTTACCTGCCTTACCTTACCTTCGGTATGTGTTAGGGTGCTAACTACGTTCTTTAATTATTGTTCTTATAACTAATTACTTAATTCAACAAGAGGCATAGGTATCAATCAGGCTTAAAAGTATGGGAGATTAAAACTATCCCTATGCTCATTACAATACAACTGTAGGGGATTACTTATATCTATCTAATTAAAATGGTTTTTATTTGTTTTAATCAAAACTCTTAATTGCTAATTCGTCGTTCTTCTTGTCGTCGCCAACAGTCTCCCTCTCAGTGCGTTGCACTCCATCTCGTTGGGGCGACGTTGCAGGTACAATCAGGACTAGGCGTGATGCTGGCCGCCGCAGGATACCCGCCGCTGTTCGCACGTCGACGATCCTGGTTCTTCCGTCTGGTCCGGGATGAGTGGCGACTATTTCGCCGCGTGGCCACGAGTATCGTGGCAAGGTGTGGTCCACGATCAGGACTATGTCGCCCAATGTCGGGTCCCGGTAGTGAGGACCTTGGTTATAGCGAGGCGAGAGAGTTGGGAGATACTCTCGCAACCACCTTGACCAGAAATGATCGGCCAGGCGTTGGGATGTCTTCCAGTTGGGAGAACCGATGAGTTCTGTATCGTCGAAGGAGCCAAAGAGAGTGGCTCCGCATGACCGCCCGATAAGGAAATGATTCGGGGTCAAAGCTTCTTCTTCTTCTGGATCGGTGCTGACGGAGAAGAGGGGCCTTGAGTTGACCACGTGCTCGGCCTCCAGAAGCAATGTGTGGAGAATTTCTTCTTTAGGTTGCCGCTCGTGTAGTGTAGCTGTGAGAGCGACTTTTACAGATCGCACCATTCTTTCCCAGGCTCCGCCCATGTGGGGGGCTCCAGGAGGGATGAACTTCCAAATGATGCCCATCTTGTTTACTTCTTCTCCTAGACTCGCGATGGCTTCAGCGATCTCTCTGTTGGCACCGATGAAGTTGGTACCGTTGTCGCTCAGTATGATCTTAGGCGTTCCTCTTCTGGCGATCATTCTTCGTAGTGCGAGGATCATGGAGTCGGTTGATAGGGAGTTAGCCAGCTCTAGATGAATTGCTCTCGTGGTGAGGCACGTAAATAACGCTCCCCATCGTTTCTCTGTACGTCTTCCAATGGTGACGAGCATGGGTCCGAAGTAGTCTACCCCTAGGCAGGTGAAAGGAGGGCTGGTCTTCGTCAGACGTTCAGGTGGCAGATCTCCTTGAGGTGTGATCTGCGGCGTCTTCTTACGAATTCCACACCATCCGCAGTCTCGTGCTATTTTCTTCACCATGTTTCGAAGCGATGGTATCCAGTACTTCTGCCGGACCTCATTCATCACGGTGTTGTGGTTCCCGTGGTTGAAGGCTTCATGGATGTACTTTACTAGCAGCTGGGTTATTCGGTGGTGTTTATCCATCAGGATCGGATTCTTGTATGAAGCTATTAGGTACTTGGCTGCCCCAATGCGGGTGGATAATCTGATGAGCCCGTCTTCTAATTTGATTGTGAAGTTATTCAGATTGGATGTTGGATTGAGGTCTTCTTTCTTTCGTAAGGCAGCGAGTTCGTCTGAAAAGCTGTCTTCTTGCACTCTTCTTATTAGCAGGTGTTCCGCCTTTTCTACGTAGAGTGCAGACTTCGGTAAGAAGGCTACTTCTTTACTGCTTGGTCTCTTTTCTAATGGTTGGATTTTCTGTGTTTGTGTCTTCTTCCAAGCTGGGTCTTGTGTTTTTCTGGTGATGAGTTTCGTGACGTTCACCTTTTTCTTCATTTTTCGCTTGAAGACATCTATGGCTTGCAAGTATCTTGCTGTCGCGTGCAGTAGGCGCGTCCAACTGGAGAACCTTGCTGGATCTGGCACGATGACAGGGATTACTTTTCTAACGCTTAGAGTGATGGCGTTAGGTTTTTCTTCACCTGTGTCGGTGATGGAAACTTTCTTCTCTTCCGTAGGCCAATTTCTGGGATCTTCGTGCAAGAAGGCTGGGCCCTTGAACCATCGATGTGTTATGTCGAAGTTGGATGGGGTCTCTCTGGTAGCATCGTCGGCTACGTTAAGTTTCGTTGGAACCCAATGCCATTCCTTATGTTTTGTCAGCTCTTCTATCTCGGCGAGACGATGTGCGACAAAAGGCTTGAATCTCCTAGGATCTGATTTGATCCATGTCAGTGCTGTTCTCGAGTCGGTCCAGAAGTATCTTCGGGTCACAGTCAGGTCCATTTTTTGGCTCGCACTATTGGCCAAGCGACTTCCCAGCAAACACGCTTGTAGTTCGAGTCGAGGTATTGAGGTTGGCTTGAGAGGTGACACTCTAGCTTTCGCTGTTAGCAGCTTCACTTCTACGCGATCGTCCGGATGTTGGGAGCGCCAGTACACCGCGCAGGCGTACGCCTTCTCGCTTGCGTCGCAGAATGTGTGCAGCTCCCCCTCAGTCGCGTCGTATGTGAGGCAGCGAGGGATTCGAAGATTTTCAAGTTTTCTTAGATCTTCAAGCCACTTTCTCCATTCCTCTTCTCTGGGCGGTGGCAATCTTTCGTCCCATTCTAGGCCGGACCTCCACAAGTTCTGAAGCATTACTTTTCCTTGTATGGTTATGGGTGACGCCAATCCTAAGGGGTCGAAGACCGACATCACTGCGCTTGTTGCTTCTCTCTTCGTCGGTGCACGTCTTCCTTCTTTGGCTTCGTCGGGAGTGTTGCGCAGACTCAGAGTGAAATGAAGGCTGTCTTCATGGACGTTCCAATTGAGTCCCAGAGTTTTCTCGACTTGATTCTTCGGTTCTCCTAATACGATGGAGTTTGTCTTGCTTTCTGAGTCGGTGAACTCTTCAATCGTTGAAGAATCGTTGCTCGCCCAACCTCTCAAGGCGAAACCTCCTTTCTTGTGGATATCGTTCACATCTCTTGACACTTTGGTAGCTGTTGTCACATCGGAGAAACTTGCAATATAGTCGTCCATGTAATGATTTCGGTTTATTGCTCTGACGGCTTCTGGACAGTGACTGATGAAGTCTTCTGCATTTCTGTTCTTCACGTATATGGCGGTACACGGCGAACAGGCCGCTCCAAATATTAGAGATGTCATTCTGTATTCCTTGTTCTTCCAGAGAAATCGGAGGCTATCTCTGTCTTCTTCGTTGATTTTTATCCTCAGGAACATTTCCTTGATGTCTGCGACGACGGCTATTGCTTCTTGACGGAAGCGAAGTAGAACACCGAACAGTAATTGTAGTAAATCGGGTCCAGCTAACAATGCATCGTTCAGCGATTTTCCGTTTGATTTGGCTGCGGCGTCGAAGACCAGTCTCATCTTCTTCTTCTGGGGGTGGACAACGGCGAAGTGAGGCAGGTACCATGTTCTTGAAGAGGTAGGCTCATCTGTTATTTCCTCGGCGTATCCGCTGTTGATCAGGTTTTCAACTTGTTCTTCATATTTTTGTTCAAATTCATTGTCCTTTAAGAACTTCTTCTCCATTCCCCTTAGTCGTCGCGCTGCAGCTACTTTGCTTTCAGGTAGACTTTCGTCGTCCGTCTTCCAGATTAGGCCTGCGCTGAATCTTCCATCAGGCAATCTCTTTGATGTAGAATGCAGCACGTCGAGAGCCCGCTGGTCGATGTCGCTGGATGGTCTCTTTGCAGCGATTCCTAGGGCTTCGATGTCAAAGTGGTCTCTGATCATCTTCTCGAGGTGATCGTCCTTTCCGATAGGCTGCGTTACCAGATGATTCACTATTCGTACTGGAGTGTTGTTGCTCGATTTGGTCCCATGTAAGACCCATCCCAACTGGGTTCTGGAGGCTACTGGCTTGCTTCGGCCGCCAGTTTTCACTTCTTGAGACACGATGAGATGCCAATTGTCCTGCCCAATGAGTACCGTAGGACGAGCGTTAGGATATTTCAGTTGCTCTGCTATCTTTTCTAGGTGCTGGCAATCTTCCAGATCCTTATCGCTGACCTCTTGGGGGGATAGGTTCAATGTTTTTACGGTATATCCTGACATTTTTTCTATGTTTCGCTCGAACTTCCCTCTGATCTTAATGTCGATCTTCTTTGACTTCTGATCCATTCGATGACCTCCCACGCCCTCAATTCTTAACTCTTCTTCGGGACCGTGGGCTCCAATCATGTTCACGATGTCATCTTCTATAAGTGTCACTGTTGATCCTTCGTCCATGAGGGCGTAGACTTCGGCTTTGGCATCTGGTCCCCATAGTTCTACTGGTACGATTTTCAAGTAGGCTCTTGATATTGTCCGTGTTGCGTTCACCGTTGATGCTACGGCTTGGGTCTCTTGTGTGATTGGCTTCGTCCTTTCTTCTGAATGTAGCATCACATGATGACCTCTCTTGCATTTTCCACACGGCTTTGCTTTGCAACTGTAGCTCCTGTGTCGCCCCAGCAGACATTTAAAGCATATGAAGGCTCGCTTGGCTTGTTCCCATCTTTCATCTATGGAAGAGTCGATGAACTTTTTGCATTTCAACAGTGCATGTTCCCCTGCACATTCAGGGCAAGTGATCTTCTCTGGCTTCTTTATGTTGTCCTTGCAAGAACAAACTGTTGCTGTTTGTGGTTCGGCTTGCTCATAATCTGAATCCTCTTCGTTCGATGAATATTCTTCTCCATTGTGCTGTGTGACTCGAGTGGCGTTCACGCCGCGGGAACCTGAAGATCGTATGCGGCTTTTAAATCCTTCTTTCTTTACCTTGGTCCCCATGAACTCGTGCATCTCGAACTGATCCACCATCTGGTTGAAGAAGTTCATGAGGCTGATGAGGATTGGTTCATCATCTTCTTCTTTAGATGCTCTGTACTCGTACCACCTGAATCGCACCAGGATACACATCTTCTCAATTATTCGATTCGATATATCACTTGAGTGTAGGTAACTTTGTTTCTTCATTTGTTTGACAACGCTGACTGTATTGGCCACGGCTCCAGCGTATCGTACCAACTCTCTTGCATCTTCAGACATGGGAGGCAGTTTCTCTATGTTTTCTATTTCGCTTCTTATCAGGTAAGTAGGTCTTCCGTATCGACGTTCTAATGCTGTTATTACTTCTTCTGGATCCACTTGTGTATAGAGAAGGGACTTCACCGCTTCCTTGGCTTTCCCTTTGATTGCTCTTCTTAATCTTCCCATATTTTCAATACCACTGAAGAGAGCCTGTGAGTCTTTGTATGTTGCTTTAAAGGCCATCCAGTCTCTTGCATCGCCGTCGAATTGATGTAACTCGCTGACATACTTCGGGGCACGTTGCATGATCGCTGTTGCCTTACTGTCTGTGGCGGACTTGACTGCTTCCAGTATTGCTTCAGCCAGCTGATTGGTGTGAGTCGTTGTGGGTGCCATCGTTTCTGCAGCGTGTGGCGTCTCCTTGCTGATTTCTAGTTCGTCGCGCTCTGCTTCCTTTGACTTTGACACCCAAGCTTCAGTGGCCTTTTCGGCAGCGGCTTTGGTTGCAGCATCCTCTTCATCATCACTCAAGTCCGTGTCATCTTCATTGATACGTGTTAATTCCAACTTGGTATTTGCCAGCTTGGCTTTCATCTTAATTTCTTCCAATTGTAATTTCTCTAATTCCAATCTGGCTTCTAGTTCTTTCTTCTTAGTGTTTGCTTTATTCGAGGTTGGTTTTGCCTTATTCTTTTTATTTTCTACCAAGGTAGCATCCGCTTCCTCGACCACGGTTGTGTCTTCAGTACGTGCGCTGCTATCCGTCACCACCTCGGAGGTGGTAGCGGAGGTGGTAGCTGACGTCTCCGTGGTCTCTTCTTCCGTGGTCGAGCGCGTGCTATCCCCTTTACGGCTTCGCGTCATCATTATTTATTCACTTTCACAGCACTTATTGTCAATATTGTTCAGTGACTTACCAGCTTTATATGTAGCAAACCTTCAGCAGAGGCTGCATTGAGGTGTAGGTGTAACACACCCTTCGACACACACAGTTAAAACTTCACTAAACAATTTTTGATGTTCCTTATGTATTCACTATACACGTTCACATAACACTTATATATTCTCGATACACGTTCACATAACACTTATGTATTCTCGATACACGTTCACATAATACTTGTGTATTCTCGATACACGTTCAAATAACACTTGTGTATTCTCGATACACGTTCACATAACACTTATGTATTCTCGATACACGTTCACATAATACTTGTGTATTCTCGATACACGTTCAAATAACACTTATGTATTCTCGATACACGTTCACATAATACTTGTGTATTCTCGATACACGTTCACATAACACTTATGTATTCTCGATACACGTTCACATAATACTTGTGTATTCTCGATACACGTTCAAATAACACTTATGTATTCTCGATACACGTTCACATAATACTTGTGTATTCTCGATACACGTTCAAATAACATTTATGTATTCTCGATACACGTTCACATAATACTTGTGTATTCTCGATACACGTTCACATAACACTTATGTATTCTCGATACACGTTCACATAATACTTGTGTATTCTCGATACACGTTCAAATAACACTTATGTATTCTCGATACACGTTCACATAATACTTGTGTATTCTCGATACACGTTCAAATAACACTTATGTATTCTCGATACACGTTCACATAACACTAGATCCCGCAGGGCTTCGAGTGATACCGGGCAACAGGTCTTCCGTAGAGGGCCTGGCTTCGAGAATAAGCGATCTTCTAGTCGCCTATTCCCAGCAATAATCTTCCGGCTGTGATGAGTAGTTAGTGCGCGGCACGTAGAACACGAAATACATAAGCTTATCGTAGAACGCTGCTTATCTTCAAATAGCGATGTATCTTCACGTAGCTTATGTATTCTTCACGTATCTTCAGACTCAGGCTTCAGTTCTTCAAATCTGGCTGCAGAAGGACCAATTCTTATAGGGGATTTGCATTGAAACACCACTTTGATAAATATTATTGAGTCGCGCACTAAAAAACTAGGGTTTTACATTTTGGTTTGAGCTTAAGTAGTATTCTACTATGGTACAAGTAGCGGGTGGTACAACTATTAAAAATAAATGATTTGCAATTCTTAACCAATGATAGGTAGGTGAGGCCTGTATATTTTAGTCAAGCATGAACTCGATTCTCGACAGGTTGTAACCTGCTCCCTGAATGATACCTTTTTGCGTAGATTATTTTCGACAAGTTGCAACTTGTTCTTGGGCGATGCCATCTGGCTAGTTTCTCGTCGACAAGTTACGACTTGTTCGTGAGTGATGCTAATATTCTGTTTATGTGTGTTTAGGTGACTGTTAGTGATCTACCTGTGTGTTCTTGTCAAGTTAGGACCTGCTTGGTGGGCAATACCATTATTGCTCATGTTTATGCATGTGATTTGCAAGTAGTTTACCTTTACCTGCCTTACCTTACCTTCGGTATGTGTTAGGGTGCTAACTACGTTCTTTAATTATTGTTCTTATAACTAATTACTTAATTCAACAAGAGGCATAGGTATCAATCAGGCTTAAAAGTATGGGAGATTAAAACTATCCCTATGCTCATTACAATACAACTGTAGGGGATTACTTATATCTATCTAATTAAAATGGTTTTTATTTGTTTTAATCAAAACTCTTAATTGCTAATTCGTCGTTCTTCTTGTCGTCGCCAACACAACCAATTACAACAGATTTTTAGTATAATTTAGTAGCAAATGTGACTTAATTTATATACTATACTGTCATCGTTCTGTCGTCGTTCGAGAAACAGCGCGGTGTAATTTATGGATTTTTATGAAAAATCAAAGCATTGTAGCTATCTTAAATTCAGCCCTACAAAACCCATTTTTTTTTGTACAGGCTACGCATAAGTACTACTAAATCCTAAAAAAAATTCAAAAATATCCGTTGGCTAGGTTTCGAGTTCTGAGGTGGCTCCTCAATTCAGACGTCTGGATTGAGGAGCCACCTTTAATGTCGTATAACTTTTTAAGGGTTTTACTACAAATTCCAAGATCCGGCCTACAAAATCGGCTAATTTACTACTAAATATTGGTAGTACCCTCGTTCAAATATGAGACAAGGCTCCTCAATCCAGACGGACACAACAGGATACGGAAACAAGAACGTATGATCCTACCAAAGTAGTAAAACTATACACCGGAACTAAACTAATAGAAACATAATTTGTATCAAAATGTAGGATGCTCATAAATTTTAATAAAACGTGGACGTTTAATCCGCTCGCGGACGTGTCTAGCCCCAAGGTGTGTTTGCACATGGTATGATATTTTATTCATTGTATTATATTTTGTATTTAAATGGGATTTTCGTGATTTGGGAATGTGATTTAAGTTTGAGTTATCGGCGTGTTGATGGTAATTAATAAGATAAAGTATTTTAGGAAATTAAGTGAGTGACAAACTTTTTTGAATGATCACAAATCATTATGGAACAGTACCTACTGTACCATAATGATAAATGTAATTAATGAGTGATGAATGGAGAGGGAGAGGAAAGCCAAAGTAAAGATGGATGGATTGTGTGAGGAATGATTATGAAAGAGAAGGGAGTGAAATAGCTTGACGGTTGACAGGAGAGAATGAAGAAAGAAAACGTGTTAACAAGGAACAAGGGCAGCAAGATAATGTACCATATTAAATTGTCATTATTCAAAAAGAATTGGGGTAGGCCCGGTGGTAAATATGGTTATAACGATTATTAGAAAAAGTTAGGCGTTGTAGGTTATCGTATCGTTAATTTTAACATTTGGCCTCTTTAGAGGATTTAGTTATCTAACTAGAAGTTACAGTATAAAGTCCACTACCTCATCAAAAACTACTGATACTACTAAAAATATTCACGAGTCCGGATTCGAATTTAAAATTATATAAATCACATTTCCCACGATAATTCAGCGCACGTCTCATTAAAAGTCAGACGTGCGGTCACCGTACTCGCTAAGCCATATAGCTCACTGTATGAAATTCAAATACTGACCCGCCTGTAACCTGAAATAGGAATAGTTGACTTAAGGCGGATAAAGGTGAGTGTGTTTATCGTTTGCAGTACATTCTCGTTTATTTAGAAGGTTTTGTAATAATAGAACTTGCAGGTGGGTGTAATAAACCCTTCACGACTTCAGCGAACATTGGCCCGTCAGACTTGCTACCTGACCATAAATTATACCACGGCAAAAACTATTACTATTCAGTTAGGATGGGATTAAAAACGTGCCGCCTCGCTTGAAAGAATTTGAGGTTATTTGGGGTTCTAGAGGGTCTCCTGAACTCTCTCGAAATATTTTTTTTTTTTCCGGAGGCGTATTTTGGTGTTATTGTAAAATGTATTTTTTAAAGACACCTAAGTTCGGCAATAAGAACATAGGTTTTGTTTCAACGAATGCTGGTTCTAACCTAACGGTAAAATATTTTGTGATGTGCATACATTTTGAATAATTTCGGGAACCGAAATACTTTTCGGACATAATTTACGATTAAAATCACTCGTAACTTCATTAAAAGTGGTGAGTTGCACAAAATAATGTAACAACGCAAACGCGAAAAATGATTAGCTACCATGAATCTCTGTCATTATTCAGTACCCTTTCGCAACAGACACACAAAGTAAAGCAACGCAATTTTTACGAATTAAACTTTAAATCCAGCGCAAACACAAAATTAAATAAAATGAAGCCAGCAAGGACCGCAGCACATTAATTTCAAACTTACATAGAAAATAAAGGTCCCATTTCCGAAACTTACGTAACACCCCCGAGTGCGGAGCTAAATAATCATAATTTATATCTCGCCACATATAAATTAACACAGAAAGCCATTATCAGGCTAACAGATGACAAGCGAGGCATTAAAGTCTAAAATTGTACAAAACTAATTACCGCGAAGACCGTTTGTAAAGGTGGTCGCTATGTAGCTGTAATGCGAGTCGGAGCTAAGTTTAGGTGGGTTGTAAACTTGCGATTTGTCGCAGAAAAGTTGTGAGAGCTAGACTTATACCGGCTTTTGAAAGACAAATACCTGTGCAATGTTAGTAGAGTCTTTGAGTGACATTAACCAGATTGCAAGTAACTTTAATTAAAATAAAATAAAACTTTTTTTTTTTCTTAACCAAAACTAGACAACAAGTTGATGATTGGAGCCTCCTTTTAAGCAAAAAATGCCTGTATTAGGACACTGCTCTTCCATAACAAGATAGTTTTACAAAATAACTTGAAAAATTGTGCTTGATTGATCTATGAAATTGTATCTGAAAAGTATAATCGAAGAGCAGGAATAGTCGTCAAGTATAATTGACAAGACAAGAACTTCTATTGAATATCCCCACGCATTAAGTTTTACAAAACAGTGTCCGTGGAGTTTCTTGCCCGTTCTTCTCCGTAGGTACCTACTACGCTTTGGAATGGGCATCTAGCTTCAACTTACTGACTGACGGAGCCCTTGACAATGCAAAAGTGCTTGTTATTGTTTTATTTGAAATAAACCTTATCAAAAAGCTCAAAGCTTTGAGTTTCAGTTAGAGTGGTGTTGTAATCTTTTGCGAAATTTCACACAGATTTAACAAATTTTGGAACACTAAAACTAACTTAAGCGCAGGCGACGCTAACATCCTTTCGTACACCCATGTAGTATTTTCAGTTACAACTCATAAAATGTCTAACGTTTGCAAAAACCTTTACGTTCTCCCTTTAGCAACACTATATTAAAGCGTAACAACGGAAGATGTAGTGGGTCTTTGAAGTGGATGGAGAAGACGACGGAAATATTGCCAGGGGCGATAAATATCTAGGTAATGGTGCACCGTGGCCAATCGGTACGGTTGCTATGCTGGTCACCGTTTATTTACTAGAGAAGTTATCACATATAGCCATTGGAACAGCATCTGCTAAATATAGTATGCATAGAGTTTGTAATGATGTTATGGAAGGACAAAGAGGTTGAAACAAAATAAATAAATTTCATCGTATAAAAAAAGTAATTCTAACAGGATTTGTAAGAGTTACTTCTTATACAATGAAATCTTCAAATTACTGTGCAAGTTTATAAGTACAGCAGTAACGGTCAATTTCGAGCATACATAACCTTCCTGCAGTATTCTTGCTAAATAAGAAATCGTTTAAAGTAATGAATAATTAATTTGATCAAAATTATACATACATATTTTCCAACTACAGAATACAAGTCAAATTTTACTTCAGAGTATTCAAAACAACTTACGTTATTATCAAGACAGTGACGTTAATGCTGCTGTACCGAGATTTTAAATAATAATTATGTGAAGCATAAATTCCCACAAATTCTTCAAAGAAATATCTTTCAAAGTCTGCAGTCATCGCATACCGAGAATCTATTAATACTAGATTATTCACAAGCAATATTCCTCTTTGAGCGATAAAATACGTGCAAATTTCATATTTGATACCTATAGGCGATGAGAGATGATGGTGAGTGGTGATGGGAGAGTCTTTATAAATTTCTGCAAAGAGGCCCTCTTTTGGCTTCAACCAGAGTGAGGAGGTGGCGCGGGTCCTAAGGCGGGTGCAAATTCTCAAAGATTCTAATATATGAAACCACTATCTCAGTTAGCTGGCAATCGATTGCCTATTGATTTACCCTGTGGAAATACTTCTACCGACAACTTTCCGCTATAGTAATTCGCTAAGCACTGTGGCTACCTAAACGCGCCCGCCGCTGCACAGTGGAACGAATGTATGGGAGAGGTTGGACGTAGACATCTCCGAAAAAAAAGAGTTAAATTATGCCAAACGAATGATGCCAAATTATTCGATTACCTAATCCCTTCATAACTTGTGCTTATAAATTTCTTCATAACTCCCATATTTCGGAAGTAATTTGAGAAAATGTGATATTTTACTATGAAAATGAGTGTATCGAGCTCTCTCCCTCCTGATTCCGGCGTTGTTTCAAGTAGCGGTCTCTAATATCATAATGCTAATACTAAGAGCTATATTTAATACTCCGACACATGGTGCGCCAAATGTGCACTTTCTGGGATAAAGAATAATGTTTATTTTATAACACAAAATTATAATTTTTTGTTTATTTTGTTGATTAAAACCGTTTTTCTAAAGGTTTACCGTATTACAATAACATTTCTGAGCAGCCAATTAGAGAAGATATAAGAGAATTAGGATATGTGATTAGGGACTTAAGGTTTACATATAAAACTGATGCATATTTTAACGTATAATATTTTGCATCGCCTGCAACTAAATCTGTCTTGTGCGACTCTCTTACGAGTATTAAAGCTCATTTCCGCATTTGGGATTATGCGGAAACATGTAATGGTATGGCCTTTATCTTAAACAGCGTTAAGATAACGAGGGTCATTGCATTTTAATTGTGTAATATTTTACCTGTGTAATTTAGAATACAACTTAATAAAGTGGGGTCACAAAAACTAATATTCAAGCAGAAACTCTCGTTTGAAAAAAACTTTCAAATGATACTGAATAGGTGCAATAGGTACCGATCTACTAGAGATAGATATAAAAATCATGAAACAGTTATAAAAACCTTCGCACTCCTTCCAGGAATGTAAAAAAGCCTGCACATATCTGAAAATAACTGAAAAACCCAATTTGAGTTCAACTGTACGGCGTCTATTCATTCCAAACGTTTGAATCCAAAAAAGAGCACGAGAAACCGTTGCTATCCTAAAATGAACCGTGAATTTTCGTAGCAAGATTTAATACAGTTTGCAAACAACTCTAGGCTGTATGCGATTCAAAAACTCATTCAAATTTGAACTTTCAGTTGTTATGGATAGAATTAAGATTTCTTTACGATGCTGTTGCTTTAGTTTTAACGCCCGCACGTGTGGAACATGTGAATTATGCACCTTTGAGCGTTGCGTCGAGTTTCCAAACTGGATTGACAAACATATCAAAAGGATTCACTTATTTATGAAATTACTAGATCAGATCTAAAGAACATACCTAATATAAACTGCTTTTGTGCATATTGAAATATTTTTTTATTTTACTTCAGTTTCAAAGATATTGTATAAAAGTAACGTTGAATACATTATAGTGCTCAAGAATGTATAGTTAATTCAAGATTATTTTATAATCTCATCCTCCAAATACAAAAACAAATACAAATCTGATGCAGCATTATTATTTTATATTTTATCAAAATCTTTCCCAGGAAAATATATTTATTTGCACAAGTCAATCCAATCAAAGCATTTGTCAGCCTATCAAAAACATCAAACCTACAACAGAGCAACAATGTAACGTTAACAACTTTGCGGGAATCGTTTACAGTAACCCAATATTCGTCATGACACTATCGATATTGCTCACTTTTGGGTTTCACTTAATTTCACGGTGGTCAAAGTAAGTGGGTCCCACAGGGTGCAACGCTTGGTCCGCTAGTTTTTCAATTTGCCATGTTGCGATGCGCACGTGGCCCATATTGCGATTTTATTCACTCCACCATTCACTATAAAATGCGACGTTTTAGATTGCTGCAATATAGATAGGCTTTTCACTGTTAGTATTTGTGGTATTAAAAAGATAGCAATGTGCAGCCGGAAAAGTAAGAATTCCTGATGATTGGAAACGTTTCCACCAAAGGATTCTAGGCTCTAAATTGCTCTGTATAAATTTCAAAGAGTCCAAACGAATAAAAAACATCCCACATACTTGTACATTTGTACAATTAAGTCTATCTACAACAAAAGTATTCTATTGTGCATTGATTTGTTTCACAAAGTTTATTCATTTGGGATTCCTTTCAACATTTAGTTTCGGTTTTGATGATGATTTGGTTTGTTTTAATTACTTTCGACATAAATATTCCAAACATTTTTAAAGTTCAGTAGGTAAACAGGAAACCATTGGTTTCTCTCAGTTGTTAATGATAGAAGATACAAATGAATGATAAAATACAAAATAATAAATTATTTTCATGCCAACAGAATGAAAATAAAGTGAAAGGTCTGTATAAATTCAAATACATGCAAATTAACTATAAAAGAGACAGATATACAGCGAGAATACAAAAATGATTTTCAGCAAAATCAACGAGAGAATTGTTTCGCATAAAATAATACGTTAGGACCGGTATTAAAACAGCAATTTGAACACTTATTTCCCAATAAACGAAGCTTCCTTCCCCATTTACAAAACAATATAGGAAGAGCCTTCATGCTCCGCTAATATAATAAGTGCGACGTCTCTTCAGGCCATCGACATTCTGATCCGGCTCGAAGGACCTGCAACTGACTTCCCGCTGGCAATGTGCCAATAAAATAATATAACGCTATCCCGGGTACCCGGCTACCCTCTTAGCCTTTTGTTACTAACTGCCCCACTTGGTCCGTTGATGTTAATGAGCCTAAAACTTTTAGCCTAAATAAGTAAGACAACTTTGGTTGTTCGAAAAATCAGGAGTATTAAGATAAATGGCTTGGGTAAATTAAATTAGTTTAGAACGAGCATTTTGGTGACCTAAATGGCTTAGACGGGGCGTGATGTCCTCTGTTTACAATTTAATTTTCGTCTCAAAACATAATTATATTTTTTGTAGATTACGAAGAAGTCTGGGATTTTAATTTTCGTCTTTATAAAGACGTCGTGTTTATTATAAAACAACGGTTCGTCAGGCTTATATTTTACGTAATTAAAATTAAGAACAGCACGTCCTCTACGTGCTCCATATCCAATATTTTTGGCCTGAATACCAACGCAGACACCCAATAAAATATTGATATTTTATACTACACCCTAATCTCAATTCATATAAAAGTTATTGTGTTTTGTCTACAGCGCTGCTACGCGGCAAGCATTCATATTGCTATCTCAAACAATATGAAAGTGAAACAGCCTCTTGGAACGTTCAGACTATTACATAAGCCAGTATATTTCATACGGTCTATATCTTCTTAAAAGGTCAGAGCAACTAGCATAAGATATTTGCATTTCCTCATTCCTTATTTACATTATCTCGATCATAATAATGGAGTCTATTTTTAAGAGGAAAATATTGCCCATGCTAATCTTAGAGTGGAAGAAAAAAACAGTATACAGCCTTATCTAAATGAAAGAAATTATTTTCCTGTCTAACTTGGAGGAATTAATCAGGGAAACAAATCACCATTGGGGGATAGATGTGGCAACCGTATAATCTAACTGCGTCTTGGAGATTGTTACGATCTTTTGATGTGTTTATTTTGTGTTTGGGAAGTAATTTACTTTGCCACTCTCACGACACACTCGACACCAACGAGGATCACGACCAAACGTGCGGATTAAACTTTTTTCGGTATTTGAATAAGGAGACGATTCGCACTCTTTTATATAAATACATCTTTACATCATCATCATTAACATAGCGAGTTTGCCCAAAGTTTAGTAATTCATTCATTCTCTATCTACTTTTATCATAAATAACCTCAGTTTTCTAAAAAATAACTAGTACTCTTGTAAAAATACGAGTTTAAACAGCATCAGCATGATCATCATTGAGTCAAAAGCCGTCCATATTACATAAACTGCGTAAAAACCAAGTATTTTAATAAAACATGTAGTAAAGAGACGATACAATGAAAACAGTATTTTCAATACTCGATATTACTCGGCGTCTGACTGGCAATTTGTTGTACTTACACGTACGTTACGCATAGGTCACAGGGTTAAGTAATAAATGTTGTAAGTTACTTCAGGCGATAACATCATCGTAAGTGTCATGTCACCACAAATTGGAGTTCTACAATTTATTGAGAATAGCGCCTAAAGTAAATTGCTTTTTAAAAGTTCGCAGACAAGTAACAGGGGTGAAAATGACATATCAATAAATGTTGAGATCTTAGAAAATTACTCCAATATGTTGTCTTAGATTTTAAATAATAAAAAATAGCCACACGCCTATATTTTTTTGCGGGGTAAGCAGAAGTTTTTATTAGGCACAAAATTCGTTAATTACCGATACTTCAAAGTTTAATTCGCTTTACGATTATTTTTTTCATATTTACCCAAGCTCGTCGTGATGACCGTTAAAAAATCACCTCTCATGCACGAGGTTGTGGGTTCAAATCCGGGCAAGTACCAATGTAACTTTTTCAATTCCTAAGTACTATCTGAGTTTATCTTGGACATTACTGACATCGGTAAAGGAAATACATCGTGAGGAAACCTGGACTTATCGTTAATATAAGTCTGAAATCACCAACCCATCTTGAGCAAGCGTGGTGATCAATGTTCTTGCCTTCTCTGAATGAGAAGAGGCCTTTGCCCTGCAGTGGGAAAGTAACAGGCTGGTATTATTATTTATTACCCAAACTGTACTAAAATAACAGTTTAGATAACTTTATTATTTCATATTGAAAACAATAATGGAACAATATTGGAAACAATATTGAAAATAACAAACAACTCAGTTGCAAAGAGCACCTTTGCAAAAGTTAAGATGATGTAAGCTCCATGTGCATATTATTTCTTCCTTATATTCCCTTTGTACAAACTTGCATGTTGTATTACAGCATCACGAATTAATACCAACATACAATGCAATTTATACAAGAGAACGTTTAAAACACTTTCTTCATGAATATAATGTTGTGCCGAGGATTTCATTAAAAGCGTTGTTGTAGGAATTTGTAAGGATTTTGCTCCGCTGGGTTTCCTTTTGTCCTGCGCTGTATTGTTTAAATAAATGTCGCCACTTATAAAATAAATATAGGAAACTAATATTCTTTATGCGGCTTTATTTTTAAATTGCGCTTGAAGTTCCGCGCTGGGTTGATTATTTTCTTTTTGCCATTTCAAGAACGCTTTAAACGTTATTATGATGTGGAAAATACTACATACTTAGGGTAGTATTTTAATTAGTATATACCGTTTGTAATGTCACTGGAGTCAGTCCAGATCGCTAATGTTTTCAAACTAACTCACCTTTAATACATTCCTATCCATTTTTTTTTTGTTCTTCTAACTGAACAGACAGCTGTGCTGCTGGGGAGTTTGTTGCGCCACTTCTTCTTCCCAGCTAATGCACTAAGAAGTGGTGAAGGGTGGGCGTTTTGGGGGACTGTCTTATGTAATTTTGACGTTCGAAACGTGCTGATTCTCAGCCTAGTTTGAATAAATGACTTTTGAATTTAGAATTTTTCATATTTACTCATACTATACTATTTATTTTCTTTTTACAGATTTTGATCTTGTCTGTAAATATTAATCAAATAAATATTATTATCAATTTAGGCCTTTTCCTAACTATGTTGGGGTCGGCTTCCAGTCTAACCGGATGCAACTGAATAACAGTATTTTACATGGAGCGACTGCCTATCTCACATTCACAATCCAGTAACTGGGTAATACGATACCCCTTGGTAAGACTGGTTGTCAGAGTTTCGGGGCTCTGATAACCCATAACGACTGCAAAGATTCACGCGAATGACAACGAGGACCAACGGCTAAACGTGCTTTCCGAGGCACTGAGGAGTATCGATATGTAAAGTTGGTCACCCATCCACGGATCAACGCCGGCAAGCGTAGCTTAACCATAATACTCATGCAAAATACCAGCTTTCACAAAATAAGAACACACGGCTACACATCAAGATATACATTTCCAGTTTATGCTGATCTCGCATTGTATAGGATTTCCGTACAATGCGAGCTCAGCTTATACTGGAAATGTATAGCTTGATGTGTAGCCGTGTGTATATAAACTGATTTTTATAAAAGCAAATTCCATATATTAATAATTCCTCTTTCCGCATCATGCAATGCAGATTCCACAATTTCCCAGAAATCATAAAACAAGGGGATCTCAAAAAGGATACTAATGAATGTCAGTTACACAGCAATGGTAGACTATTCACACAATAGATAGAGAGACAAAATTTATCACGACTGTACTGGACGTATACGGTGCTAATTTGTACGGTCAAATGGGGCTGCGACGCCCCAAGGGCATTACCCGGCTAGGTAACAAAGAGATGCAGCTGATTAATAATGTTGTGTCTAATGATGTAGCGGTTTTTGGTGGGGTTATACAGATATGGAAAAGGCAGGCTTGTTCGGAGTTAATAGGAATTTGGGTGTCAGTTTGGCATACATCAGTTTGCATACTTCGTAGAAACCAAATTAATATCGAAATAATTCTTTCAAAATGTAATAATCATCTATTGAAAATGTACGAAAATGGTGAATTTTTACGATATTTTAGAGGTGGTTTTATGATAAAAGTTGTTCATATTTCATGACTAGGTCCTGTCGGAGCCTGCATGCCTGCATGCGGCCTGCATGGTTGTACATAGTTTATCAGTTATGCCCACCACCTATAAGCAAAATAGTCAAAAAATTCAAAGATAACCTTTTGAAAACAAATAATTTCTCTTACAAATGCTTTACTAGGTTCACATTTTTTATATCTCCAAGTACATTTTTATGTTTCGTTTTGATGTACTAATAAAAAGCAACGGTCATTGTATTTTATGTATGTCACAAAGTATGAAAAATATTTTTCCTAAAGTTACATACGTTGGGAAATAATTTTATTGCGTTCCCATTGTTAAATACAAGCTCAGCTATACAATTTATGTACACTGCAAGTATTTTATTTTATGACTGAGCGGTTTATGTACTGTTTAGTTAACTTTAGCTTATATTATTTTATTTTATTTGGATATAAATATTATGAAAGAAGATTGTTTCTAGAAGTGTATTCTGAAAATAAGGCAAAAAAAAATTGCTTAGAAGAAGCGATATTATTCCAAGTAACTTGTCCTGCTCCTTTGCAGAAAAGCGAAAAGATCTCACTAAAACGTTACATATTAATAAAGATCTTTTTAGAAATGTTTCTTTTAGGTCGTTAGAAAAAGAAAAATTTCTAAAAAGATTTCGGATTAATCAAGACCCCAATAATCACTGAAGCATATTGAAAATAGTAATTTTAGGTATAAATATTACGCAATAATAGCCAACGATTCGTACACGGCAAAGGACGAGGGACACAACACTTCATGGTATTAAAAATGGTGGTCATGAACGAGCTAACAAACATGAGGGTAATCCCGAAGGGTTGTAGGAACAATGGTGTTCGTCACACGTCAGATAATGCCAGCCGTGTCCGATGTGAAAGCTTAAATTATTTAGATGAGGATCCTTAAAAATAATCATGAAGATTTTATCTGACATCGAGAGAAAGGTACCTCAATTACTACCCTGGTTATAACTGAACAAAATAAATGATGCATGACGAAAAAACAGTGTTGGTTGCAACTTTAAATGACGTGCAAGAAATAACGAACTGACGAGAGAAATGGAAAATGATTCAACGACATAAACATGCATCCTAACCCAGTGTGGCAGGGACGTCGACGCTAAAACTGATATCATGGATTCAGTACATAATTCTGTTTTTATTTTTTAAAGTACCGACGAAAAATTTCAACGCAGGGGGCGCAGAAATATTTCGTCGCTAATAAAAAAAAAAACCTGCAGTTACATAGAAAAGTGCAATACCTACACGGTCAAAATGTATGGAACAGCAGTTGTTTTTTTGAATAACCGACGAAAAATTTGAATGCAGGGGTGTTCAGAATCATGTACTGAATCCATGGTATCGCGTAGTTTTCGCGTCGATGTCCCTGCCACCCTGTATAATATATCCTACTTCCTACTATCCTACTATATATATATATTATATTATATATATATTTTATATATGTATATTTTTATATATATATATTATATATCTCGGCGCAACTACAATAGTTCGTCGTTCGTTCGTTCGTAATGAAATAATTAAGTTCAATAATTCGATTGTTTAAAATTAGTTTACAAACTTATTGATTGATTATTACGATGTAAAATTACGTTAAACATGTTACCTACTTCTATTAATATCAAAATTAATTGTAATTTGCATAGTCTAATACTTAACCTAAAAATGTGCACGTGCGACGATCCCTATAAATACGGCCGCACTGTGAGCACCCGATTCTCTTTTTTTTTTTTTTTTAAAGCCCGGTTAAGCAGCCAGGGCCTTAGTGGTCAACTGCGAGATGCCCTAGCTAGAAAAAAAAAAAAAAAAAAAGCACTCGATTCATTCTTGTTCGAGGCGCTGGACAGTGCGGACCTCTCTGGGAAGTCGTTACGCTGTCAAATAAACAAAGCTTTGAAACAAGGCGTGAAGTTTTCTTTGAAAATCGAAGGTGGGTGATCACTAGGAAAATAACACCAGCGACGTCAGCAATGCTGACGTCATACTTTTTAAAAATATTACGGAGGTACTTTCTCCGTCATATACACGATTATTTTTAAATCGTTCTGGAGCCAAAACACAGTGACTCCAGACGATTAATAGGTACTATTAGCATTGTTATTGTTTTTTTAAGACATCTAATATAGAAGTTAGAAATTTATCACTTTTATTCTGTCATTCGAGTTAAATCTTAGAAGCGCTTCCACTATTTCATTCATAAACGCAAGATCGTACGCGATCCGCTCGGTGATGACGTAGCGCGGCACAGCTGTGCGTGTGCGAGTCCGGCTGCAAGTAAGTACCTGCAAGTAGGTATTTCATTTCTGGTACGATAGGTTGGTGTAAGTTCATTCACCTCGTTATCTCTCGTTTGTATCGGAAGCACGGCACGGTGTTTACCACTATCACATCTCCTCGTAAACGAGAGAAACTAATTGAAATTTCATTCACCACTCTCGCATCACGAAATCACTAGTACTCGTACCTTTTCAACTAGACACGACGAGTACGCTTGGCAGTTGTATTTAAGGCCTTGAATCGAGTGTCAACCAATCGAGCTAATAGGTACTTAATAAGCATACCTACCTACCATATTTATGATAAATAAAAAGAATACTGCCTAAACCAATTTTTATACGACAGTGCTTGCTTGCGAGTAGCTACGCGGCTTCTACAAAGGCAGGCAATGTAAACAGAAAAAATGAATCGTTTGATCTGTCGAATAGAGTTCATTATAAGATGGTGGTGCCCTTTTCTATGAAAATATTGGACCGAATTAAGACCTTATTTTTATACACTTAACCGCGGAATTCGGTTGTGCATCCTTTTGAAGTCCGGTCGGACACTTCTCAGAATAATTTTAGTAAACTGCGTACCTACTTACCTTGTACCTAGTTTGGTGAATTTTCTATTTGTTACCGTTTACGGTTAAGAAATAAAGTCTGAATTCGCTTTTCGTATTTTTATTTGTGTACCTATTTATCTATTGCGTATGTGTTTTTATGCTGTCTGATCGATGAATGGATTTATCAATGGGTACCGTTCGCAAGTGTTGCCGTTCGTCGATACGTTTTACACACATATGCATTGATCGCAGTTACTTCGAGTTCTCATTATTTCACAAAAAAAACAATAAATTAGATTTTTCGTGTTTTTTTTAAATTGTAATTTATTGAAAATAATAGTCCCAATCGTTTCGAGTTCGATGATCGAGTTTATGGCTTTTCGTTCCAGAACGAGCTAAAATTAACCGTGTATAATATTATAAACGCGAATGTTTGTGAGTATGGATGGATATTTGTTACTCTTTCACGCAAAACCTACTTAACGGATTTGGATGAAATTTGGCAAACAGATAGTTTATAACCTAAATAACCACATAGGGTACTCTTTATCTCGATATTCCCACGGGATCGAGACTTATGCGGGTGAAACCGCGAGGCGCTGCTAGTATATTATTAAAATGCGAAAGTGAGTTTGTTTGTTACGCTTTCACGCTAAAACGGTTGAATAGATTTGGATGAAATTTGGGACATGGGTAAACCATGACCTGGGTTAAGATATAGAATACTTTTTATCTCGATATTCGCAAGGGATCGAAACTTATACGGGTGAAACCGCGGGGCGCAGCTAGTATAACTGTCTGTATAAATATCATGACAGATAAATTCTTGATAAATACAAAGCCAAACTTGGTAGCATAATGCTTAAAGCTAATTCATTAAAAAAGAAAGCAACTGAACTTCAAACTATGATTTGTTATTATAAGCTTCAAAACATCAAATATGTATTCATAATACAATTTCAGAAGATCAACCCACAAACTCAAATACAGCAAACGAAAGCCAAAAACTTATTTATTGTTAATCCGAGCATATAATGCTTAATCTTTCCGTAAAGTCGAGCGTAAGGAGGCTGAGATAAAACAAACGGTACTGTTTAGTAAGCGTAAAAATACAAAACCCTTACTACGAGTTTATCGTATTCTCACACGATGTGACGAGGGATTTTTGTAGTAACTATGCAGAGTATTGTGATGATGAAAGAAAATAGTCCTAATAGTCATTGAATGAGAAAATAAGTTGGAGTTGGATTAAAGAAGCAAGCAAGATGGAACATCGAGAAGGTATAACTCGATTTTTATAACTGTGCGCGCTTAGAGCTGTCAAAATCGTAGGTTGTTAGTATTAATTTTACCCGCCTGGTTACTTCCTCAGTGCCCCGACGCCTATTAATTTTACCCGCCTGGTTACTTCCTCAGTGCCCCGACGCCTATTAATTTTACCCGCCTGGTTACTTCCTCAGTGCCCCGACGCCTATTAATATGGTCTACACAACTCGTGTCGTCTCCACAGCTGTTCTGTCTTATTATTCGTTAAGTTTTGATTGTTATTATTTAAACCACAGTACCTGGGCGACCGAGCTCTACTCTGGTGAAAATAGAGAATGCTCATTTTATAGTATAGGAAAGTTCATATTAATCCTATGCTGCCATGATAGTACATACTAATTCCATACTGCCATGGTAGTAGGTACTTACTAATTCCCTACTGCCATGTCATTATTCCAAAGAATAATGACATATTCTTCTTCTAGACTGAGCTCTGTTTGGGTCAAAATACGGAGAAAACGAATTTTCTCAGATATGACACCTAGCTAGATCGATTTTTCTTCCCCGTAATCCTCTATATTACAACTTTTATCGAAATCGTTAAAGCCGTTTTCGAGAATGTGATTACAAATAATATATTATACATATAAATATTGCTTGTTTAATAGTATAGGATACACTCTAATATTTTGACGTTAACAGGCCCATAGTTATAAAAATCGTGTTTTAAGTGGTGGTGGTTTTGGTTGTGTGAGTGGTGGTGGTTGGTTAACGGTACTCTATTTCTTAGTAAACGGGAGAAGTTATCCTTCTGATGTACTACTACTAAGTTAGTTACTAAGAAATAGACTATGAGTTTTTCCGCCTGCCAACAGTTCTGCTTACCAATAGCAAATTATTCTTGGACCAATTATCTTGGAAAGTGAATATTTAGCAGGTAGGTATCTAAAATCTAGGAACAGAAATGTTTTTTTAAGCTAACGTTTCTGTCAAAAAATGTATCATAATATCGCAAGTAAGTATTAATAATCCACATGAATTCTCCAAGTTAACAAATAAACGATCACTTATGTAGCTAATTCAAAGACGAAACTTGAAGTAGACGCAAACCATTAGTAGCATTTCTTAAGTACAAATACTAAATCGCGCTATCTCCTAAACTTATTTCAAAGAACTTTTGAAACCTAAATCGTTATTAAAGTTAATTTATTCTAGAGACTGAATATTTCTATTTTATTGCTTTATTTCTGTTTTACACTCTGAGAGATGATCGGGTTTCTAGTATCAAGTCTCTATAGTATAATTGACATATAATCCGAAATCGCCAACAATTAGTTTAAGTCCTAAACTAGGTATTATATAGACAAGACTATAATGAGGATTATAATAATGAGCTATGCTTTAGATTCTCCATCGTCTACGTTTACTAAATATCTGTTAGGTATAGTATAATATTGCTTCTCAGGTACAGACCAGTTCACTTCAATAATGGTACTTATATAATTGCCCCAGTCCACCTATCAAGAAAACAGTATCTGTACAATGAAACAAAGAACAAATTGTGACGTATCTCTCCAAATCTTCTCACAACTCAAGTCCGTAAAAATATATCTTATTTTGAACCCGAAAATATACTTTAATTGGGACCTCCAATAAAGTAGGCGTCTTGTCACCTTGGAGAGCGTTTCAAAAGTCCTGACGTAGAATTTTGAAGCCGAACACTTCGGTTTGTTAGCTGACGTCAGGGCACTTGAGGCAACAACTCCTGTTCACGGCGCGGCGGTGGAGCGGGAGTCGATAAGTTAACTCGTTTATAAATTAACTAGGAAGCAGGCTTTGCACGCCTTGTGTATGTGGAAAACTTTCTTGAATAATGTTGTTAGTAGTGGCAATAACAATAAGTTAAGAGGGAAAATTGGGACACATATTTGTGTCGGTGACATAATCGATACGCTGTTGCCTTATCGCATGATCCAGATCCCTAAAACAGTTCTTGGAATATAAAATTAAACAGGCGAGTTTTCATTTCGGTAGCCAAGATTGGATGACCGAGTGAAATAGAAAAGAAACTTACAATACAAAAACACATTACTACAACACCAACAAAATTAAAAGAAACTACAAAAACATTTTCTACCGACAGGAAAACTTTAAAACTAAACCAAAATTCAATTTCCTATGACACGATTGAATTTAGTTCACTTAAAAGCGAAGCACGTGACCTCATTATAATTTTTCTCGAGTTCGATACATTCCGTGTTCAGGAAAGTGTTAGGAAAGAAAAGAATCAGAGAAAGAAAGAAAACTGGACAGCAGCCAGACGGGATCTTAAGGGATTTCTGCGAAATAGTTATTGGGTTGAAAAGGGAAAAGTGCCAATGTAATGGGATATTTTAGGGGTAAACGACGTAACTGTATGGGCGATATTTTATTGGATTTGTCTATGTGGTACTGGAAGAATTATTGATATTTCGTGATATATGGAGTGAATAATATTTTATCTTACTTCTTTTTCCAAAGCTTCTGATTTAAGACTTAGAATTGATCTCTATGCGACCAAAGACCAACGGGTCCTATGTTTGTTACTAATGTGTTCAATATTATTTTTTCTCCGTAAAAATAATTAAGGAATCTAGTATCAACGGCATTTTATCCAAATACAATAACATTTTACCCCTAAAAACTAAACATACCGGAACCAACGAAAACAAATTTTATTTTCCCTTTCCTAGATCTGCAGGGAATAAAATATTTGTGTAGATAAGTCCCGACTCCCGGCCAGTGAGAACGAGGCCCAAGATTTTTCATTGTCGCCGAGTGATGTAGAGTGTCAATTCTAAGTAGGAATAGGGCGAGGTTAATTTTCTAAGGAGGACTCTCTATTAAAGGACTGTCTAAAAGTAGATTTGCGATAGCGGATAATAAAAAATAAAAAAAACATGCGGGGCAGTCTTTAGGGACTGCCGATAGAAGCGAAAACCAAGTCACTTGTGAATTGTATATCTATGTACATATAACACAGTATACATATAGCTCATGGGAAGCGTGCGGTGACGATGACGCGAGTTTCACGCTTTTTCTTCACCTAAAAAGTACACATATATACACAGTATACATATAGCTCTTGGAAAGCGTTCGGTGACGAAGACGCGAGTTCCATGATTTTTGTTCACCCAAAAAGTGCTCAACGCGCCTAAAGAAGTTTTCACTCCAAAAACAGGTTTTATTTTAATCGAGCTTAAATATTGGTTTTGGTTTGTGAAAAAAATGTGAGATAAGTTCTGCATTTATTTACAGTTCGCTCCTAATACTCAACGGTTCATTGTGTATGAAGTAAAGTTCAATTTCGACGTCAATACTAGGTGATTTTCTTTTTTTTTGTGATTTTCTTTTTATTCGTTTAACCCTGGTTGACTATTACATAGATATATTATAAATATACTAACAGAAAAATCTGTAGTACACATATTTAAACGAACATAAATCTTAAAGAAGATTTTCACGAATAAATAAACCAAGATTGACATTACCTTGTTTGGAATCGTTCAATTTATTCGTTGTTAAATCTAGTCAATTATTCAGCAAGATATTTCAGTACCTGTAACAAGAGAAAATTAAAATCTATTAGTAAAAATTACTCAAATAAGGTAGCAAACGAAAATTTAGAAATAAAGGAAATTAAATTCAATAAATAACGAGATATTTTGGGGCCTAAAACAAATTGTAATAAAACATAATTTGGGGTCCTGACACACTATTTATCAAAAGTTATTTGCGTTATGTTTCGTGAGCAAAAATATCAAATCTGTGGATTGGTTGCTATACGAACTTTATGAGCCGACTGGAGGAAAACGTTTTCATCTGTGACATCGTTGTTATGATATTATGTAAAGTGACAGATATTTGTTGTCACTTGCCACTGGCTTTCATTACTTTATGCGACATTTCTACCGCTTCAACGTCATTGTCACTTTTGATATCAAACATAATGGGTATTAGAAAGAGGGTGCAGTACCTACGATATTTATATCAATCGCTTCATAGCCAACATAGCATTCGACATGTATACATAGCCAATACGTCAAAACAAAAATGCCTTGTTCAGAAAATTCGTGACAAAAATCAGAACATGAAAGCCACTCGTGCCGGCGACGTGACAACAGCGCGTTTTGACTTGGATGACGCGAATCGAGAGGCCTCAAGCCCTGGACCGCAAACGCTGACGCATTCACTTTGAAGCCAAACGAGTTGGCTCTTAAAAGATCCGCAAGTTTGACGTCAGTGTCCAAGTACCCTCCAGCCGCAAGGAAACGTGTCTCGTCAGTTTTTTTGATGCGCCCACTCATATCAAAAGAGAGGTTATTGATCAAAGTGGATGTACGGAAAAAATCGGGACGATAATGGAAGAGGACGGATGCTACAAGGATCGAAATAGATGTCAGATTTAAGGGTCTGTTGGCAATGCAAAGATAATCCAAAAAGGTTTTGCGTTATTACCTATTTATAATTTAAAGGAAACGTTTTTACAGTCTTAATTCAAATCCAGCACTGCGCTGCACTATTTAGATCTTTCCTAATTAATCTAACAGCCGCCTGGTTTCTTTGATCTCGGAACCTGTTTTAAAGACCTTCACGCCGAAAATAGTATTCATCACTGGCGGTAAATTCTTTGAAGATAACAATGACTGACGTTAATATTCCAGTAGTTCTCTAAGTTTAATATCCAGCCTTCATTACGTGCTAAGTGGAAAGTTTCTTTGCCTCCATAATAATGCTCAGACAGATTAGAATTGGAAATTCAGGAAGAGGCCGGAGTAATTTGTTTTGTACACTTACCAAGTTATATAATTATTTTGTAACAATTCGCCTGTCATTTTAGCAACAGCTTCCCTGAAAATTTCTTTCTGTCTACCTAATTTAAATTTGTTCAAGAAAAATGTTAATGGAATTTTGTATTTCGTTTAATTAAATGGGACAAAAGGATAAGGGTTCGTATTTTCTGTACAACGCTTTATTTTAATGGAATGGATAAGTTTTTATATATAAGTAATTGTTATTTATTTTGGTTGTTCACGACCCATGTTTACGGATTTTCCAACATTTAGATGAGTTATCAAACTAACTTTATATTGCTGAGAATTCACAATATCTATATTATTATAGCCATTGTTGATCATATTTTAGTAAATAGGGAGTTATTGTTCATTTTGTAAGAAAACTTCTATATCTATTTTAAGAAATTCTTTGTCTGTTTCAACTACTCTAACAACAAGACGACAAAACCATAGCCAATCAAAGAACGTATCGTACCAAGTGATACAAATCCGATCATTCAACAACAAACTCATTACCTACTCTATGCTCTATCACCGTTTGTCAAACTTCTAGTTAGTACTTCCAAGTCTTGGTATGAACATCGAAAGTTATGACACGTGCCTCTGAGGTTGCGTATTTGAGACAGTTATCCCTTATTAGGGTAGGAATACACGTGCCATCCTCCGTTTCAAAATTTCTAGGAACATCTAAGTATGTACCTATATCTATGAGGAATTAATATGATGAAATGAATAGCTATAAATTCTAAATTCTTCAACAGGGTAATATTCGTTTTCTTATTAAAATGTTCTGCTACTTATTTTTCTTTATTATTTAGATATTCGTGGAAATGAAGAGTCTAATTTTCCATTTCATGATTATTAGTTATTTATTTATTTATATAAACTTTATTGTACACCAGAAAATACATAGTAAATAATAAATTTAACACTACAAAACATACAATGGGCGGCCTTATCGCTTTCTGCGATCTCTTCCAGGCAACCTTGAGTTATCCAAGATTTTACCAAACATTAAACAATTCTTGGGTATTTTGCCCGGTAAATTCCAAAGAAAGTCTCAAAGAACGAGTCAACATCACATTCTCAAATCACGATAACTTACAAAATGACTTCCCGCGGATTTATCATCTTCTAAGAATATTATTTCTGTATTGTTTCAAAACGTCGCAAATTCAAAGTGCTTTTCATATAAACAAGGCCTCCTTCCGTCCATCCTCATTAAAACTGTATTGCATTAAAACGAAGGAAAGGATGCTGATAAACAAGCGATGGATACTGTCTTACAAACATATAAGATTTTGGCAACATAACCTTTGTATATGAGTAGTAGAGTGCTTTTTTGAATGGATATAGTATATAATTATGATGGTAAGACAACAAAGTTAAAAGATGTCAAAGGAGTGACATGAAAGCGACGAAAGACGAAGTTACATCAAAGCATGTGCTTGTTTTTGATATGATTATGAGTCATGCGTAAGAATGTTGGAAAATGTTTTTGTAAAGGGTTCATGACAATATAAGATTCGCTATAAGAATAACATAAAGAGCGAATATGTAAATAAGTGTTATTACAATAATAACATACTGCTTTGTTGATCCCAGGTCGAGAAAAGTTGGGCACGCCACAATTGTGGCGATAAGTCCCCTCTTTGAGGAGTGGCTTGAGAGGCGCCACGGCGTCCTCACTTTCCGCCTGACGCAGGTCCTCACCGGACACGGCTGTTTCGGGAGGATCCTGTTCCGCATAAGGCGGGAGGAAACGCCCGGGTGTCACCACTGTGTGGATCGCCCGGAGGACACGGTGGAGCATACGGTGGAGGTCTGCCCGGCTTGGGCGGAGCACCGCCGTGTCCTCACGGAGGCGATCGGCGGCGGCGATCTCTCGCGTCCGGCCCTGGTTGAGGCCATGGTTCGGAGCGAGAGTGCATGGGAGGCTGTCACCTCCTTCTGCGAAGCAGTTGTGTTCGCGAAGGAGGAGGCGGAGCGCGCGAGGGAGATGCAAGCTGCGCGCTCTCGCGGCCCTAGTCGCCGCAGGAGACGCCCCGGGCGTCTGGAGTCGAGAGCCGACTTCCGGCCACCGTAGGCGCAGGCTTGCGGACGGTGAGCAATGGACAGCTCGCCGTCCGATAAGGACCAGGCCCGTGTCGACGGCGCGTTGTGTTTCACGCGCGCCTCAAAGAAATGTCAGCACCAACCGACGGGGTCGAAAGACCAATGCCTGCTGGGGTTGCGGGTTTGTCTGAAAGGGATATCGCGGCCCCGGCACACAGGCAACGGAAGGAACACGGGTGGGTTTTAGTCAGTAAAACTAAACTCTGACACACCCTCTCGCTTTGCCCAGAGCGGGAGAAGTCATTTGATGATTTCCCATAGTAAAAATAAAAAAAAGTTCGAGAAAAGTGTTATTGGGTGTTTCCATCAGGAATTTTTCAGCAGCAGCCTGGTATCTGGATTTGTGCCCGGTTGATGGCAATAAGCTCGCGCCCTATTAGATGGGACTTAAACATAAGTGGCGAAATGTTGACGTACCGTGCTATAGGTACACCTGTGCCTAACCCTTCGGGAATTATTGGCGTTATGTTATGTATGTAGAATAACAGACTACGTTTGACTTCAGTAAGCTTTTTAGAAAAAATTACGTAGAAGAGGGCTTAAATATGAATAAAACTGAATAAATAGCTTTATTTTATAAAAACCTATTTCACCACCTCCGGTTAACTAATCTAATTTAAAGTTCAAGGTAACATATCTGCCAGATAATATTTGCATACGATATTTTTAGGGTTCCGTAGTAAACAAGGCACCCTTATAGTTTCGCCATGTCCGTCTGTCCGTCTGTCAGTCTGTCTGTCCGTCTGTCTGTCTGTCTGTCTGTCCATCTGTCTGTTCGTGGCTTAGCTCAGAGACGGTTAGTACTAGAAAGCTGTAATTTGGCATATGTATACATATTAATCATGCCGACAAAGTGGTAAAATAAAATAAACAAAAAAATATTTTTTTAGACACGTGAAGTGGGGATGTTTTCTTTTTTCGTCATCTACCCCATGTTGTGCGGTATCGTTAGAAAGGTAAACTAAACAACACTAACAAAACTATTTTTGGATTCAGGGATCCGTTTGCGAAATATTAAGCTTTTAACTGATTTTTTTTGTTAGAGTCAAGTGTCCCCCCCCCCTTCTAGCTAAATAGTTGTACTTGGACTTGTAAAAAAATTCACAGCAGTAGTATATATAACGAAATTAAAAGGAAAACTATCAGAACTAAGTAGGCTCTACAGGTTAACGAGTAATAATCGACCAACTTAAATTTGCGGCTTGAAAAACATGATCTCCCATACATTCCGTATGGGAGACCATGTTTTTCAACTACAATGTTAAGTTTGTTCTTGGGATAAATTCATCCCAACTACGGAACCCTTCATTGTGCGTGGTCCAACACGCACTTGGCCGGTTTTTAATCGTATATTTAAATGATACATCCCTGAAACTCATATAAAATACACAAAAATTAATGATTATAAGTTATACTATAAGTCCTCATCTCTAGCTACTATCTTTCTTTTGCTGTGCCCGACAGGTACCCGTCCACGATTGTTTTTCAAGGAAATGTTTACCACCTAAGCCCATACATTGTGGAATGCAATAAAGTATTGAGTATTAATGTATTATTTATATAAATGCTAGTCGATAGTGTACCTATATCCAGGTTTTTAAGATGATGCTGAATCCTTTTATTTTCATAACAAAGCATTGTACAACCCACATTAAGTACTTATTTAAAAAACCAACGCGCTTTGAATAATTAATGGTAACGTGTTCACATTCACTGAACAATAATCGTTGCATCCAATCGCAAAACCGAAGCAAATAAACTTTCCTCATCACAACATAAGCACAATAAACACTGAATGAACAAAGCTCCAACTTCAGGGCAAAACCACGAGTTAACGCTAGAACAACATGTCTGAATTAACCTCGTGTGTCCGACGTCTAATAAACAAACGAACTGTATTCAAAAAACAAAATTACCTTTCACACTCTAAATAACACACTTACTACCTGAAACATTTGATCCTATTTCCACTGTCGAAACTCAGCCAGTTAATTTAGACTTTTTATACAAATAGTAGAATGCCATTTTCATGCAGACAATATACGGAATTAACCGTTCTGTAATATCAGCGTGTTAAACTTCAACAAAGGTTTTATTTAGTGCAAATTGTTTAGTTTTTGACGTGTGATATTAGAACCGAGGACTTAACAATGGAATAAACGGTTAACTGGCTTTAAATTGAAATAACCACTTAAGTTTTGCATAGTGTAATGGCCCAGAAGGAAGTTGGAAACTGTTTTTAAGTAGCTTAAGCATTAAACAACATTAAAACAAAATCAAGAACATTAAGAAAAACTTTAGGTACCTTTCTTCTAGCTGGTTATCGTAAATGCGAAAATTTCTTATCAAAACTTTAACATATTCGTTCTAAAACTTCTCTTGATGAAACTACACTTGCCAGAATTTCTCCAAACATAACTATCTTACATTCTTATACTTACATTCACGTAAAATCAATTCTGCTAGAATCTATTACATGCATCCCTTTCTTTGATAGACGTCTCATTGATCCTCTAATCCTATAACATATCATATCATAGACCGCCTACGCACCAAGATCAATAGAAAGATTATCATGCCTTTCTAGAATAGTTATGTTTCATAGTTCAGACAGAATCAGATAAAATATATGAAAATAGAATAGTAAGTCTACGCTATTATTACGACTAATTTAAAGTAGACCTAATTCCAACAGAGTCGATCAAAATGATACCATTGAGGCTGGATTTAATAAATATATGTCGGAAATACGTCACTGATTCGACTAATCGGGACGCCAGCGTCGCCTAGCGGTGTTCGACAGCGTCTACAACATTACGCTTGGACCAGCAGGAGCCCGAGCTAAGCAGAGTTCATGGATGGCGGTTAAGCAGGTGCAGACGTTCAGAAACTGCCGTGCGTTCCTTATAGTTATGACCTGTACCTACAGTGCGTGAATTGCTAGTGTGATTAATTTGATAGTAAATTATAATGTGATCTGAACTGCAACGGTATTTCTATTGCGCAATAACCAACACTACCCCTAGTACGCCCACAGTAGTTAAAATATGCCTGATAGTAACGAACGAGACAAGTACCCTCCTCCGTCATATAGATAACAAACCAGATTGTGACAAAGCTTTGCAACATGAGCATTAAGCTTCAAATAAAACTAAACATCAGGGTAACTTGGTATGAGCTAGTATAATAATAGTTCGACGCAAGATAAATTATTCAGTCTTACCAAGGGATATAGTGATACCCAGTAAATGACTTGTGGAGATTAGATAGGCAGTCGCTCAATGTAAAATACTAGTATTCAGCTGCATCCAGCTAGATTGGAAGCCGACCCCAATATAGTTGGAACGAGGCTAGGCGGATGATAACCCAAGCTATGTTGTAAAATAAAACAATTAAAATAATGAACAAAACTCTTCACCACGCAGTAAATAAAATATATTAATACGAAACCTTTAATTAAAAGACACAGTTGACAGAAGTAAGTTCTTTTACGAGTGATTTACTCCCCATTAACTTCGGAGTTCCACAGGGTAGTGTAATTGGTCTCTCGCGTTTCATGGTCTATATTAACCTCATGCGAAACCTCTCGATGAATAATGTTGACACTAGAACTTATGCAGATGATACAGCGGTCATATTTCACGGTAAAACGTGAAAACATGTATACTGTCTAGCAGAAGAGGGATTGTCACTAATAGTGACAATACCTCTTCTGCTAGTGTAACCTGGACAGAAACCTCCTCACGATATTTCAGTATTGCATCAGCGTGTGGGGTAGTGTTGTAAATACGTAGTTGATTGAAGTAGAATGAACACGGAGAACGCTTCTTAAAATAACTTTTAAGAAGCCCGGTTCTCTACTGACTTATTCTATCGTGAAATGAGACTTCTCAGAGTCCGCCAGGTTTTTATTATTTCTGCCTGCACGAAAACTCACGAAACTATTAAAAGCAGACCCGACAATCATAAGCAATAGAAACTATAGTATCCCAACACCCGACAACAGCCCATTGCTAGCTCGACACTTCCTAGCTTACTCTCTCATTAATACGTTCAATAAAATCAGCAAACTCTGTGAAATTAGAAATACTACCTCATTCAGTTATAAAAAAGTAATAAAGAAAATGTTGCAAAGCTCTGGTTATGATGACTCGGAACGATTAATATAAATACCTTGACCTGACACTGAATCAAACGACTCACATTGGGAACAATTATGCACACATACACACATCTTCACACACACCACACACACATCACACATACACAAACATACCAGATATACTATACAACGCTTGAAATCACCTTTCAAGTCTCCACTCTCGAATTCGTACCCCGAGCCCCAACATACGGACTAACTGTCTAGTTTGGGGCTCACTGGTAAATAATATTTTCGAACTTAACTATAAGTTTAGCAATATTTTAAGCTACTCAAGTCGTCTCAACTCGGTGTTAACCTGTAAACCTGCTTACTTACCTGGAAAATAAACTATTTTCTATTTCTTTCTATTTTCTAAATCAAAGCCACGACTTTCCAATTAACTCTTCAACAAAGTCCAATAGCTATAAAATCGCAGCTAACCCTCCAGGGGTAAAATGACAGGGGGAAAACGTGAAACATATGACCGATGTTATCAACGTAACGTGTGTCCATTTATCAACAGGGTGAGGTATTGCGTATTATTCGTACAATATCGGATTGGTCAAAGGAAGAAGATCCAGCGGGAAGAAATACGTGAGGGGTTTGTGAAGCTGAAACATCATTTTTGTGTGTTTTGTGGCGGCCATTTTGGGGGACTGTCTTATGTTGTTTTGACAGAATTTGAAGTCGATAACGATAAAAATTCTACTGTATCTCGTTAGTGACAGTTAAGCTCATAAATTACCTACTTTTGGTCATATTCGCACTTTTTTTTACAATGAGGATATAGCTTTTATATTTCGAAGCTTAAAGCTCATTATAAAAATAAAAGTAAAAAAAAACAGAATACACTGAGAATCAGCACTTTCAGAAGCTCAACAGTTAAACGGCACTTCACAAAACACCGATTATACTTCTTACTGTTACTGTTAGCCTGTGTCATCCCACTGTTGGGCAAAGGCCTCTCCCCATGACTCCTCCCAGTGCTTGCAATCCAGGGCTAATGTAGACCACTGGTCGTCTGTTTTTCCAACTCGTCCCACCATCATCTGCTTAGTCTCTCTTAGTCTTTTTTACTCTGATGTCTCCCATAACTTGTACCCAATCTCGTGTTTTCAAGACGGAGAGTGCGTGTATAATGTGTCCTGGCCGTGCATAATATTAAAAGTAATATATCAGCACTAGAGTGTGTTCCTCTCACACCTGTAATCCTCAGAGGAGTAGTATTCATTAGGGGAACCACATTTAATATAATGCCTGGTGACAATATCATAGATCATATTTTTGAGCCTTTTGCGGTGAGCGATTTCGTACTATGAGAGGTATAGCGTCGTTTTGTTAGACGTTTGAATTGATTCTTCTTCTGTCAAATTGTAAACGCTTGAATAATAAACACTCAGAAATAATTCATTACTATATTTTGTTTTAAGGGTCATGCACAGATGTCAGTTATGTCAACGTCAAGTCATCGATCACTAACGTCAAAAAATATAGTTACGTAGAAGTTATAGAACGTTGGCTACACACTCATCGTTAAACGAACGTCACTACCGGCGCGTCTCACTCATCATCGGGTCACCAGCAAGTCAAAACTTGTATTGCTACGAACGAAACAGGCGTTGCTATGACTGACTGACTATCTGTTCACACACGTCCCTGAAATTGACGTGACTGATCGGCGACTTGACATGACTGACGTGTGTACATTAACCATTAGAATATCATTATTACGTACCATCGTCATTATATTTATTTTTTCAGAATTACATTTCAAGTTTCTTTGATTTACCCCTATTAGGTAAATTCTTGTAACTTGCACCAAAAGTCTGCGTGCTTCTAAGGTACGGAGAGCAAACGTAATGTATCCTACCCGTACATAATATTGAGCTCAATATATCAAGAGTTGAGCGAGCACTTTTCTCTACAGTCGGCCATAGAATAAAACATCCGGATAGAAGTGTTCCTACTCATGTACTTTCATTTGTAGTGCCCTGATACTTCTGTAGTAGTAACCCCCTTCTATCCCCACATGCGTCTTTGCAGAGGAAGTCTCTGTCCCCACTCCAAAAACCTGAGGTGACCTAGCGAAAACAGGGCCCTCAATTTGTGTGATGATCGAGCACAGAACGCGGGCTGGAATAGACGATAGGTACCAATCTTGAATGTACTGAATACGCCCCGTAACTGTAGGCTAATATTCGGAGCAAGACTGTCACCTCTAAACATTCTTATTCTATGACTCAACCTTGTATTAGTATTCCTTATGTTTTTCCAGTATCCGCTAACTTCATTCTTAAGCATAAAAAATCACTAGTCATGGACTTCAATTTTGTTTTACAAAAGAAAAAAATACTCAAATCATCTTGTCTTTTGTTGAGAGGTCTTCATTGATTATGTCTTTAAATACCTATAGACTTTGATATATTAAAATGTCTTCAGTAAAAGCATTTTCATCGTTCACTTACTGTCAAGATTTTTATTTTATTTTATGAGACTAAAATCGCGAGGTATTGTGTGCACTTAACGAGACAAGCTAGTTTTATTCAATTACTTACTTCAAATAAAAATTCCAGTAAAAATCTTTTGAACACAATAAACTGTGACTAACTCAGAATTTTATTAAATCTGTTATCCTCTTGAGAAGCTATTGAATATGTAAAATCTGATATAACTTACATTTGTTTTAGAGTACCTAGTGCTTTCATTTGATTGAAATCTAAAGATAACAGATGTTTCAATCAAAAGTTTTAGTTATAAGTGTTAATTCCTTTTGAAATGGCAAAATCTAAGGTAGTGAAATTAAATTGTTTATTCTATAAATAGGAAATCGGAATCACTTTTACACGTCTAATATTAAAAATAGGCTAGATGAGGTCGGCGTTTCGTAAATGACTACTCTGAGAAGAAACGCCGAAACAAACTTAGAGGTCCCTCTTTTAAAGTCCAGACATAATCTTGGTCAAGCCATATGAGAACCATGTAGATTAGTGAGTGAAAAATTATTTTGAGGAAAGAAGCACACAGATTTGAGTGGACCTGTCCAGTCAGTACAAGCATTTGTCAGTAATCGTGGAGCTTAACTCAGAACGGAGCCCAACTCGACGAACAATACCAAAGAAAGGACGTTACATTTGGGTAGGCCGCATATACTACTCAAACTGCCAGAACATCATCCTATACTAATTTGTATATATTTAAAATCACGTTCTCGAAAAAGGCTCTAACGATTTCGATGAAAGTTGCAATATTGGGGTTTAGGGGGGCGAAAAATCGATCTAGCTAGGTAGGGATCTAATTCGATTTTTCCGTATTTTCACCCGAGCAGAGCCCGGTCGCCCAAAGTTTAGAACAAGATGGCTGATGATTGTCATTTGACAATTGACAATAATTGACAGACATGGCAACATGGAATTAGTAAGTACCTACTATCATGGCAGCATGGAATTAGTATGAACTATCCTATACTATTAAATGAGCATTCTCTATTTTCACCAGAGAAAGAAAAATTTATGTTAAACTGAACCTAATATTACATAACATAACATCAGGCCAGCTTTCCCAGAAGACTCAAATACGGGCAAGTACCAATCTGACTTTTTCAGGCCATATTTACTTTAAATATATCTTGGACATCATTGACATCGGTGGAGGAAAACATTGTGAGAAAACCTAGACTTATAATTCACCCCTGTATTCCTTGAAGGGTGAGGCAAAGGTGTACCTATAGTACACCCACATTTCGTCAGTTATGTTTAAGCCCCTTGTAATAGGGGGCGAGCCTATTGCCATCAACCGGGAAGAAGTCTAGACTACGAGCTGTTACTCAATAACACTTTGCCGACCCGGGCATCCAACTCAGGACCTCATGCTCAGCAGTAGCGCTTACGACAACTGCACCAAAGAGGCAGTTATTATCTAATATTTTAGCTTCAATTCCAACGAAATAATGTTCTCAAACAAGCAGCTTAGGTATGATAGAACAAACTACAAGAAACACATTCAAACAAGTAATTTAAAGACACAATATTATGTTCCAAATTACGCCCCATAATAACAAAATGAAGAAATTAATTCTGTCCTACGTAAACTTCGCTTAGCAAACTGTGCGGAATATTTGTACACTGTGCCTCGGACAATTTCTCTAAATGATTCTGGCTTATCGTTTTAGGTCTAAGAAATCAAATAGAGACATCCAAGACTGTGTCCTGCTAAGAAATTAAAGCCAGATTCATGAAAATACAAGGTTATTACGAAATTGGAATTGTTTTCTTAAGCCTTAATAATGATTTTCATGAAATTACACTAACTGCTATTAAATAGTACCAACTCGAGGTACAATTCCGTAGCCGACCACAGGCGGCAACTGCAGGCGACATGTTGCCGCGACATGACTGGTTTCTATGTATTCTTATGTATTTCTTTGAAGGTGACGTGTCGCTAGCTACGGAAAGTATTTCATAGAAATTCCAGTCGCGTCGCGGCGATACGTCGCCTGCAGTTGCCGCTTGCGGTCGGCTACGGAATGGTACCTTTACTCGGCCTAACTGCACAAGTATTATTACACAATATTTTTATTCAACATAAGTACATACACACGATTATTCCTTACAATCCGCATCTACATATCCAAAACCTTTCAGAATCGTCGACAAAGGCACAAAAAAGAATATGACAAATCACCCTAAGAAGTCCATCCATTACAAAAGGGACCTAGAATATTCAGAGCCCTTTTTATTCATACAAAAATATTGGCTACAATAAAAATTGTAGCAACAATAACAGTTACGTTTGTAGTGGGAAACAAAACAATGATGAACGCAAAGAATATTAGTGTGAATTTATACCTTTGTTCTCCGGGTTGGGAATGCGCATTTTGTTTGTGGGGCACACGGCTTGGTTGAATGGTGAGCAACCTTAATTATAGCAATGACTTGTTTCCGAATTTAATCCATATGAACGAATACATTATTTGATGCAGTATAAAGGAAATAGAACACATATTAAACTCAAACTCAAAGCATTTATTTCAAATAAACCAATTACAGGCACTTTTGAATTGTCAAGGGGGTCGGTCAGTCAGAAAAATGAAGCTAGTTGCCCATTCCAAAGCGTAGTAGGTTCCTATGGAGAAGAACGGGCAAGAAACTCCACTGACACTCTTTTAAATCAAAGTATTCTTACAAAATATTGGTTACAACATTTATGTTGAAATTATACATGTGAGAACAATGTAGAAAGACGTGCACGTTAAAAGAGTCCGTAATGAAAAGATAAAAACAATTCAAAAAAGCCCAACTAAGAGATGACCAGTCCCTACTGACGGCGCCCGTTCACGAACATGACGCATGGATCAGCACCATTCAGCTCAACCATTTTGAAAGGAATTTAATGATCCAACACACGCCACCACCAGCGAGACATTTGAGTGAGTATGACATACTCTCAGCCGCCAGGGCTCATTCAAGTCAATAAAAGACATACCCATTAAATGGTAGTTTTGTAGAAGGTAATGGTCACAGTGCTCACACATGTGCTATGCAATTATACAATACTAGGAGATTGCATTTGAACTTTGATTGAACTTTCTATCAACTCGGTAAGGGATCGTCATCGTACCAACTCGAGCCATTTATTATTCTTTGTATGAAATTCCCTACTGCAACGCACAGTAATCGGAATCGTAACGTAATCGCCTCACCTCGGGACAAGCTCACGAACCGCGGCGATACGGAGTCGATCCCTTTCCGAGTTGATAAGTGTGCTATGACCCTTAATCAGGTATCAGACCTTCTAACTTATTTAGGCTCATAAAGATATAGAGAAACTCTTAGAACTGCCGATTCAGAAGCTACTAGTTTGTGAAAACAAGAACACATCGACATTCATTCATGTAAGAGGGAAATAAATAAAATGTAGGACCTACCTACAAGCTCCTTCCTTGGTATATTTCCAAACTAAACAAGTCATTGCACTTAGTTTCAACATCGTCACCACAAACTTCAGATCTCAATTGCAATTTTGCTCACCTCATAAGGCAAAGCGCGAAAATTTGAGCCAGTGAGCACGAACAAACTCGATTGTTTCAAGGATATTCATGAAAGTTAGTATACTTACTACGGTCGATAGTTTCCGTCGTCGTTTATTAGTGGCTGTAAGTGCGAACTAATATCAAAGTTGCAAATGATGAACGTCTGCATTAAATCTTTGCAGTAGTATTTACTGTTTGACCGTTTTGTTAATAAACAAGAAAACGTTCATTTAAACAATTGATTTTGTTGAAATTCAAATATTCCCTTATTAATTCTTCAACATTAATTATGAAACAGTACGAAAAATTTGGAAAACAAACCATGTTTAGTTCAGTGATCATAAAACTTTTGTAGTTAAATGTTGTTTTGTTTTTGGTCTTCACTAAAATAGAACGGAGCCTATTAATTACATTACTAACACATCAAAACTACTCAAAACAGCCGTTTTGGAAGATCATGTCAATAACCGATTCCAACGACCGCTCGACCGTGAACATTTTTACCACCCAACAATCCCAGCCTCACCACGTTTGCTCAAGAAAGTTTGGTGATATCAGACTTATATTAATTGCCTCATTGGTCTCAGTGGTCGCCGGGCAAAGTGTTATTGGGTTTTCTATCTGGAATTTCTCAGTAGCAGCCCGGAGTCTGGATTTGTGCCCGGTTGATGGCAATAGGCTCGCGCCCTATGACTTAACATAACTGGCGAATCTTAGCTCTTTTCAGCCTAAAACATTTTCCATGACCTTGACCATTACTTCGCTGGCCGTTCTACCAGCCCGTGTGGACGCAGTAATAATGGAACACTCGCATAATAAATGGCGACACGTTCGTAAGGTAACATCGCTCTTTCATTTTTCCCACGGTCGATTAATCTTCTGCGTGGGGATGCTTCTGGTTGGTTATTCGACGAGTATATATCGACAAATGACCGGGAATTTATTGTGTGAGGTTGAATGGGTCTCGAAGTATGGTAAGTATTAGGGTTTTAGTAAAAGGTTTGCGACTTAGTTTTTTATTTTTTGGGAGATTGTGAGAAGAATCTATAAATAAAGATGTCAACGTGGTAAATGAAGATTCCCTTTGCCTTTGACAAATAATTTATGATGATAAATGACTTTGATTAACGGAAGGGATGGTGTACGTCTTTAAACAGACTCCGGACCCAGGTTGGCCGAAGCAAGGAAATTTCTTTTGAGGTGGAGATGCATGGACTACTCCACCTTGGAGCGTAAATAAGTTGCTGTTTCACAAACAATGCGACACTTATTATTGTGTCCTGCGTGTCCTGTCAGCTGCACGTTACAGGAACTGATGGACGCTAGTGATGGCGCCAAACACGTGGCCGAATTCCGGGCCGAGTCTATCTGAGTCCATCGACAAGCTAAGAAAAAGAAAAGAGGTGTCCAAATAAACTTTAATCTTTCTTTCTTTCTAAGAATTACGTTTTTCTGTAAGTATATTTGTAATCAAATTTTAAAAACTAGATGAGGTCGGCGTTTCCTATCCGACTACTCTGAAAAGAAAGGCTGAAACAAATACAGCAGTCACAGTAACATTTAAAGTCCAGACATAATCTTGGTCAGATCATGTGAGGACCATGTAGATTGGTGTCTGAAATGGTCTTTTGAGGAAAGAACCACACAGATTTGAGTGGACCTGTCTAGTCAGTGCACGCATTTGTCAGATAACGTGTAGCTCAACTCAGAAAATAGGGCGCTAAACGCCTTTAGCTCGAACTAGTAACAGGCCTCATTAAAAGGAAACAAAAGAGTCAAAAATTTACCCTAATAATTATGTTTTTATCAATAATTACTAAAACTACAAAAGCAAGGTAACAAGGTAACGTGAACATGAAACCGTTGATTCCATCAAACCAATCTGAATACCTGTAAAGGTCCACGCCACGTTCATAATTAGTAAAACCTGTAAGTATCTATAACAATAGTATAACTACGTATTGTATCCCAAAATCTATAATATATGTCAACTAACAATACTTGATGCTAATCTGATTTGAGCTTAACTAGTATTTAGAATTAATATCACAAAATCCGACTAGCATTGTTTTGACCAATTTAACAGTACGGAATATTGATCAAACAGAATGTATAATCAGGAATGAATTTCACTTGGATTTGGTAATATACGATCAATTTTGATTCTATTTGCGTAATTGGTTCAAATTGTGTAATAATAAAGTACTTTGGGAACCAATAAATGAAGTGAATTTTGAAGTGGTCTGTTGACATAGTCTCGGTTACGCGGTAATACGCTTAACTGAGACGTTTCCTGAGGTAGCGCGGTGCAGGAGGGGCGACAGTTGTCACAAGTTGACGAATCACTGAGCTCTGGCATCACGTCACCACACCCTGCCCGCACTGCGCAGCTTTCTCAGGAAACGGCGCAGGATAGCCGTGGTAATTGTATTTGTGGTTCAGCAGCTTCAATATCATCAAGATTGTGCTGGAATATAGTAGTTCGTCGTGGACATGGTACGACAGTGGCTCCCCTCACATCCTCTTCTGACATCAGAAGATAGCCGCCACGTAACCATTGATACGACGCTCTGCTAGAGTGACTTTCACCAGCCAGTATCACTTTTATCCAACCTTATCGGTGATTCCAGTAACTTCGTAAGAAATCAAGATGGCGCCACTTGCTGCGCCATTAAATATAAAGATCGCGTTGGAGATGATAATAATCATACGATAGCTAAATAACACGACCATGTACTGTGACTGCTGATATCTCAATTTTGCTGCTGAATGTAGGTAAGTAGGTATTATATGTACAAAAGCACTGTTAAAAAAAACCGGTGAAATTAATTGCCAATAGAAACTACGCCAATTAACCGTTTATAAAGCCTATTACCATTTCTTACATTTAAATTGTCCTTATATTCAAACACAACCGTTAAACTATAATGGCATGTGATTTGAATATACAACCGATTTAAGTTGGTAGTCGAATTGCTTAAACCCTTAAAATTAAGTTCCCGACTTTATAATTTCCGTGTACATACTTCGAAGTTTCATCACCACAATAATAACTCGATAAAAATTTGAAAAGCTCAAAAATTGTTGTACGTATGAATGCACAAAATCTTTGCCATCTTCAAATAATATTGTGCTCTCAAAGTTTTGAAACCAGCAAAGATTTTCGTCAACACGAAAGCGGAAGTCCTGGTCGGTACAATTTTAAAAGTTTTTTCTTTATTTTTCTTCTCTGTTTTGAATTTCAAAATTCTATTAACAAGTTTTTCTGTCATTCGGGTCGCAGCTTTCTGTCTCAAATACGAATATAACACGGTGTATTTATTTAAATGTATTGATGTTTAAGTTAAAATATGATAATTGAGATTATAGGTACTTTGCTCAAACATAACTTAACTTTTACTTCCAAGTTTTCAATATCAGATTGCAAAAATGTCCCGTATAAAATATTTTATTTGTTCTACTTTAATTCTTAAGTTATTGATACTACACAATAAAAATCTTAATCATTCATTCACTGAGACATTGACAAACAATGCACAGCCTAAACCACTGAGTCTTCAAGCATGAAATTTTGAACAAGAGTGCCTGTGAGCACGAAGGAAGGATTTTTTCAAAATTCATACCTGAAGTGCATCTATTGAATAGATGTGTAAACAGAGTCTGATTCACACAAGTAGTGAGGTAGCTACTGTCACTAATACCTCCTGTTAGTCACCACGAATGGTGGGAAAAGGTGGAGAGTGAAGGAGTGCCTGCACGAGGGGCTGGGTGTGGCCAGTATAGTGATATTATAATCAGCTTAAATACGGGATCAACAGGATTGTACAATCCTCTAAAGGGAATAAAAGGTTATATGGAAGATCGATATTTTTGCCGATGGGAAAACCCATCGGGAGCACTGCTTGTTATTATAACAAAATGGATATTTGATCGCTGTAAAAATTGTACATAGTACGCAGTACGTCCGTATAAAATACAGGGTGACTGGATTTGGACCCGCCATAGCAAATTCGCAAATAGAGGAGGTAATTTTCTTATTATTAGACCTTACTTTCCCTAGCTAAAGTTTTATAGTCTAGGAGATATATAATTTTTTATATTTTATTGAGATTTTTCCAAAATTTGACATCCAAGCATTCATAGCATCACTTTTTTTTATTTTAGTTTTTTTTTATTATTTGTTGGTAGTCATTTAAAAAGCGTACTATCTTATTTTTTAACTCTAGTTTGAGAGAAGTTCCGAGGTATTTTAATCACAAATGCGTATGACTACCTACAAATAATTAAAAAAACTACTAAATTAAAGCAAAAAAATAAGTTATGAATGCTTGAAGGTCAAATTTGGGAAAAATCTCAATAAAGTAAAGTAAAATTTACATATCTCCCAAACTATAAAACTTTAGTTAGGGAAAGTAAGGTTCAATAATTAGTAAATGATATCCTCTATATGCGAATTTCCTATGGCGGGTCCAGATCCAGTCAACCTGTATATTCCTATCAACAAATTATGATATTTGTCATATCATAAATCGTACTTTATATTTTGTTTTCTTCAATCTCTATACGATAATATTACGAAAATGAAAATTTTCTTTTATTAAAGTTAAATAAAGGAACAGTTTTAGTAACCATTTTAAGTATGTTGTTGTTTAATCAATTTATAAACACATTATATGTATCTAGATATATTTGTTTACTGCTCAGTAATGAGTATTTATTATTGGGCTGGACACATCTGCCGCATGTCAGACGATCAATGGGCCAAACTTACGACCCAGTGGGACCCGCTTAATGGCAAACGACATCGCGGCAAGGCCAGATGGAGATGACAGGATAAACTGGACTCCTTTAATAAAGATCGGTACTTGGCAGCTTTGTACAGAAAGAGGCGGAAACACAGTAGGGAGGCTTTTGCCCAGCAGTGGGACAATTATGAAATAGAAAATATGAGGCTTGTCAACAAGACCTAAGTAAGCGTATGCAGGAGGCCAATGAGTTGGCAGACCTGGTCAAGTACAATGCAGAGAGGTACGAGTCTCTGACAAATAACCTCTCTTTTAGCTGCACCTCCTCTCAGGAAACTCAGCCTGAAGTATTTACGCCCATGCCCTCAGTGGTTCAGAATGTAGGTAGCTGTATTAATAATGTTAATAATAGTAGGAATAATTTGATTAATACAACTTATGTATTTTCTGACAAATTTGGTCAAGGTTTTGGTAGAGTATTTAATCAGTGTTCACAACAATATGTTATAAATAATTGTTTACCCGGTGCCAGTATTAGCCAATTAATTAGTACTATTAAATTGACAAAAATAAACCCCAGTTCAACTGTTATTTTATTATATGGAGATAGTTTAACTGTAAGAAAAAAGGACATAATTGAATGTGTCCATTTGATGTTACATCTTAATGAGACCAATAGTTGTAAATTTATTTTCTGTGCCTTGCCTTATTCTCAATATTTGTCTGATGAGCAAAATAGGCACATTTATAATTTAAATATGTTAATTTATAATAGGACATGTCGTCACAGTGACGCTATTTTATATTTTGATTGTAATCAATTAATTACTGATTATAAACTGACATATTATACAATGTATTTGCCACCTAGTTGTAGGAGACAAATTGCTAATCTCTTAGCATACAATATACAGTGTGACACAGGTACCTGTAGTGTACCACCGATTACTGTTAGTAGTGGTACTAACACTACTTTTGATACGCCTTATAGTTTAAACTATTAGGAGCGACAACGGGTGAGCCGCATATTTTGAATGTTGTTCATCAAAATATGCAGGGTCTGTCCGGCAAAGAGCTAGAGTTAAGTTTATTTATAGAGAACTATGATGTTCAGGTGTTATGTTTGACTGAACACTGGTTGAAAGAACATGAAGTAGTGTTTACCAATGATCATAATTTTACTGTACAAAGTGCGTTTGTAAGGAAAAGCGCCATTCGCGGTGGATCTTTAGTTCTTGTTTCAAACAAGTTGAAATGTAAACAACGTTTAGATTTAGTTAATCTTTCCATCGAGCGCACTATTGAGTTGTCTTGTGTTGAACTCGAGCGATACGTTATAATTTGCGTTTATCGACCCCCTTCTGGTGATTTTATTAGTTTCGAATCGGTAATGGAGGATTCACTCAATAGGTTAAAATCAATTAATAAAAGTATAATTTTATGTGGAGATTTTAATATTAATATTTTAGATGTTACTCCATTAAGTATTAGACTCCTTAATCTGTTTAGGTCTTATAATTTAATAAACTTGTTTTTTGAACCTACCAGGATCACAGCATCTTCTTCAACTTGTCTAGATAATATATTTAGTGATTGTGATGCCAAAAATAAAATAGTGTTAAGTGACTTAACGTCTGACCACTGTGGTTTATTAGCTAGCTTCCCCATGCCATTACATAAAAAACCGCATAAAATAGAATGCAGGCCTTATACAGCTAGTCGTTGCAATAAGTTTAAAAATAATATAGCTCATAGAATTACGCCATCTATAGTAGAACACGAGAATCCCAATGAAATCTATGGAGCCCTTTTTGATGTTGTGCAAAAAGAGTACCAATCTATTTTCAAGGCCAAAACTATTCAAATTAATGGCACCTCCGTTGGCTTTAACCAATGGGCCACTCCAGGAATTTATAAAAGTAGAGCGAGACTATACGAGTTATATGGTTTGAAAAAAATCAGGTTTGATACTCCTTTCCTAGAGCATGTAAAAAATTATTCAAAATTATTTAAAAAGGTTTGTGTTTTTGCTAAATCTAAATTTTTAAGCGATACAGTTAAAAAATCCAATAATAAAGTAAAAACCACTTGGAAAATTATTAACAATGAAACGGGTAAGTCGGTTAAACAAGATAAACAACTTGAGATTATGGTCGACAGTAAATTAGTTAATAAAGCAGCTGATGTAGCCGAGGCGTTTAATGAGTTTTTTGCCAACATACCTGTAACTACGACTCGCTCCTTAAATTCATCCCCGTCTAAAGCTGAAAACCTTTTGCTTAGTAGTGTATCTAAAAATAGTCCCTTATTTAGCTTCGAACATGTAACGCCTCGTGATGTAGTTAATGTTTTTAACACACTCAAGTCTAAAAACACTGGTGATTACTGGGGCATCTCCATTAAACTTTTAAGTAATATAATAGACATCGTAGCCCCCTATCTAGCTGTTACTTTTAATAAATGTGTTGATTTAGGAACTTTTCCTGACCTCATGAAGAATAGTAAAGTCATACCACTATTTAAATCAGGTAATAAAAACGACGTTGGCAATTTCAGGCCTATTTCTATCTTACCAGCATTTAGCAAAATATTTGAAAAGTTAATACTCAAGCAGTTACTTAGACATTTTAATTTAAATAGCCTCCTTCATAATGAACAATATGGCTTTACAAAAGGTCGTTCGACTACAGATGCGGGTGTTGCTCTGCTGAAACACATATTTAACGCATGGGAGAACTCGCAAAATGCTATTGGGGTTTTCTGTGACCTCTCCAAAGCCTTTGATTGCGTGCACCATGACACGCTTTTGCGTAAACTGCGTCATTACGGTGTTCAAAACGAAGCTCTCAACGTTATAAATTCTTATTTACACAATAGGTCCCAATGTGTAGATGTTAATGGTGTGAAATCTTCCGGTCTACCAGTTCAGTTAGGTGTACCTCAAGGCTCAATACTAGGTCCATTCTTGTTCTTAGTGTATATCAATGACTTACCATTCTATTTAAAGGGTATCTGTGAAGTTGTACTGTTTGCAGATGATACCTCTCTTATTTTTAAAGTAGACAGGAATAGACAAGATTTTGACGATGTAAACAGTGCTCTCTCTATGGTTACGGATTGGTTTACGACAAATAACCTAGTTCTCAATGCCAAGAAAACGAAATGTGTAAAGTTCGCCCTACCAAATATTAGAAATCTAGGACCCAACATCGTCTTAGATAAAGAGGTGCTTGAGTCTGTAAACTCGGCAGTTTTTCTGGGCATAACAGTAGATGCTAAACTTCAGTGGGGCCCACATATATCGAGCCTAGCGGGAAGGCTCAGTTCAGCCGCCTACGCCGTCAGGAAAGTAAGACAATACACTGACGTCGATACAGCTCGGTTAGTCTATTTTAGTTATTTTCATAGCGTTATGTCCTACGGTCTTCTGCTGTGGGGCAAAGCTGCTGATATTCAAAATATATTTGTCCTTCAAAAACGAGCTGTTCGAGCTATTTACCAGCTAGGTGCCAGAGTTTCTCTGAGAGATTTTTTCAAAGATATTGGTATCCTCACGGTGGCGTCCCAATTCATCTTCGCCAACATCTTATATATTAGGCAAAATATACACTTATACACTAAAAACAGTGATTTTCACAATGTTAACACTAGAAATAAGGACAAACTACGAGCTCCCTTTCACCGGCTTCATAAGGTTCATAACTCATTTGTTGGGCTTGGTATAACCTTTTATAACAAGCTACCCTCTTCTTTGCTAGATTTGCCTTTTGATGCGTTTAAAACGAAAGTAAAATCCAAGCTTTGTTCAAAGGCATACTATTCTATAAACGACTACTTAAATGATAAGAATAGTTGGTCGCTGTGATTAACTCAAGACAATGTTTATGTTCTTTCTCCAGATTACCTACTGACAAGTTATATGAGTTTATATAATTGTATTTTTTTATTTTTTATTTGACTTTATAAGTCAAGCTATTTTTAATTTTATTTCAATTTATTGTTGACATAATCTACTCATTACAATGTTTTTTCTAATGAGTTGTATTGCAATATGTGGTTAGCTAGTGACCTCGACAATTGATCATATTAGTTATTGTTATTAGTAATTAACTGTTTGTTTTATTTATTTTATCTCGATGGTCCTAGTTTATCATTTATAACTTCCAGTTACAACTATATGTAAGCGGGCACGCCCTTTATGCCTGGAGGCTTTTATTTAGATAAGTTCTGTTTACGTTTAGTTTTTATTTCTGCCTGAGTATAGTTCTCGATGATGTTGTATGGTATATTGGCGTGTGCTAGCGAACATATGGCTAATAATTTAAATTATGTTTTGTGTTGCGTAATCTAAATTATCTAAATTATTTTGAATACTATTATATAGAATCTTATTTTTTTTGTTCTTCTAACTGAACAGACAGCTGTGCTGCTGGGGAGTTTGTTGCGCCACTTCTTCTTCCCAGCTAATGCACTAGGAAGTGGTGAAGGGTGGGCGTTTTGGGGGACTGTCTTATGTAATTTTGACGTTCGAAAAGTGCTGATTCTCAGCCTAGTTTGAATAAATGACTTTTGAATTTTGAATTTTGAATTATGGCTATAGATAAATTATGAGTATTTAAGCTTCTATCTTGCTACCAACAGTATTAATTTTAATAAATAGACTTAATTAAGTTGACAATCCGACCTTTTCATTCCATACCTCTATTATGTTTCCGACCTCAATATTATCATTTCTTATATAGACCCTAAGTGTAACAAATAAGGGCCATCTTTCAGTATCTAGAACCTCGTATACGTTGGGTTCTAGATTATTGCTCTCGATTTGAGCAGTGTTAGCCAGCGTTTGTCATTCCAGAGGGCGACACGATCGACCGTCGGGTCCAATATTTATACATTCCTGAATCTTACGTGACCGGGGTCTTACTTCAGCTTACTTGGCGGCTGGGATCAAAGCAATATTGATAAAATAATAAATATACATTTTGTGGTGAATCCACGATATCAACGAGTAGATTTATTTAGGTAATACACTCGTTTAGGTGTAGCGACAAAACCCTTCACGAAGCCGTCATCTACGCATACTGTACATCGAACTAAGTAACTTTGTGCGAAAATTTTGTCCTTAAGGGTTCATTAGAAAACCAGCTTTAGATAGCATTTGTCTGGCATTAATGCTGTAATTAACCTTTTTGGCACAGCCGTGAGGCACACATATTTTTGTCAAAAGTATATTTCACTCGTTTATTTTGTTTGTATTTTGTGTTTCACGAACTGTGTCCAAATAAACGTTTCCTTTCTTTCTTTTCTTTAAAATAATTGCTGAGAAACCTTTTTCTTTGGTGGTATAAATCGCTGTTTACGGCTGTGCGCAAAACATTGTGTTTATGGGTGCATGCTACGGCACAGGAATCGTGGGACTATTTAAGTTTAGTTAAGTTAAAACATTTATAACATATTTTAGTTACATGTTTTTGCATTTATTATGATTTTTTTTTTGTACTGGACCATACCTGGGAATTTACTAGTTACGGAAATATTTAAGGTCAAAGTACCAACGTTTTTTTATGTTTATCAAAAAACGTTATAGAGAAGGTACTGACTGTTAAAGCTCTTACTGATTTAGCATAAAACGGGAACAGAATTCTACCAACTGATCAATTGTCAATGTTACTGTACCTATTTCATCACTTTAGCCTGGAATATTTCGCAGAAGATAAAAACGTTAATACTAGAAATCTTCTGTATTCCGCATGCATGCCTCTCGATCAATTCAAATCGACAATTCCCGAAAATTTTCGTATCACAAACGGGAAATACCGGGACGCACAAAATAATTCCCCAACGTATACGGACCATAAATTCCGCGCGGTTCTCAAAAACACTTTTATATACAATATTCTCGGGCCGAATACGGATTTTCATCTATCTTAACCAAGCATGCGGATTATGTTGGGCCGACGCAAAAATGTAATGTAAATACATGGAGGCCACTATGCTAAGGCCGCGTGCACTCTAGATGCGTTTTTGTATGAATTTCACTCATGCGTACACGTACGAACACGCACAAACGATCCCGAGCTTCCAAGCACAAAGCTTCATTCACCAATGAAACTGAACGCGATCAGCATTTCTAAAACGCGTTCAAGAGCTGTCAGTGTCCAAATTATTATGGAATATTGTACACTGACAGCTCTTGAACGCATTTAGATGTACTGAACGCGTTCCATTTCATTGGTGAAATCCGCACTTAGTCGTACGTATGCGTACGTATAGTTTCGACGTCCGAAAATAATCCAAACTTTTTGGGATTTATTCTATTTGACGGAAGAAAACGTATCCAGTGTGCGCACTCAATTCGTACGACCATGGTCGTACGTGTACGCACGATTAAAATTCGTACGAAAACGCATCCAAAGTGTGCGCGGCCTAAGATATTTCGGAAACAAATCTTTACACGCATCATATGAATCGTCTTGAGAGTCGGATTGAATTCACCTAATTATGAGCATTGCCTTGTTTAAGGATATTCTCAAGATTTGTGACTTTAATATGCTACCGTTGAAATTAAAGACGGTTCATAAGTAGGAATGCTAAGTTGGGAACATTTTCTTTGTAACACATGTTGCAGAATTTTCAGCTGCTGAAGAAAATCCTTTAAGAAAGACTTCTTAATTAAAGAACTTTCTTGCTTGTGTTGTTTCTGGGAACGGGGTATAAAAACAATTGAATAAATGAACTAACTTTGAATGAAAAATTTCTAACAACATTGATGTTGGGAGTATACGATTTGCTTGTTAAAACACTCTAACAAGCAAATGACAAAAGTGATGTAGGTACCGTTAGTAAAAACGGAAGGTACAATTGATGCAGAAAGAGAGAGTGTAGGATATTAAGTAAATGGACCGCCGGGTAACCTAGTCGCCGGCGATAACATAAGTCTCAAGGAGCTATACGGGAGTATATTGCTAAGGATGATAGACAGACGTAGTTGAGCTGTAATAATACTGCTGTAGTTCACAGAGCAGTTTCTTAATCTCTTTGAATATGGGCACGCACGCAACTACTCTTCCGTTGGTTTATATATCGTACACGACCACCTACTAGAGTACCATGTCGGAGTAGAGAAAGCTTTAATTTCAGGAATAGGTGGCAAAAAACTAAAATACAGATCCAAAGACACCGACCTCTAAAATTTAAGTTATGTTTCACTCTGTAGTGTGTTTTTTTTAAAGCAGGTACTTTTTTTTGTAGAAAACGTTTTTATTTTTCTCTTTTTAGTTATGGTACTTACCCTAAAGCAATTCGTATACCACTACGTGCTATGTAAACTACAGTGACAGGAAATATAACATCAACAAGATACACAAAGTGGATTAAATACGTATTATCGAAGCTAACTAAAAAACTACCCAAGCAAAATAAATATTTATATGGGACCACCGTGCAAGTTTCCTCTACCAAATGAAATAAACATAAAGAATTTTCAAAATCGGTTCACAATTGACGAAAATATCGACGAAAAAAAAAACATATAGACGACTATTTAACCTCCTTCTTTTTTGAAGTCGGTTTAAAAGACTGTGTAATATAAAAAAAACGTTCCAAGAAATTCCGTTTCATTTCGATATTTTTTTAATCGAGGCCTTCTGCAGCTATAATAGATCTGAACAACAATTGAGGTTATTTTTTGTCTTGATAATTAATCTGCCATAGTACATCTATATTAAGGTGATGGTGGGAGCGAGACGCAACACTGTATTGATAGTGGTGTTTTAGGTGGGTACAGTGGTGATGCCTGCGGATAATTTATATATGTTATTTAGTAATTTTATTCATACTGTTGGTTGTTGCATTATATAATATTCTATGTACTATTTGTTTTATTTTATATTTATGTATAATTCTGAATTTTAAACCTGACTTGGTTTCCGTACGTTTTTTTTCGGGTGACCATTGAAAATCAGCGCTGTGCTGTGGGTCTCCATAGCACAGCATCATGCTGAGTGGAAGCCTTCTTGTCACAGTCATGACGTGCCAGCAGCTGCCTACTATTTCTGTTTTGTACTCGTTATTGTATACGTATTGTTATTGTTTTGTTACCTACTCGAGTTTTTATTATTTTTTTATGCTCGTGTTTCTGTGACGAATAAAATTACTTTTCTTTCTTTCTTTCATATTCTACGAGTAACAAAAAAAAACGACCGCCTTCGAATTAAAAACAATCCAAAGTGAAAAATAACTTTAATTTGTTGCTGTTTTTTTTGTAAAAAGTTTTTATTTTTCACTTTTTAGTTGTGGTACAGGTAGTGGTGTTCGAATTTGTGTGGGGTAGCCCACACAAATTCGAATACCACTACCTGTTATGTAAATAACAGTGACAGGAAATTATCATGATATCATCCACATATACTAAGTGGGAAAAATACTTATAATTGAAGCTTACTCAAAAACTATCCAAGCAAAGTTACGAAAAAACATACATACGCGACGAACATATAACCTCCTCCTTTTTGGAAGTCGGTTAAAAAACCTTACAATCAAAAGCTTACGATATTGTTTCTATGTATCAATCAAGAACGCACTTCCACTGTATAAACCAATCATTGTAATCTGCTTGATCCATCTAATGGCATCTAAACACCACGTTATCTTACTAGAATCTTCACCACTTACAAAGGACTGTTTATCCCTAAAAGTTTTGGTGAACGCAATCCACTAATTAAATAAATGCTTCAGTTTAACTAGTTTGTTTAGAATGACGTGTGGGTGTTTGTGGGCGAGTGATAGTGCTGGGCAATAATTGAATTGGCCGAGGCCGAGATACGGGGCTGGGAACGAACGCTAGGTGTTGATTGGATCAGCTGCCGATCTAGGGCCAGTTGTTGGAATTCAGATGGTAGACACAGTTATTTTGATATAGGTCTGCATGAGAACTGCATTATACAGATACAGCTTTGATTGAGTTGCTCCTGTGAAAAAATATTGCTTTCTGCTTTTGATGACCGTTTTGGTCAAGTCACCGTAGTAATTATATGTTTTATGCTGTGATATTTCCTAAAATTTTCAATACTTTCTCATAAAGCGAAAAGAAAATCTAAAAGGCGTTCTCACTCTCAAAAGCGATCGAGTAAAATCAAACTGATACATCGGCGTACGCCGTGATTTAGTATCACACTCCGAAATCCTTTTATATTCCTCTTTGAATAAGATTAAATACTTCACATTCTTTGTATGTAGCAGGAAGAATCCAATTCACGAGCGTAACACGTACCTACGCAGTACTTTAAGTGCTTCTTTTATTCCTAAATCAAGATAGCACATAAGACGTCACAATAGGTATTTATTACTGTATGTTGTATATAAAGTTCAAATGGCCAGAAGCTTAGCCGTGGAGATTTGCGAGCAATGGCGGATGATTTGGAACCCCACTTTTGGCTTAGTTGGAGTGGTTATAAAACCGCAGTACTATTTACCAGTAAGTAATAAGTGGGATCAAAATCACGAACTGCCGTTCATCAGTCAGCGGCAGCGCCTCAAAAATTTGAATAAACTTAGGCCGCCGGTTATGTTCCCACTGCTGGGACACAGGGCACAATACTTTTTTAAATTCTTATTATTAGAAATTCTTACCTACTAAACACACATACAATGCCAGTAATCGACTATGAAAAATGAAACGCTATAAAATTGGCCGGCCGTACTTTTCGCCGAAGACGAATCCGCACATCCCTAAACATATCTCCGAAGATCCGTTACACGAATCGTGTAATTCACTACAATTCAGGACTTAATCAAGATGTTTTAAACACTTGATGTAGGTATTAAAGTTTCTTTGTTACTTTGAAAGCAAATGTTGGTTGTTTGTTGGGCCTTTAATTGCTGTTTGCATGAAGTTGATTGTTTGGTTGTTAGAAAGTTTTCTCGAGAATATGTTGCTGAACAAGTGAATTATCTTATGGCGAAAGATTTACTCAAAGATTTGTTTGTATCAATTAACATTCGCGTTTTATTGTAATAAGCCAGCATTTTCGATAAATATTTATAAATAAGAAATAATTTCTTGAGAAAAGTAATCATTTCTAATTAACAGTTAGGCCTAGTGGATGTTTCTTAAGAAAGAAAAGAAAGTTAAATGAGAAAAGCTTTTTCAAAGGACGCGGATATCCACGCGTCCGTGTATGACCATGTATGAACGTAAATGAAAAAAAAGCTAGTTTATTCTTCGCAAACAGGGACTAAAATAGCTCGTTAATTTCTAGGGACTAAAAGTGATTTGAATTTGGAATGTGGATCTTGTTAGTAAAAGTTCCAGTCACCAAAGATAGCAATCACGAACATTGTATGAACAAGTAACAGGCTGCATGATAAAGTAAACCGCACGCGAGATAAATTAAAAAACAAAATGTGAAAAATATAAAAAACACGCCAAATGCATTCCGCCTTCGTCCGTAATTGTTTATTCAAATTCGGAATATACGTTTAAAAAAAAATTATAGTCATCAAGTAGTGAGAATTAAATAAGTAAACGAAAGTAGTATTCTTATTCATAAGTTGCACTTAATCCTTTTTTTTACAGAGGGTGATATAAAGTTGAGTGTCCACCCCGGGACACCACTACTTTAAGATCGAGCGACGTACTTTGAACCCCTCATTGCGCTCAGGATTCTACTCTAGAATCCTTCGCTCGGCTCTGGATTCAAAGAAATACTCTCGCCTTTAAAATAGTTGTTTGTTCCCTAGACAAACGATCTACAATTTTATCCGATTAGTACGTTTCCGTGGGATAATTTCCGACCTCCACGTGGATATTCCCACGAGATCGCGACTTATGCAGGTGACATCGTGGGGCGCAGCTAGTAAAATATAATCATGAGAACCGTTGAGCGCTTACATGCAAACAGCTTCTATTAGGCGATCATTTGATGGGACGTTTATTAGACTTCTCTATGTCCAGCAGTTCACTGCGATAAGTTGAGTTAAAACTATTTACGTAACAAAACGTTAACTAATAAATATGTGTATATATAATAAAACATGTATTTACAATAAACAAGCAGGTTTGCCTATCGATTTAACACAAGATCCAAGCAAAATACAGTTGCCCTAAATTATAAGACCTAAATCCTTACTCCCTAGAAAGCTGGAGCCGGCTTATAATAATAAGCCGATTTCAACCCACCACGCTCTCTATTTCAGTTCAGTCTTAGATACTAAATGTGGCTGTTTTGTTTGTATTTCCAAGATAGAAATAAAATAAAGACATTTATTTAAAAAAGGGAGCTGTGGTGGCCCAGTGGTAAACGCCCCGACTTACGAGTTGTTGGTTCGAATCCTGGCCGGCAGGTACGTTTTGTAAATTATTTCATCACCACTGCTCTCAAGACAGTTTTCTTATTTTCGTGTGGTTAGTGACTAACCTGGTGTCAGAGTTTTAAAACCGGTCATGGGCCTGTGATTTGCCTTCACATGCCGTCGTGAATATCTCTCAGGCATGCCGGTTTCCTCACGATGTTTTCGTTCATCGTCGATAAAATTACAATACGCGCATGAATCCACTTGGCAGTCCGACGGTCACACCACTAGGCTATCACTAATCTCTCAAATCGGTGAAGGAAAACATCGCGAAGAAACCGGCATATCCTAGATCCAAAAATTCTAAGACATGTGACATCTACCAACCCGCACTGGGCCCGCGTGGTAGATTACAGCCCACTCCCCCTCGAGAAGAGGAAGCTTGTGTCCCAGTAGTGGGAAAATTATAGGCTGTTTATGCATGTATGTATCTACGACCCACCTTCAGTAACAAGCATAAGGTACCCACACAAAAAAATATCACAATGGAGGATAATTTAAATGTAATACAAAAAAACGTTAATGGGCACCACGTTTTGTCGTCTGTAAGTGTACTATTTTACGTAGGCACAGTATTCAATCTGAAAGCCTAGGCGTGCCTGGAATTTCAATTAGGTAGGGTTACAGGTAGAATTAAAACTGGAATCAGTACAACCCTTGCAAATTAAATCCTACTATCCTCCGACTAATATATATATAATAATATAATATAATAATATGTTATTATAAGCCTACTATTTCCTAATAATATTTCCTACTAATATTATAAATGTGAAAGTTTGTATGTTTGGATGTTTAATACTCAACATGCAATAACGGCTCAACGCGTTTGGATTAAATTTGAGAAAAAGATAGTTTATAACCTTGAGAATGTAGCGTTGTGAGCGTTCTTAACTGCAAGTAGTCGAGTGATGCTAAAATATCATAATTAGTAAGTTCCTAATCACATAACTAATAACTGAGAACAACACTGACTTTTCGTTTCCGCTTGCAGAGCTGATGATAGCCATCCCATGAACCTCAGAATTCTGTGTGCCCCGACCTAGGGTGAGTTCCACATTAGTTTGGTAATTATACCAGACCCTCGGCGCTGGATAATCTATATTGATTGTATCACATAATTATGTAGTATCTGGTTTCGTGTGTGTCAATGTCGAACACGCAGCTGCGAGTTATCCAGCGCACAGGAGATTGTAATATGTACTCGTATGTATTGCTACTGCATCGAGATAGTGTAGTGTCTCACTGTGTTATTCTAGTGATTAGTGAGCCATCTGCTATGGTCACGTTTACTTTGTGTTTTATGCTCGCGTGTTCACACACGTATACTTAACCTAAGTTTAGCATCCGCTTTTGTGCCACACTGTGTTGCATACTCTCTTGCCTGTAAACCGCTGCGTTGTGCTGAGCTTTCACCTACAATGCTTCCCATACCGTTCTTTGGCCTAAAATGGGAAAGAAGCTGGCATATCGCATGTGGCTTGCTGCTATTAGCACCGCATCTAACATGCGCTCTCTAACGGGTCTTCCAGGGTTCTTCGTATGGGCTGATAGCAGGAGCCTGCTACTATATATACTGCTGATGGTAGCTGTGCTGCACACTGCTTGCGTACGCTGCTAAGGTTTCAAAGGTCTGACAACCTGCAGCCTACCGCCGCGAGCCTGTGCTGACAGGCTTCCACGTGCTACCGACGCTTGATCCTGGTCTTGCGAGGGCCGTCCGATCTGCTGCTGGGCTTGCGCTGAGCAGGTCTCCCCCACGTCTACCACGTGTTGCTAAAGACGGTACCCTACCCCTATATATTTGTGATGGTGCTCGGAACAGAATAGTGACTCAGTGACTTACCCACGACCTAGCCGTGTTACTACCTACTTACCATAATTATAGGTATAAACTTATCCTAGTGTTTCAATTATCATTTACCTAACTTCCTACCTATCAGTTAACGGCCTGCGCAGTCTACCTTATCTTTTTATCCCGGGAGTACATTGCCGTGGGTTAATTTTTGACCTCTACGCGGTGAAGCCTCAGGCGAAAGCTAGTAATAACAAATATTTTTAAAAAACATCAACCAACCAATAACTCATCTATCCTAAACAAAAAACAATGTACAGAGGTTTGAGTATTTTAAAGATAGAGTTAACGACGATGTCTGTGCTAGTATTAACTGTATCATAGACTCCACCTTCATCCTACAACCTCAAGTAACAAGCGAAACCTCGATATATTGATTTGCTATAGTAATAACGCTCAATTAAGTTTAATTATATTATAAAACATTGAACATAATTAGATTTAAAATAATGTATTTATTTTTATTTTAAGGCACAGACTTAACAGACTTCAAATTAAATTCACGTATTTTCTAGAAATACGTGACTTTAATTTGAAGTCTGTTCTAGTTGAACAGTCTGCAGCAGTAATTTGTTTGCCGGGATGACCATTGTTCATCCTCATCCGATAAATAGTTTCATATTAATCTGCCAAGACACTTTGTTCCTCCTAATCCCACAAATGATTACCCCAATTTCCCTATAAATCACTGCAAGGGTTGGGCAACCCTTTCATCATAAGGAGGCGAACCTAAAATATTATAATATAACCAAATGAAAATTAAAATCGCCTAATCCTGCTCAATGTTAATCTCATTGCCATACAAATTACTTCGCACCCGACACATTATACAAAGTTGGGGTCCGAAAGTACCCCAATCACACGTTATAGAGGTCCAGAAGACGTAGTACCCCTAATTCCGGATTTAATCATTATAATCGGCTGTGGTCACGGTAACATTTGAATACTGGAGTGATTCTAACTTAGATTAGTTGGTCGTTGGATAGGATTGTCTCGATGGATGACAAGGATTCGATTTACATTCGAAGATTTGGTGCTCCTGATTAATTTTGATGGTTGATGTTGATATTTGCATGGCTGTATATACTGTTTTTCTATAATTTTGGCTATTTCTTTCAATATTTTGACTGATTATTTTGATCAATAGTGAACCGTAGTTGATTTAGTGGAATTACTATTTTCATTTATTTTTATAAATTAAAAAAATCCTATCCTGCTTACACAAATCTAAGTCATCTTCGTGTTCCATAAAAGTTGTGAACGATGGAGCATACTTATAAAGTATTGGCGCTTGTCTTACGAAAATTATGTTGTTTTTGTTTATAAAGGCGGAATTATGTGATAAATAATAATGATGTGTGCTATTTCATATGATTATTCCAAAATGTTTGTCGTCTTTTGTTTTAGACAGCTCTGGGAAAAGTAACTGGGTCGTTGGTAGAGGGATGGTCCCCTGTCACTGTTTTTGCTCAAAATTCAAACGCGATTTCATGGGAACTAGAAACAGTGACTGATATTTTGCTGGATTTAGTTCGACTGGATGACTGCGGTATGTAGATTCCTCGAAAAAGTTCATTCCATGAAAACTGAGACTATTCTTGGCTCAAATCAACCTGTAAAAGAATTGTGCTATAGGTATATGTTGTATTACTGTTCTGGGTATTGTTATACAAGTGAGATTACCTACCCAAAAAGAGGCCTTTCATGGCTGGTGACATTGTGAGACCAACAGACTGGCTTCTTAACATTCAAATGACTTTAGTTCACGTAACCATAGACTACTACCTTATGAGAAAACAAACGCATGTATTTTTTTAATACCTGCTCCCACTGCCGACAGCACACAAGTGTCTGACACTCGCTTCGCAATTTGTGTCGCAGCCTGAATTCAATTTAATAGTGTCGCGTTAACGCGTCTAAAACTACTAACACTGACAACTGGAAAGCCCATCCTTCACATTTTCCAATTAGAGTTCTGTAACTGTGGAAACTTTTATTAGAATTAATGTCACACTACGAGGAATGTTACTGCCGTTCCCAAGTAATAGCGAAATCGTATTGGCTTTTATAACTTTCTAAACTTTTAAATACAGGGTTATTTTTAATTGGTTAGCTAAACTCCGCTCACGCAATGGGTATCGTTATATGGACACTATAAAATAAAATGATGATTTTTTTGTGGGGTCATCGACCGCAGTGAATGTAGTCATTTGAAATATCAGTTTAAAAAATCTGTTTTTTTTGTGTAGGTAACCTTCATAGACGTGATGGCTATCTAAACATGATAAAACATAAGAAAACAGTTTTTCTCAATTCATTCTTCAAGTAACAACACTAACAGCGGACGTTGACTTCCCAAAAAAAAAAAATACCATCATATTTATTTATTTTTATTAACTATAGTGTTTAGATATCGATACCCATCGCTTCTGCGGAGTTTACCTAGCCAATTTAATATAACCCTGTATAGTGCCAATAATCTTGCCAATCATTTACGGAACGAAGGGGAATTTTACGGGTCTCCGGGTTAACCTCTGGTTGGCATCTGTAACTAAGTCGGTTGGCTAAAACCTTGTAATCTTCTTGCTGGACCTTTTTGCATAGTTAGCAGAGGTCGAAGAAGTGCTTTTGTAGCTGTAACACTGTGTAATGTAACTGACGGTTTATAGATATGTTCTTTATATTAGTTTTTGCAAACGTTTTGCGAGTGTTTACTGCAGGAATAATAATTACAGTTTGTGTAATAATGTAAGTTTTTATTTGCATAGAATTGTTGTATACCACAATGTAGTGTTACTATTTTATTAAGTATTTGATCCAGTAAGTATTAAGCAGTATTAAGACAATTTGTTTTTTTTTTGTCCATTATTATGTCAAGTAAATCTTAGGACACGTATTAATAATATAAGGTTTGCTTAAAGTTCCTTCACTAGCAGTTGACTTATTGTATGCCCTAAAGAAAACAGTCAATAAATACTATATAATCAGCCTGTAATGTTCCCAGGCCTCCTCTCGGTGAGAGTTGGCCGTAATCCACCACGTGGGCAGTGCGGGTTGGTAGATGTCACATGTCTCCGAATTTTTGGTTCTAGGACATGCCGGTTTCCTCACGAAGTTTTCTTTCACCGTTTTGAGAGCACTGGTGATGAAATAATTTACACAAAGTAAAGCGCCTGTCTGGGTTCGAACCTATGACCTACAACTCGTAAGTCGCGACCGTTACCACTGGGCATTACTACTCTCAATAAATATGGTTCAGATCAAAAGTTTATGGAAATAACGTTTCCTAAGAAGATTGAATTAATGAACTAATGATATATTTATTTGCAAGATTAAAGGTACCTAACATAAATTCTGATGAGATACCTATATTATAGTTAAAATAGTAAAAGGAACTTAAAGAGAACTTACATACTTTATAATGTTTTTTTAGTAAAGCACTCAAGAAAAACACACCACCTCCGACTATCTCAAAATGTAGTTTTCAACAAGAGACTTCATATCCTGCGCTCATTAATCTGCGTTATCTGTAGCGCCCAAGTTGTTGTGACCTACTAAACTTGCCGTCGGTAGAGCACCGAAATGTTTCAGCCTGTCTTGTGTCAGATAATTTTTGTTTTTGTTTGCGAATTTTGTGTGTGTGTTTATTTTGGTCTGAAGGGGTCGTTAAGACCAAAACACACACACACATGAACAAATTGTGTGCTTGTTATATGACATTATCTTTCATGTGACTGCGAGTGCAGGCGTGCTGTTTAGGTTTATAAAGGATTTCAACCAATCGGATTGGAGCGCTGTGCGACGTTGCTTCGAAGTTTGTATTATCGTTAGCGCTCACTCTCACAGCTGCAGAGCTTATATATAGGAGCGAGGAAATAATTTTATAGGAAGACATACCTACATTTCGGTTTTCAACTCTCAAATGCTGCGTAAAATAGCTATTATAATGTAATTAAATATATGGGTATCAAGGTATAGTTATTTATGGAACTGTTGTATAATAAGGGGTATTAAAACACGAATGTGGGTTTATCACATGAGGCGAAGAAAAGTGTGATAATAGTAATCACATGAGTGTTTTAATACCCCTTATTATACAACAGTTGACAGTGGCAGTGAAACTCGCGCGCATGACAATGTTCTTTTTTTGAAATTCGTAAAGATACCACGAATTGAGTAGTGAGAATGTGGCTGTTTGATGAGTAAGGAAGGGATCGAAAACGCAAAGGAGTTGCATAATGAAATTTAGTACAACATTATAACACTCGTTTGGATGATATTATGGTTACTATGACACTGGTTGTTTTAATGTTGGCAATAGGCTAACTGTTTTAGGAACCTTTAAAGAGGATTTATAGTATGGGTGTAGATAAAAGCTTTTACTTAAGCCTTAATAGTTTTATTTATACCAATTTGAATAAATTATAATTCATACACATCTACCAATTAATGCGTTAAAATTGTAGTTTCAAATGTTTCAATGGACATATGTTATAATGAGTTCTATTTTTATGGACATAAGCTCTGGCTCTGGTAGGTACCTATTATTGAGTTTCGACAAGTGTCGAGATACATCAAAAATCTCTGAACACCAAACCATCACAACTCTAGTGCAGTTCCAATTTCATCAAACCGAGCATTTAAGTCGTCTATAAACAGAACTGTGCACAACGAGCACAATTGCTTACAAAGAGAGCATTTTGCTAAACATCACTAAATAAATTGCTCGTAAACTTGTGTGAACTACTCCGTTTTAGGACCAGGTGGTTGGCTTTTTCTCCCTTTTTCCCTTTAGGGGGAGTATGAGCAATGAGCAATAACATCCAACTTGATTCGACGATGCAAATAGCTTGCTTATGTTATGATGGCTCAGAAATGCCTTGCGGTGCGATTCTGGAAAATACAGGGGCGAAAGCTTTCATTTTGATAGTTTAACTATTTCGTTGATTTAGTTATCAGGAAGAAAGAAAATAAATAAACCGTTAAATATTCTTAATTCTGATAGATCTAAAGATTTATTAATAAGTAGATTTTACTCGCGGCTTTGCCCACGTGGAGGTCTGAAATGATTTCACGGAAACTTACTTACGCGAAAAAGTATTCTATGTCCTAACCCGGGTCGTGATATACCCATCTGCCAAATTCGTTCAGCTGTTTTAGAGTGAAAGCGTTCACTTCCGTTTTTATAATATTAACAAAGATTAGGATTAAAAATAATACAACAAATATAAACTAAGTGATTACTTCTTGAATTTCTAGTGCAAGTGGCCAAAACATCCGGCCTTCCGCTACTATGCAATGCACAAAGACGTGTTTTCAGAACGAGAAGTAATAGTGTAACCATAAACGCTTGGAGTACAATACTTTACGACCCACACTTAGGTCGTATTCTTAACCTTATCTTTACTGCTTAAATCCCCAAAGTGTTAAAACCCATGTACGAGTATGTCATCACAAATCTGGTATGTACCAATTTATGTCTTCATCAGATAAGTTCTACGGAGTTAATCGTTAGATAACTCGTTAGATTAGTGGCACAGAATAGTACAGAAGGCGCATTTTAGGTATGAAGCTACAAGTACGCCGCATACTCGCCTTGTCGGGCCAATTCAGTGAGCGTAACGTAGTCAGAAGATATAAAAGTGACGCGATAGAACGAGAGGCAACTTCTAGGTGAATGAAAATTAGCGCTGTGCGACCTGAATTGCATTTTATGTGTGTAATGTAATGTATGTAATGATTTTGTAGAGTGAACCATCTGTCTTAATCCGTGTTAAGCCTCGTGCAGACTATCGCGACGTGACGGCGCGACACGACTATTACAATACAATTTCTAAGAAAACTTCACGGTGTAACAATAACCGGTGCCACGTCGCGCTGCCGCGTCGCGCTAGTCTGCACGAAGCTTTAGTGGTAGGAAATTGTCAATTGCGAAAACTGATATCATGGATTCGGTACATGATTCTGAACCCCCTGCGTTGAAATTTTTCGTCGGTTATTTTAAAAAAAATCAGCTGTTGTGACCGACGCGGTCAAAATGTATGGAACGGCCACTTTTCTATGGCACAGCAGTTTTTTTTTAAATAACAGACGAAAAATTTCAACGCAATGGGGTTCAGAATCATGTACTGAATTCATGATATCAGTTTTCGCGTCGACGTCCTTGCCACCCTGTATATTGAGCAAACGTGGTAAATAATGCGTTGTAATGTGTTGTGTGTCTTGTGCATTGTGTTGTGTTGTTGTTCATAGCCTGCACCTTTAAGCAATGTTTTTCTATAGTGGTACAGTTTCAGGCTCATATTATGATAAACCTATTTCTTATTTTCTTAACGGGTATTCAGCTTCAATCACCATAACATAGGTAAAGTTAAGAGGGTCCTTCCCGGTCCGTCTATCGTCAACTCGAGCATGGTCCAAAATCTTGTTGTTTCATCGAGCGCAAGTGAGAACTGCTAACAAACAAGCGAGAACGCAACGCAACGAACATTGTACGAAAAATAGTGCATAAAAAGTTGTATCAGGAAATACGTGTTTTTGAGCAAACCTTACAAGTTTGTGAAAAAATGTTTCATATTTAGAATTTCCATTACATGTGCAATTATAGAGTATATTATGACCGGCCGAAGTTCGGGTAAAATTTGTGCAAAAAAGCAGATTTTTGGAGGCATATACTGAATTTGTTTCTCAATTTTTTTCATTTTTTGCTTTCATAGAAACCTAGATACAGAAGATACATATTAGTTTAAAAAATTCAAAGAAAGATGTGTTACAACGTACTAGAGTTTGTATGAAAAGTATGACGGGTTGGCCGCTCTTAACTGTGCGTTTGCACTGGCAAAACATTTACAACAAAACATGTTGAAATCTCTATTTTCTGTCAATGTTCCATACAATGTTTGACAGGATCTAAAGATTTCAACATGTTTTGTTGTGAATGTTTCACCAGTGCTACTGCACAGTTAGGGAAACAAAAAGATGATACTGCCCATATACACCTCATAGGTACCTACTTATTTACATTACCTTCCTGTTTTAGTAGTCATAAGCACAAGACTTGAGTACCTTCTATTTTTAGCCTCAAAACCAACAGCAGTAATGTACTTACAGTAGGGGCGTCGAAACCATTAATATTATTTCATAGCGAATACCTAATTAGCGAACTGGGTTTGAACACCACAACAGCGCATAAATTCTAACAAAGTAGACTCCATTATTATTTCGGTCGTTAAAGTACAAGTACAGGATATTGGAGTTTATTACCTAGTGTAGTTATGGTTGTATTATTTTCTTTTTAATTTGTTTAGACAAAGGAAAACTTACATTACAGTCCGGCCGTCGAGTGAATGCGGTACTGACACCTGTCAGTTGGACAATTTCTAGTAACTATAAGGATGAAATTGACAGGTGTCAAGAACTCATTCTCTCTACGGTCGAAGTCTACATAACCATAGATGCACTATTTTTCAACTATCCGTAGGTAGTTAAGTAGTCCCTAAGTGTAAAACCTATCACAATGCTATCCTTTTTAACCCAAAGGTGGACTGGTAGATAATGCCTTGTGGCTTTAATTCCGCATATGTACCACTACTGTATCTAAAGTCATCATTCTCCCAATTTATTTGTGGTCGGCGCAACATGTCCTTTTCTTCCACACTTCTCTATTAGTTGTCATCTCGGTAGTCACCCCCTTTCTAGCCATATCATCTTCCACACAGTCCATCCATCGTTTCTTTGGTCTTCCCCTACTCTTATAGCCATCGACATTCATACTCAAAACTTTCCTCACGACATTTTCCTCATTCCTCCGCGTCACATGCCCATACCATGACAACCGATTTCCGCACAACTTTTCGGTCTCCGGTGCCACTTTAATTTTATCCATTTGTGTAACACCACACATACCTCTTACCATTCACACCTAAGCTGCATGCAGTTGCCTTTCATTCATCCCTTTTGTGGCCAAACATTATGATCCATACAAGACAGCAGGTCTAACCATTTTTTTACATATCTTTCCCTTAAGTTTAATGGGAATGTGGGAGTCGCAGCTTATTCCTGTGACCTGTTTAACCGCCCGATCTACTTCGTCATCGCTTTGCACGAGTGAACCGAGATACTGAAAGTCGGAGCAGACTAGGAGAAGCGTGTCATCAAGCGCTTAGGCTCCAGAACTGGAGAGGCCGCTGAAATCGCAGAACATATATTCAGTTACTACTGTATCTAAAGTCTAAATAAATAAATATTTCCTTTAACATTTTGCGAAAAAATTACGTAAAAATTTAATAAGATTTTTGACAGCATAACATAACACAAAGCTAGCTTTACCCCAAGGATTAGGCAGCGGTTTTTTGACAGCACTTTTCGCACATAACATTGAAACAAAAATGCACCTGTCAAAAAAGTCGACCTCCACTTCACAAACAAAATTCAATATGGCGCCACCCATAATTGAATCCCGAGCAGCGCACTAAATAACACATTGAGCATTTTACTAAACATCGCAAAATACTTGAGTCGTAAATGAGAACAGGATACTCAACTTTACGATACTAGTGCTTGCTCGTATTTTTCTGTCGGCAAAACAGAAAATTTTAAAACCAGTGGAAATGTCTCGACAGCTGTGCGGTGTTAAATGGTACAAAGAAATAGAGTTGAAAGATGTGGCCTGGAATTGGTCAGTACTATTTTACCAACCTTAACTACCTATTTTCTTGAAATTCATTAATTCCGGCATAATAAATATTCTGTATAAGGCTTTTTTTTTTGGGAGTGGGAAATTATCAAATAACTTCTCCCACTCTGGGCGGAGCGGGAGGGTGTGTCAGACTTTTACTGACTAAAACCCACCCGTGTTCCTTCCGTTGCCCGTGTGCCGGGGCCGCGATATCCCTTTCGGACAAACTCGCAATCCTGGCAGGCATTGGTTCTTACGGACCCCGTCAGTTGGTGCTGACATCTCTTTGAGGCTCGCATGGAACACAACGCGCCGTCGACCCGGGCCTGGTCCTAATCGGACGGTGAGCTGCCCATTGCGCAAGCCCGCGCCTACGGTGGCCGGAAGTCGGCTCGTGACTCCCGACGCCCGGGGCGACCCTGCGGCGACTACAGGAGGTGTCGGGACCCCCATGCACTCTCGCTCCGAACCATGGCCTGAACCAGGGCCGGATGCGAGAGATCGCCGCCGCCAATTACCTCCGTGAGGACACGGCGGTTCTCCGTCCAAGCAGGGCAGACCTCCACCGTATGCTCCACCGTGTCCTCCGGGCGATCCACACAGTGGTGACACCCGGGCGTTTCCTCCCGCCTCATACGGAACAGGACTCTCCCGAAACAGCCGTGTCCGGTGAGGACCTGCGTCAGGCGGAAGAGGGGACTTATCGCCACAATTGTGTCGTGCCCAGCGCTGGGTTGCGACAATCGCACTCTCCATGCCACTATGAGATGACGGAGGTTTGTCCGCTGTGCCGTGAATTCTCGCGGCAGCGGAGTTACACCCCGGCGTTTCGCCTCCTCGCACAACTCCGACATGTGCGCGAGGACTTTCGCCTCCAGATCCCATGGCGGTAGTCCGGCAAGGAGGCTCGCCGCCTCACGGGAGAATCAGATACAAGGCTAAGATTGCTTGAAAGAAAACAAAAATTGTCTTTTTATCTCGTATTCGAGCTATTCAAAGATAGCTCTACAAGTCATACAGTGAAAAAAGATTGGCCAGTCGGCAAGTTTGGTTCGTATCATTATTAATTAAAAAATCGTAAAAATTTGCGTCACTTTTGAAAGTTCTTGGAATGCGCTATAAAAAGGGATGTTGACTGGTAAAAAAAAACTATTTAGTCCGTCAGTCCGATGGTAAAAATGAAATTAATATTGGACACATATTTTTTGCGTTATCATATTAATAAAAAGAAAAAATACGTGTCGAATATTTTTTATAACCTACATGACGGGTAAAAAAAAAATTTGGTCAACATCCCTATTATCTACCTCTGTGGTTTTGAATCAAGCACGTCGTGCGTCTAGCCAGCCACTTCCAGCAGATTACTTCCAACACATTCCTCAACCACATTAAACTATTTTTACTCCCCCACACGTACAAATTTAGTCCCTCTTAGTTAGCTGTGGGGTACTAATTGACGCTTTAAATCTGTCCTCGCCCTTAGGACTTGTCGTACATTTATGATTTTATACACGTAACTAAATGTTTGCCCTGACTTTGCCTGTCAAGGGAGGAATCAACTTGGTTTATTAACGTTTCTGTTAGTACGGTTAGCTGTTTCGCTATTTATTTAGCTTTCGTGAGCGTTTGTTTAATGTTTTCGTGGATAGTTTCATTCACATATTAAATTAACTAGGAGTCGTAATATTGTTTGCATTCATCATTCGTAGCCTTTTCCCATATTGGGGTCGGCTTCCAGTCTAACCAGTCCAGTCTGAATACCAGTATTATACACACAGCAACCGCCTATCTGACCTCCTCAACCCAGTTCACTGGGTACCACGATACCCCTTGGTAAGACTGGTTGTCAGACTTTCGGGCTTCTGACAACCCAACTGTCAAAGATTTATAAATGACAGCCGAGACCAATAGATTAACGTGATTTCCGAGGCACAGAGGAGTCTTGGTATGTAAAGATGATAACCCATCTACGCACCGACCACGGTAAACGTAGCTTAACCTGATCTATGGACCCGTACAGCTGTTATTAGTTAGTCACAAGCCTCTCCGTAATATTGTTTACATTCTTGTAGGTAAATTGTTAAAAAAATTCCAAAATATGTTATTTAAATTGAGATTCTTTTCGCTTTCAGCATAAACTAGTTAATTCAGGTAGGTGACTGTTTATGTATTCGACATAACTTAAACATTAATCAGATCATTATATTAAATTGCAATTATAATGATTAATTTATTAATAGGTAGGTAATGAACACACATGAATTTATTAATAAATTAAGTTTAACATTCCACTCTATCAAGCGCTGAAAATAGCTCGCAGCGATTAACAATAATAATAATGTAACAGCATAACATCACGCCTGGTTACACCGAAGGTATAGGCAGGGGTGTACCTTTAATACACCCACATTTCGCCAACTAACAATAATATTACAACATAATACATACAAATCGAAAATAACAGGCTTCTCAGGATGAATTTAATACTAGATTATTTATTTATTTATTTATTTAACACTTTACACACAAATGTACATAGGCGGACTTAATGCCATAGGCATTTTCTACCAGTCAACCTTTGGGTGATGCAGAGATAAACAGTGGTAGGTGCAATGACGAAAATTGTGGAATAAATATTTATTTTAATATACATATACCTATTAACCTATATATATAATACAATATAAATAAATACAAGAACAGATAAATACACATAAATACACGAATATACTAACACAAATAAGACAAACAATGGGAAAACATTACCGTTGTGATGATACTGCCAGCTTCTTACGAATGTGCTCGCGAACTTTAACTTTAAAGGATAATCGGTTGGTTGCCATCCTGATTTCCTGGGGGAGCGCATTCCACAAGGATATAGATTGAACGAAGAAGGAAGAGTGAATGAAGTCAGTGCGATGAGTGGGATATTGAAGAAGACGATTGTGTGATGAACGTAGAGTTTTGTTGTGGTTTGCGCAAATGTACTGAAAGTGGGGGGCTAGATAACTAGGGGAAGAGGGAGAGTCAAGAAATGAAAACAAGGTGGTCAGCGCCCTTTGCTCTCTGCGCTGCCGTATGGGCAACCACTTTAGAAGGGATCGATGCGCAGAGACGTGATCATATTTACGAAGATTGAAAACGAATCGAATGCAATTATTGAGAAGACGGTCTAGTTTGTCGAGGAGATCTGCATTCAGGTCATAATAGCACACATCACCATAATCGATGATAGGGAAAATTAAGGACTGCACAAGCATTGCCTTGGTACTTGATGGTAATAAATTTTTTAGTCTGTACAAAGCCCGCAACGTTCCAGTAACCTTCTGGCTGACCCTAGCGACTTGAGTACGCCAGTTCAGGGTCCCATCGATGTGTAAGCCTAGGTTCTTCACGTCAGTGCTAAATGGAACGATCGTACCGTTGAAGAGAACTGGTGGCAAGGTTGACTCATATACCTTACAAATACTACGAGGACTCCCAATTATAATTGCCTGACACTTAGTAGGGTTTACTGCAACACCAAATTTATCAGCCCAGGTTTTTATTGCAGCTAAGTCCCTATTTAACTTGTCGATAGCGTCAGGTATTTCATCAACCTTCCCTTGACAGTACAACTGCAAGTCATCTGCATACAGATGATATGCACACTGAAGCTCGGAAGTTATAAGATTAATGAAAATAGAGAACAGAAGAGGAGAAAGAATACCGCCTTGGGGAACACCAGCTTCCAAATCACACCAGCATGATGAAGAATCTCCAATATGAATGGACTGCTGACGCTCCTGAAGATAAGAGGAAAACCATTCCAGTGCTTCGGGAGAGACCATAACATAGGACAGAATAGCTAACAGGATGTCGTGACTGACGGTATTAAAGGCATTCGAAAAATCAACCAACACTAGAGCAGTAACTTTGGCGTCTTCTAGTCCTGCCCTTATATCGCCAGTCACTTTAAGGAGGGCGGAAACTGTGCTGTGCCCAGGCCTGAACCCAGATTGAAGTGGGCTAATTAAAGAGTTATGATGAACAAAATTGGAGAATTGTTTGTGTACACAGGCCTCGAGCACTTTGGATAGGAAGGGAAGTATAGAAATTGGACGGAAGTCGGTAGGAAGAGAGGGATTAGATACCTTAGGAAGTGGACGAACATAGGCTTTGCGCCACAGGGAAGGGAATACTCCGGTGTACAGGGAAAAATTTACAATATGGGTAATCGCGGGTAGGAGATAATCCAAAATAGCTATGACCATACCACGGGTGATATTATCACATCCCACAGCTTTGGATTTAATAGAGAGAATGATCTTTCTGATCTCACCCGACTCAACTGGAATGAAACTGAAAGGATTAATACGAGGACGCGTTAGACCAGATATTAAAGACAAAGTTTGTTGCTTGGTTAGACGATCCATGGTAGAAACAGAGGAGAAGTGACGGTTGAGATCATCTAAGTCAATTGAATTAGGAAGGTCTAAATGTCGCGGTTTGCCGATACCGAGAGTTCCAAGAAATTTCCAAATATCGGCAGAAGAGGAAGTATTGATAGTATCAAGAATATGGCGGCGTTTAGCGTTGCGTATCATCTGATTGCATCTATTCCTTGCAGTCTTGAATATTGTCCAGTTCTCATCAGTCCGATCCTTTTTAAACTTACGGAAAGCACGGTCCCTACGTCGCATTGCCATCTGTATTCCTCTTGTCATCCACGGTGCAGGTGGGCGTTTTAACTTTACTTTTTTGACAGGAGCATGGATGTTAAAAAGAATTACTACAACATCATTGAAGATGGCAACCTTGTCGTCAACTGACGTGGCTTCCATCATAGGCTCCCAATCGACCACAGATGCATCCTCCTTGAGCTTCTCGACATTCATCCGCGCAAAACAACGCCTGTACAGAACCTTGGGTTTAGGTTTGGGAGGTTTCAGGATATATGAAAGGAAAATCATGTCGTGGTGAGAAAAGCCAGGAGCGTCATGTTGACCGTGGGAGGGAACGAGCGAAGGATTCGAGGTGAGAATCAGATCGAGCCAGGTGTCATCGCCGACAGTGTTATAATGAGTAGGTTGGAGCGGTAATACGTGCAGACTAGCTGACTCGATAAGATGGAGGAGCTTACGGGATCGAGGGGAGTTGTGGGCAAGGAGGTTTGTATTGAAATCACCCATGATGATGTGATGTGCATACTCCGAACCAAAATTCCAGATTCTGTTCGCGATTTCATTCGCGTGTTTCTTGTTTTAACATAAAATATATGGGTGGGCTCGTGACTAAATAATAACAGCAGCACGACTTGATCGATCAGGTTAAGCTACGCTTGCTGCGGTCGGTGTGTGGATGGGTGACCATCTTTACACACCGAGACTCCTCCGTGCCTCGGAAAGCACGTTAAGCCGTTGTTTCTGACTGTCATTGATCTTTGATAGTCGTTATGGGTCGTCAGAAGCCTGAAAGTCTGACACACAGTCGTCTTCACATATAATTATATAACTAATGTACCTACATATACAAAATATTGTAAAACATTTTAAAAGAGTAACGGTGGAGTTTCTTGCCCATTCTTCTCCATACGAAAACTACCATTTGGAAGGGGCGACTAGAATCTTTTTTTTTTTTTTGTAATTTTTGACGTTCAAAAGTGCCTTGCAAGGGCCTATTTTGAAATAAATGATTTGACTTTGACTTTGACAGTCTTACCAAGGAGTATCGTATTACCCTGGGTTTTGGAGGTCAGATAGGCAGTCGCTCCATGTAATATACTGGTATTCAGCTGTTTTTGATTAGACTGGAAGCCGACCCCAACATATTTATAACGACAAAAAAAAATTTAGTCTGTCATGGAGATTATTATAAAATATAGGACACGTATTGTTTCTTTTTTTACGTAATCTAAAGATTACGGCGATACATTGAGGTAAAATGTGCCATGACGTCACGCGTATGTAGATTTTATACTTGCTTGTGACGTTGCGACCCCCACTCCCCAACTTAAAATGCATTTTACCTAATTATTTTTTTATTAATATGATATAGCAAAAAATACGTGTCTAATATTTTTTTATTATCTGTATGACGGACTAATTAGAATTTTTTTTTTCATCATCCCTATTGGGCTATCCCATGCAAAAATATTTTAATTTCAAATCCGACTGGTAGTTCCGGAGATTACCCCTACATACAAACTTACAAACAAACAAATTTTACCTCTTTATAATATTAAGTATAGATTCGTATAGAAAAAAAGAATCTGTAAAGTTGTTTTATGCAAGTTCTGTTGTTAAGTTTCGTCAAACCGCAGCTTTCTGCTTTCATAAACCAATCTTTCATGTGGCAGTCTAACGTTTAAACAAGTTTATATCAGAGAAGCACAACTTTTCTCCTCATAACATGAACACAACCCTCGCTGCGTTTGCGGTTAATTATGGTTTTCTTTGGTTATAACAAGTTTTACGACTTGTTTCCTGTTGAGGCGCGTTGTAAGCAACCTGTTACTGTAATTAAACGTTATAAAGCTAAATCTTGGTTTATTTTTAGAAAACTGCAAGGGGTGTATCTATTTCATTTTGATTTTCATTTGTTTTTTAAGGCGTAATTTTTGTATCTATGTTTTCAGGGTTCCGTAACCGAAGGCTGCCAAACGGAAACCTTAAGCGTCCCCTCTCCATTCGTTATTCCGTCTGTCTGTCTCTCAGCAAGCTGTATCTCAATAACCATAATAGGTAGACAGTTGAAATTTTCACAGCTTGTGTATTTCTACAGCCGCTTGAACAACAAAATATTAAACAAAGTTAATAATTAAAGGGGGTCCCCATAAAATAAACGTGTTTTTTCGAACTCTTCTTGTGCGAGACCGAGTCACACATGGCAATTTTTTTTAAAATTATTTTTTGTTTCACCGCGGTGCACGAGAAATGACTGCTGCAACGCGACTGTGCTTTCACGTTTTCTTTTTTAAATTTGTATTTTGTGTTTCACGAATAGTTGCCAAATAAAATTTTAATCTTACTTTCCTTCCGCAACTAAAAAGGGAATTGTCCGATCACCACAGTTGTCACTGGAATCCGTGACAGTGGAAATGAGGATTTTGTTGCTAATATTCTTCAAACATAATCACACCGTCACTTCTTTGTCGCTCTCTGATTAAGATAAACGGACCTAATTCTCTGCCCTAAACCAATAAACTACACGTATAACTAAATTATTATTATTTTATTATATTCTAAGGTTTTAACAAGAAAACCCAGCAAAGAATGTCGAACGGAAACCGCATTAGTAAGGAAGTCGGACGATAATGTAAACTCGTTTCTAATTTGAGTGAACACTTTTGCTTGCCAGACATATCACTGCGGGCGGTACACTGTGACACAGAGTAGTGGACTGTCAGTAGTATTAACTTAAATATTTTATTGACTCACCTAGGATACGGGGTGGCAGGGACATCGACGCGAAAACTTTTACCTACATGATTCTCAAACCCCCTGCGTCAAAAAGTTAAGTTGGTTATTTTTTTTTAAACTGCTGTTTCATAGAAAAGTGCAATACCTACGCGGTCAAAAAGTATGGAACCGCAGATTTTTTTTAATAATCGATGAAAAATATAAATCTTTCACAATAAAAATCATAATTGGCTCGTTGGTTAAGTGGTCGCAAACTGCACTGCTGAACATGAGGTCTTGGGTTCTATTCCCGGGTCGGGTAAAGTGTTATTGGGTTTTCCATCCGGAATTTCTCAGTAGTAGCCTTGAGTCTGGATTTGGGCCTGGTTGGTGACAATAGGCTCGCCCCCTATAATATTGGGCTTAAACATTACCGGCGAAATATGTGTGTACTTAAGTTCTATATGTAAAATACCTTGTGCATCCAGTTATAAAACCGACAACCAACGCTATTAGGTAGGTACTTAAAGTTACAGCCAAGCAAAACTGTCCATTAAATATCATTCGCGGTTAGTTGGTCCCGCAGTTTCCGCACCCTCTCGCACATACATTTCACATCTCATCATAAAGCGCTCTCCTTTTGTTCTGACCATACCTTCGTCCATTGTTTGCCATGCGTAAAGTGCATAGTGCTGTGTACAGATTTAGCGACGGTACCGTTTGACGTGGTAATTACACCGTAAATCCTCAAGCGGACGGAATTAACTCGCGCTTCTGAGCGTGTTATGAAAATGCACTCCATTGTACACTGTAATACACTTTAAAAGTTTCTGTGAAGTTGATGGGTGATTTTTTTTTGCAACGGTGTTTAATTTTAAGGTAAGAAATTTTTCTAATTATGACGTACTTTTTGAATCTTTCATAACATTATGCCTGTATTCCCGGAACGGTTGGGCAGAGGTGTAGGTTCCTATTGTACACCCACATTTTGCAAGTATACTTCAGACCTATGTAATAGGGGGTGACCCTATTGCCAACAACCGGGCACAAAACCGGACACCGGGCTGAGAAATTCCAGAAGCAAAACCCTATTTACACTTTGCCCGACCCGAGAATCGAACCTAGGACCTCTTACTCAGCACTAGCACTTACGACCACTACACCAACCATGCAGTTTTTAAATCTTATCGACATAGGTAATAATTTATAAAGAAACTGTAGCTAAAGCTTTAGGTATAAATTCGTCTCCTAAAAGATTCTGAAATGTCCCAGTTGACTAAGTAAGATTTCCAGCAACAATTCCCGAAAAGTAAATAGTATCTAATTTCGAAGACCAATTCATTTTCCCAAATTGATGGACTCAATACCTAACTCTATTTAGCCAATAATCTAGAAATAACTAGACTTCAATATATTCAATATGTCATCACAGAACAACCTTTATACAAAGAACAGTAACAATACAAAATAACATTTCAATATTAAACGAGTAGGGTCGAAAGATTGCCCGTTATCAAACATAGATTTTGGTACGATAAATCAAAAGAATTTCCTTTTGTAAGTCTAGTTCCCTGGGTGAATGTTAACACAATTCGATTTGTTAGAAGAAAATAAAGGCGAATTTCTATCATTACCTACTAAATGCTGGGAATTGGAAAGGTAATTAGATTACAAACGAGGGTTTCGTTAGGAAGATTGGGTAACAGAATTCTTTGTTATTTTAGTAGGGGATCAAATTCTCAAATGAAACTGAATTTTAGGCAGCAGATATAGCTCTCATTACTGTCAATTGCATTTGTTAAAATGCATTTTTATGACAGAAGTTCTTGAGAACTTTTACAGCTAGGTATCACAAAAAACAAAACAGCTCCCGCCACCACCTGATTTCGTTCAGCCCCAGGAGCACTTGCCACCCGGACGTGCCCTCCAGTGGCCTGTATGGAAGGCAATCAATCGACTGTGGACCCAAGTAGGCCGCTGCAAGCAAAATCTAGCAAAATGGGGAATTATTGACCCAACCGACACCCCGTGTGAATGCGGTGCTCCTGACCAAACCAAGCTCCATAAATTGGAATGTCCAAAGTGTCCATACACCTTCACTTATGAGGAACTAAAACGCCACTAATGTCATGCCAATAAGATTGGCTCATTTAATAATTTACCATAGACACGAAAAGAAGAAGTTAGGTGTCATTTGAGAATTTGTGGCGATAAGTCCCCTCTTTGAGGAGTGGCTAGAGAGGCGCTACGGCGTCCTCACCTTCCGCCTGACGCAGGTCCTCACCGGACACGGCTGTTTCGGGAGGTTCCTGTTCCGCATAAGGCGGGAGGAAATGCCCGGGTGTCACCACTGTTTGGATCGCCCGGAGAACACGGTGGAGCATACGGTGGAGGTCTACCCGGCTTGGACGGAGCACCGCCGTGTCCTCACGATCGCGGTGATCTCTCGCGTCCGGCCCTGGTTCAGGCCATGGTCCGGAGCAAGAGTGCATGGGAGGCCGTCACTTCCTTCTGCGAAGCCGTAATGCTCGCGAAGGAGGAGGCGGAGCGCGCGAGGGAGAGGCAAGATTCGCGCCCTCGCACCCCTAGTCACCGCAGGAGACGCCCCGGGCGTCGGGAGCCGCGAGTCGCGAGACGACTTCCGTTCACCGTAGGCGCGGACTTGCGGATGGTGAGCAATGGGTAGCTCGCCGTCCGATTAGGACCAGGCCCGGGTCGACGGTGCGTTGTGTTCCACGCGCGCCTCAAAGAGATGTCAGCACCAACTGACGGGGTCCGTAAGGGCCAATGCCTGCCAGGGTTGCGAGTTTGTCTGAAAGGGATGTCGCGGCCCCGGCACACAGGCAACGGAAATAACACGGTTGGGTTTTAGTCAATCAAAGTCTGACACGCCCTCCCGCTCCGACCAGAGCGGGAGAAGTTATTTGATAATTTCCTATCATCCAAAAAAAAAAGGTGTCGTTTGAGAATTAAAGTGGTGAGACATTCTGTGATCGTTGGATGTGCTAATCTTATTAATGTGTTTCACATTCACACGTGTCATATATTGCCTAATTGAAATCAATTATATTACTGACAATCATGCTGCTAATATACACTTTGAAACTTAATAAGAAAGGAACAAAACTACCAAACAAAGGACAATGTTCGAACTCCATCCAATAAGACAACTAACGGCGAGAACCCTTGCATAAAATTAACACCATCAGCATGTAGACCACCAAATAACACGACAAATATTAATTTACCGATCGTCATAGTTCGAAAATTAACATTTTAAATACATTTACAACGACGCCCGGGCATGCCCAATCGCAATCAAAGACCCGAAAGTTGGTCCCTATCGATTAGACACCGCATCTGTCCCGGGAGACCCAATAAATATGTAAATTTGTTCTGGATTAACCCCGATTGGCAAAAGAAGCTTGCTCCTGTAAATTCTGATGAACTTGCTCTGAGTAATCATTTTATAACGATATTAAATTTCGTTTTTATATTGAATATTTGGAAAAATGTGGAAATTGAGGGTTCAAATTACATTACGGTTGATTGTTCTATTGAGGTTTATAAAATAACAGTAAAATGAACCGAACTTATTTTTGTTGCAATGTAATTGTTCGTGCTGTTTATTATGTTCTCTTCTTCTGTTCTCATTTTCATTTTCCTAACTGCGGTATTTCGTACCAGGAAAGAGAGCTTTGTAAATTAAATAGCCCAAGCACAGTGGTAATTTAAATGTTGTTAAATTAAAAACTACGAAAACAAACAACGTTTTTGGTTTCAATGTTTTTGATAAACATCTAAGGATAGTACCGAAAGAACACAAGAAAGTCGTCAAAGAAGACTGCATGTAGACAGTTAAAAACAGCGAACCAAAATGCAGGTAGAATGAAGCCTTTGTCAAGCTAAGAGCTATATTAGAATTTATCCAATAGCCAATTGAATTCAGGCAGTTAAGGTATCGGAATTTCCCTATTGATATACGCTGTATATTCAAAAACAGTAACATAAATAAGCTCCTAAACAGGCTTTACGAAACTCCATAAAAGTTTAACACTTCCACACATGCGCGAGGCAATCTTTCACAAAATAACCATTCGCTTGAAGAGATAAACCGCAGGAATATGCTTTTAATTCCAGCATGTAGCCGAAAGAATTCAGCGGTCATAAGATTTATAGGATCCGTACAATTTATGTTCCACAAGGCCACAACACACGGCGCCTATGGGAGGCAAACCATAGTATTATGGACTATGGGTATTTACTCCGGGCAGTTCATTGTTTTTATGATAGTATTTCATTTTAGGGAAACGACTTCAGGATGTGGTCGGTTTTAGGACTTTTCGTTAGGGCTGGTGGATGGATCTGGTTTACGATTTTCTATGTTTATTCTTTGTTTTTATTATAGCTTCAATATTTATTGAAGCTATACTTCCATTCTATGCATAATTAATATTATAAATGCGAAAGTTAATCTGCCTGTCTGTTATCTTGTCACGCCTTAACTTTGGCACAGGTACACCATGGCTTGTGTAAGGACATAATGATATATTTTATCCCGATACTAGGCATTCTCGTGGCATGATTTTCGACCTCCACGCAGGTGCAGCCACGGGTAAAAGAAAATTATTTAGAATAATATGAAATTGTATTATTTAGTTATTTATTTCTGGGGGTTGAGCTCTTACGAAAGCAGTGACTGTTAGTCTACTGTCAAAAGCCACCAGCCGTGTGTCTCATAGAAACATTGTGATTTTACATAAAACTGTGTAGTGTCAAGTACGTATGTTTACGTACTGTCTCTTGTACAATATTGGATTTTCCCCACACAGCCTGTTTCGCTTTCATGTTTTAACCGAGCTTATCAAGTGATTAGCGCTAACGCCACTAATTAATTCGATGAACTTCCTGTAATAAACTATGGCCCGACATTAAAGCTCGCGCACACGGATTCGTTCTTATCGCAGGTCGGCAGACAGCAGTCTGGAACGAATCACGTATTTTCTGAATTCAAAGAGGATAAGTACCTATCAGGTGAAAAAAAAACTTAGTTTTTTTTGGCATGTCCTAGAATTAATCATTCGAATTCGGGCCATTCTGGGCCCGTGTGGCGGATAACGGCCCACTCCATGTCACAGAGAGGAGGACTGTGTCCCACCAGGGGGTGCATTTTAGGCTGATAAAGCACCTACTCGCTTCTTGAGATATCTTGTTTGCTAAATCGAACCAAGAGAGACTAGAACATTGATTATTTTATTGTTTATGTTCCCAATGCTGGAATACAGGCTGCCCTCTTGAGAGGTCATCATCATCATCATCATTTCAGCTGTAATACGTCCACTGCCTGACATAGGCCTCCCCCAAATGGGGGGATTTGGCATAATCGCCACGCTTGGCAGGCGGCTTGGCGATCGCAGTATGGTGTTAAAATACATAGTGAACGCTGCTGCCCATTCTCTAGTAATCTTGAGAGGTTTGTAGTATTCTTGAGAGGTAGTGGACCATAATCTACCACGCGGGCCCTGTGGAGCTTGCTGGTTGTCACAAGTCTTCGAAATTTTTATAAGTTATAAGAGTTAACTGAAGACCCTTTCCTTCAAAGTTTTAAGATAATAAACCAGTACCTTAATTGCGTAATACACGATAAATTAGAACCTGAAACGTTTTGAAACAGATTGCTTCATAAGTTCGAAAAAAAAACTGCTCAACAACGTAAATAACGCAATGAATATTGTTGAACTTTCAAAATGAAACAGATTAGTCCTAATCGTTTACGAAAATGTGTTGCGTAGAGAAGATAGCTGGTTGGTTCCTAACACCACTCTATTGGGTAACCCACCTTGATGTCTTTTTTCTCTTTCTATCATTTATTAAAAGACTCAGGGTGCCTATGTTCAACAATGAACCTCTTAGGTACATGAAGAAAAAGGAGCACTTATCGCCTTTCTCAGAACATTACACAAGTTATAACTCATTAGTAACACTTGGCTAGGTTCCCTTAAGAAGTTTTTCTAGAAAAAAATATTCCTTGCGTCTTCAGTTACTTTTCTGATTTATCCGCTTACGATTTGAGGTAGTTTACCGTTGCTTAATGTTGCATGTTGTGATGGCCCAGTGGTTTAAGGACTAGCCTCTTATGCACGAGGTTGTGGGTTCAAATCCGGGCAAGTACCTATGTGATTTTTTCAACTCATAATATGTACTTTCTGAGTTTATCTTAGACATTACTGATATCGATGGAGGAAAACATCGTGAGGAAACCTGGAATTATAGTTATGTGATAAGAGGCCTTTGCCATGCAGTAGGACAATAATAGGCTAATATTTGATGGTATAGAATAGACTTTGCTGTTGCAGTTGTAAGGTACTATTCCGTAACCGTACAAGTTCTGTAAAATCGAGCAATAAAAACACTTTATAACTATGACTTCAACTACCACCAAAATTTACAATGATACAAAAATACTTAAAATTAGCCAATTATACATACTTAAAACATGCACTCTAATAGATAAAATCAAAGCACAACATTCAAAAATAAACTTTAAAAAGAAAACTCACACATACAATGCTAGACGACGAGACAAACTCGAAATAATACAACCCAGAACTAACTATGGAAAAAACTAATTACGAGAGAGCAAAACTGTATAATAAACTACCTGATGATGTAACTAATAGTGACACTATGTACCTATATATTGAAAAAAAACCCTAGAAGAACACGTTAGAAAACAACACTAACAATACCGATTGTCACCTTTATCTCTTAATTCTGTTATTGTGAACGCAGAGAATCGCACTTACTTTTATTTTTACCTTATTTTTAAATTATTAAGTGGACTGTAACGTTCTTTTTTTTTGAGAATTAATGTCGACCGCAGGCGGCACCAGCAGGCGACGTGTCGCCGCGACACGAATGGTTTATATGTATTTCTATGAAATACTTTGTGTAGCTAGCGACACATCGGTTTCATAGAAATACATAAAGAGGTACTAACATAATTATTTTAATATTTTAAAGAGGTAAAATTTGTTTGCTTGATTGTAAGTTTGTAAGTAGGGGTAAAATTCTTTTTGCATTAGATACCCCAATTCTTGAGGAAGGTTATAGTTATAGGCTATGTAACAACACAATACGACGCTTAGGAGCTGAGTAAAAAGAAAAAAGAATACTAATAAAAAAATACTAAAGAAAAACGAAAAAGAAAACTAAGAAGACTACGAAGAAGAACAAGAAAACTACTAAAGAAGAAAACAAAGAATACAAAGAAGAATACTTTTTTTTTAATTTATCCTTGTTCCTCTCATATAGAGCACCTGCCATCTAATCTCTTCACCACCCTTGGTTGACTGGTAGAGAATGCCTAAGGCATTAAGTCCGCCTTTGTACTTTTTTGAGTGTGAAAAGTTTAAATAAATAAATAATTAATAAATAAATAAAAAAGTCAGATAACGCTAAGCAAACAACGAAGCAACAGTACGGGCGGGCGATGAGATGCGACGCGGTGGATCAGGGGCCGAAATATCACGCGGACCATGTCGCGGGCAAAAGCTAGTTTATAATATGTAATAAAAGACGTAACTAGTCTTTTGTTTGTATTGCGCAACAGCACTCATTTTAGTTCATTGAAACAAATGATACCATTGCATTGTTGGTATTGATTTTGAAGTTACAGACAGTTGACATTTTTTTTCCAGTTCTTTTATGTTGTATAAATCCTTACACACATACAATGTGGGGAAAATATTTATACGGCTTCACCATACATTATAAAGGGTATCATTAATCGGGTGACACAGCACATTAAGGCAATACGGTGCGTACATGACGTCAGAGGCGTGAAAAACAGCTCGAATTCCTCTATTTATGCATGAGGAACACAATTTATCTTGTCGAGTTAATTTTTGAATTAAAAGCGAAAAATTCTTTCACTGCATGCCTTTGATTAACGTTCGAAATTATGCTTTTGAGAATATTCATACGGGGAAATTTTAAATGCATGGCTCAATCAATTTTATTCTTACTTCGACAGAATGTGCAGTATTTTTTTCTGAAGCCAAGAGTATTTTAAAAATCTACTATTCATCTTCCAAGTAAAAGGGATAAAAAATGCAGTAATATTGTAGTATTTTTCCTTCTAAGAATTATTATTATCACCAATATTGCCATTCGATACCAAATTAAAGACAATTTCTTGGAAATCCACCGAGTGTTAGATTGAATCATGATTTTTTTGATAAATGAGATCACGTGTCGGTTCTATTTTAGTTAGTTTCACCGTTGTTGTCTTTCATCAGAAAATCTATTTAGGAATCTAGATTCAAATGTCAATCCCCAATCCTAATAACAAATATTGGTTTTACCCACGTGTTTGAGGGTTTATCTGTTAGATTATATAACAGTAGGGTCTTCTAATTTTAGAAACCCAATGTTTAAACATATCTCTAGCCTACCGAAGTCAGTTTTAAACCTAAAATAATTATAAGAAATTATTTTAACCAATATATATTTTTTACAAAATGTATAAAATATTTTTCTCTTTGAGATCTTATCCTTTTATGCAAGCTTAGTACGTACTTCTTTGTTTCATCATAGAATGTAAAACAGCGTAGTCTAGTGAGCCTGATAAACAAAGACTCAAGCACATACACGTAACATGAGAAATCTCCTTTGCCTAAGTTTCTTTAGCCTTTCTACTAACGACGTTGTAGCTTTGACAGGAATCAAAAATAAATCCAGCATGAGCTTGCCGCTCATGCAGGATTTATTTTTGATTCCTGTTATCAACAGCAGCAACATAAATATTGAAAATAACATCACCCGTATTTCCATGAAAGGTTGGGCAGAGGTGTATGTCATAATGTCACTCCATTTCTTTAAGTACTTATGTTTTTATTGTTTGTATATTGGCATCTTGTTTTTATATATATTCATGTAAATTGTTATCTTTTAATTGTGCTTTTGTGTGTCTTTTATATGCACTGAATAAATGTTTTATCTATATATCTATCTAACTACCTATAGTACATCCACATATCACCAGTAACGTTAAAGTATCTGGTACTTGTTGACAGGCCTACACTGTCCGCTCATACCTATTAACACTAATTTGAAAACATTGTAAAATCCATTTATTTTTAAAAGAGTAACCGTGGACTTTCTTGCCGGCTCTTCTCTATAGGAAACGACTAATTAAAACCGTGCACTCATCTTCTTACGTTTCATAAGTGCCCATGCAGGTTGATTTGAAATAAAATATTTGGATTTAGATTTTTGATTTCCCAAGTGTTTCAATACCATTCAATTATTTTTTTTCAATAAGAAATAAACATTTGAGATACATTAAGAATTAATTAAAAGATTACAATTAGATAAATATAAAAAAATCATCAATAAAAACATTATAAATTACAATAATACATACATAATAAACAGTGATCGGAGTAGGTAGATTGAACTGGGGTCATTAATCCGAAACGTATATATTACTATGGACATTCCTCCGGAATTGGTGGATTATTAAAAAAAAACCGGAACTTATGTAGGAATTGTATTCTGCCAGAGTGGAAGGAGTCATTTGATGATTTGCCATCCTCAAAAAAAAGGTAGGAATTGTAATAAAATGAGCAATTTTATTCTTTATTATTCTTCCTATTTTTTTTTTTTGTCACGATTTGACAAAACCCAACGACTACCACTAATAATAATACCACTAGTAATAATATCACTACCAACATTAACAATATTTAATTGAATCCGGAAATACCGGAATTACTTTCCGGAAAAATGGCTTATCCATGTTATTCTTTCTGTGTGCATTTATGATACAAGTACTAAAAATCAATCTACCTACTCCGATCACTGATAATAAATAACAAAAAGATTAAAAAACACTATATTGTTTTACCTTAGTCTAAACTTAGGTTTGGGTCAATATGCAGCCTGGTCCAGTACCGCGTCATTGGGCAATACAGATCCAGATCCATCCTCCATGCGAACAGCTGACGGTAGCTGTTGGAACTGCCTCGTATGCGGCGCAACAGGGACACAGCTTTCTTGCGAATAAACGCTGCAAATCCATCTATATTCGCGCTCGCAAACATACCTGACGCGCTACAGTGGCGAGGCAGCTTTATCAGCGCCCTGAAGGCATTATTGTAGAGAACACGCAGGCTGTCGTACGATTGTTTCGTATGCGTGACCCATAGGCTGCACGTGTAAAAGGATTGGTAAAATACCTTAAACAACAAGGGACGAAAACAATAGGGGGCGAGACTATTGCACGAATCCAGACTCCGGGTTGCTACTGAGAAATTCCTGATGGAAAAACCCAATTCACTTAGCCCGACTTGGGAATCGAACGTAGGGCCTCATTCTCAGCAGTACTGTTTGTGACCACTAAATCGAGGAGGCAGTTTAATAAAATATTTTGGTTTATAAATCAAAATTAAACTATTGGAAGACTAACTGATGATAGATGTTCATGACAACGTACCAAAGTTTAATCGCAATCGGATTAATGGTTGAGGAACGCATACGGGACAAAGTAACAAACATACATAAATGTTTGTATACCTACATAGATTTCAGCTTATATTAGTTTCAAGAACATATCCGTTTGAAAGTAAATCCCCAAGATAATTGGCTTGAGGATTATTTAGAGAGCTAGCTACACGTGGAGGGAAAGCCGGTATCTGTTAGGAAGGTCTAAATGTTAAAGGTTATTTATATTTATGTCTGACATATTACACAGAGGAATTATATCTCACTAACTTCTTGAATATTAGTGGTAACTTTCTTTTGAAACTTCCGTGCCACTTTTGGCGTCTCAATGTTTACTTCGAAGATCTGTCTGTTTCAATGTGTTTATCATAGGTAGAGTTTAAGATAAGCAACGAAAGGAGGAAAATGTCTTTAATATGACAAGCGAAAAGAAAATGGAAATTAACTTAAAGTAGGTATTACGTTTTTTTTTTTTTTTTTTTTCTTACCCGTGTCGATAAGGCGTGCTCAATCTTTGTCCACTTTTAAAATTTTGCTAAAAAAGCACTTCCTCTCTCCTTAAACATCATCATTACATATAGTTCCTTGATCTTGTTTCATGTTTGTTAATGTATATATATGTCGCAAATTCGTTGCTGAGTTGACTAATCGGGACGCCAGCGCCGCCTCGTGGCGGCGCTCGACAGAGTCTATAACGTGACGCTCTGATCGGCCGCCAGCCCGGGGCTCAGCAGAGCAGCAGAGCAGAGGCAGACTTGATGGGTGGCGGTCAACCAGTGAAGACGTTTAGAAACTGTCCCGCGTTTCGAATAGTTGTGTCGTGTACCTACAGTGTGTGAAATGCTAGTGTGAGTAATGTTATTGTAAATTATAATTTGATCTGAACTGCAACGGTTTTTCTATTGCGCAATAACCAACACTACCCATAGTACGCCCGCAGTAGTTAAAATATGCCTGATAACTAGAGAGACTCGTACCATCCGCCGACATCAGAATTGGGATTCGTGTTGTTTCAGACGCAAAATGAAATCGCTAAAAGTGACCGTTGTTGGCGTGCCGTGTTTTTGAACAATATAATTCGAGGGTAGGACAGAAAAATAAGTTTTTTTTTGTGGATTTAACATTCTTATCCCTTTCGTGAGGTTTGTAAAAGGGTAATAAAATTTGGTTGTTTTTGAGCTCAGACGCAGCGTTTCTGAGATATTTGCGAAATACCCTGCAAAACATAACATAACGTTTCATAACGTTTTTTTGTGTAGTTTTGTTTAGTTTGACAATTCTAACCCATTTTTTTTATTTCTTTTTCATGAATTTCGAACCATGCCACGCGATCAAGGGACTAGCTCGCGGCGCCTATCAACGCCAATTGAGGAAATTGCGCCACACAGCTGAAGTAAGATGGAGACTGCGTAGCGGCGGCAATGCAAGGCGTCTTCGAAGTAGAAGTCGCAGTCTTCGCCGGAGTCCTACTTCTTTGAGTCTATGCGAGAAGATGAAGCTGGAACGAGAACTGGACGAGAGGCAGTACCAGGATCGTCAGCAGTTCCAAATGGAGCAGAGGAAGATCTACGACGTCTTGAGTATCCAGCCAAGCAGCCCCACAGCAGTCGGCGAAGCCCTTCGTGTGTTTCAAGTGTGGGAAACCAGCACACATCACGGCTCGTTGCACGAACATGCTGTGGCAGCCAATCGGATGGTGGAGCACGTGCTGCAAGCAGTGACCAACGAGTGGATGTTGGCGTCGTCCAACTACATTGATGTTAGAACAAAAAGGTGAGCTGTATTGTTTTGTTTACGATTCTGCTGCTGAATGCTCGTTAGTAATGGAGAGTTGTGCAGCTAAATTAAGTGGCAAATGAGTTAATAACGTTGTTGCGTTGACTGGTATTGGTCAGACACGTGTATTCAGCACAGGACAAATTTTATGTAGCGTAACGATGAGCGAACACCAACATGAGGTTTTGTGGAGAATATTAAAAGTAGTGAGGAATATGACAAGGCTCGATTTGATAGCTAAAACAAAATTTTCAGGTAACGCTTTCGTGTTATTAGAAAACAAAACAAAAACGAAATCTGATTGAGTTAAATCAGAAGTTCAAAGGTCTGTTTAAGGTAGCGGAAGTTTTGGATGGTGACCGCTATACGTTGAAAGCTTTAAATTCCAACCGTACTTACAATACGCTTACGATAGGTTAAGAAAGATGCCAGTAGGTCATGTACCAGTCGAAGTAGATGGTGATCACAGTGATGTTGAGCAAGCCTAAACTATGGGAAACACGCGAGTAGGGTTCTCTATCGGCCGTATTGTGTGAGAGCAATGCGATTGCTGTGCGACCGAACCAGTAGAGACTGGCGGAGGTCGGGGTCTAGAGAGACCATAGTTTTGATCCATGCGCTGGATGTGTGAGAGCAATGCGATTGCTAGTCGGCTGGAGAGCCGTGGCGCTAGAGTGGTTTACTCGTGTGTGGGTTTCCAAGAGTCTAAGGCTCTTAGTGAAAAAGATGATTGTGTGGAAAACGATGGTACATGGCTCTGGTTGATGATTTCTGCTATGATTAATTAAAGTTTGTTTAGTTCTATGAAAAGTAGAAGTATTGTTTTGTTAAAACTATAAAGTTTTGAGGATTCAAGTTTCCTAATCTCAAAAGTTTGAACCCGTAAATGGTCAGAATTGGCCGAGACGAACAGGCACTGTGGTTGAGCTTTGGTTACAGGTTAACACACGAGGACGTGTGCAAGCAGGATGGCCGTGTCGCAAATTCGTTGCTGAGTTGACTAATCGGGACGCCAGCGCCGCCTCGTGGCGGCGCTCGACAGAGTCTATAACGTGACGCTCTGATCGGCCGCCAGCCCGGGGCTCAGCAGAGCAGCAGAGCAGAGGCAGACTTGATGGGTGGCGGTCAACCAGTGAAGACGTTTAGAAACTGTCCCGCGTTTCGAATAGTTGTGTCGTGTACCTACAGTGTGTGAAATGCTAGTGTGAGTAATGTTATTGTAAATTATAATTTGATCTGAACTGCAACGGTTTTTCTATTGCGCAATAACCAACACTACCCATAGTACGCCCGCAGTAGTTAAAATATGCCTGATAACTAGAGAGACTCGTACCATCCGCCGACATATATATATATATATATATATATAGATAAGTGTATGCTTTATGTATGTATGTATTTATTGTGTATGTAAATGGTACACCACTGACTACCTGCAGTATTGTCTCTCCTTCTTCCTTTAATCCATCCAAAGGTTGTCTGTAAAAGATCGCTTTTAGCGATAAGACCGCCCATTGTGTCACCCTATGTAAAATGTCTATATTTATATCTGTATTTTTTATGGTGTACATAATAAAGAATATTCTATTCTATTCTATTTATTTATTCAAAATCTGTATTAACAATAACATACATAAAGTCTGCCGAACTGTATAACAGTTTGTCGGCAGTAAGTAAGACCAGGTATATATATTTTTTTTAAGGGTTTTTTGTACCGACATCATGTGACGATGTCAATCTCATCGTGCTTTAACAAAGTAATAATTTGCTGCTAAACTAAATTAACTTATCTTAGTCACAGAAAGCGGCCAAGTGCGTGTCGGACTACGCACAATGAAGGGTTCAGTAGTTGGAATGAATTTATCACAATAACAAACTTAACGTTATAGTTGAAAAACATGTTCTCCCATACATTCCAACTGCAAATGTAAGTTTAGAGTTACCATGGTATTTTAGACCACAGACTTCTTAAGGTTTTCCTGTAATTTATGAGTAAAGAACCATTCTCTGCATTTTTTTCAAAATTTTAGGCTCTCTAGTTTCGGAGACTAGGGAGTGGTCAATTTTCATTAATTTTCTTAAAAATCTTTAATCTTGTAAAAAAAAATGATATCCTCGCAATAAACCTTTTCATTTTTGATATGTCACACGGTACAATATGCAAAACTTTATTTTTTTATTTTCTTGTTTGCCCCCCAAAAGTGACCCCATATTCAAAATTCATATACACGTCCGTGTTTGGGTTACAGAAATACATATTATGTGTACCAAATTTCAATTTCAACGACAGTCCGACTTTCGCACGAAATAAGAAAACTTGTTTAGTGGAATATTGCCTGACCTCAAACGCGCAACAATTTGACAAAGACAGGCCCCGGGTTAGGATAGCGGAGCTAGGTTGCTACTTGAATGTTACTGGTCAAAGTTACGATGGAAAAGTATACGCAAGATGCAAGTGGGTACGTATATTCCCATAGAACACTTAAATAACTTCTTTATTCTATGGGGCTACGTAACGGACATCTCTGAAAATGAAAATCTTTCTCTAATCTAAATCTTTCTTAATTATTATTTTGTAATTTTTTTTTTTGTTTTTTTTTTGTATATCGTCATAATTGACAACAACATAAATGAATGTCGTCGCGAAAATTCAGATACACATATGAAACTCTTTTTATGTATCGGCAATTTTGCATGATTATGCGTATAGGTCGCATAAATTTGTGTAATTGTGTTCACTATAAAATAAAATGTATTATGTAACTGTAAACGTAACAACCTATGGAACATTAGTTCCGTAAACTACGATCATAGAAGAAGAAAGAAGTGAAGAATCCCTTTCCATTAAATTACTAAGACTATAGATTATTTTTCTTTCAAATCTTAACAGATCAATACATAAACCATATAAACTAAAGCACATACCTGCCAGTTTAAGTCCGATGCGTTTCCCTGGAGGCTTAATTAACTCTATGTGAGTCCTCCGCAGACCTCGCTCTGTGCACAGTCCGGAGTCAGTCGACAGCGAAGTCTGGGATTTGAACACTGGAACAGAAGAAATAAGAGTATTAAAATATAACAATTAAATCAGTCTGTTGTATGCTGAGGGGAAACGATCTTACAATATAAAAAGAAATATACCCACGATAGAAAGTAAGTTAGGTATGTCTAGTACCCATCCACTTAATAAAAATCTTAAATTCAATGACAGACTACGCACAGCCTAAACCAGGAGTCACCAAATGGCGGACTGCGGTCCTGACCTGGACCTATTTTGTGTGGAAATAAACACATACGTAAACACTAAAATTATAAAAGTAGATATTTTTTTAATGGAGTTCTTTAACGTGCCTTGTAAACTATCAGAAATCGTCACACTAAAAAGTGTTAATACTTGTGAAATTCAAATTCAAAGTCTTTTTAAAATTCAAAGTCAAAGAAAGAGAGAGAGAGAGAATGCTGGCAGAAAAAAACAAGGAAAAGAGAAAAGTGATTACAATTTACTGTGTCATGGGATAAAATTGTACAGATCGGCCCAGGTACACTGCATATGCAAAATGTGAATTTGGTCAAAACGTAAATCTAAGATGACGGTTGCGAAAGTTATAAAAAATTTCATCTTGGGTGTCGTTTTCATAGTTTTCGAGGGTGGTAAAGCCGATAGTGAGGTCAAAATGTAAATCCAAGATGGCGGCTGCGAAAGTTTTCAAATTTTTCGTCATGGGTGTCGTTTTCATAGTTTTCGAGAGTGCTTTAGTCGATAGTGAGGTCAAAATGTAAATCCAAGATGCAAAAATTTTGTTTTTGTGTTAAATCATTTTATTATTTTATTTTATTTTATTTTATTGTGTGTAATCATACGTGAGAAGGAACTTCGTTCCTAACGGGGGTCCCCAGGCACACGTTTTTTTTTGAAAATTTTTCTAGCCCGTACTTTGTTTTCATACAAATAGTTCAAAGTAAAAAAAAAAATTTTTGACAGTGATATTAATAATTTACTTTGTTATTTTTGTTCATTACCAACATTATATTTTTTTGCACAAGACTTCCTTATATAACGAAAGTGAGCACAAAGGAAATATTTTTGAAAATTCTTCTCCTTCGGGTTGGATAGGGGATGAAAGTTTTTATGGAATTTCATAACTGTTTGCCGATGGGAAATCCTATAGCGAACACGGCGGCGTGTCACTAATGAAAAGTATGGTATCATAATGTAAATCATTTTTAGGGATCTGTACACGGTGCCAAACGGAACCCCATTACTAAGCTTCCGCTGTCCGTTTGTTTGTCAGCGGGCTGTATCTCATGGACCATAATAGGTAGACAGTTAAAATTTTCACAGATTATGTATATCTATTGCCGCTATAAATAACAACAAATTATAAAATAATTAATGTAAAAATTAAACAGGGTCCCCATTCAAGTAAGGTGTTTTTTCCGCTTTCTTTTTGTGAATATTGTACAATAATAAGGAACCCTTTGTGTGTGAGTCCGACTCGCACTTGGCCGGTTTCTATACCCTACGTCACTAAATTTCACTACATAAATGATTGCATAAGCTATTTTAAGTTTGCGACTAAAAATGAAATTTTGCAGTACACATTTAAAGCTTTCTTTTTGTGAATATTGTACAATAATAAGGAACCCTTTGTGTGTGAGTCCGACTCGCACTTGGCCGGTTTCTATACCCTACGTCACTAAATTTCACTACATAAATGATTGCATAAGCTATTTTAAGTTTGCGACTAAAAATGAAATTTTGCAGTACACATTTAAAGAAGTTATTTTGAAGCCCGCGTTCAGCAGAGGATTTTAAAGAACGAAATAATTCTTAAAAAAAAAAATCCTTCTATGTCTATATTATAATGCTCAAGCTTCACAAAACCTACACCAACCAACCGAGATTCTCCAACAACTACACCAACATAATTCTCCCCACTTTCCTTGTTTTAACCGAAAAATAACCTGCAATTTCCCAAAACAACGCCCCCACAATACCCGAAAGCGGTACAGTTTTGGTAGCAAAACATTTAACTGGTGGACGCACAAATCTCCCCGCGCCCGTTTACGTCCAACTTTTACTGTAACTGCACTTGTAAACTGCGAAGCCTCTCTTAAAATAATACCCGGTGCGGGTATCGATACTGACTTGTGGCAGTTTGAAACTAATAAACGAGTGTAAGCCGCGTTATTAAGGATTTGAGTCGATGTTATAGTAAGTAAATAAGTTTATTTATTTGTATAGACATGGTGTACATACATTGCATGTAAGATATTAAATACAGAAATATTCTATCATGTTCAGCCACGTATCGTGGCGTACAAATTGGTCAGAAGATATGGTGCCCAAACCGTGACTTTAATTATGAAATTACATCACATTATAAAATTACTTAATAAATCATAATTACTTATTATACGTTATTATTACAATTCAATGTCCATACGTATTATTAATTAATTCACTGCAAAATTTAATTCGATCAACAATAAAAACAATACATTATAATATGGAGTGATCTCTTACACAGTGGAAAGCAACATTAAATAAAATTGGTGAAAGTGGGATTTTTAGATGGTGGCAGAGGCCCAATCGATACTGCTGACAAAATATCGCCATCGCTAGCAAGATATCGATTATCATAGAAGCTTGTTCTATAATAGTGTCTGTGATCTTGATGATGCTCATTTGTTTGACTGTAACTGCACGTCTTGTAAGTTTGACTGTAACTGCACGTCTTGTAAACTGCGGAGCCTAATTAATACCCGGAGCGGTTATCAATAGTGACTTGTGGTATTTTGAAACTAATAAATGAGTATAAGCTGATCGATGTTATGGTGGCGATGGAGTCTTTAGATGGTTGTGTAGAGTCCGCGTCACCACTGAAATCCTTCTGACGCAGCGCTAGTGTCTATAAATCATTGCAGCATATTGCATTAAAAAAATGTAGTTCCACAATTTTCCGCTGGCCTTCTTTCGTGGCGCGCGTGGTGGGAGGAAAAAGAATCTCTGGTATACGATTCAGGATAATGACAAGACTTTTTTTTTCTTCAGAATAATGAATTAATCACCATACTGTTTCAATATAATTAATTACTCAGGTATATCATTGCCAGCCAACGCAATGGTGGCAACCATTGCCTTGACTAGCAATGGCGATAATCTTAATAAAATTTAATGGTGACACTGTTTTGATCAATTTCATGTATTCACAATGGGGTGTAATAAAAGAACCTCCACCAATATAGATCAACCAGCGCACTCAAGACCCTCAGCCCAGCAACCAAACAGCTGACTTTAAAATAATGTTTTAAATTTCTATGTAACTACTTATAAACTACTACCCAAGTTAAGTTAGTAAAATTTATATAGGACCACCTCTGAAGTACTACTTACCTACTTAGCCACCCATTGTATATTTTGTAGTGTATTACTTTTCTTTTTGCAATGTATAATCTGGTGTACAATAAAGTATGTATAAATAAATAAATAAATAAGTACTATTAATATTACCTACGAAAACCAAAAAAAAAAACAAAATCAATTAACAATTGGCGGAGTAATCGCGTAACAAACATACAAAAACATAAACAATATACAGTCGAATTGCGAACCTCCTCCTTTTTAAAAAGATTTTTTCATTTTTTCCATTTCTTAAAATCTTTGTGACACTTCCAATTTGTTAAATCGTTAATCACGCAAAACAAGATCGGGGCGAATATTTTTTCGTAAAGGAAACAAATATTGTAGTTTGCGACATAACTTCTGTGCAAGTCATAAAATGTAAGTGGATAAGTTTCGGTTTACATTATTTTTTGTAGGACAAATAACATGAGAATATAAAACATTGTCCACTAGTTTGATATATACAATAAAAATAACTGAGTTATACATATTTTATCTCAAATTGAGGGTCATAGTAATGAAACACAGTCATCTACTGCCTCAATTCGTGTATAAGAAAATGTTTACTGATTTTTTACTTTAGTTGAAGATCAACGTAAAAAAATGTATACTTTATTACTCTCAAGACTGTAAAAGAAAACAACTTAGCTAAACAATCGATCCCCAAAAAAATCTCTTCTAAATTTGGAACAGTTTACAAATACAGTACAAAAACTTTCCGCCCGCAGACGCCTATAACTCAAGCAATTACGTTTCGAATTGTTGTTTGCAAATTTCAGCGGCTTCGCGGGTCGTTAGCAAAACTTGACGTTTCATTTTGAAAAAGAAGGATTGCTTTTTATCCATCTCTAATTTTCTACGGAAGAGGCTCGTCTAACTTTTTCTGGCGTTTCACAATTTTCAGGGCTTGTCGTCCCTTTACGTAATTATTCTTATAACGAATGTCATTAATATTCTGAACGTAAAAGCTTTTGTTGGTGTCCTTTATGTTTTTATCCTTTTAAGGTTAAGATGGAATGGATTTACGCTTGCTTTAGGATCATTGAGGCGTCTTCAGGGAATTGTGTCGTCAGGAAATTCGTTGTTGATATTATCTTATTTAGACTGAGCTTCAGTTGTTTCTTCATCATTTTCAGAATTGATCCCGAATGGTGAGTATCATATTTTCAATTAATATATATGTGTATTTCTTGTATTTTTATTTTTAACTAGTTTTGGCCGCGGCTTCACCCGCGTGGAGGTAGGAAATTATCCCACGGGAACGTACTGCTGGGATAAAAAGTAGCCTAACCGATTAATCCAGGTAATCAACAATCTGTGTGCCAAATTTCATCCAAATGCATTCAGCCGTTTTTTCGTGATTGAATAACAATCACCCAAACATCTAAAGTTTTAATTTATAATATTATTTATTTTTATTATTATTTATTTTTTATTATTATTTTTTATTTTATTTTTATTATTATTTATATATACTTAGTAGAAAGTAGGATGGTTTATTCCTATTTGTGTTTTCTCAAATACCATTTTCAATTTCATTGTAGACAGCAAATATACGCTTAGCATTAACAGATAGTAAAATAATTATAAGCTTCCATAGTTGTTGCTACCATCGGCCACCGAGAGAGGTTATGAATTCCTGGCCAAATTGCAGTTCTGACGATTCTAAACTCCCGAAACAAGCCTGTTACAAAATTCAAATAATATAGGTACATGTGACAAACGTATTCCGACATTCCAAAGTTCAAATAAAACCTAAATTAAGTTACTTTTTAATATGTTAATTGCTGTTTTGAAACAATTGCTAATTAAGTTGGTTACAAAATAATTTCTAGATCGTTCTTGTAACTACATCCCTTTTAAATTGTGTTACATTATTCCAGACAAAATAATCTAGGTACGAAATTGTTGATAGTAATTTTAACGAGTGGCTGCAAACAAAGAACCTTCAATTAATTAAATTAATAATGAAAGTAATTATTCAGAACGATTTTTATAATGTTAGCCTTGTTGTGACACACGATTTAATTTGGTTGCTTTACCCAAATTGAAAGGCAAAAGTACACCGTTTATTATTGCCTATAGACTGAAAGCTCGCCTTACGAGAACAAAAAGCAATCGGTCTTGGCACGCCACGTCCTAAATGTGCCGTTACGGCATTCGACTGACACTGACACCGCAAATACCCACATTTATTTCTGGTCAGCTTTGAACTTAATTAAAATACTTCAGTATTTTACTGAAATTAATTGGGCCATGAACCGGATCAACTAAATCCATTCCCGCAATTTACTACATTATTCATTTGACGAAACAGTTTTCATGATTCATGTAGCAGATAAAGTCCGTAACCCCGGTAAATTATGAATTTTCTATTAGTACCTACATTTCTATGTAAAATGTAGGTTATAAATAGAATGTTAAGTTCTTTAGATGCCGAGTTATCATTGGGAAAACATCTGAATTTAAAAGCACGCGAAAAATATGGAAGTCTTTTTGGGAGAGGAAAAAATAAACAGGTATTTTCCGAGCTTAATAATCTTAAACATGCCCTCATTATGAACGGCAGTGTGGTTGCAAAAAGCACACAGTCAAAATCTCTACGAAAAAAACGGTAACAGTTTATTTTTTCGTCTTCCAAAAGCTATATCAACTCTATGAAAACTTTGAAATGTAACCTATTTGAACATATTTTGACTGTATTGCATTATCAAACTGCTTGTGAACAGCCTAACAGACTATTATTATTGCTGCATTGTTGAGTTGCAAGTATTAATGATGCGACAGTTTGATTACCTTTAGTGAAGACATGAACACATGAACAGTCTCCGAATTAAATGTCCCCTTTGATACATAACTGTATCGCCCGTATCCAGGCAAAATAAACGCCACAGCAAGGCAAGACATAACACAATGCAGCGTCAAGGAATTCGACTGACACTGCGCATACCCTTGATTTATTTTTGGACAGTGACTGTTACGCTAATTAACGCTTTAGAAATAATTCTGCACCGAGTAAATAAAATGACTTTATTTACCAATAAATACAGAATCATCAATTATTTGTATGAGGTCAGCAAATACCACTCACGGCCGCTTAAATTAGTTAGTCCATTCAAAATCAACTGCAGTTTATGTATTTCATTTCGTATAATTATAATAACTATGTATTTATGCAAAATAATACTGCTAGCCTAGAGGAGTATTTCCAATCTATACAAGGCCAGAACGCAGCCATAGGAAACTGCTCGCGTATACATTGTAATGCTATTTTTAAATCTGTGATTACAATGTATGCACGAATTTGGCGTACTGCTCGTGTAACGTGGTAACGTGGACGGACGCTTCCTAGTTCCAAACTATACTACATCACTTACGCTTGACATGAGTTTGAATAATATAGATTAAAAAATAAAAATAAATTGAACTGGGTGAAATGGAACAGCTAACAGATAACGGAATATGAAATGGATTAGGTTAGGTTAGAACTATGACCAACCGCGCGCGAGCCAAGCAAACGTAGTGAGCAGTGCCGCGGCAGCAGCTGGCGAGCGCTACTTCCAAGTTGCTCCCAGCCAGGCAGGCTATTTAGCGCAAGGTGCATTACGTCGCAGACAAGTTGAATTGCAGCAGTTCACAATTTGTCGCAATCTATACCCGATTAGTCCGTATGCGTACTGGCACTGTATATTTTGGAATAAGGTAGTTAATTAGGTCACTACGAAGTATATACGAGTATTTGAGTACTACTCTTGTATAGATTGGAAGACCTTAGTAAAAAAGTGATTTCCAATCTAAACGCGAGCAGTTTCCTATGGCTGCGTTCTGGCCTTGTATAGGATGGAAAGACGCAGCCTAGAGCTTAATTTTCTTCGCCTAACAATAGTTATTTTCTAAAACGACGAAAACCAAGTCCCATAATTTTCTTCGTTAATTTCTAATTTCCCTTGTCTAATTGGCACTTCAAATACAATATGAAACAAAAGTTTGCCACAATTTACGAACGAGTTGTCTGTATAAATTCGTGCTCATAACTTTTGATAACGAGTTGGGGTTGCACTCATTTGTACCCTCAACTTTACCCAGTTTTGGGAAAAATCAATGTCACGTCAGTTTTGCGGGCTGTAACAAAAGGCACCCCTTTTGTTACAGCCCGCAAAACTGACGTATTTATTGTTCAGAGGTCTGTCTTTTGGTTTTGAAATAAGATTTTGGTAGGAACTGTTGACATTGAAATCAAGAGGTACAAATAATTGGGATGGTGACTAAACATTTTTTTTTGTCCGTCTTTGAGATTATAAAAAAATATTGGACACGTATTTTTTCTTTTTTTACGTAATCTAAAGATTACAGCGATACATTGAGGTAAAATGTGCAATGACGTCACGAGTATGTAGATTTTATACATACTAGTGACGTACTAACCCCCACTCCCCAACCTAAAATGAGTTTTATCTACGTCATTTTTTATTAATAGGTATGACAAAGCAAAAAATACATGTCTAATATTTATTTATTATCTGACTGACGGACTAATTAGAATTTCATTTTTTTTACCCAGGCATCATCCCTATTGTACCAAGAAGTAGACTACCTACCTATATCAGGAATCGTATCATGCGAAATCTCCATAGGTTTTTTTCGGTAATTATATTTGGTGTTTCAGCCCAGATTTAACGAGAACAATACCACAACCTTCACCAAGTAACCTACATTCCTAATAATTAGAACATAATATTCCAAGTAAAAATGATGCTTCTTTAGTCATCGCAGCAAAAATATTCTCGCAAAATTAATTCCGCAAAATAATTAAATTTTAAACACACGTACGCAATCAAATACTGACAAAACTAGATACTCCAAAAAACAAGAACAAAGAAATCCATCCACCTTTCATTAGACGCTTTATTAATCCCTCCGAACAATACGTACTTTAAAAGTGGGACATGCTCTATAATCCCCGTTTATTCGACTCTATAGAACTCTGTGCTATGAGACGGGGTCACGTAATCCATTACCATGGAGGAACGTGACTCTTTCAGACGGTACAGTTTGTAGGTAATTTTATTTACCTTCTTGACGATGGTGTGGTGTAAGATAAGAGATGTTGCCGACAATAGGCAAGTAGGTAGATATTTAGCTGGTAGTGTAGTAAGACGTGTGGAGGTGTGTGTATTGTTATTTTACACTTTTTGTTTGTTTTTTTTTTATTTGTTTCTTTTTTTACTTGTGCTATAATTATGTTGTTTTGTGAGCCTTTTTGTCTATGCATTCTAAATAGAAGTATTTTCTTTGTTTCTTTTCTTTAATTGAAAAAATATAGAATTTGGTCTGTGTTTGAGTAACTGAGTTTTATGCTTGCGATTTGGTCTCCTGTCTAAGCAGTAATGACTCGAGTAAGTACAAAAATCAGCTGAGGGTTGCCTTTAATTCCTCACTATGTTTAAACTTACTAGTTATGTTTTTACATAACGATTTTATTCTCACCAAGTTGTACTTTATTTCCTAAAAGAAACAGTAGTTCATCGATACTTAACTATTGAGTCTTAGGGAATACCTCAAGTCAATACACAGGAGTAGGTACCTGCCATGATATTTGCCATAATAATCGCCATTTTGGTTTCTTTGACTATCGATTTCGGTTGAGCTGCTTGTGATTTATAACTTGGACCATGCGCTCGTCGGAAACTTGTTTCGTTTTGTTTGTCACGCGAAACTTTCCGAAGTTTACGCGATGTACGGTAGTCGTCTTGTAATTTTTTTTATGCTTGCTTTACGCGATGCAAGAAAAAGTAGCCATTGTTTAGATATTCTTGCTTCCTTCCTTGTTTCAAGAACTTGGAGTAGTTGGGTTGATAGTTTTAGAATTCAATTTTGGGTGAAGTAGATAAGTTTCTGTGGAAGTGGTATTGTGGATAGTAAGCAATTTTTTGCAATAACAATGATTTAAGGGAACGCAAAGTCCTACATAATTTTATAGATTTAAAAATTTGATCTGATTTATTCTGACTACATCGAAACCAAAATAGTTTTATAGATTAGCACTATTAATGTGATGCGTGTGATGACACATCGAGCTTTAATAAGAGACAATAATATCCTGTACCCAGCCGTTAGGTACAGTCAGCATCAAAAATTGATGACCACATTTACATTTTCAAAATCGCTGTACACCGTATTCACTATTAGCACTTCACTATACAGCGATTTTGAAAATCTAAATGTGGTCATCAACTTTTGATGCTGACTGTACCTAACGGCTGGGTACTTTACCAGTAACTAGCATAAATTCCGTACACGTTTTTCTTGCCGTGAAAGACAACGGTTTCTACGGTAACGTCGCCGTGTATATGCACGGTCGTCAGGGTTATATGGATCACCATGGAAGCTTGTCGACAGTCATGTTTTTTCTACGGCGGGGTTTTTACGCCGCGTACCGTATAAGAAACAGTGTCGTGTACTTTACGCAAAATTCAAAAAGAGCTAGTTTATTCTTCGTAAATAGGGACTAAAATAGCTTTTTAATCACTAAGGACTAAAAGTAATTTGAATTTGGAATGTGGATATTGTTAGTTGAAGTTCCAATCACCAAAGAGATCAATCAAGAACATTGTATGAACAAGTAACAGGGTGGCAAGAGAGAGAGAAAGTGTGAATATGGTCAAAATGAAATAGTTTTCGAGTGTGCTAAAGCTGTTTATCCCTCGCTGCGCTCTGGATTCAAAGAAACACTCTCGCCTAAACAATAGTTGTTTGCTCCCTAGGCAAATAATCTACTATTATTCTATACAATTACGAAATAGGTCCTTTCCCAAAGTTGCAATCATTATTTCACAAGAAAATCACTGTAAAATTTTGCAAAATCTAAGGTTCGTGACTGTACCTACAAGATTTTCACTGTAACAAGTTTTTTAATTATTTTTAATGAAAATAAACAGAGGGAAGATAATATCAAATCATAATAATTACTGCAGATTGATCACTATCGCATGGATATGACCCACAACCCCACATGTGGTAACCAACTTTAAATTTAATTACTACCCACCATCGATATTTCATCCAGAAGGGTTAGCGTGCGTGCCCTTATGTGAGGTCATGTACCATGAGTCATTAGGGGAATAGGGCGTAAGTACCGCGGCTTCCGTTATTTTGAGCAATATTATTTATTTAAGTATTAAGTAATACTTCAAGCACACTAAATGCATAAAAACCGACTTTACGCCTTAAATAAATTACTTTCAAGAAATACTTTTTCTAAAAATATTAAAAATTATTTCATCAACCTTTTATTGTTCTTATTAAATATATCACAGTAAATTTAAGCAAAAGGGTAAATTCATTATGCTAATTGCCTCAAAAGGAAAGGTCATCGTTTCGGCTTTTGACCTCTTTGACCCAAGGTTAAGCGCCCAAATTTAAAATTAAATTTTTAAGAACATTTTAATTTACTTCTAATGCCACTTCGTTAACTTAAACTTAACTAAAGACAAAGTTTCTTAGACTTCAAAGAAAGACTGAAAACGTTTTATTCGACTCCTTAAGAAATCTTCTTTGAAGAACTAAGAAAAAATATACTTGTTATTTCTTGAATTCGCATTTGTTGTTCAGCAATTAATTTGAGGTTAAGTTTTCGATTTTTAAGATAGAAATTCTGATAATAATTGTTAGCTTCTTTTCACACGTTTAAGCTGTCGGCCAGCCGAATACCGTCTCATATACTCGTATGTTCCAAAAGTATACGATGAAAATGTTAACAGATGGATAAGAAGACGTACGTACCTGTGGATGCCTAATTGTAGTGCCACTTACAAATTGAGTGCTTTGATTTGTTTATTTGAATTCCGAAACTCTAAATTGTAATCACCTTAAAAAGGTTTTTAGTTTGATAATTGAAGTTAATTCTATAAACACAATTTTTGTAAATGTTTTTTTTTTCGATTAAAATTTAATAGTGTTATTTAAACAATACTTACTAGTTACTCCTAAATACAGATGAATGTGTTTCTTATTCCCTATTCTGTGTAATTGCGTAAGAATTTATCCTTAACAGGGTTTGTTTATAATTTCATCAGATACTTTTTGAACAGACCATAGGCGTAGGCTATACTAGAGTACCTAATTATTTTCAGTAGCTTACTTACTTACGTACCTTCTAAACGCTACTGAACGAGCAACAGATAACGTTCTAACTAGGTTTTTCCATTCATTGTGCGCTTTTATACTATCGTGGACGTCCACGTCCATAAAATGTATGATGTTATAATGTTATCGTGGACAGAAAAAATGCGTCTTAATAAATTTCCACACATTTTACTTCCCTGTGTTATCATAATGTCGTGGACGTGGACGTCAACGATAATATCGTCGAGATTGAGGAACTCCTGGCTAAGTAATAACAGCCGCACGGGTCGATCCATCAGGTTAAGCTACGCTTGCCGAGGTTGGTCCGTGGATGGGTGGCCATCTTTACATACAGAGACTCCACTGTGCCTCGGAAATCTTGTTAAGCCGTTGGTCCCGGCTGTCGTTCATGGATCTTTGACAGTCTTTACGGGTCGTCAGAAGTTCGAAAACCTTCCGGCCAGTCTTACCAAGGGGTATCGTATTACCCAGTTACTGGGTTGTGGAGGTCGGATAGGCAATTATTTCATGTAAAATCGGGTAGTAAGCTGTATTCGGTCAGACTGGAAGCCGAACTCAACATAGTTGTGAAAAGGCTATGCAGATTGACATTCGCTGCATGGAGATTGCGCAGCGTGTGAAAACAGCTTTAGTGTCATTAATAAGCCTATTACGTATCAATGCATACCAAATTATTAATTCTGTTCAATCATGTAAACTAATCCAAAATGTGCTTACATTAACAATAGAAGGGATATTCGGACTATCCTCGGGCTAAGTTTCATTGTGGCCATTATACTAGGTAATCATTTAATTAGAATTATTGAATATTCACACACACGCACACATCGCATCTCACACACACACATACCACACACACACACACGCACACACATTCACACATTTCAAATTTTAATTCTGATTTTGATCTTGATTTTAATTTTAATTTTATTGGATGGATTTTGATGGACAAAAATGGTGACTACTGAGATAGTGACAGATTGAGATGTATAGAAAACTAGCTTTTGTCCGCGGTTTAGCTCGCTTGAAGGTCGGAAATTATCCAACTACGTACTATCGGGATAAAAAGCATCCTATGTTCTAACCTAAATCATGGTTTACCCATGTGCAATCCATTCAGCCGTTTTAGCGTGAAAGCAATCAATCTGCCTAGCCTTTTCCCAACTATGTTGGGGTCGGCTTCCAGTCTAACCGAATGCAGCTGAATACTGTATTTTACATGGAGCGACTGCCTATCTGACCTTTACAACCCAGTAACTGGGTAATACGATACGCCTTGGTAAGACTGGTTGTCAGACTTTCGGGCTTCTGACGACCCATAGCGACTGTCAAAGATGCACGAATGACAGCCGGGACCAACGGCTTAATGTGCTTTCCGAGGCACCGAGGAGTCTCGGTATGTTAGGATGGTCACCCATCCACAGACCAACCCTGGCAAGCGTAGCTTAACCTGATGGATCGAACCGTGCGGCTGTTATTACTTAGCCACGAGCTCCTCCGTTTTAGCGTGAAAGCGTAGCAAACAAACAAATTCACTTTCTCATTTATAATACTAGTTAGGGAAAAGATATGCTGCGCCGGGCTTTAGGAGGATTATTTTTATTTCCATAATATTTAAAATTGCTTTGTTGCAAGACTTGGAAAACATACCTAGTTATACTAACTTGTACATTATAGCCAACCGATAAGGTGAGAAAAAGGTAAGTAATTTCATACGTTCAAAGTAGAAGGTAAACATTTTTCAATTAGTATCGTTGAAGGAACCCCTGTGGTCATAAAGTGAGTCACCTGTACATTATAACGTCACACACGGTGCGGACAGGACATCCTGGTACGTTTATGTTCTAATTAAATTATGTAATTATCTTTTCTATTAAACTAGATGGCATGACATCGACGCGAAAATTGATACCATGGTTTCAGTACATGATTCTGAACCCCCCTGCGTTGAGATATAGTGTCGGTTATTTAAAAAAAATCTGCTGTTCCATAGAAAAGTGCAATACCTACGCGGTCAAAATGTATGGAAAAGCAGATTAAAAAAAAAAATAACCTACGAAAAATTTCGACGCAGGGGGGCTCAGAATGGGCACGCCACAATTGTGGCGATAACTCCCCTCTTTTAGGAGTGGCTTGAGAGGCACCACGGCTTCCTCACCTGCCGCCTGACGCAGGTCCTCACCGGACACGGCTGTTTCGGGAGGTTCTTGTTCCGTATAAGGCGGGAGGAAACGTCCGGGTGTCACCAATGTGTGGATCGCCCGGAGGACACGGTGGAGCATACGGTAGAGGTCTGACCTGCTTGGACAGAGCACCGTCGTGTCCTCACAGAGGCACAGATAATATAATACTACGTACAGATACCCAATCCCATACAAAGAAATGAGACCTCCCTAAGTCTGGCTGTTGAGCTGGCTATTTTTTTTCCTCCATTTTTTCAACAGATGGCAGCATCAGCGACTCACTAATTGCCAGAGGCTGTAGTTTTACAACGCCATCTAGGAGTCGACTTAGATACTTATGGTGTTTTTTTGTTATGGTAGATTATTTAATTCGCACATGGCACGGTCCGTTCAAGGACAAGTAATAAGAATACAACTAAAATACCTCGAGTTGGCGGAATAGTTTCATTTCTGTGTGAGTGAGCTAGCAATTTTCACACTGCTGCAAATGCTTCTTTATGGGTTTTTTGCATTTCAATGCTTAAATCTAGATTTTCTTCTCCTCGTTACCAAATCTACTACCTATTGCTAAAACCCTAAAACTGAAAACACGCCTTCTTCGTCCAAACTCATTAAGATAGTAAAATCATTACTAATCACGGTGGAGCATACGGTGGAGGTCTACCCGGCTTGGACGGAGCACCGCCGTGTCCTCACGGAGGCGATCGGCGGCGGCGATCTCTCGCGTCCGGCCCTGGTTCAGGCCATGGTCCGGAGCGAGAGTGCATGGGAGGCCGTCACTTCCTTCTGCGAAGCCATAATGCTCGCGAAGGAGGAGGCGGACCGCGCGAGGGAGAGGCAAGATTCGCGCCCTCGCACCCCTAGTCGCCGCAGGAGACGCCCCGGACGTCGGGAGTCGCGAGCCGACTTCCGGCCACCGTAGGCGCGGGCTTGCGGACGGGTGGGCAATGGGTAGCTCGCGGTCCGATTATGACCAGGCCCGGGTCGACGGCGCGTTGTGTTCCACGCACGCCTCAAAGAGATGTCAGCACCAACTGACGGGGTCCGTAAGGGCCAATGCCTGCCAGGGTTGCGCGTTTGTCCGAAAGGGATGTCGCGGCTCCGGCACACAGGCAACGGAAGGAACACGGGTGGGTTTTAGCCAGTAAAAGTCTGACACACCCTCCCGCTCCGGCCAGAGCGGGAGAAGTTATTTGACAATTTCCCACCTTCAAAAAAAAAAAAGGAGGGGGCTCAGAATCATTTACCGAATCCATGGTATCAGTTTTCGCGTCCATGTCCCTGTCACCCTGTATATAGACATTTTTCCTATAGGTACTAAAAATAGGTAGATAGGTAGGTAATAAAATGACTTGAGTAATAACAGTACCTATTACTCAAGTAATTTAAAAAAATACATGGTTTCTGATTACTTACTTGTATTATAGTAGTTACTAGTAAAAGCAAAATGAAATGATGATAAAGCATATACGTATATGTTTAACTTATATTATTACATAATTATGTTGTTAATTAGATTTGAAATTTAATAAAAGACGCAGACAATTTGTAACCTAAGAATAATTATTCCAAATAATATATACGTAGCTTAGGTATTTAGATAATTTCACAGACAACACAGACATGGCTCATGTTTAATATTAACAACTAACAATGAATTTACCAAAATATAATATTTCGACTTTCGAGATGTATATTTATTTTCAGTATGAACTATCCAAATCGGTCATTCACACGCTAAATATTAAACAAAAATCAACCATCCGTTCCTTAAAACACCGAAAAAGAATTCACGACTTCATGACAAGCATAAATTATTCAAGCACCAACTAAGACGTTCTTAAGCACTGAAAGCTCCAATTCCAAGTCAAGAACATAGTGCTTTAACATTTTCACTAACATTATAACACGTGATATATGAAAAGAGCGCTCTCCTCGTAAAATTTCAAACTAGCTCTTTTCTCCTTCCTTTCATAATATTTTCTCGAGATCGCGAAGGATTAGAGACAAAGAAGAAAGTTTGTGGTTTTTATAATTTGGTTTGGTTAACGATGTTTTTTTTTCAGTAGTAAAAAAAAGATGGACTCGTGACCTGAAAAAGGCTGGGGACTGGATGTATCTGGATGCGGAAGATGAAAAACCTAGTGCTAAGGTGAGGTTTTGAAAAGGACTATGTTGAGAAGAGGACTGCACTGATTATCTAATTAGCGCAGTCCTCTTCTCAACATAGGCCTTTGCCAACTGAAAAATGTTAGATAAATGAAATCATTCCATTTTAACAATGGCAATGATTATCATCATTAACATGGAATGATTGAACTTTGTCCTCAGTGTCTATCTTCTCCATAGAAATCTACGTTTTGGAATGGGCAACTTGCTTCAACTTTCTGACTAACTGACCGACTGACTAAAGTGACTAAAGTGCCTATAAATAGTTTAATTGAAATAAATACTTTGAGTTTGAGTCTTTGAGAGTAATGTTTAAACCAATATGAACATTCTGAAAATATTATAGAAAAAATAACAGATTATAAAGGTAACTAACTCTATGTTGTCTAATGAGGTCTTTAAAAGTTTCAGGCCTTTAAAAGTTTTTAAATTTAAGCAGAACTGCTGATGCGTCAAATATTATGGTGAAGACAATAATATTTTATCTAGCACTTGAATTTTTTACCGTCATGCCCACATTGGCCATTATTATAAGAATAAACAGACAGACTGGATGGGAAAATTAAATTGTCAATTCAATAAGAAATAATTGCAGGATTTCTAAAGTGTCGTCGACAGATTCTTTTAACATTTTAAAGTTAATGGTTATGATTATGACAATGGCTTTTACAATAAAAATATTATGACTGTGACTGTGTCTGCGCACAAACTTGTGCACTAAATTTCTCCCGCGCTGAAGGCTGTTGAGATTGGTTGCCATGGTTGAAATTCTGTCGAAATCCTATGTGATCAATATGGTCATATCTTGAATTAACTTGTTTGTAACGGCACAGAATAGTACCTATTCCAATCAAGATTAAAACAAATGTCAATCTTTTCATTTGACAAAATGTATACATTAGTGCAGGTGCACATTGTACAAATTCTTCAATTACCGAACAAAATCATGGCATCTTTTTACTGTTACACAATTTTATTCCTTAACTTTTCACCATTTAAGGTTCACATTCGCTCACAGCTCCCAACTGGAACTACTTACGCGTTTATATTTCAGAGAAATAATATCAGAACTTTAGAGGACACAAAGCTAACTCCGCTTTTATAATTAGTCACCAAAGCTCGTGAATCATTCAAACATCCTGCCTTGCTAAGAGGAATTCATATTGGATGGTGGATTGACAAAAAGGCTTAAACGCCAACTCCAAAAATAAAATGTGCCCGCTTCGGTAGAAAATATAAAACGACGATGGGCGTTTGGATCTATCTTAATTTAGAGTGTGGGTAGTGACAGTTCGTTAGTCTAATGCTTGTGAAGTTATGTCTAATGTCTGTCAATGAATTTGAACGATTTGCAAAGGATTATTCGTGCTTTACGGGTTTCTAACTTAGCCTGAATAGATTTGTGGCTATGTCAGGAGACTTATCGCTCATATTTGTTAACAAATCTGTTCTAAGATCTTTGTTACTCTTTTAATCAAGAACGGTATAGCATAATGCTGTCCAGTAAAAAATAATAATTGCAGTCAGTTTTATTTTTTATCTTCTTCTTTTCGTGTGGCTAGTGACTAACCTGGTGTTAGAGTTTTAAAGCCGCCCATGGGCCTCTGACTTGGCTTCACATGCCGTTGAGAAATATTTCTCAGCATGCCGATTTTCGGGAGTCGCGAGCCGACTACCGTAGGCACGGGCTTGCGGACGGTGAGCAATGGGTAGCTCGCCGTCCGATTAGGACCAGGCTCGGGTCGACGGCGCGTTGTGTTCCACGCGCGCCTCAAAGAGATGTCAGCATAAACTGACGGGGTCTGTAAGGGCCAATGCCTGCCAGAAGCCTGCTAGTACAGAAGGAACACGGGTGGGTTTTAGTCAGTAAAAGTCTGACACGCCCTCCCGCTCCGTCCAGAGCGGGAGAATTTATTTGATAATTTACCACGATCAAAAAAAAAAAAGGCATGCCGATTTTTTTTTAAATTAAATCTTTACATTGCCATCTGCCATACTTTTTAATTATTACCTAAGTTCGAATCGTATTTACACTGAACCAAATTCAGCTAAAATTTGTACGAAATTGAACAAAAGTAACCATAATCATCATGACTAAAGCCTATTATTACACTATTGAACATTCAAACATTTTAGTCAATCATCGGCTTTAGTCCGAGCTTTATTTGCGTTAAGCTGCTGATTGATATCTTCTATCTGCAGCTCTAAAACAACATTTCTAAACATAGACCTTTCATTTAAATAGTTCATGCTTACAAATTAGGTACAATAACGTTTACGTAGAAGGAGTGAATTATACGTGAAGTGTATTTCTAGTTACTTGTCCTATTTGGTAATGAAAAAGGCGAAGGTAGGATTTAAAAAAAAATTGTCGATAAATAACAAAAAATTATTGAAGCAGTTTTTGATGGACTTAATTAATAGCGTATAAGTTTTTAACATAATTATGTTTGTATCTTGATGCCGTGTTTAAGTAAAGCGGGTGATTGATGCGAAAATTATCATTTTTGCGATTTGTTTGATTACCCAATCTGATATGTAAGTTAAAATATACTGAACCTACATTCGCCATAATTATCAACGTTAATAACCTCACGAATTAAGAGCCATTGTTCTTCGAAGGCACTTAGTACATTTTTCTTCTTTACACGTAATATACGTTAACAGGCGAGAGCAAAGACTTTTCGTTCCATGCGCGGTGCTTATTTAATTCATTTCTAATTAGCGACGCTCCACAGTTACTGAGCAAAAAATGTCCCCTGAAATAATTATGAATGTTACTTGTGAATTTTAGTAAGGTAATATTCTCGGGAATGTTACACGGAAATTATAATATTGTTGAGGAAGTTGGTGGGTTATTGTTGTAGGATAATGTGAAGGTTTTGTAAAATTATTTTGGTGATGTCATTTTGATAATTTAATTAGGTAGGAGTGATTTAATTAGAATCATATGGTTAGTTAAATTAATTAATTGTTGATTTCAGTCATCATTACTATTGTAAAGCAGATTTTGTAAATTATTTATTTAATAAGAAATATATAAATATGTCAACTGAATACATTTAATAAAAGGTATATGAAAAAACACGTAAAGTACCTAAACTAAACCAAGCTTAGTTCTATTGTTAATTTTTTTATCAATTCCAATTGCTTGGATTCTCTTATCCAGTATTTCATAAATTCAGTCAGCACTTAAGTGAAGACATCGCTACTTCATAAAATAGAAAAATATTATATTAATTTACAAAAATACAACTAAAAATAATATCAACCCTTACGATAAAGTTAATGTCATGTCTTGTCTGCATCACAATCGCCGTCTTCCTTGACCTTTCGTTCACTTACATACATTATTAAAGAGTACTGTAACCATCTTGACTCAATCATTAACAAGCTATTCACTAAGTGACGTATACAGCAGGGTAACCCAGCCAACAAGCCAAGTCACTGTTCCACCATTTGTTTGTGTAAATTCATTTCAATTAAGAAAATACAAACACACTAATGGCGGCTGCGAAAACAGATCCAGACTTAATTCCAAAGCAAATTCGTTTGATGGACTCACTTTGTCGAAATAAATGTACAAGTTAATAATTCATCATCAACGTTCAATTCGATGTTTTAAGATGATCCAAATTGAAACGGAAGACGGCGGGGTTTCAGATTTAATCTCTTATGAAAAGTTTTCCTTTGTTATTGAAAATATTTATCAGGTTTGACGTTTTAGGGTAGGTTTAGGGATTGATCATATTCTCACATTTTCTTGAATTTTTTTGCTTGGGCCGTGATGGTCAAGTGGTTAAGGCCTCGCCTCTCATGTACGAGGTTGTGTGTTCAAATCCGAGCAAGTACCAGTGTGACTTTTTCAATTCATATGTACTTTCTAAGTTTATCTTGGACATTACTGACATCGGTGATGGAAAACAACGTGAGGAAACCTGGACTTATAGTTAATATAAGTCTTGAGCAAGCTTGGTGATCAATGCTCGTGCCTTCTTTGTATCAGAAGAGGCCTTTGCCCTACAGTGGGACAGTAATAGGCTGATATTATTATTACTAATTGTGAGCCAACTTTTATACAATATTTTGTTTATTCTTACTATTTTATCTATAGGTATCAAGTGATTTTCATGGTCGATGAAAGGCACATGCTTATTACTGGTGTGGCGGCATCTACAAAGCCACATTTGAACTACGCATCACACTGACGATTCGCAAAAATCCTGCATCGCGCAGGCAAGGATCGACGCGCGAATAGCTTAAATAGAACGTCCCGACATCAACCGTCGGGCAGTAGCCAGATACCGGACGCAATACCCGTCTGGAGGATGCTCACTGGTATATGGAGGATGACATTGTACTGAAGGCAATAAGGTCTGTTGCCAAGAGCCAGCCACAAACATTTTACTATCCAAATCAGCAAGCACAGTGTTATTTATTTTCGTTATCGTTTAATCAAAATTTTATCACACCGCCTGACAACCCGAACAATACTCAACGGTTCAACACACCGAATTTAACCAATACCTATCTTCGAAATTTTAGTAATCACAGCGAACAGCTGCGAATTATCGCTTTGGAGACATGTAATCCAAAAAGTAAAGAACAGAAGGCCTGTTTCGTGACAACACTCGTTTTTCCAAGATTTTATAAAGTTAAAATAAAAAATTTGCTTCAATAATCCCAATTAGTACCTACACTTTAGTGTACATCCAATAAAAATACACGAATATAAATGTAAGATTTTGAAACGGTAGGTTCACCGAGAGAAAACGCGAGATTGCTTGCAATATTAAATATCGCCATATCATGTATAGTTCGATATCCGCAATCCTATACATGATATAGTTTCGGGGCAATAGGTAGGGATACCCCAAAATCTAGGCAGACAGCCTGTTTCTGTGTAGGTAGGTAGGTAAGTTGAACCATACGGCCCTTTTGCACACGGCACGGTTTTTTACGGTACGGCAAGTAAACTGCGCCCGCCTAAGAAAAAAACGTGTCTGTCAACAAGCTTTCATAGTGTTCACGGCAAGAAAAACGTATGTGTACAAAAGGCCTTCATGATCACATCACCAATAGGTAAAGCACTAGAAACTCGCCGTTACTTACTGCTGTTATGTTAAGGAAAACTTATCATAAAATCGACTTACTGCCGTTATCCTTATTGAAATTAAATGTTACCGTTAAGATATTAAAATGGCAGTCAGATCAAATTGTACAGCTCATTGCGCTGATTCCGAATCTATGTTTAGCTCAATTTGGACAAAAATGATACTTACTACTGTTACCGCAAGCGCGGCAGAATTATACATAATAGGGATGTTGACTGGAAAAAAAAAATACTATTAAGTCTGTCAGTCAGATAATAAAAAAAAAATTGGACACGTATTTTTTGCTTCATCAAATTAATAAAAAATGGTTTAAAATCTACCGGCCAGTGACGTCATGCTACACGTTAACGCATTGCCTACTGAATGTATTGCCGTAATCTTTTGATAAAATAAGTGTCCAATATTTTTTTAATAATCTACCTCAAGGACAATTTTTATTTTTTTCATCATCCCTATTGCATTCTTGTCAAGCAAAAAGTAGTAAACCTTCTGTAACTTTTAAATTCAAGAACAACATCAGAACAAGCACCTGTTTTTAACGCAAACAATATCTGTTGCTTCTCATTATGGAAATGTGTGCCGTTTAAAATAATTTTACTGCCACGTCTCTTGTAGACTTCATTATCGTAAATATGTGACAGCCCTTTAGCTTAGCAGATATGCGTAGGAGTTTTATTGGGGATTTAGATTGAGGGTTGGAAGGTGCATATTTTAGAGTTAAGGCTTGTGCAGACCAGCGCGACTTGTCGCGCGACGCGACACCGGTTATTGTTATACTGTGAAGTTTTATTAGAAATTATATTGTTCGTGTCGCGTCGCGCGACAAGTCGCGCTGGTCTGCACAAGCCTTTAACGTGAAGATTGGACATTCAAAAATGGAAAAGGATATTATGGATGTAGACTTGAGTTACACTGACATACAGCTATTGAGTATTACCAATTTATATGAGTGGTTTAGGAATGTTGAAATTATTGAAATACTCATACATTTTCTGTGTTTACCACAGAATTTACTCTTGGAAACAGTAAAATTTTGTAACGAAACAGAAATAAAATACAAGAAGCAAATAACAGTTTCTAAAGTCAAGCAGAAAATATACAAAAGAAACAACCGAAACTTTCCTATCATACAATAACTTCTGAGCGAAAAGACCACTTAGGTTTTCTGAACAATTTTAATTTACTCACTTAATATAACCTACCCTACAAAAGTTTTTTCCAACTTTCCATCTTCGAACTTACTTCGGGCTGATTTTCAAGATAATTTTGCAAGACCCCTAAAAAGTTTTAATGTGCCCAAACCTACAGTTCTCTTTACCATGAAATTCGAAAAAAAATGTCCGTAAAATTTTTAGGACATCTTTTGGATATAAAAAGTAAATTAATCTAAAACTTCAATGAAAAACGCCATTGAATGTTCATGGTTGTAAAAAATTATGGCGATAAATGTGACACCATGGATTTAGTTTCGTCTTATCAGAAGGGCTTTTGACGAATACCAGAAGATAAGAAAGACAGTGATGGTCGTAAAAGTGGATATCTTTTTATTCGTTTCGGGAAAACGAGTGTAGCTATCCGTTCGGATTGTGCTTGATCTTGCCGAGATTACTTAGCTATATAATGACCAGCTTAAAATCTGCGCAGTAAATATTGAAATTTGGCAGCAGCACACATATTTGAGATCACCGATTTGCAATACCTAAATATCGTATACTATTAAACGACCGTTTTGTATATATATATATATATATATATTTGTAATAACGTTCTCAAAAAATGGCTCTAAAGATTTCGATGAAAGTTGCATTATAGGGGTTTGTAGGGGCGCAAAATCAATCTAGCTAGGTCTCATATCTGGGAAAATTCGTTTTCTCCGTATTTTCACCCGAGCAGAGCTCGGTCGCCCAAAGTTTAGAACAAGATGGCTACCTTAGAATAATGAAAAGGCAGCATGGAATTAGTAAGTACCTACCATCATGGCAGCATAGAATTAGTATGAACTATCGAGCAGAGCTTCTTTGAGCAGGTACTTATTATTATGTTGCAAAATTGTCGATTATGAAATGTTTCTCGATTATTACAGAAATATAAATGTTAGTTTTCGAAGACGTTTATTTTCTGATTTGAAATTAGAACAGAATAGAATGACTATTTACTTGCGTAGGAGGTTGTTTTACAATAAGATGAACCTATTGTTGGTTCAGTAGGTAGCCCAACCTACTCATGAACTAGTACCGATGTACTAGTACATGAATAGGTTAATTTATTGTTAACCTACATTTATATACTTATAATGGATTGGTATTCTATTTAATCTGCACGTGTAGTAGAATCTCTAACTCGAACTCTTTGAATAGATTTCAAGTTACAATAAGAAGTAATCAACTGATCACCTTTGATGAATCCTTTTAGTGCATGCCTGATTACATCTTATACGTCTTCAGTAACATAACAATAGGAAATAGACCTCTTAGGTAATCAAACCTGAGATACTAAGTTGCTAGTTCATAATTTCTTTACAAAAAAGTTTGTAACGGGCGATCTGAGTCCAAAACAAAGTTTTCTATGGAGAGTGACTCACCGCGAACATACGCTTCGCGAATTTATTTTACAGGCATTTGTTGCGCGAGCTTTTGTCACAGGACGAACATTCATTCGTGAAAAGAACAGTTTGTCTAGCAGGTGAATCGACATGAGAAACCAATTCTCAAGAAGCTACTTATGAACGATTGTTCGTTTCGGTAATGAATGTTCGTCGCGAAACAAAGGCTGTAAAAAATAAATGTTAGCTAAAAAAAATCGTGAAGCCAATGCTCCCAGTGCGAAACTTCTTTTATAAAATCTTTTTATCGGATTCATGACAGATAATATTGTAGGTACCACACAAGGGATACCGGTTTTTCTGGGAAAAAAATTATTACTTTTCTGATCTGATCATGTTATGTTATCAAGGTTTAGCTAGAATTTAAATCAACATTACAAATAACAATAAGTATCAGTCTTATCTTATCTATATCTTCAATTCTTATTTATTCAAGCAGTATTTCAAGAGAAACCTTCACGCGGTGACCACTGCCTTAATACCTCTTAGAGCCACTTACAACAGTGAATTATTGGTTAGTTACTTGCTCACTCACCGACAAGCTTGGCTCTAACCCCTTTTGCTACTAGCATGGAATACTAAGCAGCAAGCAGTGGGTATAGAATCATAAATACTTTACTTATATTTCTTAACTTCAGTTACGCAATGAAAATATTAATGGTCAAACCAGCTATCTAATTACGCAACACATTTTCGTAAACGATTGCGACTAATCTGTTTCATTTTGACAGTTCAACAACATTCATTGCGTTATTGACGTTGTTAAGCAGATTTTTTTTTTCGAACTTATGAAGCAATGGATTAGCAATCTGTTTCAAAACGATTCAGATTCTGATTGCACGCGTATTATACAATTAGGGTACAAGATTTAGGAAATTGTGAAGCAAATCGGGATGATTTTTTCTCAAAATTGCTATCATAATTATCAGTCTATAGTAGTCTATTACTGGACAAAAGAACATAAACAAGAGAATCATCATCATAGACATAGTCTTCCTATACCTAATATGCTCACTGCTGGGATATAGGTATCTTCTCAATGAGAGGGAGTGGAACGTAATACATCACGGGGCCCAGTGTGGGTCGGTTGATATCACATGTCTTCGAATTTTTGATTCTAGGAAATGCCGGGTTTCTCACGATGTTTTCCTTCACCGTTTAGAGAGCAGTGGTGACGAAATAATCTACACAAAGTAAAGCGCCTGCTTGGGTTTGAACCTACGACCTACTACTATTCGTGCTATTCGTGGACACCGGGCCACCACTGCTCACAAGATAATAATCTTTTTTTATTAAATTTTTGTTTTTATTCTCTAACCCTTCGGAAATATCTACATGATGTTATATTTTAAGTACACCTTTATTTTATAATGCTTTTGTGCCTATGTACAGCAACATATTCCGATAAGCCGATTTGATTGATTGATTGACCAGGGCATTAAGCTCAAAAAGGAAACTCCCCTTCACGCCATATTGATGCTCGAAATATTCCTCTTCCATTGTCTGCCGCATTTTTTCACTAATGCACTCTTAAAACTCAATTTTCTAATAAAATTCTAGCCAGAGACGACGTTATTACGAAGATAAGCATACATTCTTTCACATTTTATTTTCTGGAGGCACATGAAAATACCTTTCTTCTCGTATTTAGAAGCTTTTAGCTGTAATCCCGACGGTGTCTAGGAGTGCCGTAATAACGTCTAGGTTTTTATGTTTAATTAAAGTCGTCTCTAATTAGTTAGCACTATTACTATGGTAAGGAAATGCAAGAAATGTCGGGAATATTTTCGGTAGCAAACCGAATATTGGAGTTTTTGTAGAAGATGTCGTAGCTAGTAATGCAACTTTCTTTCATAGAATGATTTTGTTTGAGGTAACACCGCACTTTAATCAATCAATAATTTATTTACTGAATATTATTTAGTGCACAATGGGTTTTACGAACTGACTAATCAATCGAAATGTCAATGTAGTGGAGATTTAACTCCATTATATTTTATTTTTCAAATATTCGATTCAAAAACAAATCTTAATTTTGTTATCCACAAACTGTAAATGAAAAACATATTAATAAAATAAATACCTACAACAATAGGAAAAACATTTTTTTTTTGCCAAAACGACAAATAAAATAACTCGTCAAACTAGAATAATAAAGCAAAATACAATTTTGCAATGTTTTGCGATGTAACAAAGATAAAATACTTTATTAGTGACACGTCCCCCCGGGAAAATGTTTTATGTTTCTACTTTAATGGACAAAGCCACATAATTTGTATCTGTCATGTAATATGTAGAAAATACATGAAATATACGTATAGCACAATATTCTGTTTTACTGTTAAAGTTTTGTGGGAGTGAGAAAAAATAAATTTCTTCTGGGAGCAGTTTGTTCTGAACGAATTCGTTTGTAATCACAATTCTTTATTTTAAATTAGAATAGAAATTATAATTTAGAAGCACACCCCTAGAGTGTACATTTATAACTTTTTCGATGGCGAGATCAAGTATTGTGATGCGTAGAAAATCCCTCCGTAGTTTGTTTCGCCAATTTGACGTCAAAGAGTGATTCGGATATCCTATTTAAAGAATAAGCAATTTCATTTCATCCTAAGCCACTTTTATACCACGCATGATAAGTGCTAAGTGAGACAAACCATGCTATCGTGCTGCACGCGTAGCATGACCACCATAAAAACAAGTTTTGTCGACGGAAGAATAGACAAAATGACAGATTGTCATTGTGAATCTGTCATTTTGTCTATTTTTTCGTCGACAAAACCCGTTTCTATTGTGGTCATGCTACTCGTGCTGGTAGGGTTTAATTCAATAAACAAAAACTAAAGACGAGGAGACTAATAACATGTGAAAATATCTGTTTTCAAAACTTTCCCATTAACAAGCTTGTAGCGACATCTACATTCGCCACATGCGAACTACACATCAAAGACCTGACGTCACACAACATCCTGACGTCACACAAATCCTGCATCGCGCAATTAGAGTTTACCGCGCGATGGACATATATACAATGTTCCAACTTCAACCTCTGGGCAGTTGCCCGCCAGACACGACACCCGTCTGGTCGGAGGATCCTTCCTTTTCTATGGTAGATGAGTGAACTTTATACCCTGTTCCTCATACCCCTAAAAGCTAACTGTAATAAATACAACAGTATAAAATAACTTTAGTGCCAGCGCAAACTGCGTCTCGTCGCTGCGTCTAAGATATAGAGTTTTCGTTTGCGTTTGCTTCTAGTCGCTGCGACTAGTCGCAGAGTTGTCGTTTGCGTCGGCGACTAGATGTTACGAGAGACGTCGTGCAGGAAGCGATAATTTTCTTTGAGTATTCGACGCGCTTTAATGTCCGATTTGATAACATCAACATCGAACGTGTACCTTGCTCAGCGCTCACAGGAAGACTGACGCTGACCTGTCGCATGTGACTGTCGTCGGGTGTGCGCGTGCGTCTTGTCGCTGCGATAAATAGCGAGAGCGTGCGACTCTCCTAGCCTGTCGTTGCAACTCTAGAACTCGACACCAATTGAGTTTTAGATAAAATATAATTATGAAGATTGTCGGAGCTGTCGCAGTCGCATGTCGCATAGTGTGTGCCATACCTTAAGCTGCTGTATTTCTTTCTTTTTCGTGTGGTTGGTGACTAATCAGGTGTCAGAGTTAAGCAAGGTAAGCTACTGTGAAAGATACTATTAATCATTAAAAAAAGAGGAGGAGAGACAGACAGATTAGAAAAAAGTTTTGAGTGTAACAACGGCCAAATAAAATAATCCTTTAAATACACCGTTCTTTCCCGAAAAAATCCACGTTTATTGTACAAAATTGTATGTCCTTTTTATCTTTTGAAATTTATGCTAACGACGGGTGTCAGAATGAAGAATGGCTTAATGCAAAATCCAGGGGATCCGATAATTATATTCATGTTCCTGTAAACGTTTGCAGAGTACAGAGTTTATTTTTGGCTCTTATTTTTACGAGTATGTTAATGGCTCATAATCGCATATACTGTGGTATATTGTTCGATAATTTGGATTTCCTATGTGTGATTTTTGCTTTTATTATTTCTGATCGATTACCAATAAAGCATAAAACAGATTTAAAGTCTCCACTGCTGGGACACAGGCCTCTCTGTGAGAAGGTGTGGGCCATATTCCGCCATGCGGGTGCAGTGCGAGTTGGTGGATGTTACATAACTTAAAATTTTCGGTTCTACGACATACCGGCGGTACCCTCAATATGTTTTTCTTCATCGATTCGAAAGCAATTAATTACATCAAGTAAAGTACCTGCTTGAGTTCGAAGTACGATCCCACGATTTTCGACACGTAAGTCGGAGGCGTTACCACTGGGGTATTGTTCTCGCCAACTACCAAAATAGTTTTCAGTTCATTTAACTTCTTAACAATTTAAAAGACCCCTTGCTGCTCAATTTCTTAATATTCCAATGAATATTTATAGTATTTACTAGCTGTTACCCGCGACTTTATCTACGATCCAGGATGAAAAAAAAAAAAAAAAAAAAATTAAAAAAGCGGATATTCGTTGTTACATCCGTACTACAAAATATTTTACTTCTGCCAAACTGTAAAACAGTTTGTTGGCAGATGTAGCTCCCATATACAATTTTAATATTGATGTAACTATTTGTTAGTATTATATCAACAACAACTTTTACCTAAAACTAAACAAACTTATTTTAAACAAAGGCTGACTATAAGCGTAAAGTAAAGTTGGATGAAAAGTCCTTCTCCAGGTCATGGTATTCCCATGTGCCAAATTTCATCCAAATCCGTTCAACCGTTTCACCGTGAAAACGTAACAAACAAACAAACTCACTTTCACATTTATTCATTTTATTATTTACATATGTACTAATATACGTATATAATTTCATACAAATTCTGTTCCATTTTGAATTTATTCGGTAAGTAGTGGCTATTCGGACATCGTGAAATAGGATACTGTTAGTTAGGACAAAATGTTATAACACTCGTAAACTATAATGTATTAAAATTTTGCATCAAATAACTATCAAAGTAATGTCGAATATGCAGAGTTCTGCCGGGTCGTCAGCATTACTTACCGTCCTCATGCATGCGCATTCATTAGGGGAGTTTTTCATTTCAACATCATTTGGCCGAGGTCCAAATTGTTCTAGATACTCCCAATTCATCTTACTCGGCGAAATGCTGTTAAAAAACTTCTCAAGGCTTCCAGTATTTATTACTTATTTGACCTTTTTATTGTGTAGTCAGTATCGTTTGCATGAAATGTACATATGTAGATGCTTGATAGATATTTGAGATATCGAGTGGGTATATCAACCGAATATTGCATTTTAAGATCGGACTAAATAATAATAATAATAATAATAATAATAATACTCTTTATTCATAAGTTCACATATAAATTACATAGAAGTGACATCAGTACAGAGTTACATATTAAAATTATTAAGCAAATATTAAACTATGCCTAAAATAAATCTAGTGTAGGTATAACTTATATAATATATTGGATAAAGGCCTAATGAAAAACAATAGCGACCTGCCTGAATGATCTAAATAACATCAATCCCATTTAGGTTTTAGGAAACGATCAATAAAATTGCAATAAATTTATCAATTGCAAATGTAGTAATATTGTCAATCGCTTCAGTTGCATTTGGTAGACGATCATTTTCACGCATCAATCTGTATCAATCAAAAAATTGACAATTGCCATTGATCTTTTCGGGACCCTTAACATCTTTGAAAATGGCCGCCTAAACAATTATCCCATCAAAATTAATCAGCCCGACACTGCTGATGATGTGGCCAAGAAATATTATTCTTAAATCTCCTCCCACAAATTAACCCAGGACCCACTTAAAAACACGTTTGAGTACTTTGTCAAAAAATTCGTCCTTGGTCAATTAAATTCACTCAACGCAACACTGGGTCACAGAATAGATAGTTACAGAAGATGAGCTCCATACAACGCACAAAAACGCACGCACACTTATCATCACGCATCTAGGTACAAAGAGCGAACTTTAAATATAAAAAATGTTTTTTTTAAACTGATGTTTTAAGTAACGATAGCTACACTACCTGCGGTTGTTGACCCAAAAAAAATATCATTAAACTAATTTACATAACATCACGTTTCCCCAAAGGGTTGGGCAGAAGTGTACCTATACAACCTATACGTGCACATTTCCCCAGTTATGTTTTAAGTCCCGTGTAATAGGGGGTGAGCCTAACTTATTTATTTTTATTTTATCATGTTTCAATATCGATCTGCGTCTGCGGAGTTATGCTGCCTAATTTAATTTCACCCTTTATGTTATGTTGTTTTCGCTCGTTGGGAAGAGCCAGCCTTCTGTACCAATCTATTCTGTGACTGGTTCATTCTCTACAGGATCTCGTGCAATTTTTTACGTGTCTGGAAAAAATAAATAAGCTTGAGACAAAAACAAATCATCCTTTGTGGCCCTCCTTTTGTCGCCTGTCCCAAAAATGTAACCGAGTGGGATCTTAATTAAGAAACTGGGTGATTCAGTTAAAGTGTGCCTCATTTTGTTATGGTAATGTCGGGCCTTTTTGATTTTTGGTCGCAAAATGAGAATAATCGAGAGATCATTTTTTATGTTGTAAAGTATGTAGACAGAATTTTAAACTCGATATTTTCTTTCAATTTTCATACTAAATAGGTAAATCTATTTTCTCTTTGCAGAATTATGTAAATTATTTAATAATGTTGAAAAGCTTAAAATATTGCGAAAAAAACATTATAATAGAGTAATTTTTAAAAGCCTTAAATTTTTTGGTCCTTTTATTTCTAAACAAAACAGGAATTTATCCTCAATAATTCTAGATTCTTATCTTCAGGTCCAAGTGGTCCCCTACTGCAGAAATAGGTCACGCAAGTCCACTTCCCCTACCTCATTTGTCGTCCAGTTAGTGAAAGTAGGTTACACGTCCCCTTTTATTTTGTATAAGTATATAAGAACAAAGTCTGTCAGATGTCAATGACCTTTGGCATTGCTTATTGTCACGCTATAGCTATTGTATGAGTGGAGGGAGACTTGGATGTTTGTATCGAGTGCAATGTTTCCGAGGCCTAGTAAAGAAATTTCAATAGGGAACATCTAATAATGATATTACCTACTTAAGATTTATTAATCGTATTTGTGGTTAAGAATATATTAATTGATTTGGTGTTAAACCAATTCAGATTAAGTTACTTTTACAATTATTAGATAGGTACCCCCGAATTCTCAAACAGAACTCTATTAAGATGGTTTTGAAAGTATATTTCTCTGTCACCACACACTATTAAACGAGCAATATCATATCTGGGAAAATTCGTTTTCTCTATATTTTCACCCGAGCAGAGCTCGGTCGCCAAAAGTTTAGAACAAGATGGCTACCTTAGAATAATGACATGGCTGCATGGAGTTAGTATGTACTATACTTGGAATTTGTATGAACTATCCTATATTATTAAATGAGCATTCTCTATTTTCATCCGAGCAGAGCTCGGTCAACCAGGTACTGAAGCTTAACTGACAAAAATTTGTTTCATTTGTGAATACAGCTGCGAAATTCCTAGTATAGCAATGTCCTTATTTGACAGCAAATTACTATTACCAACCATCTCGTGTGATGTTAAGATCTCTAACATACGGCAGTGGTGTCTCACGGAGTCAAAATTTCATCTCCAACTACCACAGAACTTGCAGTCTAAATTGTAATGAGAACTATACGACTACTTACAACAATATAACTAGTTCTTAAACAATAGCACAGGACTCTGAACAATGTCAAGTATGTAATGGATTTGCTAATTGTCGAGCTTGCTATTACGGTAAGTATGAGACATCTGCACAATGCGCTTGAACTGATGACGTTCTTTGGTAATGCGCACGATATAATCCAGGGTATGCTTGAGTCTGTGGGACATCGGCTACGACTGGGTGCTGCGCGCCGACCACCCTAGCGGCGTCAGCGTAGTCTGCTACGGCCCTTTACGGCGCGCCGGTGTGGGCGCGTTCATTGACATTGCTGCGACCGGCCCAGCGGTTGAACGCGTCCCAAAGGGTCATAACCATTAGGCTAGTCCGGGGATACCGCACGGTCTCCAGTGAGGCGGCGAGCCTCCATGCCGGAATACCGCCGTGGGATCTGGAGGCGAAAGTCCTCGCACACATGTGGGAGTTGCGCGAGGAGACGAAACGCCGGGGTGTAACTCCGCTGCCGCGAGAAATAACGGCACAGCGGACAGAGCTCCGGCGGGATCTCATGGCGGCATGGAGGGTGCGATTGTCGCAACCCAGCGCTGGGCACGCCACAATTGTGGCGATAAGTCCCCTCTTTAAGGAGTGGCTTGAGAGGCGCCACGGCGTCCTCACCTTCCGCCTGACGCAGGTCCTCATCGGACACGGCTGTTTCGGGAGGTTCCTTTTCCGCATAAGGCGGGAGGAAACGCCCGGGTATCACCACTGTGTGGATCGTCCGGAGGACACGGTGGAGCATACGGTGGAGGTCTGCCCGGCTTGGGCGGAGCACCGCCGTATCCTCACGGCGGCGATCTGTCGCATCCGGCCCTGGTTCAGGCCATGGTTCGGAGCGAGAGTGCATGGGAGGCCGTCACCTCCTTCTGCGAAGCAGTTATGTTCGCGAAGGAGGAGGCGGAGCGCGCAAGGGAGATGCAAGCTGCACGCCCTCGCGGCCCTAGTCGCCGCAGGAGACACCCCGGGCGTCGGGAGTCGAGAGCTGACTTCCAGCCACCGTAGGCGCGGGCTTGCGGATGGTGAGCAATGGGCAGCTCGCCGTCCGATAAGGACCAGGCCCGTGTCAACGGCGCGTTGTGTTCCACGCGCGCCTCAAATAGATGTCAGCACCAACTGACGGGGTCGAAAGACCAATGCCTGCTGGGGTTACGGGTTTGTCCGAAAGGGATATCGCGGTATCGGCACACAGGCAACGGAAGGAACATGGGTGGGTTTTAGTCAGTAAAAATCTGACACATCCTCTCGCTCTGCCCAGAGCGGGAAAAGTCATTTGATGATTTCCCATGCTCAAAAATAAAAAAGGGTATGCTTGCGTGACATTGTTTTTAGGTTTTATTTTGAAACTATAGAAGGATAAAGGCGGCCACACACGTAACTGCGAGCAATACTACGACAAGCCTGCATGAACAATAATTTTGTGCAAGCGTACTTGAGCGACTATATGATGATATTGTGCAAGCATCTTGCTTGTGCAAGCGGCATGAAGATTGATAGAATTTTCATTATGCGGCTTGAACAAGCCACGCATTTGCAAGCATGATTGAACGAGTATATGCAGGTTAAGCCTGCACAATCATACGCCAGCCAGTTGCACACCATTACTGTAGCTAAAACAAGCACGTCGTCGTTATCAATCGCTCAATCAAAAACGAATGCTGCCCTAGCTTGCTTGTACAGTGTGTAGCCTGTAGGGAAGTTGTGCATGCTTGCATAAAATTATTGTTCATGCAGGCTTGTCATGCTTGCAGTTAAGTGTATGGCCACCTTTGGGATACATTGATTCTGATCTTAACATAAGAATGTATGTTACATGGGATGTGTTTTTAATAATGCAGGCTTAAAAGCAACACAAAAAATGCAGGGTTCTAAAACCGTGGATGAGCACCGATCTGGTTCGTTGTATAAGAAACCGAGACAGAATGCATATCGAAGTCAGGAAAAAGCCTGATGACTCCATAATTAAAATAACATACACACGGTATAGAAACTGTTGTAATACCTTAATAATAAAGTTGAAGCGAGCATTTCAAAGGGAAGGATTTATAAAAGCGAAAAATAATCCAAAGGCAACGTGGAAAGTGATTCAATCTATTACGAATACAATCCAAACCCGATCCCCTCGTGAACTTCTGCGTGATTCAGTTGACGTTAAAACATCGGCAAACAAATTCAATGAGTTCTTTGTCAATATAGGTACAAATCTAGCGTCGAAAATTGGAGCTAGTACCATCACCACTGCTGTAACGCCATCACCCAGTCAATTATCTAACTCTCTTGTAATCCTCCCGATGGATGAGGAACAAGTAGGTAAAATTATCCATGACCTCCGTATTGACTGCGCTACAGGGTGGGATAATATTCCAGCCAGAGTTATCAAGAGTTCGCGTACTACCTTAACCTCCGTAGTTACTCATATTTGTAACCTGTCCATAGACAATGAAATGAAATGACAATGACATGGAATATTCCCCGAAGCTTTTAAGAGAGCCGTGGTGCATCCTATATATAAAAGCGGGGGCAGAGACAAAGTCACAAACTATAGACCTATTTCTGTTCTAAGTTCGCTTTCAAAAATTTTGGAAAGAATTCTGAACGATAGCTTAGTCAGCTTTCTGGAAAAACATCAATTAATAGCTCAAAACCAGTACGGTTTTAGATCTGGAATTTGTACAGAGGATGCCGTTGCTGCCTTCACTAACAGTCTGGTAAGCCAACTAGATAATAAACTGAACTGCTATGGCATCTTCTTAGACTTAACCAAAGCTTTTGACACGGTCTCTGTCCCTCGAAAGATAGAAAGCTTAGGAATGCGTGGAGTAACTCTCAAATTATTTCAAGATTACCTCGGTGATAGATCCCAGTGTGTTTTCATTGATTCAGTTACCAGTTCATATGAAAAGCTCACCTATGGCATCCCACAAGGTAGTATATTAGCACCGATACTTTTCCAAATATACATCAATGATCTATGCAAGCTCTCCATCTCTAATTGCGAATTTTCTCTTATGCAGACGATACGGCACTTCTAGTATTTGGCAAAAACTGGGAGCAAGCCAGAGATAGAACAGAATACTCGCTTCGGTTAATAATGGAATGGCTGTCAACTAACTTGCTGACGTTGAATTTAGATAAGACGAAACTAATCAGGTTCTACCGCCCACAATCAATAACCCCATCCTCTTTCTCTCATAAAATTAAACCTCACACTTATCCCCCTCTTCAGTCAGTGGGTTGTAACTGTCTTGCTCTCAGCACAGTCCCCATATCAAATACCTGGGAGTGATTATTGACGAAAAACTTAACTGGCACGCACATATAGAAACACTCTGCACTAGAATCAGAAGACTATTATATATTTTTAAAGAACTCAGGCACTCCGCAAATTCGGAAAGTCTGACTCTTGTGTGCCTCAGCCTTTGTCCGTCTATCATTATGTACTGCATCCAGGTGTGGGGCGGTACTTACAAGACCGCAATGGTCCCTGCAGAACGTGCACAACGAGCGGTTCTTAAAGTGATGCTTTTTAAACGTAGAGACTACCCTACTGATCATTTATATTCTGAGGCTGAATTCACAGTACGGCAATTATAAGTCCTTCGTTCAGTCTTGCGGAGACACGCCAATCTTCCATTAGATAAAACTCTGCTTCTAAGACAAGTCGACAATTGTTGGTTCAAAGTTCACGCATGTATAATAAAATAAATAAAATTATTCCGGTGTACAGATATAACTTATATGAAATTAAAAATAAATTAAGAAAATGGCTCTTATCCTTAACTTATGAGGAAACAGAAAATATATTGGCTTAAACCTACCCTAGGTTTAAGTTATGATTCTATAGCCAATATATTTTCTGCAAGCAAGAAAGCTTATCTAACACTCAAACTTCACACACACACCTCCCTACACACAAACTACACTCATATACATACTCCTAGATACACAACCATAATCATTCACTCCATGTGCTATATTAACAACCACTGTAAACAAACAAAAAAGTCACGATTGTATTGTATTATATAAATTGAAGCCGCAAAATTCTCCGACTCCTAAGAGGTCTGCGTACCTAGTTTAGGAGCCTGGAAACCTGACAATAATTTTAAACTTGGCAGTACAACCTTGTTTCCTTAAGCTATGTACTGTGTTGTTGTTTTTACGTACTAATAAACTTATATATTATTAACACCCAGCAGCCACACAGGATAATAGAATGAATAAACAAGTTTTCTTGAAGATGAAGATGACTTTTGAATAGTCCAGAAAATTATCAGGACAGACACCAATTATGAATTTAGCTAAAAACATTTTGACTTTAAGATTGTACAAACATCGAATTAAAGAAACTCAATAAAATATTACAACTTCAACGAAAAAAATCTTTCCAAATCTAAGCATAGAATCTCAAACAAAATTGCATTTTGTTATTTTAAATTCGCCAAGTCAGTCGAAAATAGAGAATATTCAAAGGCGAGTCTTGAACGAAATTGCCAAATCATTGCATACTATGTGCAGCACGGACACTATTGGATTCCCCAACTGTATTTTTGGCTACATATTTTAAATTACCTTTTTTCTTTTGCCGGTTCGGATTTTGCTAAAGTTTGAAGGCCAGGATCTCTAGTGAAAATAGCATTAACATCTCGCTCCGGGTTTTGAGTTTTTTAGAATAACATAACATAGCATAATCAGCCTATATATATTTTCATTGCAGGGACAAAGGCCTCCTCTCTGTGAGACGGAGTGGGCCGTAATCCACGACGTGAGCCCAGTGCGTAGGTGGTTTTTCATAATAGTGTGCAAAAAATGAGCTGCCTGGCGTGAGCACAGCTCGAAAAAGGTATGAAGCCTGGCAGGTGATCTGCTCTGTTCCACGCCATTGTCTGAAGCCTCTTTTATTTTTGCCAGCACCGTCTTTGTGAGCTTTAATATTACGTTCTATAGTTCATTGATAGAAAATTTTATGCATTCAACAAACAGTACTTACAGCGAATTTTTATTAACAAATACAATTACAAAAGTTATAATAAATAATCAAATTGTTTTGTATTTGTTTGAAAGGTCAACTTGTATTTATATTACTAGCTGTGTGTGCCCGCGACTTTGTCTGCGATCCAGGATGAAAAGTAGTTTAAGTCCTTCTCCAGGTCATAGTTTATCAATGTTCCAAATTTCATCTAAATCCGTTCAGCCGTTTTAACGTGAAAGCGTTACAAACAAACTCAATTTCGTATTTATAATAATAAGTTAGGATATTATGGCAACTAATCACAATAGGTATATTTAAATAATGAATATTATGAAGTACAGAAGAAAAAGAAGCTTAATAAGAAAACCAGCCCGAGATTAGGGATCACTTAGAAAAATCAGTTAGTCGGGCGTTTACAGACAATGTCTCAGAAAGTTTTGAATACTTGTTCTTGAGGAAAATGCACCGCATGTTACTCTTTCTATCTTTGACCTATTTCCACCCACAGCTAAGTGAACTTGCTCATATGAAGCCATCCGTATTGTGGCTTTGATCTCACAATTCTCCAGGAAAACAAAATTACGGAAGGTTGGTTGTACTAATTATGAAACACAAATAAACTCCGCTCCCGTCTCATCAATATACATAAAGTGCTTATCTGTCATAACATAGCCTGTTTCCCTTCCCAAAACAACATAAAAAAACATAATTAAAAACAACACGACGAGAGAATTTGATAAACAACCGTTTTACCCAATTACCTTGACTATGAAACCGAAATATTTGCTTTGATGTCGCAAGTTAGGCACGGTCCAGTGATAACCCGTTGATTAAAAATTAGGAGAAAAAAGCTTTTCATCATACCTCTGACGTATATAGGCTTGGTCAAATTGATTTTTGGATGGATAAAATAGTTGAGCAAAATACTGAAAAGTTTAAAATATCTGGAACTTATATCAAAGCATTGGGGCCAACGTTAAAAAAATGCAACTAGGAATTTCTGCTTAGTAGTTATTCATATCTATATATATTTTTCTCTACATTAAAAAACTCTCTGTTTATTCTGAACTAAATACGCCCCGTGGTTTCACCCGCATAAGTCTCGCTCCCGTGATAATATCGGGATAAAAATAATCCTATGTCCATGTCATGGTCTACCTAAGTGCAAAATTTCATCCAGATCCCTTCAGCGGTTTTAGCGTGAAAGTGTAACAAACATACTTACAAAAACACAAAACATCAAATCTTGTGTCTTTATTTATAATAATGATAATAATAATAATAGACCAATTACGTGTTTACCGACGGTCTATAAAGTTCTTACATCCATTCTTAGAGCAAAAATCGTAAACCATGTTAACAATAACTCAATTATGTCTGTGTCTCAGAATGGATGTAGGAATGGGTCCCGCGGTACTAAGGAGCTGCTCCTTATAGACATGACCATAAGCCAACAGGTTCGTAGATCCCGGAAGGATCTGTCGACATGTTGGATAGATTATAAGAAGGCCTATGACTCGGTGCCACATACATGGCTCATGAGGGTACTGGAGTTGTACAAGATAGATGCAACTCTGCGCGCCTTCCTGATGTCATGTATGGGGCAATGGAGGACGGTCCTGCTCTATCCAGGATGTCGACAGATCTGGGGGATCGATGAACCAATCAGGATTGAACGGGGAATATTCCAGGGCGATAGTCTAAGTCCGCTTTGGTTCTGCTTAGCCTTGAATCCTCTAAGCACACTGCTGGAGGATTCAGGTCTAGGCTATCGATTGAGAAGAGGTGGTCAGGTTATATCTCACCTCCTTTACATGGATGACTTGAAACTCTTTGCCCCCAACAATTTCCGACTGATGGAGCTACTGAAGGTAACAGAAACGTTCAGTAGTGCCATCAGGATGGAATTTGGTATGGACAAATGTGCAGTCATGCATGTAAAGCGAGGGAAGATTATGGAATCCGTGGGAACCCAACTTTCGGATTCCATACACCTTAGATCCCTCTCCTCAATCGAAACCTACAAGTATTTGGGTATGTCGGAAGCATTAGGCATCAATGTTACCGACATGAAACAAACGTTGAGGGAACGCTTTTTTGGCCGCCTGAATAAAGTGCTAAATAGTCTTTTATCAGGCGGAAAAAAGGTGCGTGCCTTCAACGGTTGGGTCATGCCGGTTTTGATGTATTCTTTCGGCATACTCAAATGGACTCAGACGGAACTTGATGCTCTGGATAGGAAGGTCCGTACATTGTTGACAGCAAATCGGATGCATCACCCATGATCATCAGTGATGAGACTGTACATCCCGCGGAAGTGTGGGGGCCGAGGTTTCTTAAATGCTAAAACCCTCCACAACCGCGAGATTTACAGTCTCAGAGAATATTTCCTTCAAACTGACGTGGTGATGCACCGAGATGTGGTCGCAGTGGACAAGGGCCTCACCCCGCTCTCCTTGGCGAAAGAGAACTGGCGCAAACCTGCAGTACTTGATACTAACGATCGTAAGGAAGTATGGCAAGGCAAAGAGCTTCACGGACGCTTTTTCCGGGCCCTCCATGGGCCTGATGTAGACTTTTTGGCATCTATATCCTGGCTGCGCTTCGGCGACCTCTTCGGAGAAACCGAAGGTTTTGTCTGTGCGATTATGGATGAAGTTATCATGACGAATAATTATCGGAAATACATTGTCAAGGATGGTACGGTTGACATCTGTCGGGCATGCCACCGTCCCGGTGAATCAATCAGACATATTGTTTCCGGTTGTTCTCGTCTTGCTAACGGCGAGTACTTGCATAGACATAATCTAGTGGCTAGGATTATCCACCAGCAACTTGCCTTGCAATACAACCTTGTGGAATCAGAAGCACCATACTACAGGTATGTGCCCGACCCGGTTCTCGAGAATGGTCACGCCACACTGTATTGGGATCGATCTATCATCACTGACAGGACTATTGTAGCCAATAAGCCTGATATTGTGGTGATAGATCGACGAGAGCGCCGTGCAATGATTGTTGATATCGCTGTCCCTCATGACGAGAATCTCGTGAAAGCTGAGAAAGATAAAAAAATCAAGTATCTTGACTTAGCACACGAGGTTGTCGACATGTGGGATGTGGACTCCGCAATCATTGTACCGATAATCGTAACGGTTAATGGCCTAATAGCGGAGAGCCTCGACCAACACCTCAGGAGGCTCGCATTGCGCGGCTGGGTCAAGGGCTTGATTCAGAAAGCAGTCCTCCTAGACACGGCACGCATAGTGAGGAGGTTCCTCTCTCTAGAGCCCTGACCACCGGCAGCTTGGACCCTGTTCCTGATGCCGATGGGCCACTATTTATTATATTTTTAAATGATTTTGTATGGTTTTTATAAAAATATTTAAAAATGTAAATTATATGTATATAAATGAAATAAAGGAAAATAATAATATTAGTTTAGACTACAGGCCTTTACCAGAAAAACCACCAAAACAAAATTGTTTTTGAAATTACCATTTCATTTCTTAATGAAAATATTCTTTAATATAAATCGGGAGGTAGCAAAGCGTTACGCCGCGTGTCCACCGCCGCCGTCAACGGGACGTCAACGACAAACGAGGTTATACGAACCGAACGTGACGTCCCGTTGACGGACGTGCGGTGGACACGCGGCCATAGTAAACGTATGTATCGCTATTTTGGCGCCGCGCCGTCATCTTGTTCTCGTTGACGTCTCGTTGTACGATGAAAAAGGATGATACTCAATTCGCTACTGACCTGACCTTGACTAGAGGTTAACTGAGTGCCTACACCTTAACCAGGACAAGGAAAAAATTCTTTGAACAAAATGAGTAGGTATGCAAAGGGTGGACGATATTTTATAAAACCGAGAATTCACGGGCTTTATATTTTAAAAGGCGTGGGTTTATGACGTGTTATCCACTTAATCGGTACACCTACACAAAGTTTTTTGCCGGTCATGATTATACAAAAAAAAAAATTCATGTTTTATCAAAATCTAAAATCAGTTTTTGTAAATTTTGTTTTTTTTTTTATGTGGGAGAGAATTAGATGTCTAGACAGCCTATTTAGAATTGTACGTTAAAATATTATTCCGTTTTTAAGGGTAGGTAGAGATGTTTCTATAGTACACCCATTTCGCCACTTATGTTTAAGTCCCATGTAATAGGGGTGAGCCTATTGCCATCAAACGGGCACAAATCCAGACTCCGGGCTGCTACTGAGAAATCACAGATGGAAAAACCACTTCAATAGGCCCTTGCGATCACTAGACCAACCGGCTAGTCATATTAAGGCAGGTCAAAGTCATATTATTCATTAACGAAACAATCGTCATATTAATATTCCCATGTTCTTCTTGTCGTGTGGTTAGTGACTAACCTGGTGCCAGAGCCGCCCTTGGGCTTCTGATTTGACTTCAGATGCCGTCGAGAAACATCTCTCATGCATGCCGGTTTCCTCACGATGTCTTTCTTCACCATTTTTGAAGCAAGTAATAACTCTATAATTCATATTCCCATGTGACTTTTTTATTGCTTTATTCTTAAGTCATTCCTTTTTGTCAACAACAGAATCTTATCTATCTTCAAAGTTTGATAAATGATCTCCTTTATCATCATACGTTTTTTGTGCTGCCCGTTGTAAAAAGTGATTAATGAGTTGAATCAGTAGCAAGAATGTGAGTATGGCAACAATTCTTTCTTTTTCGGCCGGTGGATATGGTCTAGAGTGGACGTGTGTCAGTTGTCTCAAGTGATTTCTCAATATAAATTTTGTGATTGGTTGTAATTACTAATAACCAAATCCTTGTCACTCTTTAAGTGTTCTTACGTGTCGGTGACTCCCACTGGGCGGTCCTAGAAGAGGACACAATCATTTGTGCAAGTGCTACTTTAACTAACATTTTAAAAGTGATTGTGATTCGGTGGAATCGAACCAGCGACACCCTGATTGGAACCTCGCTTGCTCGCCCGACTCGCCACCGAGCTCGTAGCAGCGGCCCTCGAAATAGCGGTGGGGTATGCGCGGCTGACGTCAGTGCTACGAGACTACGAGTCTGCTTGCGCTACGAGATTACGAATCGCCTACGAACACTGTATCGGCTACGCTCACGTTCGACGGATATACCTATGAGTGTTGAATTAAACGGGATGTTTAAACGTTGAGACATTGAACTGCGTTGGTAATATACGATATAACATACAGTGTATCAGTGCCAGATAAGTACCTACTATTACTTTCTACTACTATTACCATCAAAAATGGCAGGCGTACGCCGCACACCTCCTAAGACAACTACTTCCCATTCATCTAGTATAAGCCAGACTCAATCCGAACCCGATATTAAAAATGCAGTAACGTTGAGCGACTACGTCAACACTAATAGAAAAACGAAACGCTTTCGCAAAGGTGATTCGCCGGGAAGTGGACCAGCTTTGGCTTCACATGACTTGGAGTATGAGCCGGACCCAAACGTTTCAAAATTTCTAGCAGAACAGACCGCATTAATGAACAAACTTTTGGCTGATATAGGGGAAATTAAGTCCCAAAACGCTGAAATAAAGGCATCTAACATTGAAATTCGCAAGTCTAATGAAAAGATGGTAGAATCTATGTCGTTTATAAACAAACAGTTTGAAGACATGAAAAAAGAAGTGGAAGACTTGAGAAAAGAACGCCTGCAGCAAAAGCAGTATATAGAAAATTTGGATAGGAAGATACTTGACTTACAGTACAAGTCACGATCGTCCGGGATTGAGATTCGTAACATCCCGCAGGAACACACTGAAACTAGTTCTAGCCTTATTAAAACAGTTTCTAGAATCTGCGGTACCGTGGGAGTCCCGATTCAGGAATCGAGCATACGAGATGTATACCGGCTACCAGGAAAGGCATCCAGTTCAACTACCTCACGGCCGATAATTGCAGAGTTCTCATCAGTACAAACTAAACAGTCTTTAATGGCGGCAGTAAGGGACCATAACAAGGGAAAAGGAAGGGAGGAGAAATTAAATACCGCCAGCATTGGTTTACCCGGTGACCCAAAACCGGTTTACATCGCGGAGCAATTGTCTACCACTGCTAAAAAGTTATTCTATCAGGCTCGAGAATATGCCAAGAATAATAAATATAAATTCTGCTGGATCTCAAATAGTAACATTTTCTTACGTAAAATAGAAGGTGACAAGCAAGTCTTAATTCATTCAGAAAAGTGTCTTCTTGATCTTGATAACCAAATTTCAATCTGACTAGTTCAATGTACTAAACTGTCAACTTCCTTAATTATTTTTACCTTGCTTGGTTATGTCAAAAATTCGCAACACATACATTACACTCAAAACACAACATATAAAAACCAAAATTATTACACTATACTATACACCAATACTATGATATACACCCAACAACACTTACTGACATATATAATAATGAGATGTTTCGCTCTTATTCTGGTCTATGTAATATCTAATTATCATGCGCTATTTTTTAGTTATCATTTGGAATACAAATGGACTCATTAAAAAACATTAATGATGACTTGGACAATCTTGGGCTAGGCAATTCCTTTTCATGTGGCCCACAGGATTGTGCACGTTATTTTGTTACTTTTGAGAGTAATATTAAAATACTACATATGAATATCCGCAGTGTTAAGAAAAATTTTGATCAATTACAGGCTCTAATATACTTAACGAAAATCAATATTGATGTTATTGTTTTAACCGAGTGTTGGCTTAGTAAAATAAACAACCCTCCAGCACTGGATGGTTACTTATCACACTCGACGAAACTAACTTCGAATCAAAATGAAGGTGTAATTATTTACTCTAAATCAACCCTTAACGCCACAATTTGGGAACCTTCATTGACTAACTCTAACTCTCTGGTGTGTCAAATAGATTCCAAGCTTGCACTTGTTGCTATTTACCGCTCTCCATCCTATAATACTGCTGCGCATATAGAAAACTTCCTTTCAAGTCTAAATAACTTACTAGAGGGTCTCTCTTCATACCCAAACATTGCACTAATTGGTGATCTAAATATTGATATAAAACCTGGAAGTAGTAACCCACATAGCTTGGAATATCTGATTTTAAGCGCTTCTCATGGCTTAATACCTACTCATTTATTGCCCACCAGACTAGAAAATTGTTTAGATCACGTTTTATTAAAGTCAAAATTACCATCTACCACATTAGTACTCGAATCTTACATTACAGACCATAAACCTATTATATTGATGCTAACAAATGCCAAAAGAAACCAAAATCCAAAATTCTCTAAATCTCGTCCCAACTTAGACGCGATCAAGTCAGATCTAGAAGATATTAACTTCGCGGATATTTATTACATTCAAGACACAGATGAATTGGTAAACACTTTTATATCGCTAATTAATACCGTAATAATAAATAATACAACTAAAATTACAATTCCAAGGAGACAAAGAATCTTGAAACCGTGGATTACCCCTGGCTTGTTGAAATGTATTCAGAATAGGGACCGAATGCATATGAGTTTAAAAAAATCACCTAACAATACTACGCTAAAGATAACTTATACACGTTATAGAAATTTCTGCAATGACTTGCTTCGAAAGCTCAGAGTAACCTATGAAAAATGTGAACTTCAAAAAGCCCAATGCAATCCAAAAGAACTATGGAAAACCATTCAAGAAATAACAAATACACGTAAGGTACGCACCAGTCCTGACAAGCTGTTAAAAATTAACGATAATCCCCAATCCTCGGTGAATCAGGTATGTTCATTTTTTAGTAACATTGGTAAAAATTTAGCGGATGATATAATTAAAACAAATAGGCAAGCCACGACACCTCCGAACAGAGATCCAGGCGAAAGTTTAACCCCAATTGACTCTCTTGCCTTACTAGAAGTCAATGAAACTGAAGTTGATTCAATCATTTCACAATTACGTAATGACTGTGCAGTGGGTTGGGACGGAATATCATCATCTCTGTTAAGAAAATGTCGCCAGTTGTTAGTGCCTCCTTTGACTTATATCTGCAATCGCTGTATTCAAACAGGAACTTTTCCTGACGCACTAAAAAAGGCCATCATTCTTCCAATATACAAATCCGGGAACAGAAACTGTGTAAATAACTACCGGCCAATCTCAATCCTGCCAGCGATTTCTAAAATAATCGAGAAGATCCTCAATAAGCAACTCAAAGGATTCTTGAACAAGCACCGCATCATCGCGGAAAACCAGTATGGTTTCAAGGCTGGGGTATCGACAGAGGATGCTGTTTTGGACCTTACACAATTTGTGGCAAAGGAACTTGATGGTGGGTCTAAATGCTTGGGCATATTTCTAGACCTCTCAAAGGCCTTCGACACAGTTTCTGTTCCCAAACTCATAGCAAGGATGGAACATCTGGGTGTACGAGGCACAGCACTAGAAATGTTTAAGGACTATCTTAAAAATCGCTCACAGTTCGTTAAAATAGGTGATTATGTCAGTGATGAGGAAACTGTGACCTATGGCGTGCCCCAGGGAAGCATATTGGGGCCCACTATGTTCCTAATTTACATGAATGACCTCTGCAGAATGATTCTCCCTAACTGCAAGATATACGCGTATGCGGATGACACTGCAATCGTCATTTATGGTCCTACTTGGGATGCAGTTAGAGCAATGGCAGAACACGCTCTTAGTCAGATCATGAATTGGTTTCACGATAGCCTACTAACTCTCAATTTAGATAAGACCTGTTACATTCCTTTCGCGATCCGACGTAATACTATGCCCCCTAAGGACTTTACAATAATTGCTCACTCATGCCAGATTTCATCCAATACTTGTACTTGCCCTACACTGGACAGATGCGATAGTGTCAAGTATTTAGGCTTGCAAATTGATGAATGCCTGAGATGGGACAAACAGATCGATATGATAACTTCGAGAATATTGCGGCTCATTTACGTTTTCAAATCGCTAAGAGATCCCGCCGACATGGGCACACTGAGAATGGTTTATTTTGCACTGTGTCAGTCTATAATTGGATATTGCATTACTGCGTGGGGCGGTGCATCAAAGACCAACTTACTGAGAGCTGAGAGAGCTCAAAGAGCTGTACTAAAGGTTATGTGTAAAAAACCATATCGATATCCAACTAGACAACTCTACGACGACTGTAAGGTCCTGACTGTACGACAACTATTCATTCTGCAGTCAGCCCTCAGGACACATAGATCCATGCCTAAATCAAACCCTAAAAAGCGCACAAATGTCCCGTCAGGCGTTAAACATAAAACCTCTTTTGCCCAACACCAATTTTACGTCTTAAGTAAACATTTATACAAAAATCTGCATAAAAAGCTAAACATACTGGATTTAAATAGATATATGTTAAGGAAAGAAATAAGCCAATGGCTATTACAACAAGACTATGTGGCTACAGAGAATCTGCTTACTTACGTAACCTAATAAAAATCACATACATACTCATGGATCACATCTCACACTTTATATCCAGTTATTACATATTTACTAAATTTACGAATCACTTCCCCCACACACACTCATACACACACCCACACCCCACACACACACAACATATCACTCACACTCCGCACACCCACACACCCCTACACATACATACACATGCATGTCTCCATCATTCACATCCCTTGTGTAACGTAGAATTAGTTTTTGTTGTTTTTTTTTATTTCTATTTCTGTACAGCTGTTAGTACAAAACATTGACACTGTCTTCACTTGTTTCTGGTTGTGAATAATAACGGAATCCACTTGGCTGAACCCTATCTTTTAAGATACAGGCTAGTCCTAGTTTAAAAGATAGAGTCTACTATTGCATCATATTGTAAATATTATTTAAAACAATGTATACAGTGCAAAGTGCTATGTTTTTGTGAAATAAATACTTTTTATTATTTATTATTATTAAAAAAAAAAAAATTTAATAAGCGCAGCTGAAATTATATATTCAGTTCCCATATCCAGCTGAATGTATGTACTTTATTTAACAGAATGGCGAAAATGTTTTAAACTCGGCATAAGTATCAACTTGGTATAATAATGCCGACACTCTAACGGTAACGAAATTATTTTAACAATTTAAATAATATTGTTGTTCAAAAATAAATTCCAGTTTCACAACATTCGCAACACAGGGAAAATGGCGGAAATTCTGAAGTGGTTCAAATACCTCCGAATTGTTTAATCATCTCTCGTTACGGGATTAATTTTATTATATAGAAGTTTAGTCAGTCAGGATGTTGGCTGCGGCCTTGCGGGTCTGACTGCCTAGATCAGGGATTGCCAACCGGTGGGGCGCGCACCCGTCGGGGGGCGTAGAATGACTAATGGGGAGGCGCGGCGGCTCTATTCATAAACTATATACTTATTAAATTTTATGTTCTTGATTTCGAAATGGTTAGCCTAGTTTTCAAAACCCGAAGGTTTCATAATATTTTAGGTAGGTAGGTACTGTAAAATAAGCTTCAGCTCTTCTGCATAATTCGACAAAAAAGTTTTCCTACTTCTGTATGAACGGCTTAAAGAATACCGAAACTATTCGAGGCGGCGAGCTACAATTTTCGACAAACTAACACCTTTTTCTGTATAAATGGTCAAAAGAAAAATATAACGAATCCGAAATTGTGCAAGATTCATCGAGCTCGTTTTGCTCGCTCTAACATTATGCATTCTCATAATTCTTGAGTTTTTCTGCAAAAGTCGACAAGTTATTCCTATTTTGTTATTTATTTCTGTTTGAATGATCAAAAGAAAATCTAACCCATCCAAGGGGTTGCAAACATTTTCGACCTCACTTTTGCTCGCTTTAAATTCTTATACTTTTCTGCTTATGTCAACAAAGTCACCCATGGGGGCGTAGTGATTTTAAAAGGAAGTTAAGGGGGCGCGAATGTTCAAAGGTTGGGAACCCGTGGATAATGATAATGGATGGATATATAACAGGGATATTTTTTTCCACTAAATCAATAAAAGACAGTTATATAAATCGAAGAATAGAAAAATAAATAATAATCGAAGAATAAAAGATGAATTCAACTACTGCTTGATACTCACGAAAACTATGAAACTCCAACAATTTTCTACTTCAGTTCAAATGTCCGTTTCTATCGCGGTCTTAATGTGACATCATTTGGCATGTTACCTTTGTAAACATATATTTTTTAAGGTTTTTAAAAGACGAAAAATAATTTAATTTACCTATCTCATTTGGAACTACCCATGTAAATTCAATTATTTTTTGTGCTTTATTTAAGCATAAATCGCGCTTACTTACTTATGTGAGATTTCAAGCACTTTGTAAAGAAAAGATTTTTATACACATAGTTTTTTACGTCACTTCCGTCATTATCGAAGGCGAAGCGTTTTGCGTTTGCGTTTCGTTCCACTAAAAAACGCAACATAAAATAATGAATTGTAAAATAAATAATGCAAAAAAAAGCGATATAGTTTCTCGACTCGTACACAATGTATATTTAAAAAATGATGAAGTTTTGAATTACTTGCATATTCCATATACTTCAACAAATTAATACTGTCCTGCTGCATGAGAAAACCCTGAAAAAGCAAGAGCTATGATCACCACGCATGCGTCTTGAGCAAGCATCAATTCTCTTGCTTGCTCAAGACCGGTTGGCGTTTTTTGCTCGCGCAATAATTGCTCGCGCAATAATTGCTCACGTAATAATTGCTCGTGCATTAGTAACCACTTAAATTTGGTTTAAGATATGGTATATGTACTAGAAACATGGTTATAAATCCGACCCCAAATAAATTGAGAAAAAGAAGAATGAACATGTTAAAATAACATTACACTCACCATCTAGTTCATATCCTTGTCCACCCCACTGCGGTAACTCCTGAGAGTAAGACTTGGGGTCGCTGCGACTTCCTATCGATATCTTAAGGCTTTTCCACAACTTCATCTTGCCCACATATTTATACACAACACTGACACTATTATGTTACACGTCACTGAGTCATCACTGTGTCACACACACTGAGTCCGGAAAATCTGGAAAAGAAGAAAAATTGATAAGATTTTTAATTATGTCTATAATAATCACAATAATTGAGGGGCTTGCGTCTACTTAACAACAGCCGCACGGGTCGATCGCTCAGGTTAAGCTGCGCTTGCCACGGTTAGTCTGTGGATGGGTGACCATCTTCACATACCAAGACCCCTTCATGCCTCGGAAAGCATGTCAGGCCGTTTTGCTCCCGCTGTCATTCGTAGATCTTTGACAGTCGTTACGGGTCGTCAGAACCCCAGAAGTCTGACAACCAGTCTTACCTACGGGTATCGAATTACCCAGTAAATGGGTTGTGGAGGTCAGATAGGCAGTCGCTCCATGTAAAATACTGGTATTCAGCTGCACCCGGTAAGACTGGAAGCCGACCCCAATATAGTTGGGAAAAGGCTAGGCAGATAAAATAATCAAAATAATTACTTCACAAAAAGTTAGTTAATTTTATACACAGCAAACTGTGGGAATTTATTCAGTTATTTCACTAATAAAATACCTACGTGCAATTCAATGATATTAATGCCTTAATTTTTTTGACAATGAACAAGATACTAGATTTGACTGTCATGGAAAGGCAATTTTTGTTTGAAATTAAATTAGAAATGGCGTAATAATTTAACATGATAATTTATAATCAAAATATTACTATTATTCTAATTTATTGTTTAAAAAAAAAAGTTTTAAAATTTATAGTTTTCTATAAATTTTCATGGATCAATGATTTTTTTTTTCAATTGTCATGATATTTTGATTATAAATTATCATCTAAGCTAATGAAAATCGAAAACCATAAATTATCATCCCACGAAAGTTCTAAATGACAACTCAAAGAAACGGGTCATTTAATAGGGATGTTGACTGGGTAAAAAAAAAAACTATTTAGTTCGTCAGTTAGATAATAAAAAAAAACTGACGCGTATTTTTTGCTTTATCATAATAATAAAAAAATATTTTGATAAAACGCATTAAAGAGGCTCGCTACGTCACAATTCAGTATAAAATCAACCGGAGAGTGACGTCATGCCACATTTTAACTCAATGTATTGCCGTAATCTTTTGATTACGTATCAAGAGAAAAAAATGTGACCAATATTTTTTAATAATCTACCTGAAAGACGCAAAAAATTCTTTAGTCATCATCTCTATTGTTTAAAATTAATCACAATACCAATATCTCAAAGCCAAATGGACTACAAATTGCATTTCGGACGCACTAATAGGAACTGTTTGTCATGTCCATGGGCCATCGTCACGGGTCACTACAGCCCGTCGATCAGACAACGACATGGCTCCTTGAATACAATGGAACTCAAACATCCACTTTTTAATGGCTCCGACATACTTCCATGAATATAAAATGACTTTGTAAATAAATTATTCATAAATCAAAGTATGATGAATGAGCTTATTGGGACTAAGGACTAAGGTTTATGAATCAAGGTCAGATAGTCTATCTACGTCAGTGTGTGATTAGACCAAAGGTATTTTAAGTAAAAATAGTTGGATAAAGGTTACCAACGCAACATTCGATCTTCAAAAACAGTACAATAAAGCTACGGTTTTGTAGAAAAGCGACGGCTGTCATGAAAATGATGGCAACGGGGTTTGTCTTTATGGTCAAAAAACGCTCTGTAGGAAAACACACCAACTTACATTCATAAATAACATTTCAGTGACGTCATTTGCTGATAAATCGCAATCCCTATGTGGCGGCCACCGCTCTTCTAGGAAACCGTAGCTTTAGGCACACATTAATAATGTAATATTGTAATGTCACAATAATATTAGATGACACGTGGAATTATGACAGCATATCGCATTAGAATCAATGCAAAAAAAAAATAACAACCTCAATAATGTTGCTATGCGGCGCGAAACTGAGTTCAACCAGTCTATTCTGTACTAAAAATCTCGCCGTAGGAGTGAAGTGTAAATAAGTGTCAACCCCTAGCGTAGGGTGGAATGACAGCTCACTTTAAGTTCACTTCACCTAAGTTTTCACGGAGAGATTTAAAAAAAATAGACCGACAGGTTCGCTAACAAGCCAAGTTTTAAGAGCGTTTTTTCTAAAAGTTGGCAACGTCAATAATAGCTGTCAAATATTTACCTGTTTTGATTAATTTGGCAACATTACTGTATGGAAATATGAAAGATCGCTAACTTGTGAACTAAAATATTAATAATGAATTGCAATTATAACAATGAATTCGTTTTAGCTGTAAAAAAGACATCAGGAAATATTCCAAATACTATTCTAACATCTCAAACTAAATATTCGGTGTAACGATATTGTTTATTGCATTTCATAATAAATACTTTAGTTCACTAGTTAACCATATTTCATATTTCTATACAGAAATATTGCCAAATTAATCAAAACAGTGAAATATTTGAAAAATCGACGTTGCCCACTTTCAGAATGCACGCTCTTGACGTGCCACTTTCCACTTGCACTTATCTTAGTTTTTTTTGTCACTAGATTCGATCGTCAAAGTATATTGCTGTACAAATTCGGTGGAAAATGGTGAACATTACACCCGAATGTAACTCAATATCTTTGTTTCGATACTGTTCGGGATACACTCCATAAAGCTAGTGATTGAATTGTATGGTATTGCCATGTGCGACATGTTTACAATTAACTTGCTAATAGGTAATTATCTCAATCAAGTAAGCCATGTTGATGACATATAAGATTATTTGTTCACTTTGATTAAACAGTTCTACAAATAATTTACATGAGGATTGTCAAGAATGGTATAGTGAAGAGTTTGCAGATATGACAAGTGACGAAATGATTTGTTTGTTTTAAGGGTTTTAGAGAAGATTTGTGTCAGTCAATACAGCTTTTACATTTCTGGAACCATCTTTAGTAGAAAAAAATCATGTACTACAAAATATTTTGGCTTCTACACAAATTATTCCTGAACCACAATCGTTCATCCTGTCATTTTCACATAAGGAAAATCACATATGATATCAAAGTTGAATATATTTCGATGTCGTATAAACGTATGCCATATAATTGCCTGTTCATAATCCAAGGTTTCCTTCATTTTTTATGTATTTATGGGTAATCATACCCAATATGCTTTATTGGGAAAAGCTCGCTTTCTTTTTTGATTTACCCTACTTCGAGTGACTTGCAGAATAGAACGCCTTTGAGAAGAGTACTCACATAAGGATGTGCAACACATTGTCGATAGTTGGAAGTAATAATCTTTTTTTTATACAGCGTTCAAAGTAATGATTTATGTTGTTAATAATGTGAGTTCTTTGTGTTTGTTTATTTATATTAGTTCATTTATTCATGGTTGGTTTGCTAGTTTTGTCAAGTATTTCAGAGCGATCTGCAGCATTATCCTGCAGCCTACAACCACAATATTTACCAAAAACATCAAATAAACCATGTAACATCTGCATCAAACTCATTTTAACTCCTAACAAAAACACTTCATTTTTGTAGGTACCGCTTTGGCACGCGAGGCGCGGAACACATTTTTTCGAATCGATAACAATTTCGATAAAAAAATCGAATCTCTATTCTTTTCCGGACTTACCGAAGTTGAACAAAGTAAAGCCGGAGATCAGTCGACTGTAACGATGCAGAGTCAGAGTGATGTACGAAAATACTCCCTAACTCGCGATCCGAACGAGAAAACTGTTCAACAACAATGATTTGTATAAGCCAGAATGATTAGTTATTAGGTCTAATCGACATGATGTTTCCTTTTGGGTAATTGTGCGGAGAATGTATTGTTATCGATAAAACAATCGAGATTATGATTGTTTCCAAAGCCATCGGTTAACCCGTAAATACAATCGGTACCGAGGAGTTTACAAAATAAATTCGAGACCGTTTATGTTATTACAGGATAGCTACATGGAATGCTAACATTAATAACTCTCTAATAACTTTAGTTGGAAAATGAATACTTACCTACTTCAATTTATTAATTTAACAATGTACTTTACATACAAATAGAGAAACTAATAGGCTTTACCTATTCTATTCAAACCAACGTAAATTATAATAGAGTCAATAAAATTTGACAAAGTAACTATTCCACAAAGCCCAGTTTATATTCAGTAACAAACCTTCTATTTATATTTTCTTTTACATTTCTCTAATTGTTACGTTCCATTGAAATAATACAATTTACATTTTCAATTCAGTTTGTCTTGTTCGTTTAGAGTCAATGAAGCTAATAGGTCCCTGTTTCTCTACAGATTTGCTCGACCAAATTAGTTTGAAATAAAGGAATAACCTTTCAATTAACAGGGTTTTGTTTGAAATACAATGAATATGGAACAAAGCACGTAAACAAAAGACGCACGTAATAAATAAATAAGTAAAACTTACTTCATCATTTGGTAGGTACTTTTTATTGAACTTTTGACCCCGCGTTCTATTCAAAAGCGATATTTGTTGCGCGAATACGCGATCGTCGCGGTCAAATTTCACTTTTTGTTCGGATATCGGAAAGCACCCTCTGTCAAAAAGTGACATAGGCACGCGACTATCGCGTATTTGGGCGACAAAATAACGCTTTTAAATACACGCGGCCTTCAGGTCATTGTTACACCGATAGTGTGTGAGATGTGGTATCTTTTAAATTTAATTTTAAAACTTTTTATATGTCACAGGATTATGCTGAGATAGGAGCCTTTTTGGCCTCACACTGATCTTTTAATGTTCCATCTTTTTTTTTTTGTAAATTCTGTGCGTGTCCCATTTTTTTTTTCTTTCTAATTATATTATTCTGCGCTCAAACAACCAACAGATTAGAATGTCTACGTACCGATTTTTAAGAAAAAAAATTGAAGGAAAAATACCTACAATTTATCACAAACGATTACGTAAACCGAGGTAGGTACAGAATAACGAGTTCCAACAACGTAACTCAAGTTAGAGACCAGGGGTAATCAGTTAACTGGCGTCGTCTCGTTACAGGGGTCGCACGGTCAACCAGATTAGCGTTGCTAGGTAACGGGCCTTTATTGTGACTCTTGAGGTCTTTTTAGGGTTCTGTTTTTACCATTTGGCTATGGAACCCTAAGAAGAAACCTGGTTACAATTTCGTCATGTCAGTCTGTCCGTCTATCCGTTTGTCTGTCCGTTTGGAAGTCTCAGATCCAATTTACTCGGATACTATGAGCACACGATGCAAATAGCTTGCGCTAAACAATGTTGTTCTATAATTACGAAAACTATCACCCCTTGCTTCAAAAACGGTAAAGGAAAACATCGTGAGGAAACCGCCATAGCTGAGAGATATTTTTCGACGGCATGTGAAGCCACGTCATAGGCCCATGGGCGGCAGTAAACAATTTGACACCAGGCCAATCACTAACCACACGAACAGAAGAAGAAGAAGATTACGAAAAAATTTATTATGGGTAACTAACACTCTGCACACAGTCCTGTAACCGAGGGATTAAAAAATTCAATGCAAAAACGTGTGTTCCTGGATACCACAATCAAAAAAAATATTATGATATTTCTAAAGGGCTTTGCTATTTAAGTCAACAGTTTATGAGATATGACATATTTTCGGTTAGAAACGCAGAATACATTTGTTAAAAAAACAACAGTGTTGTGCATGCGTATACAACGAAGATGTTCCTTTTGATATCTCATAACTCATTAATAAATAAGACCATGTCAAAGAATCAACTGGCATATAGCTTATGTATTTTTTTTTTCATTTTCTGTTTTCATACAAAATAATTCGGCAAAGTCACGATTATTTATGTAAAACACCCTTACGTAAAATATGACAACGCCGCATTTTCTTAGCTTTAAATATGAATGATTGGTTTGAATGAAAATGATTTACTCGTCCTTATCAATGCCACTTAGATACACTCATCCATACGGAGCGGCGAGGACTTTTTGTATTAGTAAATAAGCAAGTAAGTTTATTTGAATAAACATGGTGTACATACATTGCATGTAAGATATTAAATACAGAAATGTTCTATCATGTTCAGCCGTGTATCATGGCGTACAAATTAGTAAGAAGAGATGGTGCACAAACCGCGACTATATTTATCAAATTGCATCACATTATTAATATATTATTTTTACTTATATCTTAGAGATATGGGACATCAAAAGGAACGAGTTGTATAATCATCTCAACTACGGAACCTCACTGTGCGTTGTTCGACAAGCACTTGGCGGGTATTTTTCTATTATTATTTTAGTTATGAAGCTAAAGGGATTAAAGAACAAAAAAGGAGTTGGCCAGGCGAATGGATTGTTGGATGAAAACTAAATTGTAGCTATTAGCGATGAAAATGGAACAAGTTGGTAAGCTGAGAAATTGATGTTGGTTTTCAGTTGTGTCCCCGCTCTGAAACTAGAAAGGTTTTGTAATTGTTGGGTGGCTTCAGGTGTTTCGAACCGGTACATTTCAAACAGTTCAATGATTAAATTTGCTTTTATTCTTGATTCTAACAATGCATTTTTTTTTTGCTTTTTGTTATTAAATTTAATTTTAGGTAATATATTTTTATACCTTCGCTAATTAAAACTTGCATAATTGTAGCCTAACTGGAAGTTACTGGCTCCTGAAATACAGGTACTCTAACGTAACTCTTGAGTCAGGGTTTACATTTTTTCTGTAATCTGTGTTTATGCCATAAATAATTTACTATTTATAGTGATTGCCATAAGCTTCGATTTCCTAGGAAAACGGCCGTCATGAAAATGTGTTATTTTTGTCCGTTTGACTTAATGTCACCAGTCGGTCGATTCTGTAAATTATAATATTAACGTGAAGCTTAGGTGAAGTGAGCGTGAAGTGAGCTGTCACTGCCACAGAATCGACCGGCAGGATGCTAGGGATTAACACTATTGACAGCTCACTTCACGCTCACTTCACCTAAGTTTCACGGTGATATTTTTACAGAATCGAACGGCAGTATTTGACATTAAGTCAAACCCAAAGATTTAAATCGCTAGATTTGCCCTCACCGTGAAAAGTGGACATACTGAGAAGAGGGAGCTCACACATTATTAAATAGCGTTTCCATGACAATCAACTGAAGACACTGCGTATTGTGTGTCAGACGTATCAAAACGAAACAGAAATGCGACGAAATTTTGACGCGTTTGGGCGAATCTAACGATTTAAATCTTTACCACTGCCATCGTTGGTGGCAGCCAACACTCTTCTAGGAAACCGTCGTTTTAGAGATAGACAACGTACCTATAATCAAACAACGGAACACAGAAACATGCATTACCAATATTCCGTAGAAAGTGAAGAGCTGAATAAAGTTATGGGTCTTTTACTCACTATGCGACATAATTTCCACTCTATTCAGGTTACCTACATTAATAAGTATGGTATAATTTGGTTACAACTATAATAATGTTCTATACGGAATCAGGAAACAGTGTGCGGGTATTACTAATTATAACGCTGTCAATCAGTGTGTTTAGGTTCATTAGAGTATTAATTGTATGTATGTTTACTATGTTAATATCTTTCAGGAGTTTCCTGTTATCTTTCTTGAATTTAGCATGGGACTCATAAGAGTTCAAATCTACCTTATTTAGCTTCATAAATAGCTTGGATTATGAATTTTTGACATCTTTATTATAGGGCATCATCACTCTCATCACACAATGAGGATTTTCTGAAATATCGTTCACTGGGTGGTAGCACTGAGACGTCAGGTCCCCGGAACTGTCAATAGTGTCAAAGCGCCTATATTTTCTTCAATCGTGACTGAATGATGAACTAATGAATGAACCGAATGATGAATCATCATATATTTTGTAGTCATTGAAATGGAAGTCCTCTTGTCAAAGTGGTGCCAACTGGTGGAGTGAATTTTCATGAAAACCTTCATTGGGATCCAAAGTGCCCCAAATTCTTCCATAGTTATAAAATACTTCTCAATAAACTCATTCCCAATGAAATGATTTACGATAAAAATGAGGCGTCCATAGCAATTTTTCGAAGAAATTCGTACTTTGCGGGGTTAGATTAGCATACCACGAAGTATAAAAATTCCATTACTTCAAGATCACATAAATAAACTTAAATATAAAATGTATCAACCATGAGAACAAATTCAAGCCTTTTGCTTTTGCTCTTTAAAATCATAATAATCTCTTAAACTTGATGTTTCCGTATCACTCTTCATCTTTCCACATTGCACCCATATAAATTCATACAATTTCTTAACTGCAATATTACATTTCAAGTTAACTATAAATGTATCTTTATTTCTATAGGTACTTTTTACATTCGATTCAAGTAATTTTTATTCTTGGCATTATATTATCAATTAGCTTTTGCCCGCGGCTTAGCCCGCTTAGCTGTCGGAAAATATCCCACGAGAACGTACCTGGATTACAAGTATCTTATGTGTTAATCCAGGTTATAAACTATCTGTGTTCCGGATCCGTTCAGCCGTTTTGCGCCAATCCGGAACAGAAATGTACATCCAGACAAACGGACAAAAGTTCTAAAATCTATATTTTGGCACCAGACTCATTCATTCACACCTCGTAATATTACTTTTTTTAAATATTCAAAGTATATACGTAGTTTTGACTTCCTTACGATTTTAGTACATGTATTCCTGCAGATACCCAATGTTTCGACTGCGTCGGTTTAATATTACATTTCAAGTTAACTGTAAAAGTACATTTGCTTCTCTATGTACTCTCTACGGTCGATACAAGTAAAACGTTATATTCCTGGCATATCAATATTAATATAGTACAAGAAAATACAATTATTTTCGGTTAGCAACGCCTCGGTAGGAGAAAGGCTTTAGCGAAAAACACGGTTATTAACTCAAGTCGAGGTAAAAACGAAACTTATAATTGCCCGTTGAGACAAATTTGCAAAGTTGGACAAAGTTTCTGGAACGCATCTGTTAACTTGAAACATTAAAAGCAGATGATGGAACGTTTGAATTGAGGTTTCGGTATAAAATTATAATAATTGGAAAGGTGTTGGATTTATTTTCCTTAATAATTTCGGGAATAAATAAATTTGGTACCTTGAGATTTGGCTTATTCTCTAATGGAATTAAATTATTCTAAGCAAAATAAACAAAGCTCACAACATCTTCCCACTCATAAAACACCTGTGTAAGAAAAAACTGATAGTTAACACAATCGAGAATCTACTTTCTATCTCAAAATAGTCAACGCATTCCGTTTATTATAATTTTTTTTATTTATATTTTCCAATATTTTTTTTTTCACTATCCCGCTATGATGTTATAGACTTACACTTGTGTTTTTTAAATAAAAACTGTTTTTTTTTTAAATGTCTCCATAAATTTTACTAAAAAATAATACTTAATCGGATAAAATTTATGGAGTCATTTAAAAAAAAAAACAGTATTTATTTAAAAAACACAAGTGTAAGTCTATAAAATCATAGCGGGATAGTGAAAAAAAAAATATTGGAAAATATAAATAAAAAAAATTAAGATAGACCCCCTTTTTAAGTTTATTTTCCATAATTTGTCATGAATATTAGAAAAATACGGGTTGGAACATGCCCATGGGCGACATTGTATATCCCTGCGCTATTGCTATATCCGAATATATAAAAGTCTCGAAAAGCCTCTTCTATCCCAACAAATTCTTTATCGTCATCGTCCAGTATGTGGGTACCTACGTTTATATGGGCCTTTATCATTACTGACAGGGTGGGACGATTAGCGCGAACAGGCGTGAAATCATTAAATTTTCAGTGAGCGCCCCTGCCGGTGCTAACACCGTTTTATCTGTCGTCAGGACCAACATTAATTGTTTAGGTACTTACAATTTTTAGTACGAATCATCTTTTTATGAATGGTTTAATTTTTATATCTGTTATTAAAATTATGACTTAATTTTGTTCAATTATTATCTTTAATAAAGCTTTTTATAGAAACGTTGTTGATGACTTTCTAGCAAGATGGTGTGAATAACATTTTGAGTTAAAGTAAATTAAGACGTGAAAGTAATAATTATTGTAATTAAGGTGCAGATCGTAAAATTTCACTTGAGGTGGATTACGAGCTGGTTGAAAGGTTTGCACGCAATAAATGGACTATAACGAGAATCTCAGTGAAGCGATTACTGCTTAATTTAGTTTCGCTGGAAATTTCAAGTGAATGGTTTTCAATAGTATGGCTTAGAATATGTAGATACGAAGATATTTGCATAAGTTGCTTACTATATCTACGGTCTATGAAATATTAAAGTACGTATTTAGCGTAGAGGAATAATATATGTATTTATTTCACTACAATATCCTTACAAAATAATAACAAAGAAAACAATATTGTGTGGGATACTGGTGCCTAAGCTAAGAAGAATGCAGCCGAAGCAAGTATTTCAGGCCACCAGATCTCCGCCCCAAGAACATAATTATGGTATCCCGAAAATTAAAACAAGACAATAATTTCCATTTTACTTATAAGAAGGAGTGTTCGTGTGGAGTGTGTGAGTGTGAGTGATGAAGAAATTGGTGTGTGTTAAACTGTTTTCTGAATGCAATAGTAGTATGTGCTTGTGGTAAAGATAACCATAAACGGAATGCGTTGACTTTTTTGAGATAGAAAGTACAATACCATATGAGATATGGCAAACGCAAGAAAAAAAAAATTAATAACATGAAAAATATTAAAATCGACCCCCCCTTCTAAAGTTAATTTTCGATAATTTTTCATGAATATTCAGTAAAATACGGGCGGGGACATGCTCATAGGCGACATTGTATATACACGGAAGCAAGGAAGCAAGGATAAACATGAAAATAAAATACTATTTTAAATGAATTTTTAATTATATTATTATTATTTTATTTCTTCATTATTTATTTTTTAATTTTATTACCTTTTAAAGTGTTTCAGAGAAAAATAACTACTAGGTACGTAAATATGGTAAAGGCAAAGAGAGGATTCTTGAAACTCATTAAAGGAATGCAGACACAAAAAATGTATGTAATGAATAAATGTAGGTAGGTACTTGTTTATATTCATCCACAACCTCCAAAGAACGACCAAGAGTTTGTAAAAGCGAAACTGAAGAAAATATTTTTATTTTTTTATTACTGCCAATGAAGAAAAAAAAATGAGAAAATAGGAAACATAACATTGTAATTTGGCTGTTGTGAAACAAACCATGTTTTTTCCCTTCAAATCCGTTCACAAAACAAAGGAAATGAGTTTAAAAAAACTGCCAAAAAAAACCTATTATTAAACTTTACATCCCTGAAAATTCTCGGGATAATTAAAATTATTATAACGAGTCATTTATTCTGAAAGGACCCTCATACATTATGAGGATTACCGTTTATGTTATAATTAGTTAAACATACTGAAATGGAAATTCATTCATGTGCAACACCTGTCTCGGAATTCAGTTTAGTTAGCATTTGGGGGCATGAGGAACAGGGTGTAAAGTTCACTCATGCACCATAGAAAAGGGAGGATCCTCCGACCAGGCGGGCAACTGCCCAGAGGTTGAAGTCGGGAAGCTTGTATATATGTTTATCGCGCGGTAAACTCTAATTGCGCGATGCAGGATTTGTGTGACGTCAGGATGTTGTGTGACTTCAGGTCTTTGATGCGTAGTTCGCATGTAGCGATGTAGATGCCGCTACAGCATTCAGTATAGTATGTTAGTATTCAGTTAGCTGGCTTAGCTGTGAATTGTTTTGTGAGTGTTTACGTATGATCACTGACATTATATACTAGAAAAAACTCCACGAGTGATAAAATCTAAACTGGGTACCTAAACCTGACTAACTGAGTCAACAAAGTCAAAATTTTGGGCCGCGGTGTCCGCATGTACATCGATAATTTGCCCACGGGATCGTACTACCGGAATAAAAAATCAGCGATGTCCTAACCCAGGTCATGTTCTATCCGTGTGCCAAATTTCAGCCAAATCCGTTCAGGCGCTAAGGCGTTGGAAGGTAACAGACACACAGAGATATTTTCGCATTTATAATATTACTTGCTATTGCCCGCGACTTTCTCTGCAATCCAGGATGAAAAGTAGCCTATGTCCTTACCTAAATTAGGGTCTATCCATGTGCCAGATTTCATCAAAATCCGTTTAGCCGTTTTAGCGTGAAAGTGTAACAAACAAACAAACTCATTTTCGTATTTATAAATACACTGACAAGCAATATAAAAAAGCCACTTTCAAGTGCCAAAAAAACACCACACAAGTTAGCTACATGAAGTAAAAAAATCTTGAAAACAGTTATACATATATGTGATTTTTTGTGCGCTATTTTAAACACTAAACTTGAATGTTGCTTTTTATAAATATTTCATGAATGTTTGCGGCTTTTTTATATTGCTCGTCAGTGTATTAGTTAGGATAGTATGGATATATGTATAAAGTGCTGATACGAGAAAAAAAGAAAACCAGAAAACAGTTTGAAGAATTAGGATATCAGAGCAGTAGTTTCACAAATATGACTGACTACAACTAATAAATACTTCTAGTCTACTTATCAGAACGAGTAGCATGACAACCATAGAAACGGGTTTTCTACGGGTTTTATCGACGGAAAAATAGACAAAGTGACAGATTATTATATTCTATTCTATTCTTCGGTCGACAAAACATGTTTCTTTTGTGGTCCTCGTTGGTCTAGTGGTCGCAAGCGCTACTGCTGAGCATGAAGTCCTGGGTTCGATTCCCATGTCAGGCAAAGTATTATTGGGTTTTGTTGTCTGGAATATATAAGTAGCAGCCCGGAGTCTGGATTTGTGACCGGTTGATGGCAATAGGCGCGCCCTCTATTACATGGGACTTCAATATAACTGGCGAAATGGTGGTGTATAGTACACCACCATTTCGCCAGTTATATTGAAGTCCCAGGTACGACCCTGCCCATCCCCTCGGGGTAACAAGCCGTGATGTTATGTTATGTTAATACATATCATGTCTGTACGTGAACATACGTTTGTAAATCATATAATGCTTCTTTTTAGGTATATTACAACATTTTAATAAAGTGTATGAAGAGAAATGATTATATGAAAGCTAATATAAACATACTTGTAAGCGAGGACATTTCAAATCCTGGAAACAGGAGTGAAATTGCTAGATAAGTATACATTAGCTTTAGACATACCATCCACAGAAACAAGAACAGACTTAAAGTGAAAGTAGATAAGGTTGAAGTTGTAATGAAAAACGTTAATTCTGAATTTGTTAATTGTAACAAATCGTTTGAGATCAAACTTAGTGATTCATAAGTTGGAATAGAGCCAGTAGAAAATGTGTTTCAAAATGACTTATACTTTAACTTGTAGCAGCAAATTACGTTTTAGTTTTATTCAAATATTTGAAGGATTTATGAATACTTTATCAGGTTTTTGAATTTTTGCAAGTACTCTTGTCGTAAACTCTAAGAGGAGCTCGTGGCTAAGTAATAACAGCCGCACGCGTCGATGTATCAGGATAAGCTACGCTTGCCGGGGTTGGCCCGTGGATGGGTGACTATTTTTACATACTGAGATGACGAGACTCCTCCGTGTCTCATAAAAGCTCGTTAAGCCTTTGGTCCTGGCTGTCATTTGTAGATCTTTGATAGTCGTTACGGGTCGAAAGTCTGATAACCAGTCTTACCAAGGAGTATCGTATTACCCAATTGCTGAGTTATGGAGGTCAGATAGGCAGTCGCTCCATGTAAAATACTGATATTCAGTTGCATCCGGTAAGACTGGAAGCTGACCCCAACATTGTTGTAGTCCCATGTAATACGGAGCGAACCCATAGCCATTAGCCTACACAAATTAGGACTCCGGGCTGTTACTGAGAAATTCCAGTACGTTTAGCATGAACACAATAGAAACGGGTTTTGTCGACGGAAGATTAGACAAAATGACAGATAAACAATCGCAATCTGTCATTTTGTCTATTCTTCAGTCGACAAAACCCGTAGAAAACCCGTTTCATCGTTGTCATGCTACGTGTGCTGGTGGAAAAACCGGATAAAATTTAGCCCGATTATACTAATGCCTGCATTAAAGTTTCCTCCAAGTCAAGTTGTCCACAACTATTTAAGATTTATTCTAAGTACCTTTTCCACACTAATTCCTAAGTGAGTAACGAGTCTTGTTCACTCCCATTCAAATATAGCCCGTGTTAGTTAAAACGCGTCGTATAAAGCGTTCCACAGAAAACGAACGGCCCTGGATGAGGCCACGGGACGTTTTAAACAAAGCCAAAAAGATATATGGGTGACGACCTCAATTTACGACGTAGGATTTGCGAATGAATAAACAACCTCTGATGTGGTGGCGAAAAATAAATATCAATCACTAACAGACAGACAAATTTAGCTGATTGATAATGATAACGTTTTCAGCATTCATATCGACTGTTTTCGTTTTTTGCAAGGTAGTGTTGAAGTGGTAAAGCGTTGTTTTAAACACTTATACTCTCCTAGCTAAGCATAATGAACCTAGCTATATTTTGAGCTAATGAAATTGCAAGTTATGAGAAAGCAGAAGAATTTTCAAGAGAGTACTTTTATCTACCAACTAGAAACTCACCCCTGCTTGGCACGTTTTTTAGGACTTTACAAAATACTAGCTTCTGCCCGCGACTTTGTCCGCCAGCCTATAGCCTTCCTCAAGAATTGGGCTATCCAATGCAAAACGAAATTTTCAAATCCGACTGGTATTTTCGGAGATTAAAGGTAAAAAAGAGGTAAAATTTTACCTCTATATAAAATATAGATTTAGATTGAGATTTCTATACATGTTTTAGTTTAATATTATTAATGTTTCTTATACCTACGCATAAACCTTCCGAAATAAATTCTCTAAATCATAGTAAATCTGCATCGAAATTCGTTGCGTAATTTAGAACAATAACGCGGTCATACAGACCGACACAAAAAGCGACTTTAATTGATAATTTGTATGACTTACTAACTTTTGTACGCGACTTCGCCCGCGTGGATGTTGGAAAATATCCCACGGGAACGTCCTACCGGTATTAAAAGTACCCTATGTGTTAATCCATGCTATAAACTATATGTGTGCCAAATTTCATCCAAATATGTTCAGCCATTTTTGCGTTAATACGGAATATACAATCATAAAAAAACGGAAAAAAAACTAAATTTTCGGCATCAAACTCGTTCCCAGACCTCGTAGCAATTACTTTTTCTCAAAAATATTCAATGTACAGTTTTGACTTCGTTACTTTTTTACTACATACGAGTATATAGATTTAGTAAGATATTTACCCAACAACAAACCGTTGATTGAAATAATTACACCCATTACAACCACAACAGTTGACATTAAACATAACCCTCAGAAACACAACCACCGTTGTGTTACATTTCAAAATCCGTCAATTTGAGTTGAGGATAATGTAACAAGTCACTTAACGAAATGATCGGATTATATTTCATTGACAGCGCAGCGCATGATTCATGTTCAGCTGGCGACTGGCCAAACGGAGCGCTCAAATAGACGAGACCGTGCTAGATTAGGTTGTGTTGTAGAGAAAGTTTGTACCACTGCAAGTACTGCAGAAACAGTCATACACTTAGAGTTTGCCGATGTCCAGGGTATTACGACTGTAAATTGTAATTGAGAATTCTGTAGATTAACTGAAATGCTCGCTACCTATTTATTTTACATTTGAATTGGAGAATTTGAAGTCATATTTTGTTTATACAGGTTGCGGGACATCGACATGCAAAGTGTTACCATGAATTCAGCACATGGTTCTAGACACCCAAAAGTGCAATACATAAATTGCTAATTACTAAGGGATATTATAATGTTACAGAGTTTTTGAATGACAAATTTTAAACTTAGATAATTTAATTAGTTTTATTTCATTTTATCTTTTAATTATTATTATTTGTTGACTGTGTTTTTGTATTAATTAGGTATTTGGATTTATTGACTTTAATTATTTCCTAATTTATAATTCCAATTACATATTTATGAACATTTTTTTTTTTTTTTAACATTGCCCCACACTAAGAATACGCCGAATATGGCAAAACATGTTGAACCGGCAATTTTACTCTCCACTTTAACTCCTTTCCATCCTATGTGCATTCTATGTATCATGCCACACATGTTTATACAAACAAATGAACTTTATCTGTATCTTTATCTTATACGGTCAAAAATTATAGAACACAGTTTTTTATACCGTGTATTTCTTATGTTAAGTTTATGGTCATAGCTAAATATAATGATTAATTAGTCAATTGTGTAAAAGTGCCAGAATTATGTAAGCAAATTGCTTACACTGGATGCATGTATAAATGACATTGATTTTTGTTTGTGCATAACTGAAACTACCCCAAGTCCCATAGATTTTTACCTACGATAGGAATTGAGACAGTTTGACTGAAGAATCTTAAACCTTCACTTAAAATCTGCAAATATTTCGAAATCCTAGCTGTTTTAAGTATCCCTGTGCATAATATAATCTGAAACCATACCACGTGCAATAGTAACGCGTTCTGTTAATGACCATATTATGCATAAGTAGCAAGTAGTTGTGTTGCTCACGTAGTCTGTATCTGAGCTGAATGAAACTGTTGTAGATGGTACTAGTTTTTATTTAAATTTTAGTGAGAGCACTGGGTTTAGACGCAGTTAATGGTATGATACTAGAATGAGCTTGATAATCTTGTTAAGTTGAGGACGTGGTTCAATTAGTGTGAAAATGTAATATAGATGAGGCTAGAAATGCGTAGATATTTTTGGAAATCTGTAAGTAGGCGCTCAGATTAAACCGGTAAAGTCAAAACAGCAAGTGAGTCTGTTATCCAGGGACGTAATAATTCCAATTCCGATGATGATGATATCGGTATCACTGATTATATACAACCGATATCTAACAGTTCGAAAAGCGCGCGAAACGACGACGCGCCCGTAACATGTCGCTCAGCAGGCGGGCCTGTTGGGAGAGCCGCGCAGCGCATGCTGAGCGATGTATTGCTTCCCGTCCATAATAAAGACATACAAACCCCCAAGGTACACACTCCATTATTTATTTGATTTATTAACTACTAAGTCATTGATATCGGCATCGATGTCGGTATCGTATCGGTAATATTAGTATCGTTACATCCCTACTGTTATCGATATGGTACTTGACATTAAAACGTGTTGGCACTTTATGCTTAGCTAAACTACTGCACTTAATCCTGAGCTGCACCAACTTATTTACGACACCATAAACACTTCTGCTGACCTCACAAACGAAGTCGACCGTATAAATAAGAATGCACATAAAGGCACAACCACACCTAACATCCATTACTCACTTTTTATCAATTTTATTACATCACATAAAACGATTTAGCCAACAGATTTCCCGCGGTAAACAATCGATTAAAATAAATCATTCGCTGTCGCCCGCGGCTTTCTTCAAGCGATGTGCGGTCGCGTTGAAAAATATTTTGATTGCGAAAATTCTGCACCGATTTACAGACTCCGAGGAATTTCTTCATTTAATGGACCCTTTTCATGAAAAATCTCCACTTTGATAGTTCTGCTGGGAATTTTTTGGACTTTAATTTTATAGTTTGAGTTGTTTTAGTCTGAAGCTGAGAATGTATTGCTAAACTTTATTTCTAGACATCTATTTAATAATCTTACTTTTACTGAGTGAATACAAAATATCTCAGTGTGTAAGTGAATTATAAATAATTGCCTTAAACGCTCGAGTGAGGGTCTCCTTTTTAAGGAGGTCGACACTTCACGTGACCCGACTGGCTCGTCCTTTGGCCAATGAGGTAGCATTGTCATTCAACGTGGCAATGCTGCCAGTCTTCTGGGCACGTTTCCGGATGACAGCGATACGGACGAATACTTCGATGCATAAGTTACCTATTTATTTTTATTTTGTTACTTATCATTTTTTATCTGCGGCGACTAGGGGTGCGAGGGCGCGAATCTTGCCTCTCCCTCGCGCGCTCCGCCTCCTCCTTCGCGAGCTTTACTGCTTCGCAGAAGGAAGTGACGGCCTCCCATGCACTCTCGCTCCGGACCATGGCCTGAACCAGGGCCGGACGCGGGAGATCGCCGTCGCCGATCGCCTCCGTGAGGACATGGCGATGCTCCGCCAAAGCAGGGCAGACTTCCACCGTATGCTCTACCGTGTCCTCCGGGCGATCCATACAGTGGTGAAACCCAGGCGTTTCCTCCCGCCTTATACGGAACAGGAACCTCCCGAAACAACCGTGTCCGGTGAGGACCTGCGTCAGGCGGAAGGTGAGGATGCCGTGGCACCTTTCTAGCCACTCCTCAAAGAGGGGACTTATCGCCACAATTGTGGCGTGCCCAGCGCTGGGTTGCGACAATCGCAATCTCCATGCCGCCATTAGATTCCGCCGGAGCTCTGTCCGCTGTGCCGGGATTTCTCGCGGCAGCGGAGTTACGCCCCGGCGTTTTGCCTCCTCGCGACACTTGCCTCCAGATCCCATGGAACAAGTTTGCTCTAAAATTTATATCTGGCAACCTAAAATGTCTCTTTGTCAATGGTTTTTTTTTTCCGGCATTTTGTAAATAAGAATGTTTTTAAGAAAGTGATGCCAATAACTTTTCCTACCCTCAATAATTATTTTAACACGGTCGTCTCAAATAACACTATCAAAATGTAACCCAATCCACCGCCATTTATAGATCAAGATGAACATTTGGCGTTAACAATAATTAAGATCGACCGTAATTGTAACCCTTTCATCGCCAATAATAATATTAGGTTACAACATGGTGGTATCGGGGTTGCGATGACAGGGTAATCAATATATCTGTATTATAATGGCATCATTATACATCTCGTGTTATTTCTTAGAATAGGTAATGGAGGTGGCTGTCAAGTGTGTGAACCTAACATAACATCACGCCTATTTCACAAAGGGTTAGGTAGAGGTGTACCTATGGTAAATCACTCATCATTGGAACATCGACATTTCGCCAGTTATGTTTAAGTCCCATGTAATAAGGGGCGAGCCTATTGCCATCAATCGGGCACAAATTCAGACGAGAGAGCTGAGAGGCTGCTACTGAGAATTTAAATATGGAAAAACCCAATAACACATTGCTCGACCTAGAAATCGAACCCAGGACCCCATGCTCAGCAGTAGCGCTTGCGACCAGGAGACCAACGAGGCGATGAACCAGTGTGTTAAAATTAATAATAAAACGAGAAATTAATTTGACGCGAAGCAGTTCATAGTTTATTTAAGGTTAGTCTAGCTAGGATAGTCCGAAGTATGAGAAAATCGAGATAAACCGTGTTGAAGCATTTAACCTAGGAGTATTTGCTGGATTAACCTTCGTATTATTAATTATTATGAATGGGGCACTTCAGAATAGGAACTCAAGTCTATTATTAGTTACTTATTTAAACAACCCACTTTTGATTCATTGTGGTATAAAGTATTAATGCTCAACACATTTTGCTTAAAACAAATCTTTGATGACGACCTTTAAGGCTTGTGCAGACCAGCGCGACTTGTCGCGCGACACGACTCAAACAATGCAATTTCTAAGAAAACTGTACGGTATAACAATAACCGGCGGTGCGTCGCGCGACAAGTCGCGCTGGTCTGCACAAGCCTTTAAAAAACACATACGACAAATATGCAGTCAAACTTTTTTATCGCATGGCCTAACCCTAAAATACTTCACATTAATACAAACAATAATTAATTAAATTTTTATAACCCTAGTCAGTCATGACAGTTTACCTTTATCAGTCGCCACGTCACGTCACCATCTGTTTTCGTCACATCAAACGCGTTTACATTATTATAATTTATAATTACTTTCAAGTCGTGCCCTCCCACGGAGTTTGTGTGTATTTATGGTCTCGTCAATAATTTGGTTAGTAGCTAAATATTGATTTCTGATATACTCGTATTATGATTTTGGGTTTATATGTGGGATTTTGTGGTTGGTTTTGATTACATTATGAAAATAGTGCCGTCACCAACTTCCTAGTTAGTGTTCCCGTCATAGGTATGACTAATATAATAATACCAGCCTATTATTATCCCACTGCAGGGCAAAGGCCACTTCTCATACTGAGAAGGCACGCTGCACGATCATTGATCACTACGGTTGCCTTAGATGTGTTGGCAATTTCAGACTTATAGTAACTATAAGTCTAGGTTTCCTCACGATGTTTTTCCTTCACCGATATCAGTAATGTCCAAGATTACTGACTGATGTGTTATGTGACTTTTATGTACTTTCTGAGTTTAAGATTGAATATACTGAATCTTACAAAAGTGGCAAACTATCAGGTATCATCGAAAAATATTTTCCGTTACCAGAAATACATCTTTTGATCCCTAATATTAGAACTCGCACTACTGGGTTCCGATCAAAAGCGATCAGAAGAAAGCCGTTGCCTAATTTCTAGAATTCTAGACGTTATATTCAACTCGCTCTATATGAGAGGAAGTTTTTGTTTTCCACGGGAATAACACGAAACTCAAAATAAAAATGAATTTGAACAAATTCAGAAATTGAACAAAAATTCAACCACAAAACGTCCTCAATATCAATATATCTAAATAACAAAGCAATAACCATAACGATTACGTTATGAAAATCACTTCGTTGTAATAATCAAACCGATACCACCCCTAATTCAGAATTAGGGATAATTTAGATAATGAATGAGAGACCCACAAGATAGTATCGGAATGTAATTTCCTCCTCGAATCGGATAGGATTATGTTTATGGCTATTAACATTTATTATGTTAGCGGTTAATTATTATTATTATTTAGTGCTGTTTGCAGTTGAAGGGTTAGTTGGCAAATACTTATTTATGATATTGTGGTTGGGGTTCAATTAATTATTGCGTTTAATTTGTTTGTGGTATTGCAAAGGTAATCAATAAGATATCTTTTTATTTTCTGCCTTTGACATTAACGCTTTGAAAAGTCGAATATGTGATGTTTCAAAAAAAAATAGGTAACTTATTTTCGAAGTATAGTCTTTCTGTTACTGTCACTGTTAGCCTAGATGATCTGCTTCTGATCAACGGCCTCTCTCCATTACTTCCAACCTTTTCGATCCAGTGCTCATCTGGAATACTGTTCGTTTGTTTTGTCCAGCTCCTGAATTTGAACTTTTAATAATGTTTTCTTTTAGAAAACATTATTAAAAGTTTCAGTCTCTTTATAAAATAGTTCTTTCTAAAATATTAAAATCAAACATGACTCATCCGCCACTTTTTAAATTAAAAAATATTATTATTATTAAATTATACGAAGATGATGAAAGATGTTAGAGACTACATAATTAGGGTATATTTTATGAATTATTTATAAAGGAGCAAATAATTTTTCTCAAAATGATTTGAATAAATAAAAAGTAAGGGATGCTATTGACAAGTTAATTAAAAATAAGTAGGTACCTCTCTTTATTTGAAAGAATTGTTGATGGAAAACAACGGATACTTTTTAAATAATAAATTCCGTTTACTTATATGTATTTTCTGTATGTAATTAATATAATAGAAGTTAGCCAAAAGGTTATCCTCGTGAGCACAATAAAAGTGATGGATTGCGTTATTATATTAACGTACCCTGTAAGGGAAGCACAGTAGTGCGAGTTTAAATCATAAAATCATTGTCGACATAGCATGTAAGATAAAAGTATTGATTACAGACATGATTCTTGCTAAAAGGGTAGTGTAACTGAAATTATGACTATTCCATGTAAAAAAGCCTTATATACCCTTATATACTAACTAAAAAGCTCTGTAATATTTTATCCTTACATAGTACTATATTTTAAAGTAGACTATAACGCTAGATAGATCATTTCCCACCTGTATACCTATTTCACATAAGGAAATCGAGTCACTATGTCGAGAATTAAGTAAATTCCTTTGTTCACTAACGTAAACAATGTTATGTGCAACTTCTACTGCGCAGTTGAGTCCCCTTCATACGTTTCAGTTCCCCCGGAACGCCCAAATATGTTAGTACCCCGCATTCCCCGCGAACGTGGAATCCCCTCAAATACAAACACACTGACGTAAGTAGGCGATGAAAAAGTTGTGTAAGTAGAGACACACACACTGTGTGATAGTGTGTGTCACTACTATAAATAAAACCCAATTGTGTATTCGTCAGTTCAGTCGTCTCTCAACCTTTCATAAAGTAATACGTGTTCAGTTATTAGTACCTCTGAACACCATCGCGTTCTAGCTTAGTCAGATTTAAAGTCTGTTCTATAAATATTAGTCTCTTAGTGTTTAAGGCGTAATTATTTTATTCTTCTATTTCTGGATATTGTGTGTGTATGTGTGTGTAAAAGAATAGAGGAATATATAAGTTTTGTGCTCATCCCTGTGGTTTTCCTTTTAAACTCCCACCTGAAATAACCCAGCAACATCATTGACCGCCCCACATAAGTCAACGTTTTAGTCCTTCGAAAGCCGATCTGGTTAGCATTTCGGTTTTTAAGGCTGCCGCATCAGGGTGGTCAACATTTTGGTCCTTCGAGAGCCGGATCAGGTTAACAAGTAACCATGAGTCAGAGGAGCACCATTACTATACGCAGCAAACTAAGAAGATTGGCTGAAGAAATGAGTGTGCGTCGCAGTGAGTTAGTATCGGACTCCGGGTTGCAGTCTGAAAAGGCACCGGGTTCGCCGTCTGTCGCACCGACTGTGGCATCAACGTCTGCCCTCAACATCCCACTGACGGGTGGTCGAGTAATCGACTACAGTGTAAGAAGTACGCCAGAGGGACCCCAGGGAGGCCAGATATTATTACAAGGTCGCCATACGTCGCCGCGAAACAGAACCTCATCCAATACTAGCCACAAGAGCGTCGAATACTTAAAAAAGCGAATAGAATATGAAGCTGAACGCGAATTAGTACAACTCAAGGAAAACCTCCTCAAGAAAAGAATGGAGGCCGACATTGCAGAGATAGAAGCGGCTGCCGAGAGCGACGACTCAAAGTCAGACGAGGGTACAGCACAACGCGTGGAACAGTGGATAGACACGACGCCCCAAGTAACTCAAGTTGATACAGTGCTGTGTACCCCGCCTATGACACGCGCGCCTGTGGATATGGCCGCGCGTCATCAACTAGAAGTCACACAGGGACTAAACGTAAGTAGTCTCAATCGTGACTCTAATACATACTGTGTACCGATCATGCCTAATAACAATAATGTGTCGCATGTAAGAGCGTCTACGTCAGTACCGTTACCTAACCTAACGGTACCTACGACGCAGATGTATACGCCAGTCTGTACCGAAAGTATAAGGTTCAGTCTGCCTCGTAGCTATCCCGTCTTTACCACCCCGGCCGCCAATGTACCTCGAGTATCGATTCTCGAGTCGGATACAAGGCAGCAGACATACCACGGAGTGGATGAAAAAGAAAGACGGCGAGAGGCATCAGGCGACAGGGACAGGAAAATTGATAGACTGGCGGAGGCAATCACTAGTATGGCACGACCGCGACCGGTACCCAGACAAGCATACGAATTGCCACACTTTAGCGGAGACCCAGCCGAATGGATTTCTTATAGAAATATGTATTGGGACACATCAGAATTGTATAATTTTAGAACACACGAAAATCTAGCACGGCTTAAGACATCATTGCATGGAGAGGCAAAGACCTCAGTAGAGGATTTGTTACGCTCAGGTACGGATCCCTCCGATATCATGCGTGCGCTTGAAGAAGAGTTTGGGCATCCAACCCTAATTTTACAATGCGCAATAAAGAAAGTTAGGGACCTACCTAAAGTAACAGAGAGCGGCCGCGAGCTAAGAAAGATTTCTTCAACAGTAAGGAATTGTGTGTCTCTACTTAAAAACATTCGCGCTGACGGTTATATAAATAATCCGCAACTAGTAAGCGAACTTTTAAATAAACTTACACCGATACAACGCGCGCAGTACGGTGACTTTGCTATGGGAATAGATATCTCACAGGGGGTGGATTTAAGAATCTCACCTAACTTAGAAATATTATCACACTTCTTAATTCAATTAACGCGCTCGACGTCGTATTACGTACAACCAAGTATGATAGAGTCTAGTCCTTTCAAATCCCCTGTGAAGAAGCAAGTCATCAGTCAAACACGACAAATGAATACCGCGCGTTCCTTTATCAATAGGCCACCGCCAGCACAAAGGATAAACACACAAAGTAATGAACATACCGTACCTAAAGAATGCGTTATCTGCCGGCAGGAACATACAATAGAAGAATGCGAAAGTTTTAAAAAACTTAGTGTACAACAGCGTTGGGACACAATTAAAGAAAAAAATACGTGTTTTAAATGTTTAGTTAGTAAACATCCCAAAAGATTCTGCCGCGCAAATAAGTGTGAGAAATGCGGTTACGCGCACCACCTGTTATTACACGCCGATAAACAAAAGAAAAAATACAAAGCGTGTGAAACAGATAAGATTGAAAGCGTAACAAATATTGGTGAATGGCGGGCTACAGCATTGTTAAAAATAATCCCTGTAACAATCAGTGATAATAACGGTGACAATAAACAAAGCTATGCATTATTAGACGACGGCGCGACCGTATCTTTAATAGACAGTGAAATCGCTACCAACTTAGCGGGTCCTCGTATACCCCTAACGTTGAAGACCGCAGATTGCCACGGGGTCACGGACTTAACGTCGCGAGCGGTTCAAGTTCAAATAAAAGGTCCAAACGGGCAGTGCCATAACATTAAGTGTCGTACTATGGTGAACATGAACATGCCGACACAAACAGTGTCCGCCTCGATGCTTCGCGACAACGCTCACCTCCGCGACTTGGGTTGCGCGGAGATGAGGGGTGCCAAGCCGCTGCTGCTGCTCGGGCAGGACAACTGGGAGCTACTCGTCGGCCAGGACATCCGCCACGGGAAATCCGGTAAGCCAGTTGCCTCACTTACTAAATTAGGATGGGTCATACATGGACCGTTTGACATTAAAAGCAATATCGAAACAGTAAATTGCATGACAGTCTCCCTTCCTGATTTGCATGACCTAGTAAAATCTCAGTTTGAGCTAGAGGCTATAGGCATTTCACAGAACGCTCGTAAACATAAAGACATTGAAAGAGCGTTAGACGTATTAGATAACACTAGTCACCGTGTGCCCGACGAATCACAATGGGAAGTCGGGTTATTGTGGAAACATGATAAGATACATTTACCTAACAACTATATGGATGATTATCTAGATAGTACCTGTTCCGATGATGAAGCTAACAAACTGATAGAGGTTACTAGAATACACGCCTCCGGTGGATTGATTATACGGGGGTGGGTAACCAACTCATCAGAACTGAGGGACAAGCTCAAAACAGACATGCCTGAAAAGGTAGCTCTCGAGAAAGGCATAGGCACAGTGGAGAGAACACTAGGCCTAATATGGGCACCTAGAGAAGATAACTTAGGTTTTGATCTGTCATTTAAGCGACTTCCAGAACATATTATAAATGGAAGTCTAGTGCCCACTAAGAGACAATTTCTAAGTATGATTATGTCCATTTATGACCCACTGGGTTTCCTGTATCCATGCGTAATTCAATCACGCATATTAATGCAGAAAATTTGGAAACCAGGAATCCAGTGGGACGAGCCATTACAAGATAAAGACGACGAGGTAATTTCTATTCCCCGGTTAGAGTTGCAAACAGCTTTATTAGCCTGTCGATTAGCAGACACGACAGAGAAAGCGTTAGGGCTAATGATATCCAAAAAGTTTTATTGGACTGATAGCAAAACAGTCCTCAAATGGATAAATTCTGAGGCACATGAATTTCAAAGGTTTATTATTTCACATAGATTAGCTGAGATAGATAAATTATCAGACCGAGGCAACTGGCGCTGGGTACCCTCGGAGGACAACCCTGCTGACACGGCGACCAGATTGTCTTGGCCCGATAACCACGCAGCGTGGCTGTCGGGCCCCTCTTTTCTTCGTGATCCACAGGAGCAGTGGCCAGCATGTCCCGAGACTGATGTTGCGGAGAAGGACCTCGAGCGCATCCAGCGGGTACACGCAACCGCATCGCCGGTGGCGCCACTCCTGCAGTACGAGCGCTACTCTTCGTGGGGGCGTATACAGCGCGTCATGGCACGCGTCCTCATTTTTGTGGGCCAATGTCGAAAGCGGCGGACAACAGCTGAGCTACAGCGGCTCGACTTAGAAGAAGCTCACAATCATCTAATAAAGTTGTGTCAAGAAGATAGCTACAGCAGCGAGCGGACCGCCATTCTTAAAGGGCTGCCTGTGCCTAACAATAGCAGCATCAAGGCCCTAGATCCCATGGTCACTGACGATGGGTTTCTTCGGGTGAGAGGACGTCTAAGTGCTTGCGAGGTGCTCACATTCGGTGAAAAGCACCCAATTATCTTGGAGGGACGTCACCCTCTGACAAGAAAGCTGATCGCGCATTACCATGCGATCGCTTTACACGCCAATCACGAGACCGTCGTGAACAATCTACGAGAGAAGTATTGGATCACAAAGGTGAGAACCTCCGTAAAATCGGTGGTCGCCGGTTGCCAGCTCTGTCGCATCTGCAGAGCTAGGCCCGCCCCACCAAAAATGGGCGACCTACCACTCGCCAGGGTGGAGACTTCGAGAAGAGCCTTCACTAGAGTGGGCGTCGACTACTTCGGCCCGATGGAAGTGACCATTGGGCGGCGTCGCGAGAAGAGGTGGGGTGCTTTATTCACCTGCCTCACCACGCGCGCCGTGCACCTAGAGTTGGCCGCCTCCTTGAGCGCCGACTCCGCCATATTAGCCTTGCGGCGCCTCATTGCGCGCCGTGGGCAACCAGCCCACCTGTACTCAGATCAAGGTACAAACTTCATCGGTGCCAACTCCGAGCTACGAGCGGCCCTGAAAGACCTTGATCAAGGTCAGATCAAGACCGAGGCCACCAACCGAGGCATCGAGTGGCACTTCAATCCCCCGGCAGCCCCACATATGGGTGGCTGCTAGGAGCGCCTGGTGAGATCTGTCAAGAACGCACTTCGAAGCACGCTCAAGGAGCGTGCCCCCCGTGAGGAGGTCCTCTACACCCTTCTCACCGAAGCCGAGCTAATCATAAATAGCCGGTCGCTAAGCTACGTCTACGATGACCACAACCAGCCTGTGGTTTTAACCCCGAATCATCTACTCCTGGGGACTGCGTCCGGGAGTACGCCGTTCGCATCGAGTGACACCGAGGACATCGATTCCCGACGGCAATGGCGGCGCGTGAATGCGCTCGCTAACATGTTCTGGCGACGCTGGCTGCGGGAATATCTCCCAACGTTACAACGTCGTGAAAAGTGGACAAACAATGTACCAAATGTATGTGTTGGTGATGTAGTGATAATAGCGGACAATAATAAAGAACGAAGTGCGTGGACAAAAGGTCTAATTAAATCTGTATACCACGGTAATGATGGAATCATCCGTGTAGTTGATGTAAAAACCATAAATGGGGTCCTGCGACGACCCGTAGCGAAGATTATTGTGCTTCCCACAGACCAGGATGTAATGCGGCTGAACCCTGTTACAGGGGGTGGAATGTAAGGGAAGCACAGTAGTGCGAGTTTAAATCATAAAATCATTGTCGACATAGCATGTAAGATAAAAGTATTGATTACAGACATGATTCTTGCTAAAAGGGTAGTGTAACTGAAATTATGACTATTCCATGTAAAAAAGCCTTATATACCCTTATATACTAACTAAAAAGCTCTGTAATATTTTATCCTTACATAGTACTATATTTTAAAGTAGACTATAACGCTAGATAGATCATTTCCCACCTGTATACCTATTTCACATAAGGAAATCGAGTCACTATGTCGAGAATTAAGTAAATTCCTTTGTTCACTAACGTAAACAATGTTATGTGCAACTTCTACTGCGCAGTTGAGTCCCCTTCATACGTTTCAGTTCCCCCGGAACGCCCAAATATGTTAGTACCCCGCATTCCCCGCGAACGTGGAATCCCCTCAAATACAAACACACTGACGTAAGTAGGCGATGAAAAAGTTGTGTAAGTAGAGACACACACACTGTGTGATAGTGTGTGTCACTACTATAAATAAAACCCAATTGTGTATTCGTCAGTTCAGTCGTCTCTCAACCTTTCATAAAGTAATACGTGTTCAGTTATTAGTACCTCTGAACACCATCGCGTTCTAGCTTAGTCAGATTTAAAGTCTGTTCTATAAATATTAGTCTCTTAGTGTTTAAGGCGTAATTATTTTATTCTTCTATTTCTGGATATTGTGTGTGTATGTGTGTGTAAAAGAATAGAGGAATATATAAGTTTTGTGCTCATCCCTGTGGTTTTCCTTTTAAACTCCCACCTGAAATAACCCAGCAACATCATTGACCGCCCCACATAAGTCAACGTTTTAGTCCTTCGAAAGCCGATCTGGTTAGCATTTCGGTTTTTAAGGCTGCCGCATCAGGGTGGTCAACATACCCCTTTCTTTTACATCCTTTCTTTTTGCTACGAATGAATTATGAAATATTCCATTTTTCAAAACCCATTTACACGTTTTAATGCTGTTTTAGCATAATAATTAATGCTAGTTATTATATTTATTTGGTACTAATTGTTCTTTTTTCACTAAAAATATATTTTTTTGGAAATAAAATCTATTCTGTCTTCATTGTCCTCGGATGACATTACGCTGGGTTCCTACACATTGGTAAAAAGTAACATTAAACATACCTTGCGTCAGTAAGGTATGTTTATGTTACTTTTCACCAATATATACCCAAAATTATAAACATAGTAATTTTTATAAATAAATAAGTATTATCTGATCAACAATTTAGAGGTATGAGGAACAGGGTGTAAAGTTCACTCATCCTCTATAGAAAAGGGAGGATCCTCCGTCCGGTGACGTGTCTGGCGGGCAACTGCCCAACTTTTTTTTTTAATATATTTTTTTAAAGATAAGATAAGATTTAATTTATTTCTCAGTACATGGTACATTAAGATCTTAATATTAATGAAAAGCTTCACATATACTACCGTTGCCGGTGTAGAAATATTAAAATTAAAATACAGTTAAAATCCCTATTAGTAATTATAAATTAGTTTAAAATAAAATAGGTTATTTGTAATACAATGTCAATTACATTTTTTTCTTATTATTATTTATGAATTCAAGGTTAAAATTTATCAATTATATAATGTCAAATGTTTAAAAAAATAAAAAATAATTAATTAAAAGTCAGTATACACACAAAATATTGATAAAATGTAAAAATTTATAGTTAAAAAAATCATGAACTGAATAGAAACAGTGGTCTAAGAACCAGGCAAATATTGTTTTCCTGAATTTATTAGTGGGCAACACTCTGATACCTGGGGGTAAATTGTTGAAGATTTTGATTGCTGTTGTCGGGGAAGTTATATATACGTCGATATCGCGGTAAACTCTAATTGCGCGATGCAGGATTTTGTGTGACGTCCGGATTTTGTGAGACGTCAGATCTTTGATGCGTAGTTCGCATGTGGCGATATAGATGTCGCCACACGTATGAGAACGAAAGAACCCCTTATTCAAAGCCATTGTTGCTGCTTATAAACCACCAGTTCACTAATAATTTCAGTCTAATTACAAGTAATACTAATACGTTCGAGATAGCTGATCTAACAAGCCCATAAACCGAATATTACATTATCAATAAATCATATTGATGACTCTACAAACTGCGTCTAATGCCACGGCTAACCAATTAGCCCATTTAAATATACCTACTTAAGGTCCATCCACACACATCAGTCACGTCACGGTGGGTGGAGCCACCGATAAGTCACATAAAAAAATGCAAGCGTAGTTTTTGTTTACCCTAAACCTGCACCCTAAATGCTAAACACACTTTTAATCTTTTGAAGGCTATTCCTAAACCATTACTTCATATGTTCGAAAAATGTATTTGCTCAACAACGTAAATAACGCAATGAATGTTGTTGAAATGTCGAAATGAAACCTATTGCTACCGATAGTGTTACGCAGTTACCCCGCTGAAAAAGGTTCATTGTACTCATCATTATTAACAACTTTTACCATGTGACCAAACCAAAAATCGCGAAAAAAACAGCAGTTCCATAGAGTTAAAAGTCGCAAGACACAACACGTCAGTCACGCGTCACCGGCTTGTTGAAATATGTATTGTTGCGTACGGAACCGACCACATCTTCACATAAACCACGTTACGTCCTTAATGCTGGCGTGACTGATGTGTGTGCACGTACCTTACTTTCGTCAATTCAATTGAACTACGTACCTACCTACATAATACAGTCTTGACTAAGCACTTACGGCTGTAGATCAAAGAGACATCATCAATTTGAGGTCTACTTTAATTAATGTACCATTAAGATGTACCCTAACGTTTGTACCAAAAACCCGTTCCAATTGACGCCTTATAGGGGTCAATTGTTTGATACGATCGTAATGAAACTCTCATAAGAAAAGGACTTTAGTCTTTCCTAACCAGTCAATAAGAAAGATATTTCCTTGATTTTTCCCGTGACGGACGATGTAATTGTTCGATTCACTTCACTTGTTTAGCCATTAATATTATTAAATAACGTTGTAAGGTTTATCAAGATGATATTTTTATTGTGTTAAAGGGATGATTTTTATATTAATGGTATACTTAGCGGTTGCGATGGGGTTCTTAGTGATTGATGGTCTTGACAACTGATAATATCAGTTTGACAAGTGTTTTGTTAACTTGTTTAAGTAATTTAACGGTTCAATGGGTGTCAAGTATTAACAGCACTTGTGCGCTTTTATAATTTTTTGAAGTCACGATATTATCGTCGACGTCCACGTTCATACAATACACGTTATAACGTTATCGTGGACGGCAATGTAAAAGCATTTTCATTATATTTCCATAAATTTTACTTCTTTTTGTTAAGTAAAACTAAGTAGTCCACGTTAATATCGACACATAAGAAATAATAAAAGCGCACATTGGTCCTTGATTCTCTGATACGACAAGCGTTATTTATTATTTCGTTGGACAAAGTAACACAAACAGATTAACTAAAGAATAATTGTTATTTAAAATTAAATATTTGGAAGAACAACGTAATTAACTACAAATATACACCTATCAATTAAAGGACCGGTGATAGATAGATTTGAATAGTGCCAAAATGTCCTCTCGGGCGCAAAATACCCAGTGCAACTACCAAAAACTACACAAGTTTGCGCAATGGCTTCAGCTTCAAAGGTCATTGGCTGTTTGTAACTACATAACATACTAGAATTATTGAACAGCCAGTGAGCCGTCAAATTAAGTTATTAAAGTTTAACAATTTACTTGCGAAACTGATGATATTTTAATGAAATTCCAGGTTCCTTCCACATCAATGGAGATCATACAAAATTGTGGTATATGTGCACATATGTTCATTGACCCTGATCCATACAGTATGTTAACTAACGAAGGAGGTTCCCGGTAACCCAAAATAGTATAGCGTCCATACATGCAAAAAAAAAGATTACTAATAAAAAAAAGAAGATTTTTTTAAACTAAAACATAATAACAAAAAATATTAAATTGATACGTAAAAGGAACCCTGTACACGCGCACTTGTCGCACCTATCTTTCCACGTTGAAAGAAAAAAAAAATTGATATTAAAAAAAAAAAATATTTTGCATAGGACTATACTATTGCGTGTTAACGGGAACGCCCTTCGTTAGTTAACAAGCTGTATAGACAAAGATTATTTCTAAACAAAACATTTCTTGGAAATGTACCTCATATGCAACTTCATAAAGGTTATAAGAGGTCATGAGGGAATGTCATTCACTTGATCAACATACGGAATATTTGTTGTAAATACATTCAGTGACAAAATTCCAAGTATTAATGTTCCAAGAATTGAGAATTAATACCCTTTGGGACAATCAGCAGCAATTCACGGAAACTATAAATACAAACATCCAGGATGTCAAAATGAGGAGTCGTTAGGGTATGTCCTTTCTCTGTCTTGCATTTGTGATTAGCTATTTACGTCTCTCTTGCACTGATGTGACCTAGAAGACACGTTTTGGTTTGGGTTTTGCTCTTCCGGACTATTCTCGTTTTGTAGTTTCGGAATACGATCTGAAGTGGTTTCTTGTTGTGCTCCCCTACTTCAGTTTTGCTTGTATTTGAGATATTATGATAATGCACTTAAGTGAGTAATGCACTGAGTTGATGAATAAATGGTATCTCTGTTAATGGATGGATGTAAAAATGATTTTGTTTAATCAGGTCTATATGTTTACTTAAGGCGCCGATAACCGTCTTTTAATTATTTTATACTGAAGATCACGTCTAAACGAGTAGTGTTAATGATTTGGAAAAAATATATGTTAAATTAGAGCTTTTTCTGAAACATCTCATGAAAGGACCACTCCCGCTTTCACTAAAACGAAAGGTCATGGACATGTGTATTCTTCCCACCCTCACCTACGGAGTGCAAACATGGTCTTTTACAAAGCGTCAAAAGTCCGCACTTGGAGTCTGCCAACGGGGAAGGGAGGCCTTTGCCTTGCAGTGGGACAGCACAGGCTTATAATAAATAGAGCATTTTTTAAATAATTTAATATAGCATAACATATATAAAAAACTGAGAATCACGCAAAATCTATTAAGCGTATTTTTCTGAAACCTTCACCATTTTAAAGATAATTTAATCATTAATCTTTTAGTATACGCGTTTTATACATTTTGTTTTAAGTGTAATAAATTAATAATGCGTCAAATTGGGGACAGCGCTCCTTGATGGGCAAACCCTATTACTGACTGGACGTACGACGCGTTGCGTGAGCTCAGTACAGAACACGCAAGCTAACCACTCAAGGTCACTACATCTACATCTTAAGTGAAATGCTTAAGTACTTACTACTTACTTCCCCATATACAAAGCCTAATTTTAAACCTAAAACAGGCATGTATGAGTAAGTAGATAGGTGTATTAAAAAACCATATTTTTTCTCGGACAAGAGGACCTAGACAAAATTAAATGCTATCAGCGATTTGGATGGCGGAGTCAAAATCTTATGGGACTGACATAAGTTAAAGAGCTTTTTTTTAAAAGCTCTCAGGACAAAATGGTCCCCACGACCAACCTGTCATCGTCATCAGGCCCACACTCGATGGGTTTACTAGCAGCTGTTCAAGAATTCCGTTATCTAGCGTCCAGGTTCATCATGAGATCAGGTCGATGGTACCATATTATTATATTATCATCGCAATGTATACATTTGAAAATATTCAAACAAGACCACTCGAAGTGACTAATATTCAAGTGTTCCGTTAACTACCGTGCAGGCCAGTCCAGCGAAACATCGCCACAAGTTGTTTCACACAGCGATTTGAAATAAGCCGCCATAGTAGTTATTTATTTATTTATTTAACAGTTTATGTACACACATTATAAATAGACAAGAAGAAAGGAACAGAAAAAAACGTACAAAGGTGATGCTTAGTTATTGTATTATATTAAAATACCTATCTAATGACATATGTGTGGTTGTTATTGGTGCTTGGACCACCTTCCATTCATTTTTGCCGATTCTCCTTTGTTTCTAGTTTAGCTCTAGGCCCTAAGGATTGTAATTTCTTGGTGGAAATACATTTCAGTCAACTACGTCAAGAAAAATAAGTTTGAGCCAACATCATGGAGTATTTCAATAATAAGGAGAACTATCGAGCAAAAAAATACAGTCTCACAGCTCAAAGACGGCAGACTATTCAATCATTTACACAAGAAATTAAAACCAATGAGCGCGTTTCTTTGAATCTTTTCATATGCATCACTGCTATAAGTTTTTCAGTCCGCTTAACATCGGACATCAAAGAACTATGCAGGTTTAATCATTTTGTTATAAGTCATCTGTCTGTCCGTTTATAATTTATATGAATAAACATACGATAAATATGAAATAGAGTTGTTATTTATATTTTGGAGGAAGTAGTTTTAATATCTTAACTTACGAGTATAAATTCTTCTGTTTGTGTTTTAGGAGATGATAAAGGAAAGGTATAAATAGGTATTTATAACAAAATACCAAATATTATAAAAAAATACCAAATTTTATAAAAAAAATACCAAATATTATAAAAAAATTACCCAATGCAAATATTTAAAAAGCAACTGACAGTCCTATTACTTGATAAGTGTTGTGTAGTTTTTTAACTCATTAGATTTAATTATTGACATTGTGTATTTCTTTATTATTTTATGCTAGTTCTATAATTTTTTAATAAATTTATTTTTTTGCCAAGTTTAATTTGACTATTTGATTTTCATTCGGTTTGTTAATATTTACTTTCAATGTTTGCATACCTAATTGGTCGATTATACAGGGATCTCAAAATTTTGTAAACACCTTTATTTGTGTACTTTTTAAGCAAATAAATGATTATAATTATGATTACTTATGCAAAAGTGACACTTTTGTATTCATGGTTATTATTATGACATAATAACCATTTCATGAGCCTTTGAAGCTGATTAACAATTGTCCTGGTTAACAACAAAACTGTAAGTAGCATAGGCACAAACTTAGCGTTTAAAATAACAATTGAAACAAAAGCTTCAAAATAATAGCAAGACGTACGACGGACGTTTTAGTTGTAATGAAATTCTCATATAGTATTTTAACCTATTGCCAATTTTCTAGATATAACATATTAAAATATCAAATAAACCCCATGATAATACAAATGCCAAAGCCGCTAAGTACACACAAGACGCAGAGTCTTTACTCACTCAAACTCAGTGAGTGTGGATACCACTTAACTCCGTTCAATCCATTGTTTTATACGTTCAAATACCGTAAGATCAAAGTTCAAAGTTCAAAGTTCAAAGTTTTTATTAATGCGATTTTTGGTGATACAACAGGGTCTTAAACATATTTTATAGTAGCTCAAAAATCTACCTTAAAAGGCATGCATTGTTAAATTACAATATTAGATGTTATACATTACATGCAACATAAAGAAGTATTTAATGTCCATAAAAAATAAAATTTAAGATTTAATATATTGTAATAAATTAATGGACATATGTATAAGAATATTACATTAAAACATAAATACAATAAATGGTCAGTCACATGAAATTTTGTCAACTAGGAATTCGTCAATGGTATAGTAGCACTTGACTATTAAAAAAATATTTAGTTTACGTTTAAATTGTGTCAAGTTTAAATCTTTTATGTCATTTGGTAGCTTATTAAACACTTTTTGAGCCATGCAAAGTATGCTCTTGTGCATAAGTGCGGTTTTTGAACTTCTTAGGCATAATTCATGTCGATATGTTGGTCTTATGGATCGATAGCTTTGTTCTGAAGCTTTTTTAAATAAATCACCGTTTTTCTTTACGAACAAAGCAGTCTCGTATATGTAAAGACAAGGTAACGTTAGTATTTTTAAGATGATAAAATGCGGTTTGCAGCTTTCTGTTGATTTAAGATTGCATATGGATCTAATGCACCTCTTTTGTGCTTTAAAAATGTCAAGTTTTGTACAGGAATTTGCCCAGAAAATTACTCCATAACGTAATATGGAATCTACGTAGCCATAATACGCGGTGACGACAGCCGCCTGATTTACTATTTTACTGAGTTTATAAAGAGCAAAGGCAAACTTGGTCAATTTTGTAATTAAGATCGATGCATGTTCTTTCCACGTCAATTTAGAGTCTATTGTCAATCCTAAAAATTTAATATGTCCTACTTCTTCAATTTTATTATTATTAAAAGTTACATTAATGTCAGAAGTGGTAATTCTTTGTCGAAACTGCATGATTTTAGTTTTATTTAAATTAAGATTTAAATTATTTTGTTCAAGCCAAGCAATTGATTGTTGTAATGCATTTTTAATGTCACTTTCATGTTTTGTATTTAAATCATCATGCCTAATAATTAAAGTGCTGTCATCGGCAAAAAGAACCATAGGAAAAGTGACGTGTTTTGGAAAGTCATTTATATAGACCAAAAACAATGGTGGGCCTAATACGCTGCCTTGTGGCACGCCAAATGTAATTTTACGTTTTCCTGAAATGTATTTATATTCTCTTTTATCCTTTTTGCAAATTCGTCTAACTTCCGTACACTGTGTTCTATTATCGAGGTAGGATTTTATTAGAGAGAGAGCGTTTCCCCTTATTCCGTAAGCACTTAGTTTTCCTAACAAAATGTTATGATCGACTAGATCAAAGGCTTTCGTCATGTCCATAAATATAGCGCTAGTGGGAATTCTTTGATCAATATCTGGCATTATAATATTAAGGAAGTCATAGATAGCCAAGTTTATGGATTTGTTTTTCCTAAAGCCTTTCTGTTCCTTAACCAAGATGTTGTGTTTGGTGAAGAAGGAATACATACAGTTATAAATAATTTTCTCAAATATTTTTGATATTACCGGTATAAGCGCAATTGGTCGGTAGTTATTAATGTCAGTATTATCACCTTTTTTAAATAGAGGCTTAATTATAGTGGGCTTTAGTTTATCAGGATAGATTCCAGAGCAAATGCTTAAATTAATTATGTGACAAATGGGACCTGATATCACTTGGGAAACGAATTTTAGTACTTTTGTTGAGATATCATCATAACCTACGCTAACTTTATTTTTCAGGTCTTGTGTTATATGATACACTTCATTAGGCGTAGTCGGAGTCAAGAATATTGAATTATTGCATATATTTGGAGTCTTACAACTAACAGATTTTGAGGCTTTTGAAAGTAATTCTGCCTGCTCTATGAAGTGATTGTTAAATGCGTTTGCTATATCACTGGGGTTTGTTAATGTAGTACCATTACTACGTATTTCTGTTATATATTCACGTGGAGGACAATATCTGTTTTCACTTATAATTTTCCATGTATCCTTAGATTTATTATTTGATGTCACTATCTTATGATTATTTTTGGCCTTTTGTGTCAATCTTATTATTTTCTTAAGTCTTTTTGAGTAATTTTTAAGTTTTGTCAGGTTTGTATTATTAGGTTTTGCTCTTAAATGCCAAAGAAGTTGTCGTTTATTTTTACTGCAACGTTTGATACCGGGTGTCAACCAATTCGGATTCCTTTTTGACTTAATCGTTTTACTAATTAAAGGGAAGCATAAATTATAAAACAGCTGGAATATTTCCATAAAATTATCGTACGCCACATTTGGATCAACAGCTTGATAAACATCGCAAAAAGATAAAGAATTTAAGCATGTTCTGAATTTAATCAAGTTATTGTGACTGTAGTCACGCGTTGTAATACTCCAACTATTTATTGTACAAGTTTTCTTGACAGGAATCTTTAAAATTTGGGCTGTGTGATCTGACATGTTGAAATCCATTATTCTATGATTGCATTTTCGCGGAAAATTGTGCGCAAAATTATCTATGCATGTGTTGCTTTGTAATCTGGTAGGCTCATCAATTTGTAATTTTAAGTTATAGCTTAATAAGTTATTAATAAATTCTTGAGAAATTCTATCTTTTTTCAAAGTGTTAATGTTAAAGTCACCACATAATATGACATTTTTGCGCGCTTTGTAACATATTTTTGGTAGAAGAATATTTAATTTCGAATAAAACATGTCAAGGTTATTAGATTTAGGTATCCTATAAACACATACAATAATAACGTTATGCTGTGTTAATTCGATTGCACAGCACTCGAAAATTCCCTGCACTGAAAGTTTCTTGATTTCGTTAAGCTCTCTATATTGGTGGTCAATTTTTACCAATATGCATGCTCCTCCTCTCTTTGTGTCCCTTGAGTAACAAGCTGCTAAATTATAGTTAGGTATAGTGAGGAAACCTTCATATCCAGTTTCCATGAAGTGTTCGGTTACACAAATTATGTCTATGTTGTTTTGAAGTTCATCTAGGTGCAATACTAATTGGTCTGACTTATTAATCAGTCCTGCGATATTTTGATGCATTATTGTCAGATAGTTATAGAAAAAAATGGTTTGATGTTTCTTCCGATGTATCCTTCATGTCAGTGTCTCTATAAATCATTTGGATTTCACAAATCGTTCTTTTGAGATTCATAAATATGCTTTTCATACCTGCATTGTTCAGGAGTCCTTGACGACCCGAAAACATTGAGTAATCGTATGATAAGTCAGCGTTTGAGTCTAATACATAGGCGTATTCATACGCTGTGTTATGCAGGTACAATAAACTATTAAACATTTCAATCCTTGAGTTATATAGTGTGTATTCGCCACATATTCTGAAGGTCGGGAGGCATATAATAATATTTGTGTGACTTAGTTTGTCAATGGTATCCCTAATATGGTAAATTAAATCATGATAGTTCTTAGTAGTTAAAAAATCCTTTTCTCCAATTAATAAGACACAGTAGTCTGTTTTATTATAATTACTAAGCTTATTTTCTATGCCAAGTAGAAGTTCTTCTATGCCACCATTTGGATACGAGTAATGGCAGAAGTCATGACATGTTCCCAAACTATCTTCTAATATGTCACATAGTCTATTTCTATTGTTAGCACTTATTACACAGAGTTTGGTTTTAGCTTGTGGGGTCGAATATCGCCTATTCGTGAATTTATCACGCTTTATACCATAATCGTCACATTGAGTTGATTTATCAGCAGTCTGGAGTGTAGGTTTAGGTAATGTCGGTGTGGATTTGTCGGTCAGCTTAGGTGTGGTTTTTGGAGTCGTAGGTGTTGTTTTGGTAGTCATTTGGGATGTCAGTTTTTCTTTATTCTTCTTTGTTTTGGGAGTAACGTTGAGATCTATTAAAGGAACCTTTTTAGTAGTTTTTTTCTTAGGTGAATTTACTATGTCAATGGTAAATTTTTTATAAATATTTTCCTTTTTTGACAAAGTTTCAATTGTCTTTTTGAGATTTGTGTTGTCAATGTTTAGGTTTTCTACTTCCCTATGTGCAGCGTGTAATTGTATAGTCAATTCTTTTATTTTATTGTTAAGTCCGACAATTTTTTCGCAGTCCTCGTCGACAGATATGTTTGGCAGACTGTTACTAGTGGTGCCATCTAGTTCGCTATCTGTTCTGTTTGAGGTGTTAGAATCTTCACTTTTTGTATCTGAGACTCTTCGATTGCGGCGTAGCGTGATATTTCCAAAGAAGCTCATTTTTTTAATTTGAAATAATTAGGTATTTTACTACAATACAAAAAGATTCTCAGTTTGTGGGATCCGAACCAGCGCTCCAAGAATCGCTATTCCAAACCGAAGTCAGTTTGGTTATTTGAACGTTAATAAGAGTGACAAAATTTGCTGTTGCTTGCTGGTCCTAATTTCAAATAATCATTAGTCGTTAAGAATGATTCATGGTTTTTTTTTCGCACACCACCAAATTCTGTTTTAAGTTTGCACATAAGTTTTTGTTTGTTTAAATACACTTTCATTTAGTATAAATAGTTTTTACGTCAATAAAATTAGTTTGTCACTGGTATTAAACAATGTTTTTTATGTCTTAGTCACTGTTGTCACTTCACATATTTTGTCTTCATTTTATTCCACAATTACCACATAGTTTGTGTAAATAAAGTTTGTGCACATAATTGACAACATAACTGATTTATTAAACACAATACAAATGTTATTTATGTAATTTTGCTATTTTAAATTAATATATAAACAGAGAGCTAAGTTAGACAATCGAAATTTTAGGTGAAAAACGTCAAATTCAATCAACTCAATGTCAAGATCAACTCTTGTCTTCGAGAGTTACCTTCGGTTTTAGTTCCCCCATGTTTTATGCATCGAACACTTATTGATTTTGAGGGGTAGAGCTTTTTGTCAGTTTCGTAAATAGGACGATGGTTTTATGGTGATTTTGTTGGCAAAACGGTGTGGCTTGCAATTTGATAATAAAAGTTTATTATTTGCAATAGATTATGGTTTTCTTTGATTAAACAACTAAAATGTGATCGGTTAAAAATAGTGTCTTTCAACTAACTTATTCCTATTTTATTACTAGCTGTTGCCCGCGACTTCGTCTGCAAACCAGGATAAAAAGTAGCCTATGTCCTTCTCCAGGTCATGGTCTAACCTTATGCCAAATTTCATCCAAATCGGTTTAGCCGTTTTAGCGTGAAAGCGTAAACTCACTTTCGCATTTATAATATTAGTTAGGATTCTGTTGAATAATACGAAAACAAAATATAGAATAGGCTAAACAAATTATTTTCACAACTTTTGAGATAACTCAATTTGTTTTCTCACCAGCTTAGTCTGGCTCATTTTCATATAAATAACGATGCCTGTAGGCATAGCTCTACTTAACCACTCTCGCGTCGCTTACAAACAATTACCGTTCCTTTCTACAAAACATTGTTCTTGTATTATTGTAGCACTCACGACAACAAAATTTTAGTAGGCATACTTCAAATAAATTGAGGAAACACTACTGAAATCCGCGCGTGTAAGATATCAGCATATACTAGGAGCACAAAATGGATAGGTACGGTGAGTTGGCTCCATATATTATAAAGGAAAACGCACGCCCACATAAACACGCTTCACTTACAGCGGGGGTAAACGATCTCGCGACTGTCATTTGTTTGAGATAGTTTGAGATCTCGGTACGCAGGCGTCTATGTGTGCCTGCGGCTGTTCTCACTCGTTGTTGGAACCTGACCTTCTGTCCTATTCTGTGCTTATTCTAAAAGAGGTAGGTAGGTACCGTCTTCTTCCATTGCTCGGCGCTCTCGCCTTTAAATGGCAATCGTCTCAGTGCTCGCAAAATATTCACTTTAAGTGGTTATTAGGAAGAACTCAGACGCGCCAGTCTGCAAAACCACAATTTGTGTGCGGTTTGTGGCGAATATGATAACTTCTATGAATTTCGTCTGCATTTTGCACCAGGTAATTCAAATGACGGCCAAACAGATCATTTATCTGTTTGAACCACCACATCAGCACAGAACTGCAGTGGCGATGTTTGGGGGAGGCCTATGTCCAGCAGTGCACATCTTTTGGCTAAATGATGATAAAGATATCATGTGCAAAACAAGGGCTAATTTGAAGGTCATTTGAAGAACAATGTCACAAAACTTTTTATTTCCAACAATTAAAGCGAACTTACAAAATGGACGATTTCAATAGGTACCTAAACTGATAGGATCTTTTAAAATCTACCCACTTCTTTCATATTCAAATAATGCTCAGTCAGTATACATACCGTGTGGGAGGGAAGACGCTTGTTTTCCTCGACTTATCTTAATGCTGAATAATTTTATACAAACGCCTACGAATTTCTTCCGCCTCTATTTGAATAATGTTAAGTCGGCCGCTTATTAAATTCACTCGGTTTTGTAGGAATGTGTGCGGTTATATCGATAAAAGGATCGGGATGATTACCATTATTCGATTGCTTGATGAAATTTTCGAGATGTTCACTTATTCCAGAACGACAAATGTGTCTTCGAATGATCTTTTATTTGCTTAACTTTCGGTCACATGGCAAAATCAAAATCGACGATATTTGAGATTGTCTGACAGTTAGTAGGTACTAGTAAAAATATCATCGTCAGTATCCGTAGTCGAAGTATTGAATTAGGATGGGGTCGCCCCGATATTAAGGCTACAAACCTTTCCCATAAATCTATCGCCACCAATGCGGAGCACGGGAAAAAATCTGTTGGGCCAAATTGATCGAATACAATATTTTGTGGCGATAGTAATCATTTTTAGTCTGATGATTTTAAGGTGTCTTAAAATAGCAATGAGGGGTTCAGATGTAAACGATGGGTATGTATGTGGATGGCTTTAAGAATGGATGAAGACCAAAGAGACGACGACGAAGGACAGCGTGAAAGATGATTTTGGTGGCAAGAAGGTGACTACTGAGCCTGCCTGACGGTTTTTAGAAAGAAAGAAAGAAAGTCGATCCGAAGTTTATTGGAATAATAGTAGGAGCACGTTATTGAGGTAAAAGGTATACGTGTGAGATTATCCTTCACAAATATAAAAGTCACACCAAATGCATTTTTATTCTACAAAACCAGCTCAGAGCACCACAATCTTTATGTACTAGCAAACGAGAACTTAATGGATGTCACTATCTTACTCGTTACTTTACAAGATTCAGATCACGATAAGTGTCATAACTGATAGATATAGTACGCAGTTATCGAAAGTACCAACGTAGAAGATCATATGAAACGTTATTACACTAGGAGATATGTCTCAAGTCGAGACATGATAAACCTATCTATCGAACGTACTTGATATGAGAATGAACTTGAACATTCTGTTGAACATTTTCAACGTAATATCTCAGGTGATATCGAAAGTAGTGCTGACATGTAATAGGAGTTGCGAAAGTCCATTGACTTTGAAATGAAATGGAAAGTGACAGACGACATTGTAAGTTATGTACCTACAAGAATAGCGTGGTACCACACAGTGTCACCTTGCTTAAAAATACTCGTATATAAAAAATATGAACAGAATGATCTTAAAATCGCAGACACTGAATAAATTAGTATGACTGTCAGAAGCTATGAGTGTTAGCTTCTGAAAGGATATTTTATATTATCATATTAAAAAACCCATTTTTTTCGATTTACTATTAAATCTCTAGAAGGTAGAAATTTTAATTCAACGTAGGTAATATGATAGTTTTCATTTTTTATCGCGTCTCAAAGAGATGTCAGCACCAACTGACGGGGTTCGTAAGGGCCAATGCCTGCCAGGGTTGCGAGTTTGTCCGAAAGGGATATCGCGGCCCCGGCACACATGCAACGGAAGGAACACGGGTGGGTTTTAATCAGTAATAGTCTGACCCGCTCCGCCCAGAGCGGGAGAAGTTATTTGATAAATACCCAACCTCAAAAAAAAAAAAAAACCCATGTAATTTCAACATACATTATCAAGCACCCTAAATGCCTCAACTTTATTGTTAGAGTCTAGATATAGACGATACAAGCTAGCCCTCCTTGTAAATAAATAGCCCGACTTAAACTCAATGTATGTGAATTTACGTATTTTTTCCCGACGTCGTTCGGTCCGGTCCGATACATCGTAAATCTGTAATCCGGAAAAATTGGCCGCGGCCGCACCGGCACGGACATGTACCGGATACGGGTTTTACACTTCATTTGTTTGACGAATTGCTCCAGATTCCCGAGTGTTACTTCTATTCAGCGAATCAGGTTACAAAGTAATTTTGGAGTGTTGTGAGAAATAATGTCTGTAGACAAGATACAAATGGGTGCTATATTTAAAAAAAATACAGGGATATCGACGCGTAACCTGTGCTCGATTGAAACTTAATGGTGGCTCAGAAGTGCGGTACCCACTGCGCAGTACCGCTCCCCTCACCCCTGCTGACCCATGAATTCGTTACTGCGCAGCAACTCGCTGCATGTTCCGAGCTGCCATTAAGTTTGAATCAGGGTGTACCATGGATTCAGTACATGATAGGACCCCTTTGCGTTGAATTCTTCGTCGGATATTAAAGAAAAAAATACTGTCCCAAATGCACTTTTATAAGAAACAGTAAAAAATTTTTTCGATAACCACCAAATAATTTCCAGACGACGGTGGTGCGTAGACGTCCCTACCGTTTTGTTGTTTTTGTGCTTCACCAGAAACATGTTCCTACCGGTAAGTAATTTGTCTCACTGCAGGGCTGAGATCTGTTCTCATATAGAGAAGGAACGATCATTCATTACCACGCATGCACTGTGCGGGTTAGCGCAGAATCCAAAAATCCATATTTAAAAAACAAAACAGGTGTTTCCAGATTCGCTACAGCTTCAGTTCAAACATTTACCCTTTATCCATGTTGTCAAAGCCAAAATCCCTGTCAGACAAATCTGCTCCACGCAATTGCAGGTTTGTTTGGTAAACCACGAGACTGCTAACCTACATTTCCACAAACATTAATAGGACTTTGATAGGCGTTAGCATGTTGAAAATAACACACACGTCATTCTTATCAGATTCAGCAGTTTTTCTTGGATAAGTGAAACTGTTTTTAATTGTTTTTATGTGGAAATGCAAAATAGAAGATAACAGTGAAATGTCATGGTGAGTAAAACATAAAGAAACAATTGAACAATGTTGATACACCATCTAGTTATCTTAAAACCAGTTATTTCTCCTTATTACAAAATAATGATGCTACCAAACATACAATTATTTATTATAGACGAAAATGGTTATTCTCAAGTAATTACTGCAGGTACCGAAGCCTACAAGGATAAGCCTGATTTGACCTAAGCTGGGACAAAGGGAATAATTAATGGAAAGCTCTTTCGTGAAGGACATCTAAGTAAGTTTCTTTGACCGCTACAAAAAAGATCCAAAGAAATACTCGTATTATCTTACTGTACAAACAAATATATTTTTAGTATAATGTTTGGGATTTTCGTTTGCATTATTTTGTATGAAAATAAGCAGATTGATTGATTGTTTCTGCTCTTTATTTATTTTTATTTATGTTGTTTTCCTGTTGTTAAGGCATGTCATTAAAGGTTTCCTACCGTTTGCATTAGCATCTACAAAAATATGATTACCTACTCCATTGGCTTTACTTGGTCATTCTTCTGTGGTGGCAACTACAACGTCACATGCGAACTACGCAGCACGTATATCACGCGCATCCATCCTGCATCGCGCAAGCAGAGTTTACTACGCAACGAGTATATAATTACAACATCCCGAAGGTCGGAGGATCCTCCCTTTTCTATAGAGGATGAGCGAACTTTACACCGTGTTGCTCACACCTGTATACTTCTTTAAGTTTCTAATCTTTTAGTAATATTATCGTCTAACAATAATATTACCAAACTATTAGACTATAGTCTAGTCTCTACTTTCTCATTTACCACTTTTGTTGGAGGATCAGAAGTAATTTTAGTATCATCAACTTCAATGTCAATGTATAGTTGAGTGTCATTGACTCTTGGTCAGTATGATAAAGTATTAAAAGTACTCTACTGTCTGTACGTAATTATTGACAGCTTTATGAACATAACAATATCAATTACCAAGACCACAGTAACTTAATCAATTATTACTGTTACTTGTGGCGTTAAACCTGTCACTGTACTTATTTATAATCATTTGCGATCTTTTTATTGGATACGTTCGTTCATGTAGTTATAAATGGCATTTAATCATGACGTGAGCTGGTTTACTCGGAGCTTTTTTCTTCTTGAATTGTTTGTTTTCGATTATGCCTTTGAGTTAATAATGAGGTAAGTACTTTGTTTCCACTACGGACTCAAAATTACTTGTATCAATCTTGAATTTTTTTGATGGGCTGGCGTTTTTAGGAGCTGTCTTATGTAATTTATGACATTCAAAAAGTACTGAATCGCAGCCATATTTAATTAAACAATTTCTACTTTGAACTTTTGGACTGGAGTGATTTCTATCATCCAAATACCTAATGTCACTACTTACTTAGAATGATACAGAAGACTATTACTCACCGACTAAACAGTCCCATTCATCATATTGTTACACGTACTGTCTACCAAAGGCCATTTAAATATTAAAAAGTTTTCACTGAATTTTGGAACTTATTACCGTAAGTCAAAGGAAGAAAATTCTTTGAAACTCACCTTTAAACGATTATAAAAGTCGTCCTCAGAGAAAATTTTACTAAAGAATTTTTCGTTTACGTTAAAATTCAGATAAGGGAAGAAAAGACGATACATCATAGTCCTTAAATTACCTGGGGATAGCCTTACAAGTAATATTAGACCATAATATTACCTAGATATATATCAACTAAAATTAATGTAGCTGCCTAATATAAACAGGGTTCTCTCATTATTCTTTGGCTTAGGGTCCAATTGAAAGGTAACTGTATTGCGAATTTGATCCTGAAGCTAGAAATGATAATATAGATAGGTAATACATTGACTAGGGAACGTTCTTTGTGTGATTACCATGATAGATGTGACTTATTTTGAGAAGCTCAAGGAAGTTCCACTATTGTATATGTCGGAGAGACAACACTGATCCGGAAACGTCAAGTAGAGGACCTACTTGGGTGAGGTCAATATAGGAAGTGGCAACACTGGGTTGAAAGCGGCAATAATGAGTTGACGGCAATTGTCGGTAGACATTTGATATTTTTCATGTTTGTGAATGTGAAGCTGAGACGTCCGCGTCGGAGCGTACGGAACGTACTTCTTTGGTCGAGACACCCTTGCGAGAGATTCCCTTTGCCATCCTAAATTGAATTCATCGCATTTTCTAAATCTGATTGCGTCAGCCTAGTTTCGTGATATTTTTGTAATTGTTGAACTGTAGCACTTTAATAGATGCTTATACCAAGCGCTTTGAATTTTACTTCGATTACCCATTCAATATGATCAACCACTCTGATGAACAACACACCGACACACCAACACACTGAAATGCCTTCGTTATATATATGGCAAGGGAGTTAAAATGGAACATGCTGATGTATAAACAAATCTAATAAAATATAATAAAACCGTTGCTCATGTGCTCTTTGACTGCACAGGCGTCCCCCAGATTAGAACAGAAACCCTTGGGTCACCCAGATCTTTATTTATTTATTTAAACTTTTCACACTCAAAAAAGTACAAAGGCGGACTTAATGCCTTAGGCATTCTCTACCAGTCAACCAAGGGTGGTGAAGAGATTAGATGGCAGGTGCTCTATATGAGAGGAACAAAGCTAAATTTAAAAAAAAGTATTCTAATTCATTATAACTAAAATAGGTACAACAGTACAAACTACATACACATACATACATATTTACTATAATATATACCTATATTATATATATATACATATATTCGAATTCAAGGGAGAGAGGTGTTGAGATGACTCTACTCTATTTATTTTGAAAATAACTCCGCAATTTCCGCTTTAATGCATACCGACTGGATCTTTCACAGATGTTCTAAGATCAGAAGATTTAATTAACTTCTGGGGGGAGTTGGGCTGGTTGGAATAACCACCGACGGCCGCCATGGCCCACGCACAATAGTCCGGCTGAAGGACTAGGTGCGGAAACCAGAACTCATAACATAGAACAAATCTAATAACTCTAATTTTTTTTTTCTCGTTATGTTAAATGATGATAGAGATAAACGACAAATCATTTATAATTCAGACTTACCTACAAATCTAGTAACCGACGTTTCCTAAAAACAGTCCACCCCAACCCCAACATTTATTCAATAATTTAAACAAAGTTAATTAATAAGTTCCCCCAGAAGTTAATATTTCTTCAAGAATTTCGCGGCAAATATTTGAACGACGAAAAAACTATGAATTACAAAAGTTTGCTTACACAAAGAAAATTCAATTTATTTAACGACCAACGTTTAGTTTTTCTAATTTATTTTTTACTTCGCAAGTTTGACGCTTCTCCTCGTAAACACGTCCAGACATGCTTCATAAAGATGTCTGTGTTAAAGATGAGGAGAGAATAAGTATTCTATGTGTTTCGTCGCCATTTAATTAAGGATAATCTTTGCCTGCAGCATCAGGAGTTAAAATGATATCACTATTTCTAATAACTCGACAAAATCATCTTAGCTTTGGTTCACAGCTCTAACATCAGTAGTTAAAATGATAACTAAATTTTCAACAAAAACGTAGGTAAAATTCACGATCAGCAGTCACACGAAACGCTGTCATAAATAAACAAAGCTATTTCACCAAAAATAAAAACGAAGCTAAAAACAAAACATGTTAACTCAGTAGAATGGAGGCAAACATAAAATATGAACAATTCACAATATCCCTAGAGATTTATGTAAGGTTAATAAAATTAACAATTTGCTTTCAGGATTTGATTTAGTGTTTTAATTCAAAACGTTACTCTGTTGATTTGTTCAGTAAACTCTTGTTCTCCTTTATGGATGACAAGGGAATTGATTGCAACGATTTCTTGTTTCACAGGAATTTAGCTTGAAGCAGATTGAGAATAATAGCTGCTATGGGAGATATTTAGAATAATTAGAAAGTAAGAAACACCCACTCTCGGGAAGTTTTTTTTTTTTTTGTTAAATTAATGATTAGGTATACGGAAACAAACTCATAACGTATTCGAACTGAAAGCCGTAAGTAGGTATTACTTTTAACAAGATCAAAACTAGCATGGAACATTAAAAACTCAAAGTGACACAGTAGTGAAAATTTTCATTGTCTGCTCTTTGCCATCTATGTAATACAAAACAAATCCTTTTATAAACCAACAAAGCTTCACAGAGACAACAGTCGATCCATAAAACAAAGAAACAAGACAGTTCGCTTTAAAAGACAAACAATGGTGACTCCAGCAAAAAAGCTAATACCAAAGTTGAAAAGACTATCGATCACAAATCAGCAATGTAATTTCCATCCGTGGCTTTGCTTCCTGGATTATAGACTCTTTGCAGGAGATACATTAAAAACCATTTTTCAAGTAATTCCCTGGTGTGAGAACGGACGGTGTAATCTATACAAATTGGACGACCTCGCTACACGTTGATACATCAATAGGGGATTGCTCCAGGCCATTTTTGTTTATCCCATTGATGGGTTTATTAATATTTGCATACCAGTTTTCGGTGCAAAATAACGAATGAAAAATTATCTGCTGATTGATTGGTGAATATTTGGCTGTTAAAGGTTTTGGGGATTGATTTACTGAATAATATTGTTACAATGTCAAAGATACATTTATGTGCGTCGAAATGTTACATGTTTGAGGTCTTTTAAATGGAAAACACCATACAAAGTGGTTTCGTAGTTACATATTTATTTAGTGCATTCGAAATGTTAACTACGGCTAACAAACCGTACATTATTTAAGCCAATTAGATCATAAAACACTTACAACTGGCTGGGCCAAAATATTTTTTTTTAAAACGACAAAAAAGTAAAAACTAACATCGCGAATACAACTTCCTAAAAGTGAAAGTCTTTTATATCCTACAATAAAACAAACTTAATAAAATCAATACTTCCGTCCACGAAAAATTCGATCCCGAATATAATATCATCCATGACAGGAAAACCGAGAGAAAAGGAGGTACACGCAGTTCTCATCATTACCTATCGAAGAGCTACGCAATATCCGCAGCGGTGACATTTGGTCTTTTTTTCGATACTCGGCCCCAATAATTTGAGCGAGTGTTTCATCCGGGATCAGCGGATCAACAGTTTAAATGTCCTTTTCTGTTACTAACTAGTTTCCCGACTCTCTAAAGGTTGGTTCACTTTGTTCATTGTAAGTTGGTCTCTTATATATTTATTCGTGGCAAGTACTCAGTTGTGGTTGGTAATTATTAATGTTAATTATTTGCATTTGTCGAATTTTAATTGATTAGGTTGCAATTGTATTTCTTTCATCTTTCAAAGTTCCGTTGTATTTGGCATATTCATAATTTGTTCGAATTTCTGTTTGTGTTATGTAGTTTTTACCAAGAAAGATCCACATACAATTCGAAACCGATTTCAGCAAATTTTTATTTTTCCAAAGATTGTTATTTATTTTTATCCACATCCACACATGTCATATATTATAAAGACAAACTATTAAATTTTTTGTTTACAATGACTGAACTCAAAAACTACTGGACCGATTTTGAAAATTCTTTCACCAGTAGGATGCTATATTATCACCGAGTAACTTAATCTAAAATTTATAAAGATAATACGCGGGCGAAGCCACTGGGGGAAGCTAGTGAATTATATTTAGCTTCACTATCATATTTGTATGCTAGGTCATAGTTGTAGTGTCTAGTGTACCTAATATAGATAAGGAATTTCTAAATAATTCATTGGGAATTTCATAAACGTATTCGATAGTAACATGACGGTATTTTATTATCCAAACAGTTTCCAAGAATTTTCTTCGAGAGCTTATTCTATAAAAATAAAAGACTAAAAAGTAAATAAAGACGTTGAGGACACTTCAAGTTTTATTTTCATGGCATCATTCAACTTCTTACGACAACATTGACAAGTATTAATTGACGTTCTTTAAAATTAAACGATGAAAGATGGGACAAATTGAATTTATCTTATCGCGATTGAGTTGGGACGTAAAAAATATCTTTTTATTTTATAAGTCGCCATTTTAGTTACATCAGCTAGTAAATATAAATAATAGAATAAATAAAAATATCTACATCTATTCTGTTAGGTACCAGAAATGTATGCAAGAAAACTCGACATTTTACTAAAATCACTCACTTAAGATGTATCAGAAAAACTTGTGGACATTTAACATCTCGGAAAACACACACACACGACACACAACACGTTCTCACCCTCTCTTACTTAACATTAGGTACTCACACACACGGCACTTATATCAAAATATATTATTTTTATAATTTATTTTATTTAAATATTTGTACCTATATATACCTTTGTTATTTTATTTTATTTTTATTTCTTTGGGACAACAAACAATTGCGTAATAATGGTTGATACTACATAGATTATAAAACATTTAGGTAATAACGCAACCAGCACCGTTATCCACAAAATAATATAGTAAAAACTTAATTAGGTACAAGCAAACTTAAGAAAACAAAAGATTAAACTATTATAATTAATGTGATTTACACAACACTTGGTAAAAGGTGAGACAAACTTGTAACAAGCGACCTCGAAACCCATCAGATCTAAGCAAATTTTAAAATATTAATGCGTCCATTTCGGAGTACCTAAACCTCATTTGAACAGATAACTTTACTTTCGAAGTCGATCGAAAATAAACATAAATAAACAAGCAAATCTGTGCAATGTTGACATTATGAGGAAGTGTGAATAATTTTTTCACAGATATGTTTCCTGAATTGTGCAAGTGGCAAAACAAACAAGTCAACGTCAGCAAAATCATCATCGTAACTTTTCATAATACGCCGTAAAGGAGCTCGTTCGCCTGCGTTAGTCCTGCAAGGCTTGGGGGCAAATAGACTATGAGTATAAGTATTGCGAATACGTTGCGAACGACTAGGTATACCGATGTAAATTTGGTTTATGAGGTTAATGCAATCAAATTCATTTCGACAGACTTTATATAAGAATGATTGATCAAGATACAGTCTCCTTGATTTAAGAGTTGACAAAGAAAACTTTTCTAGAAGAGTATGATATGAAGACCGTTTCTTAAAGAATGTGTAGTTTAGAAAACTAGGATATTTACGTTGTACTGATTCAAGCTGGTCACTGTATTTATCATAAAGTGAATTCCATACACACGTGGCATATTCCAGTTGAGATCTTATGAGTGACTTGTATAGTAGTAAAAATGTGGAGGGTTTTTTTAAATAAGTTGCAGGTCCGCCTTATAACACCGTAAAGTTGATAACCCTTAGTTGTGATGTGATCAACGTGAGCATCAAAGTGTAACTTTGAGTCAAAGAGTATACCCTGGTCTTTAATTAAGGAAACTTGTTCTATATTTGTGCTACAGAGCGAATATATGAAATGAATGACATGTTTTTTTTTGGTAAAAGAGATAGATTTACACTTGGGTAAACTCAATTGTAGTTTATTTGCTAGACAATAGGCAGAAAAACGATCCAGATCCTCTTGCAATTTAACACAGTCATCAGTCATACTTATTTTACGGAACACTTTAAGGTTATCAGCGTACAACAAAAAACTGCAGTTTCTAAAACATGTATTTACATCATTTATAACTAAAACAGTAAGCAGTGGACCCAAAATTGAGCCCTGTGGCACACCAGATAACACGCTAATCACATCAGAGGAAAACCCCTGGACCACAACCCTCTGAGTTCTATTTTCCACGTACAATGTAAACCAGCGAAGCAGACTCCCACGGATACCGTTAAATTCGATTTTTTGCAAAAGCATAGTGTGGTCCACCTTGTCTTGTTATGTATAAGTCTTGGAACAAACTACCCTCTCACTAGAAGTCGGGTGTTGGTAGCTGCGCCACAGTTTTAACTATTGCAGCTATCATCGATTAACATTATTTGTCTTTGTATGTATGTGTTTTTTGTTCCCAATAAACGATTTAATAATAATAAGGAATAAGTACTTTGTCTGCAGTTGTATTTTAAATCTTGTTTTATTTTACGGATGTACTTACTTTTACTTTTACAAACAACAGAATTTGGCAATTCAGAAAGAGTCTTCATACATTTCCTCCAATGTAAGGTCCCACAATATACGTTATGTTCCTATGTTCTTTAGTAGGGTGTGGGTTATAAATTGAACTATATATGTATTGGATACAAACTTGAACTATGTAGACGAGAAGGAGGGTTCGAGGAAAAGGATTAGTTTGCAGAACAGGTTGCTAGCATATCACGGAAACCCATGTCCCTACATTAAATTGTAACTCGCAAATTGTGCTGAAACTAAACACACGTTCTTTTTCGTTATATTAACATGAACATGGTTGAACAGACACACTTCTAGACAAATAGTCATAATTTAAAACGAAATGGAATTGGCTTATTGCAACATAATCAGGCTATGATGTTCCCGTTGCTGGGAGTCATGCTTCCTCTCTGTGAGAGGGAATGGGCCGTAATCCACCACTCGTGCCCAGGGCCGGTGGGTTATTGAATAAACCTATTTAATCATATCTATTCACTACATCGTTCTGCGGCTTAAATGTTTGTTGCATCGTGAACATATCCAAGATCCTCCTCAACTGCAATCAAAGGTAAGTCTCGAGAAACAGTAAAATTACTTTTTCCTTTACGTTAAAACGTTCATTTACTCCGAGCATTGTATCCCGAACTCAAGCTTTCAGCTCGATACGCTGAACCTCTAAGATGTGGTTTTCGACTTTACCCCAAGTTTTATTTCTAGCACCCTTATCTAGGGACGGGCTCTGTATCGATTTTATTTGATTAGTAACATCTCGGTAAGGTTTTTGAACATCCTCGTGTTTAGAGTAAGTTGGACAGTTTAGATTCTAATATAGTAATTAATTCCAAAACTGAAATATATAAAATGAATATGCCTAGAACTCTGAAAAATCAATAAAGGATAAGACTATTAAAATATAATAATACGTAATTAATGAATACCATTCATCAAAGGAAACGATATCCGAATGATAAATTCGTTTCGATTCCAATTTTAATTTCAACGCATCGATGTGTTGATATTAAAACAGTATCGACTTTCTGTAATCGATACTGTTTTAACCATCTGCTTCCCTACCCGACATATTGAAAGGAAAGAGTTTATTACTCCTCTTTGTGTCGAATCGAACAAAAAGCGGGTTCGTCCAATGTTTACTGTGTGTTGCGAGAAAATATCTTATTGTGGCTGTTGAATCGATTTATGAGTCGTTAAGCGATGTTGACGTTTTTCCGAGCAGTTTCAATTTTCGGTGGAATTGTTTGATAGATGACCTTTATTTGACAATTTTTCAATGTTATAAACCGACGTCGTTTGTCCCTGTTTTCGCTTTGTATTTACTTCTAAACTACGTGATGGATTTTTAATCAAATGATTCCTTTTGACTTCTAAAGCAAATGTCAAAAAACTCGAAAATAGTACTAAGTACCTGGGCGACAGAGCTCGGCTCTGGTGAAAATAGAGAATGCTCATTTAATAGTATAGAAAAGTTCATACTAATTCCATGTATAGTACATACTAATTCCATGCGGCCAGGATAGTAGGTACTTACTAATGCCATGCTGCCATGTCATTATTCTAAGGTAGCCATCTTGTTCTAAACTTTGGGCGACCGAGCTCTGCTCGGGTGAAAATACGGAGAAAACGAATTTTCCCAGATAAGAGACCTAGCTAGATCGATTATTCGCCGCCGCGAACCCCTATATTGCAACTTTCATTGAAATCGTTAGGGGCGTTTTCCAAAACGTGATTACAAATATATATATATATATATATAATAATGTCTATTACAATATTTGTATACATATATTCTTATATATAAAATTCTCGTATCATAATGATAGTTACCATACTCTGAAACGGCTTGACCGATTTTTATAAAATTTTATATGCATATTCAGTAGGTCTGAGAATCGGCTACTATCTATTTTTCATACCCCGTATTTCTTAGGTAGGTGCGCCGTAGATAAATGCATAGTGCTACCCGTGCGAAGCCAGGGCGGGCTGCTAGTATATATATATATATGTAGGATCAGGAGTGCCGAGAGGTATATCGTCAGAGTTTGGAGTTCCCATTTTATTGGGATTAACAAGTCTGTATAAACAAAGACACGGTTTTTATTACAGTAGGTTTACAGCAGTTACACTTTATAAAACAATACAAATGGAGTAACAGTTAATCGAACAGATTTTTAAGGTCTCAGTTCGTATAGTGGCCAAGCCACCCAGTGACTAAGTGTATCTACTCGCTATCAGCAAGCCAATACAGCTATGTGAATATACAGCAGTGCTGTACCAGGTAAACTGACAGTTTTCTCGGGAGCAGGGGCTCTTTATTGAGTCGAATCCGAAGACCGACTGACTCGCATACCGAGTGCACGCTATTTTTTATAAGACGAGGCTCCCACCTTGCAATCCCTCCACGACAACTCTATCCGATGACGCACGGAAGTACGTCACATGTTTACTTGATACAAAACATTAAAATGTACTGAATCTAATAAGACTTACATTATAAAGTAATCAAATAATACAACAATAATTGTTGTAAATAAACAATGGTGAATTCACAAAGTATATCATTTTAAAATTAGAGCAACATGTCATCAATTGTTTTGAACAAAACCCACGGAATAAGTTGCCAAAAATCAATTAGTGCGTACACCGAGTACTTATTCATTCTTTTTTACCTATCGTGTTATAGTAATCTTATTCTAGATGCATCGTCTTCACATATAATTATATAATTAATGTATACAAAATATTGTAAAAACATTTTAAAAGAGTAACGGTGGAGTTTCTTGCCCATTCTTCTCCATACGAAAACTACCTTTTGGAAGGGGCGAATAGAATCAATTCTATTTTTTGTAAACTTGACGTTCATAAGTGCCTAATTGAAATAAATTGTTTGACTTTGACTTAATGAATGATGTTCCGATTTATTAGACAATAATTGATAGTAAAAATCACTTAATTAATAATAAGAAAAACAAATCATAACAAATTCTGTTGACTACCAACAATTGTAATTGACAACCAACTCCGACATATCTAAATGTATACAAATATTACTTATATAATAGTATAGGATGTAATGTACATTATTATTATTACCAATAACCCTGTATCATATACATTCATGTTTCGCTCATACAAAGCTGCCTAATTATTTAATTTTTACGTTCAATCTTACACGGTAATTAGTAAAGTCGTACATAACTATCGGCTAGTTGCGTAAGATTAATTAGCGATACAAGATCTAGCTCAAGCAAGTAATAATTATTTTACAGTTGGTAATTAATTAAACTTAACATCTCTATTCACAATATTATTTTTCATAGCGTATTTTTTTGCCAGTTGCCAGGCACTGCTTAGACCCAAATTAGTTGTGGTACCAAAAACATAAGATTACTTTCCATTTTTTTTATTATATTACAGTGACTCAGACTTCCAACCGCTAATTTCGTTGAAAAACAAACTAAGTTTTTTAACCCATGTTCACTGTTGTATGAAATTCACGCTCTTAGGCTTAAATATTTTTTTCAATCATATTTCTACGTTTTTTGTCTAGACTGTAAATCAATGTCAAAGTTAGCATAGTTAATTTGAGAGCTACTAGAACTGTAAAGCTTATCATTTAATATAAGTGTCTTTCAAATTCAATTTAGTAGACTGAATATTTTTTTATTTTTTTTGACTGAATGTAACATCTGTAATACCATGTTTTAATGCAAATAAAAATATATATATAATAATAATAATAAAAACGTTTATTCTCTCCACCACATAATGAACACTCAGTACAGTACATAAATGTGTATACAAAAATACATTGATGTAGCGGAGACTGGAGCCTGTACTAGGAATACCTGTGTTACAGGTCTCCAGGCCTCCAAACTACCCGGACATGTCACAGTATACAAACATAATAACAGACGTTAATGTTGGGAAGAAAGATAAAAACAAATTTAAAACAAACAAGTGAAGTTAAATATAAGCTTTTAAAAAAAAAAACTTATATTTAATTAGATTAGACAGCAAAGTAGTTTGTGTGGGTGTGGGTGTGTAGTGAGTGTGAAACTCCAAAACTGGTCTTCTAATGTCGTGTAGGAAGGACATGTCGAGCTGCTTTTTATGAAATGACTTGTAAGAGTCTCTCGGTGGCTTCATAATCGTGCCATTGAAGCCAATTTTTTACTTTAATTTTGCAGTTGAATTTGGATAGGGAGTAAATAGAAATTTCTTTATTAACTTTGTTGTAAAGGTAGTCTCCTAGGAAGCAAAAGAATCTACGGCTAAAGCTGGTTTTGAAGGACCTTGATTTACATACTGTGTGTTTGCGTCTCCTGTTTAGGATTTCTAAAGGATTGTATAGAAGTTGAGTATGCCTTTGAATGATAGTACTTAAGATAAATAATTGGCGAATTGTTAGTATTTTGCACTGCTGGTAAAGTTCTTTCGTTGGGAAAAGAAAGGGAAGGTTACGACTAACTTTAAGGACAGCTCTCTGTGCCCTCTCCAACTTAAGCAAAGATGTCTTTGGGGCTCCGCCCCATGCAGTTATGCAATATGATAGGATTGACTGAACTAGTGCGTAATATACGGTGTCAATAGTCCTAGTTTCCGCCACATGACGTAAATTTTTGAAAACAAATATCAATTTTCGCGTTCTCGCTGTAAGTGCGTCTATGTGCGGTTGAAAACTAAGACCACTGTCAATCTGGATACCCAAATATTTGATAACATTAGTTTTTTTAAGAACAGGACATGAGCAAGAATTGTCCTGCAGGAAGGAGCATGTGTGTGATGTTAATGAAAGATTTGAAGAAGAAGTGGTCGCATGATTTTTTATGGAAAAGGGAATATACATAGTTTTAGATACATTAAGGGTGAGTTTATTATTTTTTAACCACTCTGCGACCATGTCGAAACCGAGCTGAGCATTCGAATAAACTTCTTCCCATGAGTCCGCGTGAAAAAGCAGAGCTGTGTCGTCCGCAAAGGTGACGATCCTGCCCCCACGCATTTTGAGGTTACAGAGGTCGTTGATAAACGTCAAAAATAATGTGGGACCAAGAATACTGCCCTGTGGTACCCCATACGTGATGTCAAGATCATCACTGCACATATCACCAACCCTTACTCTCTGCATGCGATTTGTGAGGTAATCAGAAAATAATTTAAGTTGCATTCCTCTCACTCCAACCCCCTCCAGCTTCTCGAGGAGGAGCGGGGCAGAGACCGTGTCAAAAGCTTTTGCTAGGTCCAGAAAGATCGCCAGCACCTTTTGCTTACCATCAAGATTTGACGAAACAAAGTTCACCAGATCTTGGACGGCATCACTTGTTGACTTTCCAGATCGGAAACCAAACTGAGAAGGTGATAACAATTTATTTGACTCTAGGTACGTAGTAAAGCGTTTACTTATTAACCTTTCCAAAATTTTGGATACCGTTGGCAAAATGGAAATAGGTCTAAAGTTATTGACACAGTCCCTGTCCCCCCCCTTATGTATTGGGTGAATTTCTGCAAGTTTAAGAGAGTTTGGGAAAGTGCCAGTTGAAAAGGCAAGATTGCAAATGTAAGTCAGAGGTGGCAGTAGAATCTCTCTATAACGCTTTAAGAAGATAGCGGGGATGTTGTCGCGCCCAACTGCACAGTCGTTTTTAAGGCCTTGGATGATTTGTTCAACCTCAGCTATATCGGTGGGAAGTAAAACAAATGATTGTGTGAATGAGTTTTTAGTATGTATTTCAGGGAATCGATTACTGCTAGGTAGTATTTTCTCAGCAAGATTCTTGCCCATGTTTGCAAAAAATGAATTTATGTTGTTCAAGTCGTCATGCGGATTGCTTTTAGATAGTAGTTCAGAAGGGATGTCCTTGTATTTTTTCGTATTTGTCACTGTCTTAATGGCTTCCCAGAGCTTTTTGGTGCTAATAGAGGCAGCTTTGCTGATCTTGGATCTCTCATATTCTGCTCTTATTTTTTTTAAAAGATCATTGCAGAAATTCCGATATCGTTTGTACGTTATTTCTAGCGTCTCGTTATGTTGGTCTTTTTTTTTAAGTTCTTTTAGTTTTAGATGCATATTGTCGCGGTTCCTCATACATTTTAACAAACCCCTGGTAATCCAGGGTTTTTTAATAATTTTCTTATTAGATGTCTTTATCTTGGAAGTATTTTTTTTAATTGCTTGATTCAGGGTAGTAATAAAATAATTTGTAGCTGTGTTGACATCACCGTCGCAAAATATTGAAGACAGGTCGATTAAATGATTTGATTTAGATTTGATTTGATTTATTTTGTAAAGGATTTTTTCCAAAATGTATCACAATCAAAGTCAAACAATTTATTTCAATTAGGCACATAAAAGGCACTTATAAATGTCAAGTTTACAAAAAATTGAATTGATTCTAGTCGCCCCTTCCAAAAGGTAGTTTTCGTATGGAGAAGAATGGGAAAGAAACTCTACCGTTACTCTTTTAAAATGTTATTACAATATTTTGTATGCATTAATTATATAATTATATGTGAAGACGATGCATCTAGAATAAGATTACTATACCACGATAGGTAAAAAAGAATGAAAAATAAAGCAATTACAGATAAATTAACTATGTGATAGATACATGGTGCTCACATATTTACAAACATTGTAAAATTATACGATATTCCTAACATTTTAACAAGTAATACTAATGAGTTCAAGAAATCACAGAATGTAAAATCAGTGTTATAAAAAATAACAAATACATAATTAAATAAGCAACCAGTTTGATTTTGTCTAGACTCTAAATTGTCCTATGGAGCAGGACCAGCATGTTTCAAAGCATTCTTATCTTGGATATAATCCTCTAATTTGTAATATGCTTGTTTACAGAGTGTACTATTAATATGAGTTTTAAATTTGCTTTCATTTAATTGTAATATATCACAAGGTATTTTATTGTAACATTTAACACAGTACCCCATAAAAGATGTATGTACTTTAGATAATCTGAAAAATGGTTGATCTATTTTATCTTTATTTCTAGTATTAAAATCATGTCTATCTTGTCTGTCTTATTTTATTAAAGATATGTAAAAAAAATCTTACATAGGTACATAATATTTTCATAAATGAATTGGAGGTACCGTCATAATATTAATCTTTTTAAATAGTTCCCTGAGATCATCATCATCATCATCACCTAGCCTTTTCCAAACTATGATAGGGTCGGCTTTCAGTCTAACCGGATGCAGCTGAATACTAGTATTTTACATGGAGCGACTGCCTATCGGACCTCCACAACCCAGTTACCGAGGAATACGATATCCCTTGGTAAGACTGGTTGTCAGACTTTCGGGTTAAAAAAATTATGTAAATGAATCAAATTAATAATAATATATAATATTTATTAATTTAATTGTGTCTAATGTCATGAACGCCGTGTGGTTTTGGAAACAAATGGATCACTCGTTCAAGTCTCTGGGTTGTCCTAAAAGGCTAGTTACGGATGGGCAGCATCATCCACCTGGGTATTGATAACATTAAACTGCCTCTTTCAGCGATGAAACTTTCACTTCTCTTACAGACACCTTAGGCGTTCTTTTACGCAAAACTTTCAACCAAAATTCAAAGAAAAACGAATTTAACGTATGTCACCTCAATGCTCAGAGCATTCCCAGTCACTACAACGAACTATACGACACGTTTTACAACAACAACGTTCACGCCGTCCTGATTTCCGAGACTTGGCTCAAACCTGACCTGCTTTCAATCACTTACCTGCTCCCCGGTTTCGTTCTTCTTCGGAATGACCGGATCGGTAGGAGGGGGGGTGGTGTAGCCATCTACCTTCGTGATGATTTCCCATTTAAAATTCTTGCTTCTTCTTCTTCCAATGAATCCGCAGAGTTTCTTTTCCTCGAGGTTTGTGTCAAAGGAGTTAAAGCCGTCCTTGGCGTCGTCGATTGCCCCCCTTCCATTGATTACTTCACTGAATTCGAATCGGTACTGGAATCTTTGGGATCAGAGTATGCACATCACATTTTTATGGGTGATTTTAATACCAACCTCCTTGCCCTCAGCTCCCCTTGGTCCCGTAAACTTCTTTATTTGGTCGAGTCAGCTAGTCTGCATATTTTGCCTCTCCAACCTACTCATCACAATATAGTCGGTGATGATACTTGGCTCGACCTGATCCTCACCTCTAATCCTTCCTTAGTTTCCTCTCATGGTCAACACGATGCTCCTGGCTTTTCTCATCACGACATTATTTTCTTATCCTATGTCCTTAAACCCCCTAAACCTAAACCAACGTTCCAGTACAGGCGTGCCTTTGCGCGTATGAATGGCGAAAGGCTTCAACAAGATGCGTCCAATATCGACTGGTCACCTCTGGAAGCAGCTGCTTCAGTTGAGGAAAAAGTCAAATTATTCAACGATGGTGTGGTCAAGCTATTTGACGCCCATGCCCCTATCAAGAAAATCAAGCTAAAGCGGCCGCCTGCACCTTGGATGAACAGGGGAGTTCGGATGGCAATGCGACGGAGGGACCGTGCGTTTCGGAAGTTCAAAAAGGATCGCTCGGATGACAATTGGGCCTTATTTAAGGCTGCTAGGAATCGGTGTAATCAGATGATACGCAACGCTAAACGCCGCCACATCCTAGATAATATTACTTCTTCTTCTCCTGCCGATATTTGGAAGTTCCTTGGAACTTTGGGCATCGGCAGGTCGCGACATTCGGACCTTCCTAACACAATTGGTTTAGACGATCTAAATCGCAATTTCTCCACTGTACCCAATTTGGATAGTTTAACCAAATGTCAAACCCTCGACTACCTTGCTGGTCTGACGCGTCCCAACATTAAGCCCTTTGTCTTCACCCCAGTCGACCCGGGAGAGATCAAAAAGATTATCCTTTCCATTAAATCCAAAGCTGTGGGCTGCGATAATATCAGCCGCCATATGATCGTAGCAGCTCTGGATCAACTCCTTCCTGCAATCTCCCACATCATAAACTTTTCCCTTTACACCGGTGTTTTCCCTTCCCTGTGGCGTAAAGCCCATATTCGGCCCCTGCCTAAAATACCCAATCCCTCTCTTCCTAGTCACTTTCGCCCAATTTCCATCCTTCCCTTTTTATCTAAGGTGCTCGAGGCCAGTGTTCATAAACAATTCTCCCAGTTTATTCACCGCAACTCCCTCATCAGTCCATTTCAATCCGGTTTCAGGCCAGGGCACAGTACCGTTTCAGCTCTCCTTAAAGTGACTGACGATATAAGGCGTGGAATGGAAGACACTAAAGTTACAGTCTTAGTGTTAATTGACTTCTCCAATGCTTTTAATACCGTCAGTCACGAAGTCCTCTTATCCATCCTTTCCTATATTATGGTCTCACGGGAGGTATTGGAATGGTTTTCCTCGTATCTTCAGGGGCGTCAGCAGTCTGTTCGTGCAGGAGACTCTTCGTCGGGTTGGTGTGATCTCGCTGCTGGCGTCCCTCAAGGCGGTATATTGTCTCCTCTTTTGTTCTCCGTTTTTATCAATCTCATTACCACCGAGCTTCAGACTGCGTATCATCTTTATGCTGACGATTTGCAGCTTTACTGCCAGGCAAGTGTTGACAATATATCCGATGCGATTGAGGAGCTAAACCGGGATTTAGGTGTGGTGAAAAACTGGTCTGATCGTTTTGGGTTGGCGGTTAATCCTACCAAGTGTCTGGCTATCATTGTAGGGAGCACCCACAGTATGAGGAAGCTGAATGGCTTAACTGTGCCACCTGTAGTGTTTGACAACTCTGTCATCCCGTTTAGCTCTGATGTTAAGGATCTTGGTCTGCATGTTGACACATGTCTTGACTGGCGAAAACAGGTCACGACTGTAAGTAAAAAAGTCACCGGAACGTTGCGGTCGCTCTATCGGTTGAAAAACCTTCTCCCATCACACATAAAGGCAATGCTTGTACAGTCCTTGATCTTTCCCATAATAGATTATGGTGATGTGTGTTACTATGACCTGAATGCAGATCTCCTCAATAAACTTGACCGCCTTCTAAATAACTGCATTCGATTCGTTTTCAATCTTCGTAAGTATGATCATGTGTCTGCGCACCGATTGCTTTTAAAATGGTTACCCATACGTCAGCGCAGAGAGTTGAGGGCTATGTCTATGTTGTATTCTATACTGGACAATCCCACTTCTCCTTCTTACCTGACTTCCCATGTTCAATACCTATGCTCTGCCCATAATAAAAATCTTCGTTCTACCAACAATCGTCTTCTACGATGTCCTTCTCACCGTTCTGGTTTTATTCACTCTTCTTTCTTTGTCCAGGCGGTTTTTCTTTGGAATGCGCTCCCTCTGAATATCAGGATGGCAACCAGTCGGTTATCTTTCAAAGTGAAGGCACGTGAACATATTCGTAAAAAGTTGGCGGAATCATTGCAGCGCTGATTTGTTGGATTTGTTTTCTCCTCTACCAATCGTTATTTCTCCTGACAAAGTTTATTCGGTTTATATGTATGTATGTATGTATCTATGTATTAGTGTGTATTAATTTTCAAGTTATCTATCCCTTATGTTGCACCTGCTATGTTTTGTCTCTGCATCACCCTAAGGTTGACTGGTAGAAAATGCCTCAGGCATTAAGTCCGCCTTTGTACAGTTTTTTACTTGTGCATGAAGTTTTAATAAATAAATAAATAAATAAACTACATAGTTTATAAAACTATCGGAATAATAATGTTTGCGGTTTGCTAAATTATCCAAAACATTTTGTGTTTTCACATGTTTAAAATGTAGATTTTGATATTTTCAGTGAATATATTGACACATTCATATATTTAAACCGAAGATGTACCACGAAGTTTAAATTTAAATAAAAAAAATGGCACGTCCAAAGTGTCCAAACGCGCAGGTGTTTTTGTTATGATTGGTGATACTGATACCGTGATTGGCGTGGACAATTCAAATGTCAAGTCATTTATTCAAACTAGGCTGAGAATAAGCACTTTTCGAACGTCAAAATTCCATAAGACAGTCCCCCAAAACACCCACCCTTTACCACTTCCTAGTGCTTTACCTGGGACGAAGAAGTGGCGCAACAAACTCCTCACCAAGCCAATTACTAGGCCCAACTCATTTAATAAATTACCATCGACCCAAAAAGAAGAAGAATGAACAAAATCAACTTATATTGTAGAGGATATTACGAATATATGACTTCACGTTCCCATATTAATCTTATAAGACCAACAGAATACACATTTTCGTAAGCAAAGCCGTGGGCACAGCTGGTACTAAAATAAAACGTATAAAACTTACGACTTGAAATAAAAATGGCCGCTGGGTTTATCTAAACAGATACCTAGCTACCTACATATCTATACATATATCGTCACGACATAGTGCCTTTGGCAAATCAAAGAGGTACAAATTCACTAGACTTCAAAGACTCAACTACCTAATCCAGTTCCATTCATTGTCAAAATTGGAACAGGTTGTCCATCAACGAGAATAATAGAAAAAGAGCGAAAGGATTAGATTTACGAGTTACATGTCAAATGCTCTCGAGAGCTGAATGGTGGGCTGTTCGTTTATTGGCATTTGAAAATGAACCTTTTGAAGTCTTTTAAAAGCCTGGGATTTTTCGGGATAATTTCCGAACTATGCCACAGATTGATACAGATGGGACGGACACTCCGCAAAATCATTGAAATAAAAAACGACTCTTGCTACGACATAATAAAGTGCAATTCGCTCGCATTCGGTCGCTCAGTGCTAATCACCTACGTTTATATTTAGCTAGAAATTGCCTCTCATTCTATCGCGTGACTCTTAGATCTTCTGACTACGTTACACTCACTGAATTGGCCCAGCAAGTAAGTAAGCAAGTACTTGTAGCTTCATACCTAAACTGTGGAGTGTCTGTATTCGTCTGTGACTATGCTTAGTAGAAATCCTATGGGAAGTTGTTTGAAGTTTTTTGAATGTATCTTTATTTCAGTCGAAAGACGTCTATTGCTGGACATAGGCCGACTCCAACACCGCCAATTCGACAGGCTCTGTGCATCCAGCGGATTCCGGCAGCCTTTACAAAGTCATCGATCCACCTTTGAATGTATTGTATATTGAAGCAAAATACCTAACTTAACGGGAAATTAATTGCTTATCAAAATGAGACACTACGCCAATTTGCCGTGTTATAGCTATTTCATACCGCTGTCAAAGAATGACAGTCATGACTTGAAAATACGGACAATTTGACTTGGTAGTCCATTTGATGAACAGTTAATTTTCCTGCAATTACAAACTTGTGGTAGGGTTTAATCAATGCCAATGTAGGCTTTTGCTTTAGAAAGGATTTTTCTATATTCTTCTCTTGTGTGCAGAAAATAAAAGTTTATGGGAACAAAGTTTTTTGACGACACGGTTGGCGTAGTGGCTGAGCGATCGACTGCTGCGCAACGTGTCGCGGGTTCGATCGCCGCACGGAACAAATATTTGTATGATCTGCAAGTAGTTGTTCTGGGTCTGGGTGTTAGTGTATGTGAGTTTCTATGTTTGTAAACGCACCCACGATACAAGAAGAAATTCTTAGTGTGGGGCAACGCTTTTAGAATAAAAAAAAAATAAAAAAAAAGTTGCGAGAGCTTTTACAAGATATGTAACTAGTTTCAATTGTATATTAGTTGTAATCCTGCAAGCTTCTCGGCAGAAGAGCAGTGGTGGTCGAGTGGTAACGACCCGGACTAACCAGTTGTAGGTCGTGGGTTTGAACCCAGGCAGGCGCTTTACTTTGTGTAAATAATTTCTTCACCTTCTTTTTCTTTCTCTTCTCCACTGCTCTCAAAATGGTGTATAAAACATCGTTAGGAAACCGGCATGACCTAGAACTAAAAATTCGAAGACTTGTAACATCTACCAACCCATACTGGGCCCGCGTGGTAGATCACAGCCACCTCGAGAGAGTAGGCATGTGTCTCAGCACTGGGAACATTTCAGGCTAAATATACTAAGCCTCTCACTTAATTGTTTAACCAACGAACATGATTATTATGAACTAAAAACATCCTGAGAGTGAGTTATAAACCTAGATCATAAAGACAAAGACAATGATGTCACGCCGTCCGAGTGTAAACTAGAGACACGAACAAACATATTTACAGACACAACAGTCACTGTTTATAATAATACAAGCTGTAGAACAGATTACATCACAACGCTACGTGACGTTACGATGTTAATTTATGGTGTTTTGTCATAAATTAATTACAGATGTAAGTATGTTGTCACTCAGTGTTTGTACTGTCAACAGATTTGGAAATGTGGTTCAGAGATTTGATAGTTCAGACATAGAATATCCTAGTTTAGAAAACAGAGATACACATTATTAGCTAGAATATGCAGATGATAGAATATTATAGAGTAATGGTGGCCCAGTGGTAACGGCCCCGACTTACAAGGGTTACAAGGTCGTGGGTTCGAACCTAAGCAGGCGCTTTTACTTTGTGTAAATAATTTCATCAAAACTGCTCTCAAAATGGTGAAGGAAAATATGAGAAAACAAAAAATTCGAAGACAAGTGAAATCTACCAACCCTATAACAAAGTATCGAGAAAAAATATATCTGGCTGTCCACATTTTGGTAGTATGGAAAAACCGACTAAACCATTAATTGAATAAGTAACACAACATCACACGATGTTCATCGTGTGATGTTGTGTTCGTGTGTCTGAAATATTATTTGATTGTAGTTCTTTGTTTGACGTTTTCTTGTTAGTCCATTAGACAAGACGGCTTTCGGAGAATTTTCACCAAAAATATTTTGTGGAAATTTTTGGCATAATCTGATTTGATGTGTCATAGATTCATGATATGGAATGAAATGTCAGTTAAGAAAAGAAATATTTGGAAAATATTATTATGAAATTATATTTTTGCAGTAAAACATATTATGTACATACATAATTTATAAGCTATCACTCTTAAAATAATAAGTACATGTACAAAACATTATTATTCAGACATACAGTTCGTTTATCATTTTGGATTATATAGTTATTACCCAGAATTATAAGCGAACTGTATGTCTATGTTAACAGGTGCTGTAGTAGGCTACAGCACCTGTTGTACAAGACAACGCTGAAAAAGATTTTATATTATCTTCCCAAGAATTTGTAATTGTAAAACTAATTTAAAATTAATAAAAAAGAAGTCTCCAAAAGACTGAGCATAAAATCTTTGCAAGACAGAAAAAATCACCTAAAAGGTTTCTTAATTCAATTCGTCAAACCCTAAGTCTACACTTTGACCAAATGAGCGAATCCACAGACAAATACTGACCCATTGACCTCCATTTATTTTCTTACGCGCTTTTTCCAAGATATCTCTAAGCCGGGAACTAAGCGCGGTCTTTGTTTAACACTGAGATAAGGCCACCGTCTGATTTGAATTAGGAAATTGAGGCACCAAATCAGGGCGTCGGACTAAACCCATTTATTTGCAAATAATTCAGAGGCTGTATTAAATTCGGTCATGTTTTTAAAGCGGGGTTTAGGAGTACCCAATTATTTGTTTGACGATGTTATGTAAAAATAATCTGTTTTGTTTTTCGAATTAGACGTTTTGGGTAATATCATTCCTTTTACGTCGCGTCAGAATATATTTAACGATAAAAACGAGCATGTTTTAACATTTAATTTGCGAATATAATTGTTTCAGTATAAATAAGAACGTGAATTGTTTTCCCCAATACAAATTTGAATTGATGAAAAGGCACAACAAATTGAGGTAAAGTAATTGCTGGAAAACCGTCGATTAGAATCCGTCTTCATTGAACTTACTGAACGAACGCTTTAGATTAATTGGAAAGCCTAACAGAAGTACCTATTAGGAATGCACCAATAGGCTCGCAAGAATAAGTTGCATTCAATTTAGGTATTTAAAGAGCTCTTAAATATATATTATTATACATATAAATTATACTTACTCGATTTATTATGTCACACAGGGGGTCGTCATTACGTCACTCGAAAGGTAGTTGCTGAAAATCAGCGCTGTTGACGACAGATTCGTTCGAAGTCACAGCATTTTGCTGAGCAACGACCTGTTCTTGACACGAGGAATTGCAAAATTTTCTTGTTATTTGTTAATTTACTCTGTAATCGGCATTTTTTTTTTCTGGATTGGTCACTTCGTCTGTTGTTGCAGTGTAGGAAAAGTTGTTCAAATACCTCTTTTTAGGTTTTCAGTTATTTCAATTACATTTTGTATAGTTATAAATACCCTATTTTCTATTAACAGACACAGTCAGTCATGCTTAAAAAAATTGTGGTAACCAAAAGTCTTCCGCCGAACGAAGAAGCCATTACAATGAAACCCGGAAGAATTACAAGCTATGTAATAGTTTAATAACACAAAACACAATATCCACAAACTACCTTTGTAATTTTCCGCAGAATTTTACGAGCAAAATTTGCAGCCGGATGTAGTACCTACCCACCGTGCAAGTCATAAACGTCCGCTTAGAAAAATGTTCCATTTGTTATGTGCCGTAGGCTTACATTGTTTCACTAATATTTTAAACTAGCTGGCTTTACTAGCTTTGCTACCTTTTCCATCTTTCTACATTTCTCTACCTTGTTCACCTACATGTTTTATAATTTCAAAACGTGTATCTTGGTTTTAGTTTAAATCGTTTTTAACTATGCTTATTTAATGATTTTTTGGGTTTTTGACCTGTTGATAAGAAAATACTATCGCATTCCCAAGGGTGTCATAAAATGCGACTTAAGGTCAGTTCACACCCAGTGATGTCGCGCTGCGCAGCGAGACGCCGCGCGGCACAGGGGACCGTGTCTACGTTCGCCGCGAACTCTCCTGCCTTACTATTTAATAGTAGAGACAAGTCACCACGTCAGTTTCAGTCTGCGTCTCGCTGCGTCACGCTGCTTCGCAAGGCGCAACGCGACGCCGCGGCACATTTTAGAATAATCTCAATTAAATGTGTATTACATCTTTTTGTATAGTAAATAAAGTTATATTTTGTATTACTATCTTCAAAAGGGCGCGCAGCGTCGCTTCGCGTCACGTCTCGGTGTGAACTGACCCTAAGGGACTGAAAGGGACTACCTGTTGGTCAGTGCTACGCGATTGTTTCTTGTATATCTTAATAGGTAGTATGATAATCACTTGACCTTGGAACTCCAGAAGCTTCCATGAAATAGCTTCCAGGAATTATATTGCAATGTATTAAAGTGCAAAATCTGACACTAACACATTCACAAGTTTTTTGTAGTCTCTCAGTCTGCTTCTATATTATTATTTAGACTTCTCTTCATTTTACAATCCAGCATTAAACGTACTCGTTTTTCTCAATATACCAAGTTTAATAGCTATGTATACGATAACCAACAAAATACACTTCCAGTATGTCCTCTTAGTGTTACCCAAAGGAATCATTGTTATTGTGGGCACTAAAATTGTTGGAGCATAACATTCATCCGGGCGTGACATGTCTTTACAAGGACAATTTAGCATTTGCACTCTTGCAAGCTATAATGGTCCTTCCACCTTTAATAATAGAGTCTTTAGTAGCAGAAGAGGTTTTGGGTCCATGTGCTCTTAAGACATTTACTGCACAGTATTTATTCACGAGAAAATAATAACGTTTGATATGGGAGCAACAAACTTTTAGGATATTGTTTCTCATTTTTAATAATATTGCGAATAGGATTTTTATAAATTGTACAAATATTTTCTGTTTTATTTTTAATATTTATTTTATAAACACAGGTATAACAATATCGTTTAAATTAAGGAATTATACCTATACTATAACCGCCAAGCCACCAAGGCCACTAAGGGTTTTCTTCAAGAATATGGGCCACAGTGTCGGAATGTATGCCAATATCTATAAACAGCCGTTCAAACTCGGGATTCAGTAATGTAATAATGTTTCCACTACTGGGAAATAGGCCTCCTCTAAGTGAGAGGGAGTGGTCCGTAATCCACCATGCGGGCCCAGTGCGGGTTGGCAGATGTCACATGTCTACGAAATTTTTGGTGCTAGGACATGCCGGTTTCCTCACGATTCCTTCATCGTTTTGAGAGGTGGTGATGAAATAATTTACGCAAAGTAAAGTACCTGTCAGGGATCAAACTTACGACCTGCAACTCGTAAGTCCTGGCCACCAATGCTCTCATAGTAGCTTCAAACGGAAAAATTAGAAAAGCCAAAATTGTTCCCACATTGGTGACGAATAACCAAGTATTGGGTTCCCACCTATGAAATTGGCGTTTTTTTTCTCACAAATAGAGAACCTCATCACTTCTGATTTAAAATATTCATCAATTGCTTGTTATTATATCGAATAATGACCATCATAGACCAATGTTAAAAAAACCTTATTACTTATAGTTTTCTAAACATAAAAAATACCTTAAAGATGACTCCTCATTTTGTTAGCATAACATGACCACTATTTGTTTTTTACTTAGCCAAAACTTATTTTTGTCGCTTAATCTAAGTGGCATATTACGTTAACTTAGTTTTTAAACATTAGTGCATAAAAGTTTTAAAACATTAGTGTTTTAAAACATATGAGGTTTTTATATACGAGTATATTAAGAAAATGTTAGAATGAAAAATGCGACTTCTTTAAAATTATTCATACAAAGCGCTGATTTCATAGATAAAAAAAATATCGTTTTCCATACCCTCATAACATTTATTTTTCTGAAACGAATTGTAATACTGTTGACTCCACACAAAGTTTCAAAAAACGAATGGTTATCGAACAAAACTCAACGAGCTTATTACAAGAAAATGTATAAAACATCTTTAACTACCTCCCCAACACCGTTTCCTTCAAATAGATCGATAGGTTTAATAAACCGCAATTAAAAATTAACTTTAGTATCCAAAGCTTAAAGTCCATTATAGTTTGAACGGTGTAAGGGCGATGATCGCAGTACATGTCGATTAAACGAACTGTTTTAGTAATTAACGCTTCGTAGTTTGAATAAGAACAAAAGGTTGGTTTTCACTACATTTTTGGGCTTTGTAGTTTATTTTTATATGTTTTATAGGTTAATGTTTAAGGGAACGCTTTTGATGAGGGCTGCTTGCCTGTTATCAACATCCCGTTCAGTAAAATGCATGTACCATTGTGGACACTGGCGCCTGACCAATTTTCGACCTTATTGCTAAGGCAATAAAGTCGAAAAGTTGTCAGGTGCCAGTGTAGGTTAGTATATTTATGTTGTTGTCGCAATTTTCAACAATAACAGCTCAACATTTGTTTCGGTTCAGTGTAAAGCCTGATATATTTTGTGAAAATAATTTAAGTGGTTTTTCTTCTAAGGGTAAAATATTATTTTATAAAAAATAAGTTAAAAGTCTATTCAAGCGTAGTATGGGACGTCCACCAGTTAGATGGTGGTTGGCACAGACTGGATGAGGAAGGCGAAGGGCAAGGTGTTCTCACGCAGCCTGGGAGAGGCTTTTGTCCAGCAGTGGACTGCGGTAGTCCGAGTTGATTGATTGAAAAGGCAGTAGAGCACCCCATTGCTCTCAGGGTATAAAGTTCAGTCATCCTTCCATCTGGGAGGTTTCCCACCGGGTTTCGTATCTGGTGGGCAACTGCTTGATGATTGATGTCAGGACGTTGAATATAAACTCGTCGCGCGGTAAACACTGCTTGCGCGATGCAGAATTTTGCGTGAAATCAGTATGTTGCGTAGTTCGCATGTGGCGTTTTAGATGCCGCCACAAGGCCTATTTACTTAATTATTTAATGTTCCTTCAAAAGCAAAATAAATTGTACCTACTTCAAGCCGTGTATCTAAACAATAAATCGAAGTAGGTTTTCAGTTAACAAAAGTGCAATAAAGAACACGAATGGCATGAAATAGCAACTATTTAAAAAGCAATCCTTCTATTGAGTCAGTTCCGCTGAATTTTATTACCAAACGTATTTTATTTGTTTAATGGACAGTTTATTGGGACTCCATTTTATCGCGACACTTCACAATGAAATATTTCAATATTCAATTGAAAGAAAATATTGGACGTTTTATTCATATTTTAGTTTTGGGAGCTGTTGACTGTTGTTTAAGTGGAAACCAATTTGTGTCAGAAGTTTTATGAAGTTTTAGACGATTTCAGGTACTGCCAATCTATTCTTTAAGAATGCACCTTGAAAACATTGACGTAACTACTATGTACTGTGCGTTAGTACATAGTACCTCAATGTCTTGAAAACCTAGGTCAAGTGAGCCGTCAATAGTATCAATCCCAAGCATCAGTGGATGTACCTAAGGTCCTTATCACACTGGCGATTTGTGAGCGTGTTTCCAGAGAGGCGATTTTTCAACGTGCTCGCTGCCTGTGCGTAGCGAGCAGGCTACGTATGCGCAACGTGTTTGCTGCGTTTGCATAACGAGAGTGATTGACGTGAGTGTATGACGAGTGAAACAAGCGAGTGTACAATTTTTTGAAAACACGGAGAACACGGCGCTTAGACGCGAATAGCTCGCTTCACACCCGCGGAGATCATGCTTGCAAATCGCATCGGTGGAAACATGCTAGCAAATCGTCAGTATAATAACACTATAAGTGTTCATGGTGAGATTTTTACAGATAAGACCGGTTGGAATAAATGTGTTAAGGATAGTGTGTTGACTTAAACTTGATTATTGTGAGGTAAAAAACGATTTTCAACACAAGTAGCCTAATATTTTCGAACTGGGTTCTTTAATAATACAATAATAGGTAGGTCAGTAGCTTTTAAAAAGCAGGATTTTAAAAAGCATAGAGTCCATAGTTTGGTGACCATGAAACGTGCTAAGTTTTTGAATGAACTTAGTAGAATAGAAAAATTATTCGCTAGAGAATAGACATCTATTATCCGATGGACTGCTTCTGGTGCGATACTGAACAGAAACGATTTTAGTAAAATCGCTGTCGAGAATGAAAATCAATCTGCCTAGCCTTTTCCCAACTATGTTGGGGTCAGCTTCCATACTGGTATTCAGCTGCATCCGGTTAGGATGCAGCTGAATACCAGAATTTTAGATGGAGCGATTGCCTATCTGACCTCCTCAACCCAGTGACTGGGTAATAAGATACCCCTTGGAAAGACTGATTGTCAGACTTTCGGGCTTCTGACGACCCGTAACGACTGTCAAAGATCCACGAATGACAGCCGGGGCCCAACGGCTTAACGTACTTTCCGAGGCACGGAGGAGTCTTGGTATGTTAAGATGGTCACCCATCCACGGACCAACTCCGGCAAGCGTAGCTTAACCTGATGGATCGACCCGCGCGGATATTATTAGTTAGCCACGAGCTTCTCGATGAAAAATACACAAAAAATACACACTATGACACACAGGGGAACAAGCCATTTTTGCCCAACAAATAGGTACGAAACAAACCTGTTTCAAAACGGTGTTTATAAAAACAATGTGAGTTGGTGAAACAGCAGTTGTTCAAACATTTCTATAGAATTTTAGTTAGGTACCTACGTCAATGTATTCCTGGTACTAACAATACATTTATTTTGGAGACTTCAGGAATGTACGAGCCAAGTATCTCCAAGAATAAGTTTCAATGCAAGAATCATACAGTTTTTTCTCGAGTGAAACGTTTATACATACCCATATTTGACAATTTGATTGCTTACTTATCTAAACTATAAGCTAAATTATCAAAAATAAGTATCAAATTGCGTTACAGAATAGTTTATCTTATTTATTGCCTACTATTATTACGTATCTAATAATATTATCTACTAGTTTGACAACACCCTTAACCATAATCGAATACGAACACATAAAGCATGATGTCAGATAATTGTTCTAACAATCAGTAGTGTTACATAATTCATAATGCTATTGTTTAAGATGTTAATTGAACCGAAATAATCATATTGGTAATTAGTTACACATATTCTGTAATAACGGGTAAGTATTACATAACTGGCTATATAATAACAGCCGCAAGGGTCGACCCATCAGGTTAAGCTACGCTTGCCGGGGTTGGTCCGTCGATGGGTAGCCATCTTTACATACCGAGACTCCTCCGTGCCTCGGAAAGCACGTTAAACCGCTGATCTCGGCTGTCATTCGTGGATTGTTACGGGTCGTCAGAAGCCCGAAAGTTTGACACCCAGTCTTACCAATGGGTATTGTGTTACCCAGTAACTGGGTTGTGGAGATCAGATAAGTAGTTGCGTCATGTAAAGTACTGGTATTCAGCTGCATCCGGTTAGACTGGAAGCCGACCCCAACATAGTTGGGAAGAGATAGTTGGGATAGGCAGAATGATTCATTACATAACTGTGAGCATCAACATCATCTCAGCGGAAAGACGTCCACTGCTCACCATCCTGGCCTCCCCCAAGCATCGCCACTTCGACCGGTTTGTGCTTCTCGCATCCAGCGGATTCCTGCTGCCGTCACAAGGTCATCGGTCCATCTTGAGTCCTTTCAACGCTACGACTTCCGGCTCGTGGTCGGCACTCCAGAACCTGTCGGCTCCATCGGCGATCTGTTCTGCAATGAGCCCTGCGATCCATCCGGTGTCTTTTAGTTTGAGATAAAGAAACTGACCAAACGAGTAATTGAGAAACTCAGAAAGCAGCAGACATTTGTGGTTATAAAACTGTGATACACAGTAGAAATACTCTTAAAATGTCGAACTGTAAACTTAAAATACACTGACGAGCAATATAAAAAAGCCACTAACTTATCATGAAATATTTCCGAAACCACGCAAGATAGCTTTTTAAAGTAAAAAGCAACATTCAAGTGTATTTAATAGCGTTTTCAAGATTTTTTTTACTTCATGTAGCTAACTTGGGTGGTTTAGGAGATATTTAGATTTTTTTGGTACTTTGCAAGTGACTTTTTTATATTCCTCGTCAGTGTATTTTAAGTTTACAGTTTCTTTCTTTTTCATATAAAGAAAAGAAAGAAAGAAAATACATTTATTTAGCACAGACTAAAACCCATGAAATTTGACTATATGAGTAGGTAAGTATATACTCATAGATAAGAAAATGGATAATTAGATACTCAGGGCATTTGATATTAGTTAATGGTACTGGTGTATTAATATATAATTGTGAATACAAAAAAAAACCCTCTATAAGCCTACGATGAGAAGGGACAGCATAGAATTCTACGTAGATAGGTACCGAACCATAAACACTTTTTTTTTTCTCCACCTCCTAAACTCAGCATGTAAATATATTCTTATTGCCATTATCATAAGTCATCATCAACATAATGCCTTATTACGTATGCACCCCTACAAATGTTACACAAAACAGAAACCTATAGTAATGTACTTATAAACGCAAATTGTGTAAAACAATAGCGGAATGGCAACAATTTCCATTGGCAAATAAAATCGGCCATATAAATTATCGTCTGATGTCCAATATACAACAGAATCTGAACAATGTTTCGACCTTAATCGGAGTTTAGGGTAGCCGTTTATTAGGACTAGTGGTGAGAGAGATGTGAATCGATTTGATTCGATTAAACCGTGTCGTACCTACATAATTTTTAATTAGTGTAATTGTACTGGTCAGGGAATTCAGATAAAGAGTTTTAAATAGACGCCGTTTTGAAAGCAATAAAAAGGACTGTTGGTTGAACGAAAACCTACATCCCATCAAAGTGAAACTAAATCTTATACAGTGTAAAAAGTTGTAAAAAAATCACCCAATGTGGAGACATTGGGTGATTTTTTTACAATGCCAATTTGATTAAACGAAATTCTAGCTAAGCTTTATTACCAGGTAGTACTCAATTTTGTAAAATTAAGTTACAAGCCTCGTGTTTTTGTTATTATTTCATCACAATTTAAATAATAACTACAAATAAATTGAAGTAAAAGGAGTATGTAAAGATCTTAGCAGGCGGCGTTCAGTTCAGGTCCAGAAGAAAACCAGCGTCAGGCACTAGTTGTCTGGCATTTTTACTGAACTGGGCCTATGTGGCGCAGCCGAGACGCACAATTTTCTGATATATAATTTCTTACTTTATACTTTATATTTGTTTCATTTTTTTAATTTCTTTTTTATTAGGGTTCCGTAGTAAACAAGGAACCCTTATAGTTTCACCATGTCCGTCTGTCTGTCTGTCTGTCCGTCTGTCTGTCTGTCTGTCCGTCCGTCTGTCTGTCCGCGTCTTAGCTCAGAGACGGTTAGTACTAGAAAGCTGTAATTTTGCATATGTGTACATATTAATCATGCCGACAAAGTGGTAAAATAAAATCAAGAAAAATATTTTTTTTAGGGTACCTCCCCTACGCGTAAAGTGGGGATGTTTTTTTTTTCTCATGTACCCCATGTTGTGGGGTATCGTTAGAAAGGTCTTTCAAAAATATTGTGAGATTGTCTCAACTATTTTTGGATTCAAGGATCCGTTTTCGAAATATTAAGCTTTTAACTGTTTTTTTTTGTTAGAGTCAAGTATCCCCCCCCCCCCATTCTAGCTAATTGGTTGTACTTGGACTTGTGAAAAAATTCACAGGAATAGTATATATAACGAAATTAAAAGGAAAACTATCAAAGCTAAGTAGGCTGTACAGGTTAACGAGTAATAATCAACCAACTTAAATTTGCGGTTTGAAAAACATGATCTCTCATACATTCCGTATGGGAGAACATGTTTTTCAACTACAATGTTAACTTTGTTCTTGAGATAAATTCATCCCAACTACGGAACCCTTCATTGTGCGTGGTCCGACACGCACTTGGCCGGTTTTTACTTGTAGTTGTGTTGTGTGCCTTTTAGTCTGTGCTAAATAAATGTAGTTTCTTTTTTTCTCTCTTTCTTTCTAGTTCTGCCTACCGCCATGGGAAAAAGTCGTGAGTTTACGTACCAAATTGCTATTAATTAATATTGAAAATTGCTATCAATTAATATTGCAAATTGCTATTAATTAATATTAATTCTATCGAATTCCGAAAATGGTCTGTATTTGTCCCATCTCTAGAAGCTTACCCCTATCGTAAAACAGAAGATAATGTACGTGTCGGTAATTTATTTTATGTACCATAAAACAAAACACTTGAAGATACAATGGTATTGTATAAAAAAGTTATATGTTTATTTATAAGTGTTTTCTATGTTATATTATAAATAAATCATCAAGTTCGCACCCTTTCGTCCAGTCTACGATATCAATAAACTATAGGGTAACTAAGATTATTATAGTAGTTATGCCGACTGATAAGCTTTTCAAATCAATAATTCTATCGAATGAAGGGTTAAAGATTGGAGACGTGCCGCGTCGATCGAGTAGGGGAGAGGGAGAGGGGGAGAGCCGCCGGAGATACATAGTTTTTTTAACGATTTTTTAATATGACATAAATCTCAAAAAGGTTGATAATTAAAATGTAGAGGGAGATGGAAGGGAGGAGAGGAAGAGGGCAAGTCATCCCCACCAGTTCACAGGAGATACATTTTCAGGGTCAATGTCAAACGTCTCGAAGGTCAAGGTCAAATAAATAAAAAATGTTGTGTAGGGTTCAGGAGACCCTCTAGAACCCCCAAATAACCTCACATTATTTCTAGCGAGGCGGCACTGTTCTAAACCCAACCCGAATGAAGTACTCCTAAAAAGGTTGGGTAGTCACATATTCTTAGTTTTGTCAACAACAAACATCTAGGTATTCGTTTGACAATAATTCCCAGTAACTTAAAACTTCAAGAAGGTTGAAATTAACTCTTTTACTGTCACATAGACAGATAATTAGACCTTGTCGTTTTATGAGGTGCAAGTGACATTCAACCTTAGGGTGGTAAGATAAATACGTGGTCGACTGTATCTTCTGCTTAACATATTTCGTAGTGAATGTAATTATAAAGAAAATAACCTCCTTGAGGGTATGTACTGTCTTTAAAGTTAATAAAACAAAATAAACGATATAATACATTTCTAAGTTTTCCTTTATTCGGTCATTAATTAGGAACAGAGCGAAAGATAATGTGTTTTCTACAAATCCTCGTAAACATGCTTTCAAAGGCAAAGAGCGTAAAGAGTGCGAAAGTTAGGAGTGCGGTATTTCCTCGTGAGAATTCTGACACATTTACTTCTACATCTAGTGGTCGCAAGTGCTACTGCTGAGCATGAGGTCCCGTGTTCGGTTCCCGGGTCGAACAAAGCGTTATTGGGATTTCCATCTGGAATTTCCCAGTAGCAGCCCGGAGTCTGGATTTGTGCCCGATTGATGGCAATAGGCTCGCCCCCTATTACATGGGACTTAAACATAACTGGCGAACTGTGGGTATTGTAACAGGTACACCTCTGCCTAACCCTCCGGGGGAATACAGGTGTGATGTTATGTTGTTACTTCTACGTACATTAGGCCGAACGTTAGTGGTAACAAAATTAGTATAAGCTGGCCTCGTATTCTTTTGAAACTCCGTACTACGCTAGGCCAGGTCAAGGTCAAAGTCTAACCGCCATGCACCAACGCAATCTGTGGTCTACTATTCCTGCAAATATTTGCAAACAGGAGCTCGCGGCTAAGTAATATAGCCGCATGGGTCGATGCAACATGTTAAGCTACGCTTGGCGGAATTAGTCCGTGGATAGCCATCTTTAAATACCGAAACTCCTCCCCGTGCCTCAGAAAGCACCAGTCCATGCTGTCATTGGTGGATCTTTGACAGTCTTCACGGGTCGTCAGAAGCCCGAAAGTCTGACAACCAATGGGTATCGTGTTACCAAGTTACTGGGTTGTTGAAGTCAGATAGGCAGTCGCTCCATGTAACTGGTATTCAGCTGCATCGGGTTCGACTGGACACCAACCCCAACCTAGTTGGTAAAAGACTAGGCAGATTGATCGATTGTTTTGCAAATAAAATCGCTAGACTAAAAAAAACATTCAACAAAACGCCATAAAGTTAAAAGCCAATAATGTCAGTATATTTCAGTCTATCAGTATAAAAAAACAACAAAAACAAAATAAGAAAAAAGTTATAAAACGGATTCATTATTTACGCTCTACCCAAGAAGATGTTTACGATGTTATCAGAAAAATATAAACCAAAATGATCTTCAAGTAGTGCAGGGTTTTACGTGCAAAATATTTTATGACGACCAATCCGGAAGAAGCTTTCTTTCCTGAAGTATGCGATCTTATGTCTGTGTTCTTTTGATTGGAATCAAGGAACTGGGGTTATCAGGTGTTATGCATTTGGAAATTTGAAACCAATTTTATTACATGTTTAAATGAGAAAGTAAACCAAAATCGTGAAATACTTGCGAAACAATTTATATGACGGAAGAGGGTATGTGTCTTTTTCGTTATAATCAGGGATATTTTAACTACTGTGGGTAGTTTTGATTATTGCGCAATAGAAAAACCATTTGGAGTTCAGATCAAATTATAATTAAGATTAAATTAATCACATTAGCAATACACACACTGTAGGTACACGACACAACTATTAGGAATGCACAACTGTTTCTAAACGTGTTCACTGCTTGACCGCCACATATTAACTCTGCTTTGCTCCCGCCGGTCCGAGAGGTTATGTTGTACACTCTGTCGAGCTCCGCTCGGCGGCGCTGGTGTCCCGGTTACTCAACTCAGTAACGTATTACCGACATATAGATAAACTAACGACTGTTGAGAAAACATTTCCCAGGCGTGAAAGTACAAAAGGTAACAAATCAAGAAAAAGCAGAACTGTTAATCAATTGAAACTCTGTACTACGCTAGGTCAGCTCAAGGTCAAAACGTAACCACTGATGAGCGGCCTACTGTAAATTAAAAGACTGAAAAACTAACCTCCCGCAGTTCACACAAAATTCATGCAGGCAATGTAGGTAGGTACTTCAATATGAAGATGAAAATATACTTTTACAAATTAACAAGATTTTCCTGCCAAAAACAAAAAAAAAACGACTATGTTAAAATATTACGAAGCGCAAAGTAATTATAAAACCAAAACCTCCTTCTACCTAAAATTGGAACAACGGGCGACTTTAATTAGCAAGATGCTAACTACTTTTGAAAATTTCTTCTCTACGAAATGTCTTTGAGGACGATGCAATTAACAGTGGTAACGCTTGGTTCACCATTATATTTCTGAAACGAAAATTCATATACAAATTGGCTTCGTCTTATTTGTACGACTAGCGACCCGCCCTTGCGCCGCACGGGTGCACTGGTGACTTTAACTAAGTTAATTATTAATTTAGTAGATATAAAATAAACAACAATATTGGTATCAAATAAAAGCTAGAAATGACTCGATTCCAAATTTATATTTAAGGTTAGTTTGTGTTTACGCTAAACCTCTTAAGGGGTCATTGTACTCATCATTATGAACAACTTTCACTATGGGACAAATGCAGAAATCGCGAAAAAAAACAGCTGTTCCCTACATTTATGTTCGCATATCTCGTCAAAATGTAGGGAAACGCTGGTTTTTTGGGTGACCCCCAAACAATGACCCCTTAAGAGGTTTAGGGTCAACAAAAACTAAGCTTATATATAAATTTGGAATCGAGTCATTTCTAGCTTTTATTAATCAAAAAACACAACTGTAAAAACATATAACTGAGAGAAAAACAAAGTTCAATGCTTGTTTTTCTCTTTTCAGTTATGTGTTTTTGCAGTCGGGTTTTTTGTTTTATTTTTAAATTTGCTTTATTGTCTAGAGCGCAAGGTCAATTATATCATTACATTATGTAATTAATTGCAGTTCTTTATCTAATAAAGTCAAACATATAAGTCATCGAATTACATAACTCGTATAAAAACAAAATAGAGCGTCAGCCTACTAATGTATCGGCCAGGAAACTGGGGCAAAGCTACCATACAAAAAGTTTAATTACAATATACCGCGGGGACTATTCCGAGTCCAATTGATATATTGTTTGTTTTGCACCCATATCGGACCGTTTCGGTTTAGGTAAATATAATAGGATCAAAATACTGACTATAGTTTTTATTATATTTTTGAAGCTCATGGTTTTCCAAGCAAATTTAATCATTCGAAATGTTTACTGATCCGTAATTGGCAGTAAACGATAGCATTGACGTTGATGAAAAGTCATGAAATCAACGTTAGCTATAGCTGGTGCGAGTGGGGCCGGATTTGGCGGAGAGCCAGTTTGGTTTCCGCAAGGGGCGCTCTACGGTGGATGCCATCATGCGCGTTCGAGCCCTCACGACGGGGGATGCTGTTGCCCGGGGTAGGGTAGTCGTGGCGGTGTCTCTTGACATCGCCAATGCCTTCAATACCCTGCCCTGGAGTTGCATTAGGGAGGCACTCCGGTATCACCGGATGCCGACCTATCTCTGTCGAGTAATCGAGACCTATTTGACGGACAGAGCCGTCATCTACCCCGGTCACCACGGAGACTGGAACCAGCGAGAGATGTCGTACGGTGTCCCACAGGGATCGGCCCTGGGGCCGCATTTGTGGGACATTGGCTACGACTGGGTGCTGCGCGCCGACCTCCTTAGCGGTGTCAGCATGGTTTGCTACGCTGACGACACGCTGGTCCTGGTGCAGGGGAGGTCGCATGAGGCAGCGGCCGAACTGGCGACACGTTGAGTTGCGACAATCGTAGATAGGATCCGGCCACTGGGACTCGAGGTGGCCTTGCACAAGTCCGAGGCCATGTGTTTCTATGGTCCTCGGAACGCGCCACTTTTGGGTTCCCGGATAACGGCGGGAGGGGTTCACATTGGTGTCGAGTCGACGATGAAATACCTGGGACTCGTCTTCGACAGCCGGTGGAACTTCGTGTAGCACTTCCGACGTTTGGCTCCCAAACTGAAGAGGGCTGGGGCTGCTCTGAAGGGGCTTCTGCCCAATCTAGGGGGTCCAGACGCCTCCTGCCGGAGGCTCTATGCGGGGATCATGCGGTCCATGGCCCTTTATGGATCACCGGTGTGGGCGCGTTCATTGAGGCTGCGACGGGCCCAGCGGTTGAACGCGTCCCAAAGGGTCATGGCCATTAGGCTGGTCCGAGGATACCGCACAGTCTCCCGTGAGGCAGCGAGCCTTCTTGCCGGACTACCGCCATGGGATTTGGAGGCGAAAGTCCTCGCGCACATCTGGGAGTGTCGCGAGGAGGCGAAACGCCGGGGCGTAACTCCGCTGCCGCGAGAAATCACGGCACAGCGGACAGAGCTCCGGCGGGATCTCATGGCGGCATGGAGAGTGCGATTGTTGCAACCCAGGTCTGGGCACGCCATAATTGTGGCGATAAGTCCCCTCTTTGAGGAGTGGCTTCCTCCCTTCCGGAAACCTTCCGCCTGACGCAGGTCCTCACTGGACACGGCTGTTTCGGGAGGTTCCAGTTCCGTATAAGGCGGGAGGAAACGCCCGGGTGTCACCACTGTGTGGATCGCCCGGAGGACACGGTGGAGCACACGGTGGAGGTCTGCGCTGCTTAGGCGGAGCACCGCCGTGTCCTCACGGAGGCGATTGGCGGCGGCGATCTCTCGCGTCCGGCCCTGGTTCAGGCCATGGTTTGGAGCGAGAGTGCATGGGAGGCCGTCACCTCCTTCTGCGAAGCAGTAATGCTCGCGAAGGAGGAGGCGGAGCGCGCGAGGGAGATGCAAGCTGCACGCCCTTGCGCCCCTAGTCACCGCAGGAGACGCCCCGGGCGTCGGGAGTCAAGGGCCGACTTCCGGCCGCCGTAGGCGCGGGCTTACGGGCGGTGAGCAATGGGTAGCTCACCATCCGATAAGGACCAGGGAGGTCGACGGCACGTTGTGTTCCACGCGCGCCACAAAGAGATGTCAGCACCAACTGACGGCCTGCTGGGGTTGCGGGTTTGTCTGAAAGGAATATCGCGGCCCCGGCACATAGGCACCGGAAGGAACACGGGTGGGTTTTAGTCAGTAAAAGTCTGACACACCCTCCCGCTCCGCCCAGACCGGGAGAAGTTATTTGATAATTTGAAAAAAAAAAGGTATAGTGTTAAGTACATAAACGGTTAAATTTTATTTCTCAATAAGAAATTACAAAGATTTCACTTAAGTGAGAACTTTTTTTTAACTTAAAATATAGTAATAAAATAACTAAAACTTACTCTAATTAACATGACTGTAATCAGTGGGTAACAAAATTTATGGAAGATATATTTTGCCACATTTTCTTTTGTACAAATGATAAACGAGTTCAAGTTTAGTCACAAGTTTGTTATCTAACTATACAAAATCATATGCGAAAATGACGGCTGGAATGATATTCAAGCCGTTATAAATACCTTTACCTACTTCTTCATGTTTTATTTTTATATTTTTCTTCGCGCTTGCACCATTACCAAAAGAAATATATTCAAAAGAATATTTAAAAGATGTTATCATAGCGGATTGCAGAATTGAGTTTCGTCACAGCACAGCTTACTTTCTGCTCACACCCCAACGCAAGAAAGCGTAGGCAAGTGATACATTCCCTTTACATCGAGATTTTTGTCACTAGATTACTTTGATAATTTAATAGCTGATACTAAAAATAAGCACTCAGAAGAAGCAAAGAATTTTGATTCAAATAATCATAGATCTAGAGTTGAAAATTGAATGCAAGGTGCTACCCTTCTAGAGTTCCCTTCAATAACTTGAGAGAAGAAATCGACAGAATGTCCCCTAAACATTTCCCTCATGTTTTTATATGGGATTCCCATTAAATTAAACATCAGCCCCTTCTCTTACTTCTTGCCCCAAAAACTATAATATCTGTGCGGGAAATAACACTTTGATTGTTTTATTATTCTTAAAATTGTATTTATGGTGACGCTGTTTTTGTGGTGACAAAAATAGTGGGGCGAGCTAGTGCATGCGTCATACAAATATGATGCTTCTATTTTCATAGAAATTGAATTTGTTGAAACATCGAATGCAAATGCAATCAAACCGTCTCTCTCAAAGTGTCTTTCAAAGCTCATATTAAAATTAGGAAACAAAAATATATTTTACATCGTATTCTTATTAATAGTTACTGCAAAATAAAACTTCAAGAATAATATTATAATAAAACAAATAACAAACGTGTAACCACGTCTATACAGAAAATACCACTCTTCTTTTACTGCGCAAGTAATACTAGAGAAACTGGCCACGACGGCGACGGTGACATATTGTTACGATCCTTTAAACAACAGTATTACTCCTACTGGCTTGAAACGCAGCAAATAACCGAGAGATCAGAGACCTTTTATAAAATGTGTAGAATAGACTAGAGAAGGAAACGAACAAAAGGAATATTATGCCTATCATCATTATCGCAATGATACGACGCCTAATCAATAATCATGAACCAATAGATTGTTGTATTGATTGTGTCCACTACCAAGGTACTTATAATTTGACGAGATAACTTACTTAGTTCAACCACAAAGGCTTTTTCATTAAATTACTCTCCATTTTCTTTATTAAGTTTTTTAGTCGCGTTTAATAACATCTTGAAAGTCTGTCAGTCTTTATGAGAAATTTACACTTTAATGTGCCCACAATTTAATGTGCACTTTAATAATCTTGTCATGCCGACGAAAAAACGTTTATATTTTACAAATTATTACATCATCTATTAAATTATATTAATTACTATTTACATTAGTTACTAAATACAATAACTAATTTTTTAATTCCACACAAACGATGGATGACAGCGATGCGGACGAATACTTCGACGCCTAAGTGTCCTTTTGATTTTTGTATTTATTTACGAAAAAACTAAATTAAATGTGAAAAAAGCTCTTTATAATTGCACCAACTGTAACAGTAACATTCTAACCAAACATCCCCAACCCGATGGTAATTCACCGATTTAATAGTTAAATGTATTGAAATATAATAAAGGGAACAAAGTGGAAGCCGACGCAAAGAGGATAGAACAGCGGTGGGAACAAAGAAAACTTTGCAGAGCCGTACTACTGTGGGATAGAAACGATTTCACTAATTCCAAACTCGGGGATAGGGGCAATTGATTTGGATAATTGTGCAGCTTTCTATAGGAAATTGTAGATAGTTGGAGCTTAAGAAAATTTAATACTGAAGTAAATGTAAGCATTTGTGCAGACAGTAAATTGTTTGAAGACAGTAGAATAAATGTTCAAATTAGTATTGATAGTAATTTATATGGAGGTTTTGGTGAAGATAATGATACAAGACCGTATTCAGAAACCGATTTTGATCTTTATAATTGATTGGCTAAAGAAAAGTTAAAAACAAAACAATACAAAAGTTTGTATTGACATTGAAACAGCTTATGTGCCATTAAAGAATCAGCATAATAATAATAGTAGTCTTGCAAGACATACAACAAATAAACACAAAGCAGAGACAGACACGCCAATTTCAGGTAGTGTGCGTTTACTATGCAGTCAGACATGGCAAACTATGTTACCCAATTCATTGGCTATAGTCTGGTTGTAACGGCCAATTAGTTGTGTCTATGCAACGTCAGATAGACCAAACTTTGGTATTGCAAAGTGAAGCATAGTCTCTTCTAAAATAATCAATTTTGAGAAAATCAGTAGTTTTGAGGGAGATTTATGATTTTTTATCAAACAGACATTAAAGTCCGCTTGCAGTACAAAACACTTAATAAGTTTAGCGTAAAACATGTTTGAAACATAATTCTGTCGTGTCAACTTCAAAACATTGACAGAAATAGAACGATGTTTTGCACACGTTTATATTTTTTTGATAATTATTTATAAATCTATTCACAATTCTTCTTTATTCAATTTTAGGTTTATTACAACTACAACTATCATGAATGTAATAAGTTAAGGTCGATTTCCAAGCAGTCTAGAGGCATCTGAATATCAGTATTTTACTCGTGGAGACTGCCGTCTGACCTCTACAACCCAATTAAGTCTCAACTGGCAGACACCCAGTGTCCTAAGGCTATGAGCTCAGGAGCGGAGGGCAATCTAATTAGTTTTGTATCATATTTTTTCTGAAGATGGGTTGCATTATGCTCGATTTTGTAGATGTCGATCTAAAAACAGTCTGTCAAAGAATTAGAGCGCCTCATCGAACTCAGGACCCATTTCAAACAATTCGGATCTATTTTAGTTGTGATTAATTTTGAAATATATGGTTACAAATTGAGCCATTGTACACAGGGCTGATTTCAATTTTTTTTTTAACATATATACGTATGGTTACTAGTGTTGTTACTATAATACTCGTATATGTTAAAATATTGTGCAAACTGCAAACTGTCTTGCAATTGCAAGATAGTTTTCTTAGACTACACAAAGCTCAATTTACAACAATCAAAAGCACTTTATTGACAAAACCAGGCAATATAGCAGCTTAACAATCCCAGAACAGAATGCACAAACAAACAACATAACACATTTGCAATATATTACCCGTATTTTTACGTTCCAACAGCAGAAACAGAAGTTAAAACTATAAAATACTATTAAAGGAGTTACAAAGCTGACAGCCTGATGCTCCAGGGAAAGTTTCCATTAAAAGCAAAGCCTTGCATTTGTAGCAAAAAATATTATTCTTTGTGGAATCGCTTGCTTCAGGCAAGAGAATTTATTAAAATAGTTCCTTTAAATGTTACCAAGTAAATTGATTGTTGGGATCTTCTGTATACGGTTGCAATTGTTGTTAGTGGATTTGTTTTCAATAAAATTGCATTACTATTATGAATTTGGATATTTTTTTTTGTATTGACCTAGGTCAGTAATGAACGCAGCTGCCTTGATTGCTCTTTTTTACTAATGATTTACATGAGAGTTGACTGATCTTAGTTCTGCAGCAATCAGTTAAACTTCATAAACTGATATGTAAATTATGACATCCCAATGTTTAAAATATTACATGAAAACATTACTAAAGAATGTAATGTACTGTCTACAATGTGAATGTAACTATAGTTTTCCATTTTATTCTTCAATCACTTAATTTGCAGAACTTTGCCAGCAGCCAAACGAATGTAGTGCAGATGCAAACAAAACGGATGGACTCCACAAAACAATTTGCTTCTAAAAATACAAAACCGAGGTTATATCGTCAACAAATTGCTCACGGTTTGCGTTGAAAGAAAATGTAAAAAAACTATAACCTTGTTGGTTCACCAAATTTTTTTTTTTGAGGTTGGTATGTCATCAAATGACTTCTCCCGCTCTGGGCGGAGCAAGAGGGCGTGTCAGACTTTTACTGACTAAAACTCACCCGTGTTCCTTCCGTTGCCCGTGTGCCGGGGCCGCGATATCCCTTTCGGACAAACTCGTAACCCCAACAAGAACAGTTGGTTTATCTAAAAAATGAAATGGAAAGAACACTTGGTATGAATTCATATGTTTTAACATCACATACAACCAAAAGAGTAGGGACCCATATTTTGTAAGTTATGTTTAAAAAGTCTCATGTTATAGAGGCCGACTCTGTTGCTAACCAAACACCAATGACACTTTGTCTTACCTAGAAATCGAACCCAGGCTCATTTCGAGGCCAGGCGAGTTTGTCTGAAAGGGATATCGCAGCCTCGGCACACAGGCAACGGAAGGAACACGGGTGGGTTTTAGTCAGTAAAAGTCTGACACGCCCTCAGCTCCGCCCAGAGCGAGAGAAGTTATTTGATAATTTACCAACCTCAAAAAAAAAAAACGCTCATAGACAGCCATCACCCTAGCGACCACTAAACTAACGTGGCAGGTAATATGAATTCTTGATTCAGATACCAGTGGTATCGCGATTGTTTGATCAAATTGAGTTGTTCGTGGAAATACAATATCGACTACGTCAAAATTCAGGTGAATTTTAGTCACAAGGGACTTGACCTCAAAAATAAAAAGCCCTTCTGACAGCAGAATACGAGCTTTGCTTATATGTTTTATAGATTTGTTTGACTGAGAACATAGCTTGTATATTATAGGCACCTACATTACTTTTGATCATGAACATAATTAAACATGGACGCCAGATAATTACGTAAAGTGAATTTTGATATTTTTGGTAATTAAATAACATAGTGTAGGTACTGAGTGATTTTGAGAAAATTCATGTGTATGATGTTTAATTCAAGTTACAAAGGTCAAGACTTTTATAACATCTAAATTAAAATGTCTGATTAATGTAAAAACTCGTGTTTTTGGTACCGTTTTGGTTTGTTTACAAAATAAGAAAATCAAAAATTCAAACTCAAAGCATTTATTTCAAATAAATCAACTAAAGGCACTTTTGAATTGTCAAGGGGTCGGTCAGCCAGAAAGATGAAGCTAGATGCCCATTCCAAGGCGTAGTAGGTACCTATGGAGAAGAACGGGCAAAAAACTCCACGGACACTCTTTTAAATCATGATATGGTTACAAAATATTGGTTACATCATTCATGTTGAAGTTATACATGTGAGAACGATGACAAACGTTAAAAGTGTCCGTAATAGAAATAACAAAATTAACAATTCAAAAATTAAATTAAAATAAAATAAGCCGTGGCAGTTAAGAGATGACCAGTCGCTAAAAAATAAACGGACAGTATTTGATGTGCCTTCGGAATAAAAAAACCTGCACCGCAATTACAGTGGTGGTAAAATAGTTACAGACGCTGAACCCTACAGTAAAATCATGTAATTCACCTTCTTTCCTTTCTAATTTGGTGGTAAGGTAACAAATGTACTACCTACTTTTACGAGTTAACTGTTTACTTTATTGCAGAATAGGGATTTGGGATAATGGAAGTCTGATAGATGAACGTTTCAGATTAGTAGATATTATTGTATTTATATTACGGTATATTTTGAAATATAATTATGTATTTGAGGAATAAACGCGCCTATGAAAGCGGTAATGATTTTGTTTTCATGCCAAACCCTCGTTGTGGCCTTAAATGAATTTATAGAAGTAATATTTTAGGATAAAATAATAATGTACGTACCCAATAAACACTTCAAGTTGACACCCACACTACCTGAAAACAAACAAGTAAAGTTGTAACTCTGTGATTTATAAAATTTGTAGAGGGAAGCACGAACCAACGAAAAAAAAATCTTAGTAAGTAAAATAACAGCTGCCAAAGACCATTTACCTAAACATATAAACAATAAAACACACAGTATAATTAAACTCAAACATCCAGTTAATTCAATAGCAGTGCTATAATTCCTTCGTGAACGCGTACTGGCTCCATGAAAGAATTTATTTTTACTGTGGCCGCTCTCTCGCATCCGTTCGAGGTTATCTTAAGGGTTCGACCCGACGTAGTCTACGTATTCGATCTTATGTAAAATATTCGGATTTGCCAGCGTAGGAAGACAAATTGCTACTTAATTTTGGATTTGAATTTTTTTCTTGGACTTATCTGTGCAAGAAGCAAGTTTGCCTTAGGCTTGCGGAGGTCAATGTTTTATGTAAAGAAAGATTTATTCCCATAATCCTGAATACCGTGAATTTGGGTGTAGTTTGCTAATGAGCACATGAACACTTCTTAGTAAGGCAGTTTGAGTCAAAAACTTGATTTGATCTTCAAGCGGCTTTTTCTCTAGAACTTCGTCCCATTACCAACTACTAAAATAACGTTGTTACTGCATTTTGTTGCCGCAGTTTTATGAAAACGAACGTAATAATTTTCGTTTCGGTATCAATAAATATTATCATCTCGCCTACGAGCAGTTTTGTTGACATCGGTTCCACAATAGACAACATCTGCCAAAGTACCACGAATGCGTGGGACTTGAAGAAGCTGAAACGTCATACTTTTTCTTTGATTCCTTAATACCTTCGAACTATGCTTTACAACTATCTACAATTTGCGCCCATCATAGGAATCACACGTCAACACACCACGTCAAGCACACTTAATCTCAAGGAAAATACGGAATAAGTTCGTTTTCTAAAAACAATCTTCGGCAGATCTCGATATATCCACACTTCGGCATTCAGTGCGCGGACTTAGCACCCCCCTTGCTGCCCGGAAAGGAATTTTTATTATCAATATCATGGTGTGAACTATAGCGATGTTTATGTGCTCGTATTATTTATAGTTTTCGCTATTTGTGGGGTCTCGTGTTTATTTATAATGTTTGTTGTTCGCAGTAAATTGGATTACGGCTTGGGTTTCTTCTCGTCGTGTTTTATGGTGTGATCAACAGTGTTTCCAGATTTGTGAGATAGAAATAAAGTGGGGAATAAATGTTACATTTTATTTCGGATTGAAACGATTTGTGGGGAAAGTGAAATGGCTGGCGGACTTAGATACGTTGGAGATTGAAGGGGTGTCATAAAACATTGTCTAAAGGTAGTTGATGTGTACGGGTCATTCGGATGGTAGCAAGGTATTATACATCTTGTATACTCGTGTCAGACCTTCTCGTTTTTGTGCATCCATTTTATTGTTAGGCATAACAATTATGCTTTTTGTACCATCATATTCTTTTATTAGTATTCTGTTCATAATAAATTGAATATGTATTGTTGAAATTCAATTCATAATTCTTATATGTTTCAAAGTTTATTTTATTCTTACTTTTATTAAGTTCTAGGAATTCGAGCCATGTATTTTTCTCGACCAAGATTACTCGAGCATATTAAATTCTAAAGAGCAGACAATCGGAAATAGTGGTGAAGATCCCAACTCTAATACGATTTAATTATCATGAAAAAGCGTTATTTCCTTTTTAAGTGAAACATAAATTAGAAAATTGGAATAAAAAAATATATATTTGTAGAAGTAGACGATATTAGGAGAAAATTAGAAACGAAAACAGCCAGAATAACAAAGTCGCGTATACTTACGATAAAATTTAAAGCACCATATAACAAGAATTAGAACTCCATAAACGTTGCCAAAAAGAAACAAACAGTTTTAAAGCAGGAGCACCATCAAACATTTTACAAGCACCAATAAAAACAATGATGCGGAACAATGGGAACTGTTAGTTTTATCGCCAAACGTATATTATGCAATAATTCAAGCGGGGATGCAAGTGTTTGAGAAAGTTCCGTAAACTGCTAGTACTGTTCTACTAGCTCCCAACTTGTACGTTCGGCTGACTTGCGAGAGCTAGCCTCGACGAAATTCGCAGAAAATGAAGTAATTTAAAAGTTCCCTAGTAGTATTAAGTTTTGCATCATTGGCGCCTGTCGAACCGCAAGGATAAGCATTTTATTTTTGATTTAGTGTGGGCAAGTCATTTTGTGACGGAAAAAGAAAGATGTTTCTGTTATGAAAGAAGGAAGTTGTTTTTATACTACTTCGAAGGACTTAATATTGAGATTTCAGTATTATTTTTAAACCCTCTGTTATAAACATACCTACATATATTGTGTTCTAGCTTCTGCCCGCGACTTCATTCGCGTGGAAGTCTTAAGATCACAATATACTAAAATAACAACCATATTTCCCGCGCTATTATTTCGTTTTTGCGAAACGTTCTCTGCCTTTTTTTCTTTTTGCCCGGCTCTTATGGGTAGGTTAGCGTATTTAGCTATCAAATTCAATTTTTTTTTTTAAATCCGAGTAGATGTTCCACAGATTAGCGCGTTTAAATAAAATAACAAACAAACTCTTCAAGTTTATTGTGTAAATTTGACGGAGAGGGTACATCTCTCTCGTTATCATCAGGCATATTTTAACTACTGTGGGCGTACTGTGCGTAGTGTTGGTTATTGCGCAAAAGAAAAACCGTCTCAGATCAAATTATTATTCATGATCAAATTAACAACAGTTTCTAAACGTGTTCACTGCTTGACCACCAGCGACAAACTGCTTAACCCGGTCGAGCGTTATGTTGTAGACTATGTCGAGCGTCACTAGGAGGTGCTGGCGCCCCGATTAGTCGGTACGGAAAAAAAACACAGAACTTAAACAATGTAAATTGTGCCCGCTTGGTAAAATTCTTTGTATAACGCAAACTCCAAATTCAAAGCATACTGCAATTTCAGCTGTAAACGAGTCCCGAAGTATTAAGGTGCTCGCATTGTACCTACCAGTGAGTTTCAGTGGATTATCCTATTTTCACATGGGCTCAGGTAGCTATCGGGTGTACGTACCTACGAATGACACGTACCTATCTGAAATGCTACGGAAAAGAGGCTTAACGGAAAAGAAGGAGTATATAATGGCACGGTGTCTAATGTATATGACTGTCTTATTGGTAATCATGATAAAAGTGAAGGCCACCATAGACGTATAAAAATGTCTATGGCCACAACGTATAAAGATATAATAAAAGAGGTGTAGAAAGAGAAAACAGATGTACTCGTATACAACGAAGAACTTAGAACTCTTCAATTAAATTAAAAAAAAAACAAAAAAAAAATAAGTTTAATATTCTGTGACTTTAAATTTTACGATCATTAAACACAGCATTGCTCAGACACTAAGGCTTAATCCATTTCATCCATCTTAAATCCCAAGACGAAAACAAAAAGATGAAATGAACCACGCAAACTTTAGGCTGCAAGAAATTAATGACCTGTATTACACAAAGGATTGAACTAGCACTTTTTAGGGTTCCGTGCCCGAAGGGTGCCAAACGGAACCCTATTACTAAGCCTCCGCTGTCTCCGTCTGTCTGTCTGTCTGTCAGCGGTCTGTATTTCATGAACCGTAAATAGGAAGACAAATTAAATTTTCAGATTGTGTATTTCTATTGACGCTTTAACAACAATTAATAAAAATTTAATATAGTTCAAAATTAAAGGGACCGAGTCCCCATACGATAAATTTTAGATATTAAAAAAAAAAAAACTTACTCTGGCATGTGTCATTGTAGAGTATAAATATAATGTTTGTTCGTTTTATCTTCAAAAATGAAGAAATGGGGAGAAAAAGTTGAAAGTCTTAGACTATTTTTGTACGAGCTCTATCGCAACAACTAAACAAGTTAGGAATTTGAAACTTGTGTATATCATGTACCTTATACTGTATAATTAACAAATACTAAAAACGCCGATTCATAAATAAGGTATTATATTTAAATATGGGCGATTCATAAAACCATTATGAAATACAAATTTATCATTGAGATTTAAAAAAAAAATATTCTTCGTTTAGTATTTTCATTTGTTTGCTAAATATTGTACGGTGGTACGGAACCCTTCGGGTGCGAGTCCAACTCGCACATGGCCGGTTTTTTATTAACATTGTAGAAACGGCGACATGTAGGTACAATCACCTTACGAGACAGACAGACATAATTTCTTTTGGATTTATAAAATTACTAGCTTTTTCCCGCGGCTACGCCTGCGTGGAGGTCTACTACCGGGATTAAAAGTAGCCACATAAAAACTGTCCTAACCAGGTCATGGTCTACTCATTTGCCAAATTTCATCCATATCCGTTCAGCCGTTTTAGCGTGAAAGTGTAACAAACACACAGACTCATTTTCGCATTTATAATAATAATATTACTTTGGATATATTATGGATGCTAAGGTTCAAAGATTCAAAGATTAAAAAAATTCAAAAGTCGTTTATTCAAACTTGGCTGAGAATCAGCACTTTTCGAACGTCAAAATTAACTTATGACAGTCCCCCAAAAACGCTCACCCTTCACCACTTCCTAGTGCTTAGCTGGGAAGAAGAAGTGGCGCACCAAACTCTCCAGCAGCACAGCTGTCTGTTCAGTTCTAAGTATGGTTAAGGTTTTCAGTGGCCGACTACCTATACCAAAAATTTAGTACCATAGATAAGTTATTACCATGGATAAGTTAGTACCCAATCTCTTCGATCACCGTATCGAGTCATTCCTCTTGACTTATAACATCCCAAGGACTATGAACAAGAATTTATGCATGCCAAAGTTATTCATACCGGTATCTTCAAACTTTGACCGTCCTCAGGTAAAATGGATCCGGTGAAATTTCAATTATGGCAAGGAAATGTTGAATAGAGAAAAAATCGGCTGACGTAGGTAAGTTAATAGCCATTAAAAATCCAATTTAATTGACTTAAGGGCTCGTTCAGAGTTCTCAAATTAGTCGCAAGGGAAATTCGTAAAAAAACATTCGTTTGATAAATTGTTCTTTATTTTCTTGAGAAATTGGGCATTTAGTTTGTTGAAGATTCTTTTTTGAAATATGGGAGTAGCTAGAATCTTTATTAGTGAGTTACAATGTCCTAACTACTGAGTAGATTTCTCTGTGTATTTGATAAAATCTTATAATATGCAATGAATAGTCCGTCCATGAAGAATATGTCGTAATAATTTGCCTAGTTTATTTCACACACAAATAGAGATAACACAATAAAACATTTCGCCGAAACTGGACCAAATAAATAGAGACAAAAAAATCGTCCACCCCTAAATGTATTACCCAATCTCAATTTTAGTAAGACTATTTTATTTCTACCGTTTTGTTTCATGTTAAATGTGAGAAAGAATGTTTCCAAGTTCCCAACATTTTTCTTTGGATTCTGGCATTCTGCCAGGATCCACCTTTCGCCTGGAGTTCGTACTTAGCCAGATTCGTGAAAACTAATGCTGACATTTTCAACCCAAGCCTCCGCAATGATCAGTTTCAAAGACTTGGTAAAAGAGGAACTCTGTCATATTTTTCAATTTTGTTACCAAAATTAATAAGTTCTGCATTTGTAAATCCAGACCAAAACTGTTGACTTTAGGTTCAGTACAGTACCTACAATACAACCATTCTCTTAATGTCCCTCGGGAATCTTCGCATTTCCGAATACAAACGAATGCTAATTTCCATGTCCATCAATTATTAGATATATCGTGAATAATAATTTGAATTCAGAACTAAGTACTTTATTGTTGTTTTGTTTTTGTTTTTTTGATTTCCGTGTGAACTATTAAGGCTTGTGCAGACCAGCGCGACTTGTCGCGCGACGCGACACGAACAATAGAATTTCTAAGAAAACTTCACAGTACAACAATGACCGGTGTCGCGTCGCGCGACAAGTCGCGCTGGTCTGCACAAGCCTTTATAGAGCTAAAGTACTTAGTTCTGAATTAAAATTATTATATACGATAAATCTAATAATTGATGGACATGGAAATTAGCATTCGTTTGTATTCGGAAATGCGAAGATTCCCGAGGGACATTAAGAAAATAGTTATACTACAGCCATTTACTCAAAAAATAAGTATGGAAATGTAAACTGCGGTGGACTAACTAAGGTGCTCTATAAATACAACGATAAAGTCTATCGCGCTCTTCATTTAGAACGAACATCGCCTTTTATGAGCGTAAATTTAATAACACCTCACAGTCATAATTTTCTGTAGTTGACTTACACAATTTCAGCAGACGATCCGGTTTTCTAGCAACCTAAAGTAACAATCTTAGGGTCCTAAGTTATTCCAACCCGCTTTTCACATAAGCACCCCACCGAGGCCTTTGATATACGGGTCTGTTCTCCCAGATATTTGATTATCCTTACCTGCGTAGGACAACGATTTTTTCACGGTTATGAAGAAAAATTTTGCGCGAGGTTTTTTCTTTCATTTTTGCTGACGCAGCCGGTAATGTTTTAGATTTATACCGGTTAAATACTTTTGTAGTTTTAAATAAGAATTAGAATGCTTGCGTTGTAAAAGATTATGTTGGTTATTTTGTTACTAAGGAGTAAAGTTGGTACAAAAAAGGCGAGTTAGGATGAACTGGATAAGACGGGCGGACAACGAGACTTTTGTGGTGCAACTTGGGTAGGCTTTTCGCCAACGGTAGACTGCAATAGGCTGTGTTAATTGATCGAAGAAGTTCTTTAATCTAAGTAGTGCCATCTTGATAATTCAATAAATAATAAATAAATTTCTTTATTGGAACAAAAAATAACATTTACAATTTCATTACATTACTAATAGCCACATTATTTATAAACTGTGTCGCAATTATTAACGACCACCTCCGTGAGGAAGATGACAGTGTTCCAGGTATTTAATGCTATACTAGAATTTAACTTGCAAAATAAAACTAAACCAAAACTGAACTAAATAAAACTAAAGAGTTTGTATGTAGAGTTTGTATATGCAGTGTGAGTCAGAAATATGTTTGTAGTCTGTGAAGGTCATGCATCGGGTTTGATCTTCATTATTGGGAGTCTAGTCCCACCCACGGCTGAGTATAGGGCTCCTTCCTTTTGTGCCATTCTTCCCTGGTCTGTTCCAGTTCGATCACTTGGCTTATTTATGTTCTTCATTGTCAAATCCCGTCTATCCTAAATTTACGTCTGCCTCTTACCCCACTTTACACTAGGAAATCCGCACGTAGTAGACGACATATATTTCATTCTGAGTTAAGATTAATAATCAGGATATATAGAATATAATCTTCCTTGAGAACGTTCTAGCTCGGAATACCGGAATCCTTTGACTATAATTGAGTCGGTTCAGATATAACTACACGTACATTATAAGAGGAACCCACAACCTATTTAGATAGGTCAGTTTTGGGATAAAGTCAAGCACTGTAGTGTCTAATCTTATGTAATTTAAGGGTTAAGATAACCAAATAACTGTTCCTTTACTTTGTAAGCAGAATTAGGTAATTGAGGTTTATCTTGCATTATCTATTGCCTCATTTGGGTTAGTTACTGTATCATGATTCATAAAAACAGGTACAATATTTATAATTATTCCTAAATGTTTCGTAATTGCACCTACCTGTTTGTCTCTGAATCACCCAAAGGTTGACTGGTACAAAATGCTCATGGCATTAAAAACCGCCTCTGTATATTTTGCTTGAAGTATTAAAGAAATAAATAATTATACAAAAATTAAACAATAATAAACTTCATTTTGGGAACTTTAATTCTAACTGTAACCGCTTATTCTTTACATATCAGTATGATACGTTTTTGCGGCTCATCTGACGAATATCTCCGGTTAGATTTCGAAGAAATATCTGAAAAAGGACGCAAAGTACTTCCCGGAAGAACAAAAAATCTTTTTACAGTAGATCCGTAGGCAAAGCTAGTAAACTATTCTCCTTTTCAGAAACATAACTGCTATAAATAATTCCGGGGGCGCATTAAGCTTTGACAAAAACTTCGAAGACTCAGTAAAAAGTTCAGAAGCACCGAACGTTCCGCTCTTACTATCAACCTTAATGTTCAATGTACGTGATCCATTAGGGAGTAGGTAGTAGTCGTAGAGTAGTGCAGGGATCCAACTAATTTAATACTTAAGATAAAAATGTTGAGCAAAAAATTGGAAATGAAAATGTTGAATTTTATGAAAATGGAGAATCGTTTTATGATGAGCGTCATTTAGAGCGTGACTTGTTATCTGAGTAGTATCCACAATGTTAAAGAAATAATCGCTATATTACTGCTTACTTTGTCACGGCATATTTAAACGAATGAAACTGGCATGTAAAATTAGAGACTTGACATAAACAAATACTCAATTAACTAAGCATTTGCACCCTAAAATACGGTATTATATTCTGGGGTAACGCCACAAATAAAGAATCAGTGTTTATAGCGCAAAAAACGTGCGCGCAATATCTTTGTTCCTGATTCATGCGAACCATATTTTAAAAAGTTTAAAATTTTAATCCTGCTATCAGTCTATATATATAAACTAAAATCAAAAAGATATACTCTGGGCAAAAGATTTTTTTGGAATGGCATCAAAAATTTACAATAAGACTCCTGTGGGCATTTTAAGCACCAAGGAACTCCCACTATTCAAATATAAATTGCGTGATTTTTTAATTGACAAAGCTTACTACTCGATCCAAGATTTTCTTAATAATTAGTACCTACTACAATCTATCACCATACACCTAATTGTTATTTTATGAGAACTGCTTCATAAGTGATACCTAAGAATTGTTAGGACATAATGATAGATAGATAGATAGATAGATAAAACATTTATTCAGTGCATACAAAAGACACACAAAAGCACAATTAAAAAATAACAAATTACATGAATATACATAAAAACATGATGCCACCATACAAAAAATAAAAACATAAGTACTTAAAGAAATGAAGTGACATTATTATATACTTTGTTTAAATGAAAAAAAAGGAAAAAACAAGGTGCGGTGTACGTCTAAAGGTTGCACCAAATGGGAGTCCAGCTCAGCATGTGTCAGGCAAATATACCTGACGCTGATATTCTGCTGGATCCCTGCAGTGACATACGGACATCGAGCAGACGAGATAAATTGTGACAAAGTGTTATGCGCGTGAAAAAAGTAAGTATACCCGCAACTTAAATTATGAAGTATTCTACAGTAAAGTTTTGCCTTTGGAAACGTTCTTGGAACTAATAATGGAACTGTAATCTACATAACATCTGTCTGTGTAACCTATGCCCACAATAAAAATATTTGATTTGATTTGCAATACTGCAATTGTAAATACCAATGACAGAAGACTTTACATAAATCAATATGTAATGCAACATATAGTCAAATAATTAGAATACACCAAAAATCTCTAATCTAGGCAGTTTGTTAGCCATAGAACAAAATGCTGCAGTTACAATTAATCGATGCGTATATGGTAAAGAATACGATTCGTTAGTACAAACACAAACCAATGTTATAGTTAGTATACAATAAAGTTTCAAAATAGCTTTCCATAACAATAAAAGGGCCCGTAAAGTGAAGCCACAGATTTGTGTTGGAGCCCAACGGGGCTATATTGATAAAAATAAACGTTTCCAATCTATTTGGAATTGAATTTGGTAAGAACGCATAAGGATCTTTATTGAGGGAGTTTTAGAAGTAATTCTTGCACTTAAGGGCGTCGGATCAACCGATTTTGGTTATGGAGATTCGATGTTGCAAGAACAGTTACTTGGTGTGGCACATTATAATATACAGGTAAAAAGAGGTAAATGGAGCAATAGGCAAAGACAAAGTTACAATAATTATGAAATGAGCGCGAGGCACCGACGTTGGATGATGTTGTTTTGTTTACTCATAACGTTCCAATCGACGATCGTGAAAATGATAACGTGAGAGAAAAAACATACGTGAGTCCGTCTTGCCTGGTTGCAGCCAAGGCTTGTATGGTACTTGTCTCAAATAATGCGTGGAAATTCAAACTATGTAAATTCATTTTAAATTCCAGAATCAATGACGAACAACGAAATTTTTTCACGCGCCAATATGTTCATTAGTTTCTTATTTACTTTAAACAGCTCTATTTGCAAACCAAATCGAAATTTAAATAAAATCTTTGCTAAGTTACCTCCTTGGTTGTCATGTGACGAAGTAACAAGTTCGTTCCAATTTTAAATTACACGACACATATGAATTTTCATAATACATACTTTATTTGGCCGCTAAACACGACGGATTTTCATACTAACATTACCGGCCGCGAGCTCGCATGTACTCGTATTTGACCAGTACAGCATTTTCGGTTTATCTCGAAGACGGTTGTCAAAATAATGCTCCAAATTCCAAGCATGTTTGAGAAAAATTATAAAGAGGACACTGTCAACTGATGAAATTTCTAGGCGGAGCTTATGTGACAAAGGAACGAGATAAAAACGGCTTTAAACTGGTTTATTATAAGCTGAAATCCATGAAAAAGTAAATTTTTATTTTACGGACCTAATAGCAAAAGGAATTACGGTCGCTGAACATTTTCTCAAGAATTCGATCGAAGATTACAAGCAAGTCAACTACCAAACAATAAAACAAAGTTCACAACAGCCTGATTTTGACACTCTGCCTATAACCGCCACAAACTAAAACCAATTACATTTTGTGCTCATAAATCTTGGTTGTAGTTCACAAATCATAGCAGATTGCCAACCCATCGTGTACAAAAACAACAGTAAATTATTTGTCTTGTTCTGCTATCTTCTGAGCCGATTTCCTAAGTTTTTAGGGAGTTGAAATGTCTTAAGTAATAGTCACTCTATATCTATACATTTATAAATTAAAGTCTCTTTAGTGTCTGTCTGTGTGACGGCATTATTCCTCTAAACTCCGCTACGAATTTTGATGCGATTTGCACCATTATTTAGAAGAAAAAAAAACGGAAGGTGAATATACCATTGATTAATATTGAACTGTTTGTTTTTTCAAGTCATAACAACAGTGTGAAGCAGAGGCGAGTCGCTAGTATTGTATCATTCTGACTGTGTAATGTGTATGAAAGTTCACTGCGTTATCGTAATAGGTAAAGGTACCATTACGCAGCCGACCGCAGGCGGCAGCAACAAGCGACGTGTCGCCGCGACCCGACTGCTTTCTATGAATTTCTATGAAATACCTTCCGTAGCTAGGTACACGTCAGTTTCATAAAAACCAGTCGAACATAAAAGCCAGTAACAAAAATATAGAAACCATGCTGCCGCCTGCGGTTGGCTACGGAATTGCATCTTTACTACTATTCACCACGCTTGCTCGTTTCGTTTTTTTTTACATCTATATACATAATAAGTTGGTGCTAACATAAACTCATTAGAGTTTTACCGTGCACCAAAATCATCGACCACATAATTTAGGCAACCAAAACAAGCTTAAGTTCATAATTACAAAATGATACAGTAACAAAAACAACAACGAGGGTAATAAGCGAAATATTTATCTATTACTTACGAGCGAACATCGATGACCAATCTGACCGTCTAAAACAAAAAGTGGCCGAGAAATGTGATTTAGATTGATACAGGTTGTTCCTAAAAGTATATTATTATTAGTAATAGTTAATTTTCCACTGGTATTGTTGGGTGTTATTTACAATTTAACTATATTAATTTATAACCATTTATTACATTTATTTTCATTCTCATATGATACATTAGTTATTTATATTTTGTAGGAAATGTTCCTTTAATTTGTACTTTATGTTTTTAGAAGTTATTTTGTCCCTCAATGATATAGGTAGTTGATTAACAAGGTAAGGTATTATATACTTTAACGACCTCTTGCCGTGTAAATTGTTGTACTTAGGAAGCAACAACTTAGCATTGATGACACTACGGGTATTAATTTCATTATTATTTATGATTTTTGTTTTCTTAAGATTTTCATTAAAAAATTCTTCTTTTAATAGTGTAAATTTTATTTTTTCATGTATTTGTATTATTTTACAGAATTCAAATAATTTACTGTAGTCATTTTTGTACTTCTTCTTAATGTTATGCGGGACAATTGCTTTTAATATACGTAGTTGAAGTGCGTAAATTTGATCTAGGTGAATCTTATATGTCCTACCATAGCTCGACAGGCCATAGGATATCGTTGATTCGGCCAGGACTTTGTAAAGCGTTAACAGTGTTTGATATGGAATTTTGCATCTTATAATAGAGAATTTTGCTAACATACATCTCAGTTTATCACACACGCCATTAATGTGCTCCTTCCAATTAAGTCGGCTATCAATGGTAAGTCCTAGATATTTTTGGGTCTCCACGAGATCTATGGAGTCACAGCTGCAAGGCTTGGCTGCTTTATTACGGCAGTTGTCATGCAAACACTCATGGCAGTGTGCTGTTAGTTTAGGCAAGGCAGAGCTTCTATTTTGACTCGAACTGATGTACATTAATTTGGTCTTACTAGCGTTTAATACTAAGCCAGAGTCATGGGACCATTTCGTAAGCAAATCAAAGTCCTCTTGTAGTTGCTTTTGGGCATCACTAACACTCTGTCCAGCGGCTATAAGGCAGGTGTCGTCAGCGAATTGATAAATCTCGCACACTTTTATCACATTAACTAGGCTATTAACATAAGTGAGATAGTGCAGGGGCCCAAGGACTGAACCTTGCGCCGTTCCTTCCGTTACGATGACTGGCTCACTGGTCGCCTCACTGACTCTGACCATGTATTTTCTGTCATCAAGATAGTTTCCGCACCAATCAAGTAGTTTGCCTCTAATTCCGCTGTTCTGAAGACACTCTAGTAACCGGTCATGTCTGAGTGTATCGAATGCCTTGCTGTAGTCTATAAATACAACTAGAATGCTTTTTTTCATCTAGGTGTTTATGAATACTATCTGTGAATGTTGACAGCAGCTGTGTGGTATTCTTTTTTGGTTGGAAGCCATATTGTTTGTCTGTTAGTATTTTATGTTTTTCATAAAATTCGTGTATTTGTTTACAAATGAATTTTTCTATTATTTTATCAATTGTAGGCAATATAGTAATAGGTCTGTAGTTGTTGTACTCCAGCCGGCTTCCTTTTTTATGAATCGGTCTGACAATCCCTGTTTTAAGTGTAGATGGGTACTTGCATGTTTGTATGCATAAATTAATTAAGTTAGAAATCACTGAGGTGATTGTCGTACACAACATTTTGATATCTATGGCTCTAATTCCATCTATTCCTGGGGCTTTATTATTATTCAAAGACATAATAATTTTTTTAACTGAGCCAGGCTCTGCAGGCTTAATACGCATAGTAACGTTAGCTGGAGTTGTGTACTCTGTTTTATTTAACAGTGGTTTTGAGCATTTAGGAATAATTTGTTTCACGCTTTTATCAAAAGTCTGTGCAAAATTATTAGCAATATCCTTAGAAGATAAATTAGTTTTATTAAATGTATTCTGAATGGCCTCATCAATGGAGTTTTTTATTCTACCTGTTATTCGATTAAGAATTTGCCACAGCTGTCTAATATTGTTATTATTTGATAAAATTTCAGATTTTATATTATTGTTTTTAGTTTTGCGTATTAAAATATTTGCATAGTTTCTTGATTTATTATATTTTTGTTTTAAGATTACATTATTAGAGTCTCTTATCCATTTCATGAATAAATTGTCCCGATATTCACAGGCGTTGATTATTTTTTTATTCATCCATTCGTTGTTACTACGTGATGATCTGCTTTTGACTTTGGTTTTATATTCAGATTTTTTATAACATTCTTTGAACTGGGTATGTATGAAGTTATACAGGGATATTGGGCATTTTATATCCTGTGATTTTTCCCACTGGATTTCATCAAAAGATTTAATGAGTTGCTGGTTATTTATGCAGGTCTTGTATTTAGGGACATCCTGTATTCGCACGCCACAACATGCGAGCATCACAGCGCGATGGTCAGCCAGTGTGGTACCGAGTGTCGCCGTAAATAGGTCTTGTGTACGGGATCGCGCATAAATATGATCAATACACGATTTACTTATTTTTTCGTTACATGTTGCTATTCTAGTGTGTTCAGTGATCCCGCACAAAAGGCCCATGCTACATAACATGTTATTGTATTTATGCCTTACAGGGTTATCCATTTTTAAATCTATGTTAGTGTCTCCCAACAAGTATAGTTCTGTGTTTTTAGTGAATTGTTGCAGCGTAGTTTGTAGTTCGTCAATAAATAGAATTTTACTAGAACTTGGTGGTCGGTATACCGCACACAGGTTCGCAGTATAGTTCGAATGCGTGGTGACTGTGCAGAATACACTTTCAAAATGTATAGTTTTTATATTAACTATGTTACATTTATGTTTAATATTCACATATACTATAATGCCACCACCCCTTCGAGACTTTCGCAAGGCTGTGTACATTCGGTACCCGGTTATTTGATACAGAACACTTAAGTTTTCTGATATATTACTTTCAGTTAGAATAATTACATCAATACATTTTTTTGAGATAAGAATCATTTGTTCTAATGCGGAGAAGTTTTTGATTAATGAGCGAATATTAATATGCATGCACAATAGGTTAATTTGATTGTTAGGGGTACAATTTATGAAATCATTTACATTTATACAGTCATTCATCTCATTAATATCATTAAAGGAATTCGCCATTTTTATATATTTATGACATTCGTATAATGATTTGAGTTAGGTATATTTACTTCCGATATTGTGCTGTCTTACTTCTTGTTGATAGCTAATCCGCGTATATCATTCATGGTGCGTAGGATACACACTTTTCCACCGTCTTCCTTGCGAGCTTTGACCAGTCCTCTTTTGAACCATACGTACTTGAAGTTGTGATTGACTTTCAGCTCCTGCTTGGCATTCCAGAATAGTTGCTTGTGATGTTTAGTCATGGCTTCCCTCAAATAAACGAAAGATTTGTTATTTTGTTCACTAGGAAGTACATCGGAAACCGTTGGCTTTACACTTTTGGCGGCAGTAATCCAGTTTTCTTGGACTTCCTCGTCTTTGAGCTCCACTAGTATGTTGGCCGACTGTTCTTTCCATCCATGGAGTCTTCGTACACTTTTGATCTCTTCTTTCGACTGGTTCAATTTAATTGCAATTTTATCCACTAGAAGTCTGACATCTTCATTGTTTTGAGTTGGTACATTTGCGATTTCCACGTATTTTGCAAGCTTCTCTTGTTCAATTTCATGCAGCCGTTGTTCTAAGGCACAAACACGGGTTTCCATGTTATTATTTTTATTAATAAGTTCCGCATTCTTACGTTCGAGAGCCTTTATAGTCTGCTTAAAAGCTTCCATGGACTCCATTGCTTCATCAAGTTTGTCACTATGGAACTGCAAGGAATCGCTTAGTTGTGCCATCTCATTTTTAATGGCTTTTTCAACCTCTTTAGTGATATTGCTTAACAAAATTTTTGCATTTATTTTGACGGACGTATCCTCCTCTTCATCGTCATCTTCAGGTGTTATGATGGATGAGTTACGTCTCGGGGATTCCTGGTGGCATTCGTGGCATGTCCACTCCAGACTGGGTGCAGCTTTTAATGCGGCGATCTGTTTGTTAGTTAATCCCGTGCATTTTGGATTCAGGTGTACTATCCGCTCGCACTTACTGCACTCTAACCCCGGTGAAGTTTTTGTTATATTTTTTTTACAAATATCGCACTTAGACATTTTTATTAAAGCTGGGGGTATTCGTATAAGTTTGCTTCGTCCGCGCGTGCGTCTCGTATACTAGTGCGGTGATGAATCAGATTTAATGACCATATTTGGATTTTTAGGCTTCCTTACTCGAAGGGTGCCAAACGGAACTCTATTACTAAGCCTCCGCTGTTCGTCTGTCTGTCTGTCAGCGAGCTGTATCTTATGAACCGTAATAGGTAGACAGTAAATTTTTTGACAGATTGTGTATTTCTATTACCGCTATAAAAGCACATAATAAAAATTATATAAACTTAATAATTAAAGATCGAGCGCCGCAAAAATCATGATTTTTCGGCGCTGACCGGTCCGGCATGGCCGATTTTTACAAACGGTGTATTTTCTTTAGAATGACTTTTTTTAATGTACTGTACTTTGGACATTCTTCTTCTCTATAGGGTCGACAGACGATTCGAAACTCTCATTGAAAAAGTTACGGTTGGTACCAGTGTTCTACACGCAATGCAACTACTATCTCTAGTTTTGAGTTACCACCCAATGGTGGTAACTCGTGTTCGTGGGTCATTTCATTTTACAAATTGGGTCAATGCCCAATTGAAATGACCCACGAACATCATTCAGGGGTTTAAAAAAAAACAATTTGACTATAATTTAGAGCCATCAGTTTTTATTTTTCAGCTGAATATTTTGTCACGTACATTAATATCATAAATCGACGCAGTTGTTTTGGTCGTGCCGTAGGTGAGTTTGATTTAATAGACTTGACATTTATAGCCCGCCTGCAATAAATTGCAGCATATTTTTTACCGATAATTGGATTGAAACAGCGTTATAAAATATCATGTTCAAAAATAAACAAAAACATTCCTGCGCTATTCCGAAATATAATTATAAACATTTTTAAATAACTACCTGAAAAGTCCTACTATTTTCCGCAACGTACTAAAATTATTTGAGTGAGATTGAGGTCAATCACCCCGTAACTAACACTGAATATTCAGTACATGGAAAATCTCAAGTGACGTTATAATAAAAGGGAGTAAAATGTAACGATAAATCGCTTCACAAAGTACGTTATTGACAACATAATAGTTCGGAAGCATGATATCAGAAACAATGTTTTTTGTGAAATCCTGTACGCCGCAATGCGCTTTCGGTAACCCGTTCAAGTTCTACGAATAAAAAATAGCTATATTGGCAATTAACGTTGCCTTTAAATACAATTTGTTATTATTTTCTTTTGTTACAAGTTTAGCAGCAGTCAGGAAGTCCCTAAAGGGCAGTGGTGGCCAAGTGGTAACGCCCGCGACTTACGAGTCCTAGATTCCAAACCTGACAGGCGCTGTACTTTGTGGAAATTATTTCATCACCACTGCTCTTAAAACGGTGAAGAAATCATCATGAGGAAACCGGCATGTACTAGAACCAAACATTTGAAGATATGTGACATCTACCAACCCGCACTGGGCCCGCGTGGTGGATTACGGCCCACTCCTTCTCACAGAGAGGAGGCCTGAGTCCCAATAGTGGAAACATGATAGCTTGATTATACAGGAAGTCCCTAAGTTTGGAATTAATTATTTACTTATAGTCTTCCTTTACAACAGCAATATCGTTCTAAAATCCAGTATAACACGATTACCGTATCCAATATCAAGATTATCATTAAACAAGTACCTTCTCCTATACTTACCGACTAAAATATCGTCTTCAAAAGGGAATCGGAGAATTTCGGCAAAAATTATCTACATGTTGAGATTTAGGAGTGTATGAGTTTTGTAAAGGGGGTCGAAATTTTCATTATTTTTGCGATAGGACACACCATTTTCGAGATATAAGCAAAAGAAAAGAAAAAAAAAATACAGTACTGTTTTTGCACCGTCGAAATGTTGGTGTGAATTTTGGTTCATGACAACTCATTTTAATCCGCACCTTTTTAATCGCGATTATAAATAGTCAGATTTAGATAAGTGGGAAAACGTCATTTGACAGGAATAAACAAAATTTTGGTGATTTTTAGTCTAGTGTAGAGGCATTTGTAACAAGAGAATCGGCACCATTGAATGAATGAAACGGAATCTCAACCCGATGCTGGTATCATAAAAATTATTTGTTTTTAATAATTTGCAACATCGGTTTCTCGTCGCGAGATATAGAAGTGTCAAACTGCCTTTTTCGAGTTTACTCGTCGTTTACGGTCATGTTAAGGATTAGAATGACGTCAGAATCGTAGACAAATTTCGACAAAACGAGAAAAAGAGCGTTCTCGCGCTTGTCATGTTAGCCATACTGGGTCAATTCCGAATCGCCCGCCTCGCGCCGCTCCACTGTCGCCATCGCTCGGTCACCGCCAGTTTCGTGCCCGCAGACTTAAGGCCGTTTCCTGACCACAAGCAACTGTCCAGCGAGTACGCAAAAGTCGCGCTCATTTCTATGAATTTGACGTGCTCGCGGAATGAATAAAGTCGCGCTTGTACGTCATAATTCATGTCAACGATCATGTAATCGCATATTAGCGCGACAGCCGCTTTCAGTTAACGTACAAGGTAAAGGATAAAAAACGGAAGCCAAGCAGACTGTTGGTTATAATCAGGTCACTATAAGCCTCAGTGTGTTACCGACTTTCACTCAAAAAGGGTTTTTGCAAAATCAAGAAAATAGTCAAAATCAATCTGCCCAGTATTTTTCTAACTATGTTGGAGTAGGCCATGCAGTCTAATCGGATGCAGCTGAATACCAGTATTTTACATGAGCGGCTGCCTATCTGACCTACACAACCCAGTAACTGGATAATACGATACCCCGTGGAAAGACTGGTTGTCAGACTTTCGGGCTTCTGACGACCCGCAACGACTGTCAAAGATCCACGACTGACACCCGGGTGGCCGGACCAACGGCTTAACATAAGTACTTTCTGAGGCACGGAGGGGTCAAGAAAAAAGTAATTTATAAAAAAATATTTGTCATTTTTCACAACACAACACAATTTTCTTATATTTTCCACCTAATAGTATTATGTATTAGGGTAAACCCATTGAACGCACAATATTGAACATCGTATCCTATAAACGCATAACCTCTTAAACTTGTAACCGAAGTTAGGGCAAGGTGCGGAAGTAAGCGAGGGCGAATATCGTTAAAAATAACGTTCTTTTTTGCAGTTTGTGTGGTAAAGGTTTTCAATAAGTTGGAAGTTGTATTTATTGAGATAATAGTAGCGGTCAATAGGTATGTTCAGGGTTATGTTTTTGATAAACATGAACGGTTTATCCAGTCTTACTGGGTTATCGTTGTGTACATGGGTTGTGGAGTTCAGATAGGCAGTCACTACTGTCAATACTGGTATCTAGCTGCATCCAGTAAGACTAGAAGCCGACCCCAACATAGTTGAAGTTGAAGTTGAAAAAGACTATATAGATAATGATATGATGAACTTTTTATAAGAAATCAGAAACCAGAACTACAATTACTATGACATCACGCCTGCATTCCCCGAAGGGCTAGGCAGAGGTGTACCTACCTATAGTACACCCATATTTCGCCAGTTATGTTTAAGTCCCATGTAATAGCGGGCGAGCCTATTGCTATTAACCGGGCTCAAAGACTCAGAGCTGCTACTGAGAAACGCCAGATAGAAAAAATACTTTTTCCTGTGAATCGAACCCAGGATCTCATGCTCAGAAGTAGTGCTCGCGAACAGTAGACCAACAAGGCAGTTAAAAAAATTACTTGAAGAATTCGTATCGCTAATTGCTTTTCGCTTCGTAACTCTCGTTTCTATTATACCTGTCTTGCCTCAAGTAGTCCCGTATTTACTTCTAACTACTCGTAGATTCTTAGAATTAGCATTGAAGCAAAAGACCCGATCTTTTCCACAATGTCTCTTCAACTTGGGTATTCCAGTAAATTTTTCCAAGAGTTCACGATTTTTATCCTTTCAAAGTTTTATGATTGGCTTGAACTATAACTCAATTTGAGAACAAGAATTTGCTTAACTCGATCTTATGATTTGATTTGCTGAGTCCGGTTCACAATTTGATTATCAAATTGCCTTTGTTAAATGCTCTCTTGATTAAACTTGAGCTTCCTAGTCGGTTTCGAATTGCTTAGGTTCATGGAGTAGACCAATTAAGAAATAATATTTTGAACAAATTGTCTTGTCAGTCAATTTTAATTAACTGACTCTATAGGTAGGATTAATCCTGCAAGTAGGTACTTATTGAAAATAATGGAACTACTGAATGATAAACAGAAAGAGAACAGAACATTGCGACACAATTTTTGTTTTCTGAATTACTATCAATTTTTAAGATGTAAATGAAAATGTATTACCAATTTACTAGAAGTGTAAAAAAACTTTGATAGTGATACATTTTTTCCAAAACAATTCAGTAAAGATACGAGTAGCAATAAAAAGTTCGTAACACATAATTTTACTGAAACCGCAATAATGTACAACCTCACTAACATTTTCAACTGTAACCACTACACTTTTCGAGTAAACAGTGCTGTGGCGAGTGCGTCCATGTTTAAACTTTCAGTTCGAGTTGGAAGTCAAGAGGGCAAGGCTGCGACGTTCCCAAACGCAATGGTACTTGACGGTGGAACGTTCTGTAATGTTCTTCCTTTTAAAATAGCTGAGACGGAAATATTTTGGGAAATAAATTGCTTGGGGCAGAGGATATAGAAGTTAGAGATAGTGATGAAGAATTTGTTGGAAAATATGTTCTAGCAAAGGCTGTAATAAACTTTAAAAAAATGGTGGAATGTTGATTAAACTTCTAAGATATTAAAAATAATGTTCATTTTGGGAGAAAATACAGGCGGATTTAATAAAATATGAAGAGGAACTTCGAAAATATAAATGAAGTAGTGATGTTCAGATTCTCATTCGTTCTGTTGCTTTACCATTAATTGGTTATACCAACCTATTATTGCAAGGCAAAAGCCTCTTCTCATACACAGAAGGCACGAGTATTGATCACCACGCTGGCTCAAAACGGGTTGATCATTACTGACTTATATTGACTATATGTTCAGGTTTCCTCACGATATTTTCTTCACGATGTGATGTCATAGATAAACATATGAATTGAAAAAGTCCGTTGATAGGTACTTGTTCAGATTTGAACCCACAACCTCATGCTTGAGAGGCGAGTCCTCGACCATAAATTATTATCCATTGATAATATCTTATATTGGATCGGTCATACAATTCACCTTTGAATTTTATTATATTTTAGAAAATAAAGTAAATGTTTTAAACTCGTACATTACATGCCTTGGTTGTTCTAAAACCTTGGAATGACTCCAACTGAATTTTCGGATCGGTAAATGTATTTGAAATTTAGCACGCCTTAGTTTATAAGTGTGACCAGTGAATCGTGTAAGTATGTGCAAGTGAATACAGAAACTGGAGTATAAATACTAAAATATTTATGTTCGTTATGAAGTATTTTTAATGTTCCTTTTTCTTGGAGTGTAGATAGAAATGTAAATTGAGTCGGCCCAGAATTTGGCTACAAGTTTAGTGCCTGCAGTATTATACTGGAACTGATGTACATCAGTCCCAGTAAAGTGCAGACAGCAGGCCACGCAGAATACAATATCAAGTGTCCCATAGTTTGCTCAAAAGACCATTTCAGACACTAATCTACATGATTCTCACATGATCTGACCTAAGTATTAAGTCTGATCTACGAAAAAAAATTGCTACTGCTCACTTCCCTTATTCCACTTCTAAAATAATTTATTCAAATAAATCGATAGTACGCAAATTGGCAGCCATAACTCAACTCAATTTGATTAAAAACATATTGAGTTTTCTCTCAATTTTCTAAAGAAGTAACGATAATCAACACGAACCTTAATTTAAATTTTGTGGTATCAGATATCCCAAATAAACGTTATTATAACCTACAAAATATAAATAGGCCTCTTGATCTAGATACCAATGTAGCTACTCCGTCTTTTTATTAAAAATCCCTGTAGGTATAATGTTGAAACCCACAAAACTAATATAATGCGACATTACATCTAGGGTAAACATAATTTGTGAATTTACATCTAAAATATTATATTTCTGATATTATCAACCGGTAATCTAAATAGAACTTTTTTCTTTTCGGCCACGCTCCCGGTATAAAAGCTATTACGAGTTTTCTAACTTAAATTAACTAAGTACTTGAGTTGGTACCATGTTTTTTCGTATTTGGGGGAAGTTATGTTTTATTTTGCACCGCCGCTGCCCGCATCTTCGTTCATCTTGGTCTTTTAAGTTTAAAAGATACATATGTGCGCTTGTGCACTTCTCTCCGCGGTACCGAAGTAACTCCAATGTGATTAACATAAGTGTGTAGAACTTTGTAGGAAATTTATTCTTCGATATTTTGTAAGAAGAAAGCTCCATAACTGATTACTGCAGCTTGGTATTGGCATTCCCAGTCACCAAGTAGGGCAAAATAAATGATGGCCCAACTTTAATCCCTAGGAGGACTCCACCTCTGGGGATTTTATTCGTTTCGAATCGATAATGGAGGATTCACTCAATAGGCTAAAATCAAGTAATAAAAGCATAATTTTATGTGGAGATTTCAACATTAATATTTTAGATGTTACTCCATTGAGTATTAGACTTCTCAATCTGTTCAGGTCTTATAATTTAATTAACTTGTTTTTTGAACCTACTAGGATCACGGCATCTTCGTCGACTTGTCTCGATGATATTTTTAGTGATTATGATGCCAAAAATAAATTAGTTTTAAGTGATTTAACGTCTGACCACTGTGGTTTATTAGCTAGCTTCCCTATGCCATTAAATAAAAAGCCCCATAAAATAGAATGCAGGCCTTATACAGCTACTCGTTGCATCAAGTTTAAAAACAATATAGCTCATAGAATTACACCATCTATAGTAGAACACGACAACCCTAATGAAATTTATGGAGCCCTTTTTAATGTAGTGCAAAAAGAGTACCAATCTACTTTTAAGACCAAAACCATTAACATTAATGGCACCTCCGTTGGCTTTAATCAATGGGCTACTCCAGGTATTTATAAAAGTAGAGCGACACATACGAGTTATATGGTTTGAAAAAATACAGGTTTGATTCTCCTTTCTTAGAGTATGTCAAAAATTATTTAAAAATATTTGTGCTTTTGCTAAATCTAAATTTATAAGCGATACAATTAAAAAATCTAATAATAAAGTAAAAACCACTTGGAAAATGATTAACAATGAAACGGGTAAGTCGATTAGACATGAAAAACAACTTGAGATTTTGGTAGACGATAAATTAGTTAATACAGCTGCCGATGTAGCCGAGGCATTTAATGAGTTTTTTGCCAACATACCTATAACTACGACTCGCTCCTTGAATTCGTCCCCGTCTAAATCTGAAAACCTTTTGCATAGTAGTGTGACTAAATGTAGTACCTTATTTAGCTTCGAACATGTAACACCTCGTGATGTAGTTAATGTTTTTAACACACTCAAATCTAAAAACACGGGTGATTACTGGGGCATCTCCATTAAACTTTTAATATCATAGACATTACTAACAACATTACGTATATATCTTATACATTCGGCAAAATATACACTTATACACTAAAAACAGTGATTTTCACAATGTTAACACTAGAAACAAGGACAAACTACGAGCTCCCTTTCACCGGCTTCATAAGGTTCATAACTCATTTGTTGAGCTTGGTATAACTTTTTATAACAAGCTACCCTCTTCTCTGGTAGATTTACCTTTTAATGCGTTTATAACGAAAGTAAAATCCAAGCTTTGTTCAAAGGCATACTATTCTATCAATGACTACTTAAATGATAAGAATAGTTGGTCGCTGCGATTAATTAACTCAAGACAATGTTTATGTTATTTCTCCATCTTACCTACTGACAAGTTATATGAGTTTATATAATTGTTTATTTTATTTGACTTTATAAGTCAAGTTATTTAAATTTAATTTATTGTTGACATAATCTACTCATCACAATGTTTTATTTTTATGAGTTGTATTGCAATATGTGGTTAGCTAGTGACCTCGACAATTGATCATATTATTTATTGTTATTAGTAATTAACTGTTTGTTTATTTAACTTTACCTCCATGGTCCTAGTTTATCATTTATAACTTCCAGTTACAACTACGAGTATATGTAAGCGGGCACGCCCTTTATGCCTGGGGGGTTTTATTTAGATATTAAGTTCTGTTTACGTAATTTTTTTTTATTTCTGCCTGAGCGTAGCTGTTCTCGATGATTTTGTCTGGTATATTGGCGTGTGCTAGCTAACATATGGCTAATAATTTAAATAATGTTTTGTGTTGCGTAATGTAAATTATTTTGAATATATATAGAATCTTTTTTTTGTTGTTCTTCTAACTGAACAGACAGCTGTGCTGCTGGGGAGTTTGTTGCGCCACTTCTTCTTCCCAGCTAATGCACTAGGAAGTGGTGAAGGGTGGGCGTTTTGGGGGACTGTCTTATGTAATTGACGTTCGAAAAGTGCTGATTCTCAGCCTAGTTTGAATAAATGATTTTTGAATTTTTGTTTTTTTTTTGACTAAAATACATAGGAAGGAACAACCACCAGCTAACTGAAGTAAAGAGATATCCGCCACTTTGAGTCAAACATAACATACATAAACTCACGCCTAATTCCTATGGGGGTAGATAGAAACTACATAATGCCATCTGCTACGGTCCTAGAGATTATATTTACCTAAAAAACTAAATTCTTGACAGAAACCTTTACTTCTGAATTGAGAAAACATCAATATACCTTGGTGATAGATATATTATAGCTCGTTACGGTGTTAACACTGCCTCCGAAAATCACGGTTATGTTTACTGAAGATAACAAACATACTGTTCTAATAAATTGAGCTCACATTTCAACCCATCCAGTTTTATTCTCCAACTCAATTGAATGCTTTCAGAGATTCCTTTTAAATATTTCCACTGCATCCAATATTCAATCGAGTCTTCATAAACGTAATATTCTCTCGCATGTCCAGAGATTTCACTGTAAGAGGAGTTAATTTCATATGTGAGAGCTTTTATATAAAATCCTTCTGAACTGACAGTACTAGTATTCCTTCAATTCTGTAAACGAGATTGTTACGACTGCAATTATGCTATTTGAAATATTCGTTTATAAAATACAAAAAAAAGACTGTTGTTAAAATGTTCTTTTATAAATTAAACTAGTGAATAAAATAATGATTCAGGGTGGAATAAAGTGGATTCGATTTGAAATAAAATTATGAAAATTGACAATGATCAGCTATCTAATTACGTAACACATTTTCGTAAATAATTTACTACTCTGTTTCATTTTGACAGTTCAACAAAATTTACGTTTTTTTACGTTGTTGAGCAGTTTTTTTTTCGAACTTATTAAGCAATGGATTAGCAATCTGTTTCAAAATTATTCAGATTGTTATTGATCGTGTATTACGCAAGTAGGGTGCAATTCTGTCGTGTCAATATGAAACTATAGTACATTACTGTCGTGGCCTGCAACATGGACATTTTTTTTTTTTGAGGATGGGAAATCATCAAATGGCTTCTCCCGCTCTGGGCAGAGCGAGAGGGTGTGTCAGACTTTTACTGACTAAAAACCACCCGTGTTCCTTCCGTTGCCTGTGTGCTGGGGCCGCGATATCCCTTTCGGACAAACCCGCAACCCCAGCAGGCATTGGTCTTTCGACCCCGTCGGTTGGTGCTGACATCTCTTTGAGGCGCGCGTGGAACACAACGCGCCGTCGACACGGGCCTGGTCCTTATCGGACGGCGAGCTGCCCATTGCTCACCGTCCGCAAGCCCGCGCCTACGGTGGCCGGAAGTCGGCTCTCGACTCCCGACGCCCGGGGCGTCTCCTGCGGCGACTAGGGCCGCGAGGGCGTGCAGCTTGCATCTCCCTCGCGCGCTCCGCCTCCTCCTTCGCGAACATAACTGCTTCACAGAAGGAGGTGACGGCCTCCCATGCACTCTCGCTCCGAACCATGGCCTGAATCAGGGCCGGACGCGAGAGATCGCCGCCACCGATCGCCTCCGTGAGGATACGGCGGTGCTCCGCCCAAGCCGGGCAGACCTCCACCGTATGCTCCACCGTGTCCTCCGGGCGATCCACACAGTGGTGACACCCGGGCGTTTCCTCCCGCCTTATGCGGAACAAGAACCTCCCGAAACAGCCGTGTCCGGTGAGGACCTGCGTCAGGCGGAAGGTGAGCAACATGAGCATTGATGGATGATCATGAAAATGTGGGCTGAGGTGAAGCCGAGGCACACATACGTGAGTCCAGCAATGCCTGGTTGCGGCCAAGGCTTGTATAGTTCTTTTCTTAAATAATGCGCGGAAATTCAAACTATGTAAATTAATTATAAATTCCAGAATCAATGACGAACAACGATAATTTTTTACGCGCCAATAAGTTCATATGTTTCTTCTTTACTTTTACAGTTCTGTTTGCAACCCAAATCGAAATTTAAATAAAACCTTTGATAAGTTACCCCCTTCGTTGCCATGTGTTGAAGAAAAAAGTTCGTTCCATTTTTAAATAAAACGACAGATATGAGTCTTCATAGGAATTTATTCGGCCGCTAAACACGACAGATATGGATTTTCATACAAACATTGCCGGCCGGGCGCTTGCATTTATTCGACCAGTACCGCAATTTCGATTTATCTCGAAGAAGGTTGTCAAAATAATGCTCGTTGACGTTGGCGTCGTTGGTTTGAGAAAAATAAATTTCTGTGGTAATTATTAAGTAAAACACAAATACTAGGAGAAATAAATTGAGAATTAACAACCTAGAAACACTTATGCAGACAGCTAATAGACGTCCTATCTTAATAATAATTCAGCTTCCGACAAGAACAACTATCAATGGAACTCTAAATGTCTGCGAATGCGGGATTTACAATCCTGTGAGGGGTGAAACCCCGGAGAGAAGCCGGGACATTTGACAGCACTAGTGGGTGCATTCCAATCAATAGTATTGGTGCGACACTGAGCATTTTCAGACAAAAAACGTTTTTTCTAGTTTGAAAATGGTATATTTGTCGCTTAAACTTTTACGCAGCGTTGGGCGATGTCCGATTTAATAAATCGAGTCTGTTTGATTTATGTGCGTAACTGTTTTTTAAATGTTGGTCATAAAAATGGTGGTTTTAATCTATTTTTGCTTTCGTGGTGTTTTTCATTCGAGGTGATTTGAACACCGATAACTTATAGCAATACTGCAAAAAACTTTTTTTTTTTGGTTTATATCTTAATGTGAATGATAAGCAGTTCTTCCGCCATCGAAATATCAAAGTGAAAATGATTGAACACACACAATACATTATCAATTTGTTTAATGTTCACATTGTAAATTAGTTATCTAGTAACTAAACGTACGAAAGACACACTCATGCAATCTCGCTTAGAGAATTTAATTCTCATTCCAGAGTTCTGCCAAAGTAATTAGTTGAGAACGGGGCAGTGAACGACATACTTAATTAAATATATATTTTATGTAACATATTATAACGTTTTGGAAAGTTAAAACAACCGTTTGTAAACTAGACCTGGTGATAATAAAAAATTAAAATTCATTTGTTTTTGTCATACGGATACCATTGTCCATATAACTAACCATGCAATAATATCAGCTGAGACGCTGATGATGATCGACCTTAAGGTGGTTGGGATTAGACTGGATGTGAAAGGCGGATGACAGAGTGTGAGTGTGACAGAGTATGTGTGAGTGTGGCGCAGGTTGGGGGAGGCCTATGTCCAGCAGTGGCCTGCGATAGGCTGAGTTGATTGATTCACATCTATGATGATAATAATAGATAATATAATAATGTTACTATTAGTGTTAATTCAACAAAATACAAAATCTCCATCAGTTACTCCACGACAGCGAAAAAACATTTTTGAACAAAACATAACGCCCGAATGAGGGAGGAAATACAGAGGAAAAAAAAAAACAGTTCCATTTATGTAATGAATACTTTTGACTGGGCTTCGGCTCTGATCCATGGATTAAATAGAATACGAGTGGCCGTAATTCAATATCAATATCTAGATTTGAAATATTAACTTTCAATATTATTGACGTTGGAGCTTTTGTAGGTCTGTTTTTTTTTTTGTAGGTATATACCTAAAGAGGATTTTGGACACTATGGTGTAAGTAAGAAAGTATAAAATATCATTTCGTTTTGAATGAATGTATTTACAAATAGATTTTATAATGTGTAAATGATTTTATAATCTGCTTGTTTGAGTTAGGTACGCGTTCATACCAAATTAATATTTGGTTTTCATATAAAATTAATAATTTATGCATTTTCAATAAATATCAAAACATATTATTCAATATTTAGTTAAATATTGTCCGTAAATACGAATAATTTGCGGTTTTTGTTTCAATAATTAGAACAAAAACATTGAAACAAAACAACACAATTTGAATATCATGTACGGCCCAATTAATTTTACAAACAAAACAAATACAGCGCATCAAGAATTACATATTTTGATGAACCTTATTACATTGTTGAAAAGAGTTTTTAAAGGAAAGGAATTGGTAAATATTTATTAATTAGACCAAGTACAAGCTAATCCTCTTTTTGTAATTTCAGATTAATAGTAATCTAAAATTTCAAGAAAGACTTCGATTATGTTTCTGAGTTAATTATGCCTTTGAACTTCACTGTAATTTTTGTGTAAAATTATATTGACCACTAGGTTTGGTTTTAATTAAGCCATGTACCTCTTATAATACTATCCTCGTGTAACTAATTTTTTTTGACAAGTTACAACTCAGAATGCTTTATTATAGTAAACTGCACAAACAAACTGTCACTTTACGTACAGTTAAACCAAAAAAGATATGCGTTTCGATAATTTTCGTGTTTCCATAGTAAGGCCGCGTCACAGAGTACCCATTTAACTCCGTACAATATTTAACACCATATAATATGTTTTAGTTAAAGAAAACACGTTTTTTGTATAAAATAACCCCTACTAATTTTTACTTAATTTTATTTTTATTAATTGTTATTGTAGCGGCAATAGAAATACACAATTTGTGAAAATTTCAACTGTCTACCTATTACGGCTCATGAGATGCAGCCCTCTGACAGACAGAGGACGGACAGACGGACGGATGGACAGCGAAGGCTTAGTAATAGAGTTCCGTTTGGCACCCTTCGGGTACGGAACCCGAAAAAGAGAAGTGGCAGCTCTATAATAGAACCCAAAATCGCGTGTTCTTCTTTCCGAAATTAGACGATAATTTTCGAAGCGCATACTTTTCCTTGGAGATCTATAGTTTATTGAACAACGTTCTAATAATGGATGATGGAGCAGTATAACATATTTTTTCAACCACACAGCTACAATTATTTACCAATACTCATCGCAGCTGCTTAGAATCGGTTGTATAGACGAAATTGATTAATCCGAATAGATTGATGGACTCAATTAAACTGTCGATTTGCCCCCAAATTGTGTACAAACAGACTTATATGTGGGGGAAATATTATACTAACATTTACTCAAATATTTTTAATGCTATGTAGGTACTAGACGCAACATTGTAGAGAAATTTTGACACTTAAATATGAACTGAAAGAGAGTAATACTAAGAAAATAACACATCAAGCCCGATGCCACTAGCTAGTCACAAAAAGCTCTAGTCAAGTTCAAAGAAAAACAACGTAAAACTAAAACCTAAAATCATAAATCTTGACTACGGAATCTACTTAAAGTAAGGCGACGATTTATGAAACATGAATAACCTACAAAAGAATATCCTTACATAATAAGAATAGGAACATTCCAAGCAGAATGCATCGCAAATCTAATACCAGCTGACTGCACGAAGATTCTTTATAAAGGAAATGTCACGTTAAAATGAGTACAAAGACATGATAAAACCTGTTTCTAGTTTTATTTAACTCAACTAAAGAAATCGGTCACGGAGACTTTGAAGATGTAGATGCATTGGAACTTCTAGGAATGTTGCATATTTATTATATAATCACCCTACAATATTCCCACTTCTGGAACACAAGAGGGAGTGGGCTGTAATCCACCACGCGGGCACAGTGCAGGTTGGTAGATGTCACACGTCTTCAAATTTTTGATTCTAGAACATGCCGGTTTCCTCACGATGTTTTCCTACACCATTTTGAGAGCAGTGGTGATGAAATAATTTACACAAAGTAAAGCGCCTGTCTGGGTTTAAACCTATGGCATACGACTCGTCAGTGTCGTTACCACCGGGCCACCACTGCTCTTTAATATTTATTATGCGCAGAGCCAAAGTGTGGAGCTCTCTGCCAGCATCTGTTGCCTTCCACATATAACTCGTCTGCCTTCAAAACAACAGGCATCAGGCATAATTTCAGGACAAGAGCTGGCCCACACGCAAAACAAAAAACTGCCTGTGATTTTCTGGTGCCGCGTCAGCGGCCGCCGAGTGCTAGATTTCCTCTTTTGCAAAGCAAGCATGCATGGTGGATTAGGTTTATTTTTTAATTTTCTTATGAATAAAAAAATCTGTATCGTATAATTATAAATTAATCAACTGAAAACTGCAAATGAATATTATGGTGAATAAATGTAATGGAAAACGACATTATTGAAAATGAAAAAAATAACAAATAAATTTATGGATTTAAATTATTATGACACTTGATCGATTATGACCGATGAAATTAGTGAAAATGATTTTATGTAATTTCTCGATTATGGCAACTGAAGCGTTATTTCTCATGAAATAATGGCAAACATTAGTAAACCTGTTTTAACACAGTGCTGTTAGTGACATCAGTAAACAATTGAATCATCTGTCTACTACTTGTCATTTTTCCTTTCTGTCTATTTTCGAGATATTTTGAGCTGCTTACGTAAGTTTTTTGTCTTTCTGTCTAGTTTTAATAGATTACTTTTCTGTTGTTTAATTGATACAAGAGCTTCGGTAGGAAACAAATGTAAATATGTAGGTAATTCCAAAACTATTACTAATATTAAAACAACCATCGAAGTCCTGAACATTACCCACATAATAAATAACGGGTGTAATGTTCTGAGAACAGCTATAAGACGTGTTAAATTGAGCATGAAAAATCTACCGTAACCCAAATATCCATAAGGTTTACGATTGTAATCGTGAAAATATAACCCTTTCTTTTAAATGGTCGATCATAAATATTCTTTTTTAGACTAATAAAAAAGTAGAGCAAAAAAATACTTTTTCTCAAACATGATTGATGATTTTCTGAAATTCGAGCATTAATTTGATAACCTTCTTTTATATAAATGCTGTACTGGTCAAATACAGCCAGCAGCCGGCCAGCAATATTTGTATGAAAATCCATATCTGTTGTGTTTAGCGACCGAATAAATTACTATGAAAACTTATATCTGTCGTGTAATTTTAAAACTGGAACGAACTTTTTACTTCGACACGTGGCAAACAAGGAGGTAATTTATCAAAGATTGTATTTAAATTTTGATTTGGCTTGCAATTTTATTATCGTTGTTCATCATTGATTCTATAATTCATAATTAAATTACTTAGTTTGAATTTCCGTGCACTATTTGAGAAAAGTACTCTATCAGCCTTGGCCACAACCAGGCATTGATGGACTGTCGTATATTTTTCACGCTCGTCCATTAATGGCCCAGTTGCAGGCCGCGACAGTAATAAACTATAGAAAGATATGAATAATTAGGTTATTTTTATAATATTGCCCCTTTACTTATTTAAAGTATTTATGAAAAAATAACACAAGAATATCACGACTGTATTTACCGATGGGTTAGGCAAAAGTGTACCTGTGTCCACATGGACTATTCGCCAGTTAAAAGGGCCTCAACCGGGCACAAATTCAGATTCCGGGCTGCTACTGAGAAATTCCTAATGGATAAACTCAATACTCTAGAATATCATGGGCTTAAATTCCCTTAGTCAAGTATTCGGAAGATTTTTTTATGGGACATTTTGGTTCATGGACACGTCCCTCATCTAGTTAAACAAGTCTATTGCCGTCTTAGAATGAAAACCTCTTACATGTGAAAAACTGGTAGGCAACTAAGAAGTTATTTAAATACTGATCGCTCGGTAAAATTTGCTTACGCGATGCAGGATTTCGCGTGACGCCATTAAGATGCGTAGGTCGCATGTGGCGATATAGATGCCGCCACAAAACCAGGGCGTGCGTTGCGAGCTTTTTTTTTCCAAAAAAGTATTAAAATAAAAAGTCTAAGTTGTATTCCCGAGCTTTTCACTCTAAGGCGACGCTATACAACTTACAAGTAACCCCTGTTCTGTAGCTTTAAAAGTGTCAGTTCTCGTTTATCAGCTATATCTACGCGACATTTCTCGTTCTTGGCTCAGCTAGAGAGCGGTTTAATAAAGCGAATGTCGCTTCCGCTAGACAGAACTACCTCTGTACCTACATCTAACGTTATTACCTACTGTAGTTCCACATAGCACGAACTAGAAGGGTGGCAGGAACATCGACGCGAAAACTGTAACTATGAGTGTAACATGATTCTTGACCCCCCCTAGAGTAGAAATTTTTCATCGGTTATCAAAAAAAATCTAGTGTTTCATAGTAATGGTAATACCCACGCAGTCAAAATGTATAGCAACGCATTTTCTTTTAATTTCCCCGTGAAAAGTTTCAACGCATGGGGTTCAGAATCATATACTGAATCCCTGGTAACAAGTTGCGCGTCGATGTCCTTGCCACACCGTTTCTCAAAAATTTTATAGAGACGTATTTTGTAATAGCACGCTCTCTTAAGACATGTCTAAATCTCGTGCATTAACCTGGGCAAAATAAATTGATTTTCTTTCTTTAAAAAAAAAATTGTGTTACCAATCATTTCCATGCATTATGTCAACATTTGTTTACTTTCAAATGCGCTCGCATGACGCTATTAAATTTTATCAATTTTGATACATTACAGTGAATACTCTCTATTCGTGTGAGGTTTACTGATCGTATTTTGTTTTCAAATAGCAGTTACCGGTTACCGCATCTAGTTTTTAGATATCGATGATTGATGTTGTGTCAAAATTTTCCATTTGTTGTGGTGTGCGCCTGAATGTTATTTTGGAATAGGAAATGCATGAAAATGTATGTGTTAGGTGGCAGGTAATCTTTTCAGGAGTTTGAAACAAATGCATCGTGTTATTACGTCACGATTAGGAACCGAGTTAGACAAAAACATGGTTTATTACAAGTAATATAGAGTCTAAAATTAAAGTGTTGTTGCCAGCCTCTGACGACATAAAGGCTTGTGCAGACCAGCCGACTTGTCGCGCGACGCGACACGAACAATACAATTTCTAATAAAACTTCACAGTATAACAATAACCGGTGTCGCGTCGCGCGACAAGTCGCGCTGGTCTGCACACGCCTTTATTCTTCATTATTACCTACAAGCTATGTTGTTCAAAGGAAATGATTTACCATTGCACTAGAACTATTATTATGCACTTCCGTAAATCGTCGTCTTTTGGCAGTAGTTCTCAAGAGTAGTAGTTAGTAGCTATCCAACAATCTATTATCTTGTTTATGACTTTCGCGGAGTTTATGTTAATAAATACAAATAACAAACTTCCTACTAATATTATAAACGCGAAAGTTTGTGAGGATGGATGTATGGATACATGGATGTTTGTTACACATTCACGCAAAAACTACTGAACGGATTTGGATGAAATTTGGCACACAGATAGTTTATAACCTGGATTAACACATAGGATACTTTTTATCCCGATATTTCCACGGAATCGAGACTTATGCGGGTGAAACCGCGGGTCGCTGCTAGCATAATATAATATCATAACTAATATTATAAATGTATTAATATTGTAAAAGTAAGTTTTTTTGTTTTTGTTTATTACGCTTTCACGTCTTAGCTACTTAACGGATCATCCTGAAATTTTGCGTACACGTTGTCAGGGGAACAGAAAATGACATAGTACCTTTCATCTAGAAAAAAATACTGTTACCGAGGGATAGAAAAAATATTGACAAAATCTACAATAACGCGATCGAAGCCGTGGTAAAAGTCGCAAAAGTTAGTAATTTAATAAAGAAACGTAAATAAAGAAAAGTCTGTCTAATTACTAGTTAATAAAATAAAACAAAGTGGTAAAATTTAAAAAAAACAGAAATAATCGCAATAAACACTGGCCATTGTGATGAGGCTAACAAAAGAGTTTAATATAACTCAGTGGTACAATAATATTGAGCTAAAAAACGCAATATTCAATGTGGCCACACAATACAAAGCGACGGCCATTCAGTTTCACTTACAGTGTAGGTTTTATGAGCGATTTTACAATATTAGATTTTCAAGATGGATTAAGGATGGGTGTATTTGGCCTCATTTCTAATGATGAATCAGATGATCTAAGGATTTGTACTTTATCCAGAACGTAAGTGCTTTTTATAGTCATTCTAAAAATAAGCCCAAACATTACCTACGGTGCTAAGAAAAGTGTTTTTAATGTATCAATAGGCAGATTGGAACCAATGGCCGCTTTAAGGCTTGTGCAGACTAGTGCGACTGGTCGCGCGACGCGACACGAACAATACAATTTCTTAGAAAACTTCACAGTATAACAATAGCCGGTGTCGCGTCGCGCTGGTCTGCACAAGCCTTTAATCGAAAACATTATGACAATAGAGAAGGGATTTATACAATCTAGGGGTCAACCACGTACTTATAACAGGCCTTTTGTTCGCTATACCACTTTTATGAAGTCCCTAACTGTCTAAGGTCTATTTAAAGATCCTTGTTTCGAATTGATGTTATTTCTACTTAAACAAAGATCAACTTTATGGAAGTGTAAATAAAAACAGACTGACTAGTACTATTGAAAAAGTTATAAAAAATATGCAGTTGTAGCGCAAACTGAACTTTATATGAAGGCATTACAGTTGTTTTTCTTAAAACACGTGTTTGTTGACATGTTTGGCAAATAAATTGCGAACGCAGATTAGCTGTATTTTTTTTTGCATCAACTTGTGTAGAAAAATTGCTTTTACATTCGCTTTACTTTCAAGCTAGCATAAACGCTATAATACAGAAAATTCCATAACATAAACATCATGCTTGTAATACCGAAAGGTAGGCAGAGGTGTATTTTTGTCCACCCACTTTTCGTAATAGGGGGTAAAAGGGGGCGAGCCTATTGCCATCACCCAGGCATAAATCCAAACTCCGGGCTCCAACTGAGAAATTACTGATGGAAAAAAAAACCCAATAACACTTTGCCCGACCTGGACACCAAACCCAGGACCACATGCTCAGCAATAGCGCTTGCCACCAACGAAGCAGTACAGGAAATTAATACACGAAAATCTTCTGTTAACAGAAACTGTTATGAAAACGAACACAAATATTAACTAAAAGTAAATGCCAGCGTTCATAATGACATTAATGTTAACTGAATTACAAATTAATTAGGAGAATTTCATTCGAGACTTTTAAGGCGCCAGGAATCTGTGAACTTTATTTAGTGCAAACTTGTAATTAATGTTCCGTGACATTTTAATTCTTTATTCATATCTATGAGACTGTTCATCTCTGTAGAGATCAATAGAGAAGAAGAACGAGATATTAACACATTATGCTGGTGGGTGGCGAAATGTGGGTGTACTATAGGTACATCTCTGCCTATCCCTTCGGGGCATACAGCCGTGTAGTTATGTATATTGGTGAGAGATGAAGAAAAAAAAATTTTTGGTAGGTAACTAAATTTTTTGTTAAATTAAAAATATTGACATTATTCCGATGTTTTCTTTCGAGTTACCTATTACGCAATTATTTACAAAACCGTCCAAGTGCGTGTCGTCGGACCACGCACAATCAAGGGTTCCGTAGCTGGGAAGAATTTATCGCAAGAAAAAACTTAACTTCGTAGTTGAAAAATATGTTCTCCCATACGGAATGTATGGGAGAACATGTTTTTGCAACCGCAAATATAAGTTGGTTGATTATTACTCGACTTATTAGCTTGTAAAGCCCACTTACCTGTGATAGTTTTCCTTTTAATTTCGTTATATATACCTACTACTGCCGTGAATTTTTCACTTATCCAAAATCAACCATTTAGCTGGCAGGGGGAACCTTGACTCTAACAAAAATTACCACTTTAAAGCTTAATATTTCGCAAACGGACCCCTAAATCCAAAAATGGTTTCAGGCCGACCTACGACCTTTCATAGGACTCGGACCGGACACCTTGGGATAGATGGCAAAAAAAAAAAAACCCTATTTTACGTGGTTTTATTTTACCACTTTGTCGGCGTGATTAATATGCCCATGCCTAATTACAACTTACTAGTACAAAGAATCTCTGAGCTAAGCCGCGGACAGACAGACAGACAGACGGACATGGCGAAACTATAAGGGTTACTTTTTTACTACGGAACCCTAAAAAAGATCATAGTAAGTAGGTACCTACGTATTATTTTTATAAATCCAAAATCCCGCAAGCCGCGAATCAGGATTTGAGAGTGAATTTTGTATCAGGCTTTTTACGATTGTACAATGGTGGTCGTTACAAACGGTTTGTATCTATTCTCTCTATATTTATATTTTCAAACTATACATTTTAAGAATGGCTGCCATCTTTTAATTAAAATATTTACTTTACCAGACAGACACTCTCAACACCTCTCAAGGGCCCAGTTTCCCATTATCTAAATCTATAATTTAGCCAGCCGGCTACTGCCTACAAATTACAACTTAAAGCATTCAATTTGATCTCGAGATGACCCTTTAGTAAGAAGGTCGGAAAAACAAACGGCTTTTACAATTGGTAGTAGCGCCGCTCTAGGACTCCGTAATGTTATTCGGCACACTAGCATTATATACTCTGTTTTTGTGTCTCAGCCTACTTTGCAAGGGATGAAACCTAAGAGATGTTTTGAAATAAGAGTGAGAGCGAGTAAAACTTGCTTTCGTTTGCAGAAACAGAAATATATTGTTCTTGATCGCACAACGCGCGACATAGTGGCTGAATCTGTTTAATAGTTATAATTATCTATAATAAAATGGTCGGCTAGCACTCGGAAATGTTAAATCGATATGATGAAATATAATGAAAACAATGAATATGATACAACCAAATGTTTTGAATATATCAATTCACTAGACACTGAGAACGGTGACGACAGCTCGGGAGCAAAACTAAGTATTCAACAAGTAAAAAAAAGATAGGCCTAAAAACAAAAAAAACGTTCTAAATATATACTACAACCGCAGTCTTCTTTTAACTTAACACCTACACAGCTGATAAGGGTTGACAATGTGACACTATTCCCACTTGGAATAGTTGGGAGTAATTGAATAAATAAACAAGCATACAAAATTAAATTTTAACACAACAGCTAAACGAAAAAAGAATATCAAGTTAGCAGATAAGGAGAAAAACAATTTCGGTGAAAAAGATAAAGAAAGTAATAATGTTACCTTTGTGTATGTTGGTAAGAAAATAAATTAAGCCAAGGGTATGAATAGAGCTTATGGAAAGAAAGAAGATGAAGAGCATTACAAGAATAGTAAGTAACAAAAAATAAATATATAAAACAACCTTGAAACTTTCATAATTTCTTACCTTAGAAATTTTTCCTTGACAAAGATTTCAAAGGATAGAAAATACAAAAAAAAATAAGTTAGTTCTTACGAAAAAATATTGTTAATTGTCAAAAATAAAGAAAATCTTACTTATTAAAGCCTCCTTTATTCCATCCCACAGATAGCTAAGAATATCAAAAGATTTAGCGACACCTTAATAATCACTCTAAACAAAATACTCGCATATTTTTCTTCTTGAAAAATTCAAGCGAAATCACTACTCCAATAGAGATTTCTAATGGCAAAAGTTGAGAAAAGCTCAAACGTTGGCGGTCCCTTTGTGTTGTCAGCCATTGAAGTGAACAAAGACTGGTCTGAATCTTACGATACGTGTATTATGATTTAAATAGTCGTTGGAACTTTCCTTTTTTCCGTTTCGTGGTGAGGCATTGACATTGTTTGATAAACATTCGTGGTGCTATCTTTTAAGATTTTGTAATTTCGTAGTTTGATGTGTAAAGGCGTTTCATACAATTAAAAAAAAAAAAAAAGACTTTTCCAATACAAGCAAAAGTTAACACTGAAAAGAAATCAAGAGCCCAACAATAAACCCAGAGAGTTACAGAGAAAAGCCAATTATCCAATTAAAAGTTCCAAGGAGCGACCAGAAACTGTTGCTACCTGGTGTCAATATAAGGGATTGGCTTTACTATGTTAAGGCTCTGAGGGATTAGAGTATAAACTCAACTTTGCATAACCGGAGGCATATAGTAATGTCTTGGGACATGGTGAAACTAAGACCGTACTTTAGCCGTATATAATATATTTACCATAAATGTATTTTGGCCACGTAGTAGCCTAACTAAGAATAGAACACACGAGCTCTTCCCCTGAGTATTCTGTGAGGTATCATAATTATTAGGATATTTTTTACAATGGTAAACTAAAAATTTAATAAATATTCAGCCCTCTATTAACATACATCAAAGAAAGACATCATAAAAATCCAGTAAAATGGTAATGGAAAAAATACAATTAAAAACGAAACATTTTATTTCACCTACATCGTAAAGAAACTAAAAGCTCAATATGAATCGATATGTAGCCGAAACAAGAATCCAATATCCCTATCGATATTGGGAACAAGAGTGATGTAACTTAGTTATTACGGGAGGTTCACCAATCCGTAACATCACATGAGGCGGAAATAAAATCGTATAGCAGAAATTTTGCTACATGAGGAAATACGTCGATGCCTATTTGAAGTCCTTTTCTGTTGTGGGATTACCAGCGTACCTGGGAAAGGCTTTATGGTTGTTGAAACCACTCTAAGCGGCATACACATAATCATGAAAAAGCTTTTTGATCTAAGAAAAATCACAACTAATATTATCGGTATAATGTTCAACTTTTCTTCGCATTTATAACATGAGAACGACGGTAAAATAGGACGAGTCTAAAACAAGTTCGATTTTCTAAACGCAGTAACTAAGACTTACTGGGAATGTGTAATTGACATTTACTTCATTTCGAAGAAAATAATTGGTTTGTCATTGCAGTATCCTGCATGTACGTATTGTTCTATTCAAACGTAGAATGTCTGACATATACACAGCGAATTAAAACAGTATGCTTTTAGTAAAAACTTTAATCAAGATAAGTACCAGATTTTATTTCAAAAAGACGTATTACCATAGTTTGATCAAGAAACCACTTAACTTGTTTATAGTTTACTTGAAATTCTTGCTTGGATAGCCATTCTTAATGTACTTAATGCTATAGAGCTATTTGTCTTCTTAGTGGTTCAAGAAAACAAGTCGTTAATCTTTTGTGTTCAAAAATTTCGGGGTGGAAAATACGTCTTGAGATTGCGTTAGTTTTAATTCTGATAAAATCTGTGAAGAGTTGGCAAGGCGTCAGAATTGTAATGTTTTATAGGTGAATGAACTTTGGGAGAGTGCTGCAAGGTTTTTATTAAATTAATTCTGAAAAATGCATGGCTAATTACTGTAACAAAGAAGTTAACTAAATAACATCAAGACAGAACATTACATTAATGATCATTGTCTTAACATACGTATAGTTACTGAAATTACCATTTATGAAAAAATTTGTTAAATACTTGAATTTAGAAATAAAATTCAACTTGAAAACGTTCTCATACAAAACAATATAGAGGCATTGTGACACTAATGGAAACTATAAAATAAGAGTGGATCCGGTCTATTTGAGTAGTACATAAGCGTCAAATTATACTCTCGCGGAAGCCATTACGCCATCCTTTGAGTCCTCTACTTATCTAGACTATTTTCCTATTAATATGAAGGAGCTGATCATAAGGCAGCAGAAACAGGCTTTCATAAAATCTCCGGAGAATATTTAATTGAATACTGGAAGCACTACAAAAAATAAGCAGTCTATAAGCTTTTTTCATTCGCCTTTTGATATCGAGGACGCAATATTTTTAATAACATAGTAGTTTTTTTTATATGAACACACTTGTTTATTTTAATATCCAGTGATACTAGCTACTACCGTGAAACCTGGCAACTTTGCCAAAGGTTGTTTAATTTGCCATACAACGCCTTACAACCCAAAATAATTTGTTGCGTCAAAACTGTATTTTTTTTAAAGTTTGTAATACCCTTTAATCAAATTCAAATATTTAATTGGCCACATTTTATTGTTTATGACAACCCAGCTCTCATAGAACTGTCATTTTTTGGCGGTTACTTTTTTCCCGTGCTAACAGTGAGTGACTTCGTGCTCCGAAACTTTAATGAAAATAAGTGGGATAAACGTTGTGTAGATATGTCAAATCTTAACACGACGTTCTTAATAGTATTCTTTATTTAAACTCATGATAATTTACGTTTCTTTAAAATATTTAGCATATGAAATCACTGTTGGCAAATATACCAACCCAATGCAAAGTTTTAGTGAAGTCGACTTTGCCATGTTTTTCTAGAGGCTAGGGATGTCGCAAAAAAAAACTAAAATAATCATATTAAGTATTGTCTCTTACTTACCTACCCCTAATTTTATTGATACAATTCTGACAGCTATTTCTATTTAGTTTGAAAAAATTTAAACAAGGCGGGTGAAATTGCCACATTTTGGAAATACCATTGCCAGTGTAAAATATTATACAACTGTAGTATATTTTTACTGTGACCAAGGATGCGGCAATGATGACTGTGATTTTTTATGATAAATCTTTTAATTAAATCCTACATTTTGGGATGGAAATCTTACCACAAGTGATAGTTGACTTTCCCATAATAGGTTTTTGTGCTGAAATATCATTATAGAATGAGAAAACAATATATTTAGGCGTATGTTTCAATAATGCATAAAATTTATACTACATAACTGATTTGTTGCTTCGGATATCATCATAGAGTTTTTTTTTAAGAAAAACCTTTTCAAACTTTTTTACCCTCGGTAAAGTGGCAAAGTTGCCAGGTTTCACGGTACTATTGAAAATGATGCTCAGAATACCTTATTCTGAGAATCATTTTAAATTAAGGCAGCGAAAACAAAAACAGTTAGGCGCCGTCAAGGCTATTAATATTTTATCTCCATTATAGACAATAATTAATTCAACAGAGTAACTGAAAACAATAAATAAACACGTCTCATTACTATTCCCCCAAAACAATCTGATAGTGAAAATATTTATTACTTTAACTACAGAAAATTTCGATTCGAGAATTTCGAAATCACAAATCAAGCTTATCCGCGACACGAATGCAAAGGAACACACATCTAAATCTCAGTTGGAAAACGGTCGTAAATTTTGGACACAATTCACTAGGATCCCTACTGACTGACAATGAACTAGAAACGACAATAAACACAGAGTCCCGTGGAGTCGTAATGGGCTTGAGCCAAACGTTTTGATTAGTTGGACACTGTGTCGATTAAATTCGTAATATTCTTTTATGAGATCGTTTCTTGTCTTTAGCAGTATTGGAATTGAAAAATAGGTTTTGGAAAAAAATCCTTGACGAATTAGTCAGCATCGATTGTACCCAATAAAATTAGAATGTTGCTGCAAGTGAGTAACAGTCAATTTGTACCCAGAATGTGGATCTAACTAAACAAACCTTTTCAAAACGCAGTAACTTCACAAAGTTCACCATTCCACTTCTAACTTCTCATTTCACATCACCAACTTTAAAAGTCAGAACTCAAAAGTAACATACTTACCTATACATTAGAAGCATTTCAAATACTTTTACTGAAGAGTAGGGGGATGTCAATACGTTGTAGGGTCTGCGAAGAGACTGATGTGGAAACACGCGAGTTTTACATCCCTACATATCGTGTATATAAGCTATACATATATATACATTCCAGTATAATTTGAGCTCGTATTGTGCGAAAGGCCATACAATGCGAGACTAGGTTATACTGGAAATTATGTACGTATTGCTTGATTTGTTGCCGTGTGTACCAAGTATTTTGTGTTCCTGTTATCATTACAAAGAGTGTATGGAATAAGTTTATTATTGTTTTGAGAATTTTCCTTATGAGGTAGACAACTGGAAGTGGTTCGTTTGTGTTAGTTAATACCAAATGGCTTTGGAAGACTTAAGATTTCTAAAAGCTAACGGAGCAAAGAAAATAAATTACTTAAATATCATGTAGGTATATTCAAGATGTTTATTTGGGCTATCAATGTTTTAGATGTAGAGATACTTCAATTAATAACATTAAAACTACTGATGTAGAACTAGTTGGTATTTTATAATATATATTTCACAAAAAAGACAGTCATAATATGCTACACCATATAGGGCTTTAATAAACATTGACCCTCACGAGTTTTAATATACAGCTAATGTAAACAGCCTAATGATATTGACCATAACCCCAAATAATTCACATGTCGTATCCCCGAAAGCTGTTAAATGGACAGAGTTATAGACCAACACACAACGCTTGTCCATCTAGATTAAATATCGTAATTGCTCGCAAATAGTGATAGATTGATTGCCCATCCCTAAGGACCCGCACCGCGATAAATGTTTGGCTACAGTTAAAACTGTTTCAATACAATGTGTAAAGCAAACATGGCACATGACACAACAGTAGCAACACTTTTATTAAAAACTTGTTTAAACAACAAGAAACAATTGACAGTAGGAACTCAAATGACAGTAGGAACTCAAATGACAGTAGGAACTCAAATGACAGTAGGAACTCAAATGACAGTAGGAACTCAAATGACAGTAGGAACTCAAATGACAGTAGGAACTCAAATGACAGTAGGAACTCAAATGACAGTAGGAACTCAAATGACAGTAGGAAACTCAAATGACAGTAGGAACTCAAATGACAGTAGGAACTCAAATGACAGCACACAATTCAAAAAACGAACTCATTTTGTTTTGGAAGTGAATCATCGCGGATTCACACCTCGGCATAGTTCGAATATTGAAAGGATATTTATGACAATTTCACTACGTTCGGATAAGATCCGGTTAAGTTATCTTGTAGAAAATGTCATACATAAAATTCTTTCCTATGTATCTGGAAGATAGAACCTATTTGACATTATAAAAACAGGCCCACAGAGAATAACAGCACAGGAACGACAAAAAGTAACAGCCACCCATTGACCTTTACAGTTTATGACAAGAAGCCGACACAATTTATTTTGCTTTTATCCTAAAAGCAGTAAGGAAAGAAAAAGTAAATAATTTTACATTTTCACCAAGAAATTGCCAATGACGGTTAAATAAACTGAAATTGTGGATGACATGCCTTTTTTTATTTTTGGCAAAATGGCCGGATTGTTTACTTCAATCACTGTTTGTTAAACAGTTTTTGAGGAAATCATTTTAGGGACCTGTTTCTGACGGGTGTTGGTGGGCACTCCACCATTAAAAATAAGCTCCTGAGTAACAGAGTGCTTTCCAGAAAAATGGCGAATGATGCATGCGGATTAAGATCATTGTAATTAGTCATTTATAATCTGTTCTTTGGTATTGTTTTCACATCAATGAACAGATTATAAATGACAAGCTAATGCTAAACCTACTACCGGCATAAACAGTATTCTATATCCTAACCCAGGTCATGATCTATCCATGTGCCAAATTTCAAATCCGTTCAGCTTTAGACGTGAAAACCTAGCTGACAGACAGACACACAGACTTTCTTTGACATTAATAATATTAAGTGTGGACACCTGGAATAACTGAAACGGACCACAATTCGATTCCGCAAAAAATATATAAATATCGATGTGCTTAATCTTAATTGTCTCGATATGAGACGCCCACCCTTTTCTTTCTCCTAGCTTATTAATTTATGACAGTACCGACTACGTATTGAATCTTAACAAAACCGAAGAATTGAACCCAATGATAAGCAATTAAAGGAAAATGGTTCATTTGTTACATTTAATTGCCGACAATTTCGTTTACAGCAATGTATAAATCTTCGTTTCTGGAACAACAGTACAGTTAGAAATAATGGAAATTGTAACCATAATAATAATTTGTGATGTGTAGGATGAAAAGGACTTTTGTGGGGTGAAAATATGCCTTTGAGTGATTACAATTTTACGGTGGCCAGATATAATTTTTATTAGATAAGCCTAGATCGTATCGTGGACCCTGCTTTGCATGGTTAAATGGCGACATGCCGAAAATTCGAGTTTTTCTGTGCTTTATCTAAGTTAAGAGCGTTTATTCTGAAAGTTGGCAACGTCGCAAATAGATGTAAAATATTTCGCTGTTTTGATTAATTTGACAATATTACTGTATGGAAATCTGAAATGTGACTAGCTGGCGAACTAAAATATTAATAATGAATTGCAATTATACCACTGAATTTGATGTTGTAACCGTTTTATGTATAAAAAAGGCATTTGGAAAGTTTCAAAATACTTTTTTCACATCTAAAAATAAATATTCTGTGTTACGATATCAATTATTGCATTTCATAATCAATATTTTGGTTCTCTAGTTAGCCTCATTTCATATTTCCATATTGCCAAATTAATCGAAACAGGTAATTATTTGACAGCTATTTGCGACGTTGCCAACTTTTAAGACAAAAGCTCTTAAATATTAATGTAATTATAGACACAAAAATTCCGTAATTAAATGGTCTAAATGATGGTGAAAACCACATCAAAATCGATTGTGTAGTTTAGAAGATCTCAGCGGTCCCACAGACAGATACGAAAAGCTTTGTTTTATACCCTCCCGCCTCCTATTACATGGGACTTAAACATAACTGGCGAAATGTGTCTGTACTATAGGTGCAACTCTGCCCAACCCTTCTGAAAATACAGGCGTGATGTTATGTTTGTTTTTATCCTATGTATAAATAATCATTTTCTTATAAGTATATATCGGTCGCACTACCTACGTGTTACTAAAACACTTCAAAAATGAAGTAATTGGGTAATCCGAGTCAGTCCATCACGTTTTATCAAATTAATGAATCATGCTGTTATTGATAGCTGGTACCAAATTGAAATATCGATGCTTCGTTTTCTAAATTGATTTGACTACGAAAGTAGTGCGACCAACTCCATTAGTGATAATGTACTTTATTCTGCCAGATCTTGGTTTTATCGTTCGTTGTAATAGGTATACATTAGTGCAAGATGTGATTCATCCTGGATTACATTGTCTATCCTTTTACTCCTCAACGAAAATCTTAAAAAATTACACTTAGGTACCGGTTCTGACATGAACTGTCTGAAATCGGAGTCTGAAAGCATCGATGATTATGAGTGGTTAAAAAAAAAGTAACATAATTATTTTAAAAAGTTAATTTACCCCATTACATAATCCTAGGCAACACAAACTCGAAAACTAAACAAGCCACACCAAAACTCGTAGAGATGTCGCCAATAAATCACATTTGCAACTCAACATCGCTCCTAGGATTAACCCAAGCGTTAGAACGTGTGATCCTAGTTCCACAACAGGAACGAATTGCTACCATCATGCACCACAAAACAGTACAAAAGGTTGACTCTATGCAACGAGAGAAAACACATGCATACATAGACACACTTCACGTATATCAAGTGCAAGCACTAGTAGTCCAGGGTCGATAATTTTTAAAACCAAAAAAAATCATAATAGGATGAAACCCATTAGAAAAGGAGGGAAATATGATAAAAATGAAAGGAAAAATAATTTACGGGCGATCTGAGGTTGGGAAGGGGATGGGGGTGAGTTTTTAAGGGTAAAAAACGGTTTTTCTCGATTTCCGGCAAAACTAAAAGTCCTATCGAAAAAAGTCAAATGGAAAAGTTGTAGATAATAAAAAGATCTAAAACTTTTGTATTTACACTTTTTTCACATAACCTCAAAATTTATGTGAAAAATTCAAAAAACCAAGTTTTTGGTTTTTTATTTTTATCTTTTACAAAATTTTTTTTTTTTTAACGAAATTTTGTGAAAACTTACCTTTTTATGTCCCAAATACGCTGTAATTTATTTAATTAAAAATATTTATTTTTTCACCTTATTTTGAATTAATATCGAAAAAACACCCTAATTTTCAATCGAAAATTCACCCGTCAAAATATCAGCTTTTTTAAAAAAGTTGGTGTGGTTTCTGTTCGTTGAAATCTCTACTTTCCGATGGTGAAAAAAAAAAAATATGTTACTATGGTAAATCTTCTCAGAAAACGCAAAAATTAAAAAAAAACTTGAATTTGATTTTTTTTTTTTAATTATTATAAATAATTTTGAGCTATTTATTAAAATTTAGACTTTAATTACTCGAAAAACGTTAGATTACATGTGACGTTGATAACAAAAAAATTGCAAATAAAAATATACTACTATAATTAACAAACAAATAAGTTAATTAAATTAATATTTAATAAGACATCTACAATATTTGGAGAAAGTTGTCTAATTTTCTTTAAATTATATGCGTAGATGCTTATTTATAACTATTTTGAGATAAATTATATATATACCTGAGTAGATATACCTGAGTGACCTACGAAAAATCGTAGCCCATCAAAAGGTATTTCGTGGAGAAGTGGGGAAGGGGCTAGGCGGGTCTGGGTCTTACTACATACATACCTACTATTATATACTATATATTTCGTAGCAGCTGTTACAACCGCTAGCCTAACCAGTATTCGAAATACAGTACAGTATACAACATCGTTTATAAAAATACACGTGCACGCTGAGTTTCTTGAAGATAATTGTGACAAGTTTACTTAAAAAAACAATAAAACTTTTCGAATCTGCATAGGAAGGTAAATACTATCTCTATTTTTATCTGTATCAATCAACTCAACCATAAAAATCGTAATATTTTCTTTAAAAAATAGTATGCTTAACTTAACATAACCTAAAGATTGAAATTAAATGATATTTTAGTACAAGATAAAAAAATAATTATCTCCTTAATTTTGCACAAAAAAATTTAGTTAATCCCATGAAAAAAAATATATTTCAAAATCTATAAAAAATATATTTAAAATCTATAAAAAATATATAAAATATATATCGTAAATATATTTCTAATAAAACAAACTTTTGGCCGATTTTCATATATATTTTATACTTTTTTATAGATTTATAATATATTATTTATACATTTTGACATTGATTTCTTTAATATTTTTTTTTTTTCATGGGAGTTTATTCACGATTAAGTGAAGACATTATTAATTCGATTTTGTCTTTTCAGATTATCAGTATGGATGAATCTGTTTGTATCATTTGCAATAAGGCAGATGATAAGCAAGTGTATGCAATAAAAAAAGCAGCTTTGAATCGTTTAGTGGTATCCAGCAAAAAAAGAATCGACAATAAATACAAAAAATTTGAGACTTTGACATCAGCTTTTATTCATCGAAGTTGTCAAAGTCAATATAATGACGAGACCGCAATAGCTACATTTTGTAGTTCAAGACAAAAAAAAGCAAAGGAAGGAAAAGAAGTAATTAAAGATGCTCTTGGATTTAATTTTGAATCTCATTGCTTTATCTGCGGTGGATTTTTCGGTAATAATTAAAAAAAAAAATTCGAATTCAAGTTTTTTTTTAATTTTTGCGTTTTCTGAGAAGATTTACCATAGTAACATATTTTTTTTTTTCACCATCGGAAAGTAGAGATTTCAACGAACAGAAACCACACCAACTTTTTTAAAAAAGCTGATATTTTGACGGGTGAATTTTCGATTGAAAATTAGGGTGTTTTTTCGATATTAATTCAAAATAAGGTGAAAAAATAAATATTTTTAATTAAATAAATTACAGCGTATTTGGGACATAAAAAGGTAAGTTTTCACAAAATTTCGTTAAAAAAAAAAAATTTTTGTAAAAGATAAAAATAAAAAACCAAAAACTTGGTTTTTTGAATTTTTCACATAAATTTTGAGGTTATGTGAAAAAAGTGTAAATACAAAAGTTTTAGATCTTTTTATTATCTACAACTTTTCCATTTGACTTTTTTCGATAGGACTTTTAGTTTTGCCGGAAATCGAGAAAAACCGTTTTTTACCCTTAAAAACTCACCCCCATCCCCTTCCCAACCTCAGATCGCCCGTAAATTATTTTTCCTTTCATTTTTATCATATTTCCCTCCTTTTCTAATGGGTTTCATTCTATTATTATTTTTTTTCACTTTTCATTATTTTTAAAGGCTTCTACCCTGGTCTATAGCGACAGGCATTTGTTTGAGATAGCCTGATGGGCTCCGGACAACGAGCAAGTTGGAATCAGTTCAACTAGCACAGGCCTTTCACTGGTCTCGAGTATGAATACACTAGTTTCTGCTCACGACTTCGTCCACGTGAAATTTCTTGTTGGATCGTACCAAGCCGACAAAAAAAAAAAACTCATAAACCTACATTATGCACTTATGAAACGTCAGATTTTACATCGCATAACCAGCCCGCTCTTTTACTTCGTTTTCGCTTAGCTTTCTTTCAGACTTATTTTTTATTGCTCGGCTCCTAACAGTCGTAGCGTGATGTTAATAGCATAAGCTTCCTCTAGAATTGGGTTACCAAATTGAAAAAGAATTTTTCAAATCCGACTGGTACTTCCAGAGATTTGTGCGTTCAAACAAACAAACAAAAAACAAACTCTTCAGCTTTATTATTAGTAATATAGACTTGAAGACAGTTCAGTTAGTAAGAAGTCGATTTAGAACTATCTAGATACTTAATTGACTAGTATAGTCAAAGTCAAATCATTTATTTCAAATATGCCCTTGGAAGGCACTTTTGAAAGTCAAAAATTACAAAAAAAATAATTGATTCTAGTCGCCCCTTAATTTATTATAGTAACCTAATCTGCTTAACTGTTCTTAAAGAGTCCCAAAGAACCCTGTAAGAAATCGACACGTGTTTCACCTCTCAACGAGTCTGTCCGGATTCGAAACAAGTCAATCGTCATCCTGAAGACGTCTCGTTGAGAGGTGAAACACGTGTCGATTTCTTACAGGGTTCTTTAGGACTCTTTAAGAACAGCTAAGCGGATTAGGTTACTAAATATACGTCGTTTATTGTATTTTAGAACTGTCTCGCAAACTGACCTTGTTTCTATGTGTGCGTGCGCCAGTTTCCCTTCGATGTATAGAGCTTACCTTCTGAACGTTATAAGTGCTTTGTGCATATTATACGTGGAAATTTAAGCTGAATCTAGAAATCCCAACTTTCAAGTCCACATGGACTTTGCAACGGTAATTAAATTCTGTATGAATCTATATTCATTTTAATTAGTTAGAAAAGGTACTATGTGTTGAATTTGCATATCTCCGGCTTAAATTCTGATGTAGCTAAATTATGCATTTGGAGATAAAATCTTGATAATATTATTAGTGAAGCAGTAAGTTTTAGACATGAATTTTTAGGAAGTTGTTGTTAGGAAGATAAGATAATGGTGTTTTTAGAATTAGTTAATACAGTATTGGAAGTAGTTGTAATATGTAGTTGCAGGGTTGCATTACCTGTCTCACGTTTACACTAAGGTATAAAACATGTTTTCTACATGTTGTGTCTACTGTTTTCTTTTAATGTTTACATCTAAAACAAGTTGTAAATACTAATTGTATACAAAATTTGTCAAAAATATGAAAAAGTTAAACAAATTGTTAACAAGACAAGTATTTGCAATGTTTTATACACAGCATGATTTTGACAAGTCTTTTACAAGACTTGTTGAAAACAAACATAGACCTTGTAAGTATTGGGTGTAAACAGTAAACGCAAATAACTGAAATGATGTAAATGAAAACATATTTTAATTATTGTTACGTTAGTAGTGCATTTTGAAATAAATTCTTGCTAACGGTAGGTAAGTACTCGTACATTAACGCAGTTACATTACCATTGAATCCACCTGTTATAGTTTTGCCAAATGAGGTTTATTTATGGAAGAACATATTTTTGCAATAATTGTTTCTGCTTCCTTGTTGAATGCAACAAACATTAAAGAAAACGTTTCAGATGAAGGAATTTTACTGTTTGAACAGGGTCAGTGTCAGCACGGCCCAAGCCAACTGAACCTGAATAATAATACCAGATATTTCACTCCCGATTACGATGATCGCAGGCATGGAGTGTTTGATGGATACGTATAGTTTATAATTACCGAAACAAATCAGTAAAAAAAAAAATTGTAAATGGTAATCACCACTTGATTGATTTATTATAACAATTAACATTATTTGGAAATTTAATTTAATTTCCAAAAAGTAATTTATCATATTCGATTGCATTCCGATATAAATCAATTTCATACAATTTGGTCTAATCATAATAATCCAATTGTTGTGGAAGGTCACTCGCGTCAGTAGCACAAATCGATTTACTATACGTATATAAAACTAGATTTTTGTCCCTGCGATTATCCACATCTGAAGCTTTTGATAGATAAGTATACAATAATCGTTTAGTTTTCATTGTGATCACTGACATCTAACATAACATCATGCATATATTCCCCGATGGGTTGGGCAGAGATGTATCTATAGCACACCCACATTTCGCCAGTTATGTTTAAGTCCCATGTAATAGGGGGCTAGCCTATAGCCATCAACCGGGCACAAATCCAGACTCGGGGCTGCTACTGACAAACTCCAGATGGAAAAACCCAATTACACTTTGCCCGACCCAGAAATCGAACCCAGACCTCATTGCTCAGCAGTAGCACTTGCAACCACCAAACCAACGAGGCAGTTACTGACATCTAATATTATAGTTATTCAAACCATGCGCCCAATAGGATTTCCCATTGGCAGAATGACCTTCTATACAAACTTCCCCCATCCCCTATTTAATGATATGATTAGTAGTGACGTTACGTTACGAAAAGAATTCTTAATTTTGCTCCTAGACCAAGCGGTTAAGGCAGTGCGTTGTCTGTCAGTGAATGAATGAATTTAAGATTTATATTTAGTAGATTATTAGTGACCGACAGAAGCTTCGTTTTCGTTTTCGGCCATAAACCAGCCGAAACTTCGGCCATACCGAAAATCAAAATTTGGAATATTGTTTTATAATATTATATTGTATTGATTGATAATATTATACAATCAATCAATACTAAAAGAAATACAATAAATAATTGTATCGTCTAGTGGAATCATCGAGTTTTATATTTTTTAAAGCCTCTACGTATATATTTGCTCTTTCTGTCCCTAGGTGTAAAGCAAAAGCAAACAAGATTTCAGTGTACAGCACAAATATTAACATTTTTATGTCTAAATCATTTTCGTTTTCGGTTAGTTTTAGTCCGAAAACAACTCTGAAGGCGAAGCTTCTTTTTCGTTTTCGTTATGGGCTGAAAATACATTTTTAGTCGTACACAGACTATTAAGTAGATTTGAAAGAGCTGAGAACGTTTTGCTATGAAAACAGTTAGCAATGACTTTTCTGATCGATAATCATGTGATTAATATAAATAGGTTACTAATATATTTGAAATTTGAACTAATAACCAAAGATAAAATACAATAGAAGAAGTATATTAAATAATCTAATCCACTAAACTGTTCTTAAAGACTCATAAAGAACCCTGTTAGAAATCGACACGTGTGTCATCCTCAGGATGACGATTGACTTGTTGCGACCCCGGACCCGATGTGTTGACACGTCAAGCGTCGAGAGCGTCTCTGCTCTCGACGCTTGACGGATTAGATTACTAAATATACTTCGTCTATTGTACGTACATTTTATAATGGATTTCCGCAGAGGCACGCCTGAGTCAATTAACTATAATAACCAAAGAGTATCCATGGCAACAGTTTGTGAACCCCAAACTAGGCGTTTGTAACCTGTATTTTGGAGACCAAAAGTTCCGAGTAATTTATCATTATGCTATATTATATTTATTTATTTATTTATATATACTTAGTAAATACACAGTAAATCATAAATTGAACACTACAAAACATACAATGGGCGGCCTTATCGCTTTCTGCGATCTCTTCCAGGCAACCGGGTATATTATAATCTGTCTGAGAAACGTATGCCTAATTAATATTCAGTATGTTTGTTTTTGCAGTAATAACATTATTCTTGATAGTAATAATTAGTAATCTTGATGTTAGTAGGTAATTTCATCTGAATTTTGAAGCATTTGCCTGCTTTATTAATTAATTATTTATGAACTATACACTATTAACTCGATTTAATAATGTTACTCAAAGGCCTTTATTAAATTTCTCTAATTTCATCTAAATGTCAAGTTGAATAGACGTTTTGTGGGTTTATGAAAATTGAGAGTTTTAAAATAAGTTTTCATTTTCCTCAATAGTATAACATTCATTTGCTGGGGTAAAATATTAGGTACTTACGTATTTTATAAGTACTTATTTAAATAAACATGAATCGCAACAACAGAATTGATTTGTATCAAGATGATACTGATATCAATTTTAAGATATTTAAATTAAATAATATTGAAATTAAGAGTAACAGTGTAAAGTATGTACGTACAATTTATTTACTTTATCAATTTAAAAAAATCCATTCCCGCAATGAACATAAATTTTACAATGTCTTGAATGAACAAAATCTATTTTCCGAGGGGACTACACACAAACAGTGACTCAAAAAAATTGAACGGGGCACAAAATTACAACAAAATAATTCCAATTTGAAATCACCCTAAACCTTTTAAACACATCACATTTCAAACTCAGAACATGTCGCCAGTATTAATGTGTCAAATCATTTTCTGTTGAGTCAGCTGATGGCAGTTCTGTCCGAACTTTGCACTCGCCCTGTCAGTCTATGAACCCTTACATATTATCGCGTGCTTTCCTTTGATCGGTGAATTTTCATGAATATTTACATTTAAATTTGCATCTTATAAATGTTGTTTATTCTGGGATGCTTATTGAAAAATTCTTCTTTGAAGTGTTTTATTAGGTATGTATTTTTTTTTGTTACTCACGTTCACAGGTAAAAAAACTTAAAACTAGAAATATTATCAGCGAATTGTGTTATGTAATGTGGATCCGAAAGTAGGTGTAAGTAAGTCCAAAATTGTGCTCGAGTTTATTTATTTTTTAAGTTCACAATCGTGAAAATAACGAAATTTTCGAAAATCTAGAAACGTCGCCGTTCATTAATTTAATTGCAGTCAAGTAAATGATTGTGTAAATACTTCTAATTTAGGCACTAAGAAACAACGGTAATAAGTTTATATTTCGCAACAAAATATTAAATTAAACTCGACATTATGTCAGTAACTCGAAATAAGGGTGTTCGGTAAATGGGGTGAAGAGAAAATACTCACTTTACGTTCAGAAAATCCTCTCCAAATAAAACATAAATTCTTGAAAACTTTTCTCAACTGTACAATTTCACTTCATTTAAAGTTACACTGAACAATGTACAAGTCACTTTCACTTCGTATACAAATATAGATAATCGTCAAATACACGTTACTATTTTCGTAACACAACTTGAGAACGGGACGCACGTCCTGTCCCGGCGGCGGTCAGGACAAACTGAGTTGCTTCGTCATACACAGTGCACCGAAAACGGGCAAAGATTCAAGACTGTTCAGTCAAGCAGCAAACTTATTGAAGCATAAACAGGATAATGCTATAAATCTGAGGTCGGTCATATGGTTATACACTCGTATGTAGTCAAGCAGTTAAACATGCTTTGATCTAACATCGTGGTCTGTTTAAATAATATTTTTGTAAGCGACTGTTTAAAGTTTATTTTGTGGTCTTTCAGTAGAAGTTAAAAAAGCTGGCGGCTTGACTGTCATTTGCAACATCATGTGGTGTGATGATTTCTTAATGTTGTGCAATCTGTTTTAACCGACTTCAAAAAGGAGCAGGTTATATGTTCGTCTGTATTTTTTTTTTTTTAAATGTATGTCATCGATATTTTTGTCAAAATTGAGGACCGATTTTGTAAACTCTTTTTTCATTTGTGGCCCCATTTAAATATTATTAACTTTACATAGTTTTTGCGTTAGCTTCGATAATACGTATTTAATCCACTTTGTGATGATGATGTTATAATACTTCCTGTCACTGTTGTTTAAATAGCAAGTAGTGGTATAAGAACTGGTGTGAGGTGGGCATCATAACTAAAAAGTGAAAAATAAAAACCTTTAAAAAAAAAAAACATTCGACTTCCAAAAAAATACACTAAAAAGTGGAAAGTGACAATTCTGATATCCGAAATTAAAGTAAATTTTCAGTTTCTAGTTTTTGAAAGTCGTTTTTTTTTTTGCATTTCTTTTTTCTCTGGATGGTTTATGAAATCTTTCTTAAAGTGGCAGTTAAATTGATTACGTTTTCACGCAAAAATAAATCTATAATAAATGTATTGTACCTTATATTATACCTAGGTACTAAATCTCAAATTGAAAACGCGTCATATTTCATTAGATACTATATAGCTTCTGCCCGCGACTTCGTTCGCGTGGAAGCCGTATGTACAATGTATTAAAATAACAGCCACATTTTTATAAAACTTCCTTATATACTACGTTGGTAGTTTTGGTCTCAGCAGCCAAAATATACAGTCTGGACTGGTGATCAAGTGACGTACAGCTGTCCGTATGATAAGCAGTTCATCCTGAAGTCTACACCCAGCCTTCAGTAGGAATTTCCCATTGCTTGCGAAGTTACTAATTTTTACTAAATTAATTAACGTGTGCGTTCCAGATTTCAACACTGGTTCGCTGATTGATGCATTCTTACAGATTATTCCTGACGAACGGCTATCACTAAAATAATATAAGGTGATTGTTAACACGCAGGATTTCTCAAAAAGTCGGCAAAGTATTGTACAAAATGGATTAACACCGTTTATGCAGAAAGTGGGCAACGTCGCAAATAGCTGTCAAATATTTCGCTGTTTTTATTAATATGGCAATATTACTGTATTGAAATAATAACTATGGTTAACTAGTGAACTAAAATATGAATTATGAAATGCAATAATTAATATCGTAACACCGAAGTTAGTTTCGTTTTAGATGTAAAAAATGTATTTGGAAGCTTTCCCAATCCTTATTTTACAGCTAAAACGGTTACAACATCAAATTCGGTGTTATAATTGCAATTCATTATTAATATTCTAGTTCACTAGCTATCAATATTTTTTTTTTGTTCTGCACAAACAAAACGCACATTTAAAGAAAAGACATAAAATATACAAAAGTAGCCAAAAGCCTATAATGTTGTTCATTGGTTGATTTTAAGGCCACGGGATATTGCATAGCCAAATTAATCAAAACAGGTAAATATTTGACAGCTATTTGCGACGTTGCAAACTTTTTAGATGAACGCTCTTAAGGGTACACTAGTCGACGGCTCAAACTCATTGGTGGGCGTGAATAATATGCATGCTAATTAGTCTAATTTTTTATTTTTGAGTTAAATTATTTAGTATTCATTTATCTAGTTTTTATTTATTTATTTATTGAAATAGACGATGATTTATAATGAAAACGAGCGCGTAAAATTTTACTACGCGTAATACGTCAATCCAGATCATATACATCCAGATAAACGGACTAATAATTGTATTTTCGACATCAGAATCATTCCCACAACTCGTAGCAATTACTTTTTTTTAATATTGAATGTACAGATTTGACTTCGCAACAATTTTAATATAATAATATGTATAGATTTTTAATAATAATAATAATTTTCTTTATTGGAACAAAAAATAACATTAACAATTTCATTGCGTACGATAATAGCCACATTATACGTAGTTATAAACTGTGTCGCAGCTATTATTTTTGTCAGGAAGATTTTAGATACATTCAATTCTGAATATATTTTGCTACCCAAATAAATCCGGCACAAAGATGTTTAAAAACATTTTTTTTATAATATGCCTTGATTTTTAAATATGCAACCAAAAATAACTTGGACTTACAGCAAATTGGAATAACCATCGAAATAAATGGACCTTTTAACCAGATATTAAATTTTGTATCTACTTCAGTTCGGAAGCAAAAGTTTAATGCGAACAAATCAATCAGAATGATACGATATCTCAAATTGAAATGACTGCGATCAATTACGTCGCAACTTGTAAAGGGTCATGCGCTACCCTTTCAACTTTCTCATTCGCAAAGGCTTAAAAGTCCGGGAAAGTTATCTCGTAGTGATTTTATTAGAATATTTAAAAGACCAGTGAATGTAGACCCTCAGGAATTCAATTTAATTGAGAGCTTCAAATCAGAAGTGTCGAAGATGCCGTCCAAGGAATGCTGGGCGCTGTTTCATCTCAACATTTGCAAACCTGAGGTACACAAAACTAAATTCCGAATATCTTAAATTTCAGAACAAAATCTGACATTTTCGCATAATTTTGAACAAGTTTTGGATGTCTTTCAGGAAAATTATTTGAGCATTGAAGGTCAATTGTGAATATTGAGAGAAGAAATATAATCGACAAGTTTTTTCTAATTTCAATTGCTATCTGTAATCATGAACAAGTTGAAAATAAAAATTGAAATCTAGTCAGCTAGCGACCTAAAGGCGTAGATTGCAAATATGTAGGTACCTATTAAAACAAACATATTACCTATGCCACACAATATTATATTAATTATGTATTAAAATGTACCGTTTTTAATTAATAAATCCTTACACGAGTTCCATCAAAATATTTCAGCAAATATTCTCGCACAGTTTTCTGTCTACGTACCATCAAATTCAACACAGATAACATTGTTACTCGATATGGTTGAGACGTGAAAAAAAATCTACTACCCACCAAAAATCCGCATTTAGCATTTAATTAAAAATTCTGCTCTCAGTTCCATGTTATTAGATTCGGTAAAATGAGAGAAAAAATATTGAAAATTTAATTTCATTAGAAGGGAATACATTAATCTGTTGTTGAAAAAGTTTGCAGAGATTATTAATTTTTTAATCTTAATCCTCAAAAGCTTTTTACTCGAAAGTAATTATTTTATAATTATTTCCACTATATTTTAGAAGAAAAATAATTTATAGTTTACGTCATTATTGATAATGTCGTTTTAGCGATTAGCTACACAGTTTTTATAAATCTGCATAACCATTCTGTCATATTGGAAGATTGCACACATTGTGATTGAAACCTCTTCAAATAAATTAAACAAAATCTGTCCACTATTGTTAATACCTATTGTAAAATTTACCAAAGCCGCCCGGGATCTACGAGTATTTCCAGTGGAGGCAAAATTTTCTACTCGGTTTGGTTACTGGTAGGGCTTGCTCTAAATCCGCCTGGCTAGCTACAACCATCTTATCCAAGTTTGTCGCCATATCAACAATGTTAACAGCAGTGCTGTGTTTCGGTAGTTAAAGGTAAGATAGCCGTTTCCTCTTTGGTTGACGATTCCAGGTGAAGCTCGCTTCCACCTTCGGCCTGATCATCACTTACCATCAGGTAAGATGAAGGCAAAGAGTTTCCCCGTTGTAGTTAAAAATATAAACATCATTTCATTACATTTCATCTCTTAATTAACATGAAGTGATACAATGTTACCATTTTAACGATTTATTACAGAGTATTTTTTAATCTGCACAACCAAATACCTACATTCTATCAGACTCTAAGATTGCACATATTTTCCTTGCCATCAAGTCAATTAATAAAATAAAATTTGACCACTACATTAGGCACTGCAAAATACAAAGCCATTCTTTCATCTCTCAATTATGACGAAGCACAACATACGTTATATCTCATAATCTCTAGCAACCACTTGACATACTTCCACCAGTCCCACAGCATCAGACGGGCCGCCTCGCGAACGGACAGTCCTGCAGTAGTCCTGCTTATTTTCATAGTGTGAAGAGCATTCATCGTGTGGTATTGGCGAACGATAAATCGCAGTCATTTTGACAGCAAAATGAGGCAATATTGAGGGAATAAACGTCGGATTTCCATTGGATCTGTCTGGATTGCAGGATGGTACTGATTAAATTATTCTGGATTGTTTACGATATCGTGTGGTAATCCAGCATGCTGCAGATGATAATGTAGATCTTAACGACGAATTTAAGTTTTCAACGTGTAAAATGTCACTGTTTGTAAATTATTCTGTATGATTTGTATTGATACAAAAAACACATAACATTGGGTGATTTTTTGAAACTGAATTTATTACCTGTTGCCCGCTACTTCGTCTGCGTACAAGGATGAAAAGAAGCCTATCTTCTCTTCTCCAGGTCAAGGTCTACTCCTGTACCAAATTTCATCCCAATCCGTTCAGCCGTTTTAGCGTGAAAGCGTAAACAAACAAACTAACTCACTTTCGCATTTGGAACGCATTTGCAACACAGGCGGGTTGGTGATCGCAGTGTGTAGTATGTTTTAAAATGCATAGAAAACGCTGCTGCCCACTCTCTAGTGAGTCCCTTCGTCGCCTTTTACGACACCCATGGGAAGAAATGGGAATAGGATAGATATAAATTATATTATTTATTTTATTTTTGGCCTGTGTCTGCAAGTCAAAAGCTTCCCTTTCTCCTTATCTCTCTGTCTGGAGCTAGGGTAGACCAATCCTGTCTGTAGGCGTCAAGCCGGTCCCTCCATCTTCTCCTGGGTCTGCCTCGATTTCGCCAGACGTTTTCTGGGACCCATATTGTGGTAGACTAGGCCCTTGACTTATTCGACATGCGACAAATGTGTCTGACCCAGTTCCACTTAAACATGGCTGCTTTAGATATTAGTTATAGATAGATATTAATAACAATAGATATTTATGAAAAATAATAGATATTTATGAAAGATAATAGATATTTATGAAAGATAATAGATATTTATGTAAAATAATAGATATTTATGAAAGATAATAGATATTTATGAAAAATAATAGATATTTATGAAAGATAATAGATATTTATGAAAAATAATAGATATTATGGCCTGAATAGACAGACCACAAAGTAATATTCCCTTAACTCTATATTTCTAATTATACTTCAAATCCTTACAAACGAGTTAGAAACTAAACAGCTTCAACCGTAGAAAAACTATCTTCTAACCCAAACAAATACTATTCGAAACAATTTTATTGACTACAATACACACAAACATTCCTTTACAAAAACACGAACGACGAACGAACTTGAAGCCGAAATCCTTAATAAAACTGGGTGTATATTTAGAAAACTATTTTTATAACGGTCTGTCTTTCGCCCCTTTGAGAGACGGTTCACGGCGAAGCAAGGAAGCTGTGCGAAGCAACTTGATCCATAACTCTGCTAAGTTTGAGCCAAAAAATCTCCTTAATAGCCCATTGTCTTGAACTTTGACCTTTAAAAGAGTAGATTATAATTTATACTAGCTTCGTCTGTTATGAGAAAGTTTATGCTGTGATGTTTTATACGTGAATTTCATCTTGTAATGTTTTGAGTATAATTATGATGGTTAAAGACTATATTGAAAGACAAATAATTACTTTTAGTACCTAACGGTTAGAATGCGTAATTTTCTTAGTCCTTTGAACAATAATTAAAGAGATAGTAGATAGAGACGGAGACAGAACTGTGTGTCATTGTGCGTGTCACACGCACAATGAAGGGTTCCTCAGTTGGGATGAATTTCGTAGTTGCGTTGACTTAGAAACTTGATTTTTTTAGAGCTCCAAGGGAACATAGACTTACGTATTAGATATTCAATTCAATTCAAAATATTTTATTTCACATAAACCTACATGGGCATTTATAATAAAACTAATGAAACGTCAGAAGCTAGTTGCACGGTTCCAATTGGTTGTTTCTTATCGAAATGAACCGGAAAATATTCTCATCAACTCTTTTATAAATAATTGGCCTTTACAATATTTTCAAATAACAGTATTAATAGGTATGGGAGGACAGTTTAGGTCTTTCAACAAGTATCAGGTACTTAACAAAATAGAAAATTATTAATTTCAACTTGATACCTCTACTCCTGAGAAAATGGGTCTTGACAGACTTACGGACGAACAACAAAGTGATCCTATAAGGGTCTCGTTTTTTCCTTTTGTGGTACGGAACCCTAAAACAAAAACAGTTTATTTTTCAGTGAAGTCAGAATACCATGACAGATTTTCCTTTTCAATACAAACATATACACGGAAGGTTACCTAATCTAGCGTTATGCCCCAGAGCTGAGATAGGCAGTGCCATCTATCACATTAGGATTGAAACATTGTTGTGACATAGATGTATCGTAGCATCGAATATTCAATACATTGACTGATATTTTGTTCCTACATCAGTTTCCACAAGAAATATGGGTACCTACTATTTTTAACAACCTATTTTTAATGTACGAGTATTAAGCTACGAATATATTATTCGAAGGTATTAAGTTAATCCTCAGACCAAATAAAAAACCAAGACATAGCGCTATCAACAATGACGTGAGGCCGCTTTCGTAAAGATGTGTGCACCTAGTGAGGTGTAGTTGATTGTAGTTGCATTATAAATGGTTGTAAATGTGTGCGTGTGAGCGTGTACGCGCAGAGCGGCGGTGTAGTTTTGGCATGCTTCACTGTTTTGTTCGCAGCGCTATCGCTTGGTTTTTTATTTGGTCTGAGCACAAATGATAGAGAAAAAAAAATGCCACTTGACAATTTTTTTTGTCTTGAGATATATTATATATGTCGCCGCGATTATAACATAATCCTATGCGTAGCCATAAAGTGCTACGCTGTCACAAGCATTAATCAAGGTATCAGTTCCTTTGAGATCAGACGCCATCTATTGCCAAACTTGTGAACTCAGTCCTGTGGTAGCCGATATAACTGATAGTGAAATTATTAAACTAATTTCGATGTTAGAGCCAAAACTATAGTTGGAATTAAAAGGGAACATTTATATAATGATTTTTGGGTTTTTAGTCATATTTGGCAAATGGTCATTTGATAGTAAATTTGTTTATGGCAAAGCGCTACCTAATGTCACGAAGATGGCGCGATTTGCGAATATTGTGATCAATAACTGAATGTAATAATTTAATACGAGAACTAAACAAGTTTCAATAATAGAAAAGCAACTATAAAGTAATAAGATTATTTTACACTGCAATTCACTAATGAATACCTGTTGTTTGATTGAATTCCTTGAATCACAGGAAGTGTTGTTAAAAATAATAATGAAGGTGTAAAGAGTAAAGAAGGTTCTAATTTAACTTTAATTCTGAATGACCTTTGTATTTGTGAATATAAGCATTGTTTTAATTATAAAATAATTAACTGATAAGCATTTTAGCATTATGTGTAAGTTTTATTGAACTAAATAAGTAATAAGATTTTGTATTGGAATACGCGATATATCCGCCGACTTAGAAAAAGGGTACAGACAGAACAATGGCGTGTGCTCAACCTTTGTAACATAATGGTTTTATTTTAAAAGAGTGGCTAAGGAGTTTCTTGCCCGTTCTTCTCCTTCAGTACCTACTTTGTTTTGGAATGGGCGACTAGCTTCACCAACTAACTTAAACTCAATGACTCAACCAACTTAAATTAAGTGACAAAGTGATAACTCAAAACTGTAAACGTTATAACTGGAATAAATGCTTTGAGTTTGAGTTAAGAATTGTGTGTGATTGAAAACCAACTACCTATATTTACCATCAACGAAGAATTACACCGGAGACTACTCAGACACGGCACAGAGTAGATACCCTGTCGTGTCATATATATTTTTTTATGAGAATAGATAAAAAGAAAGAAAGGTTTTTATTTGCCACAGAAACACGAGCTTAAAAGAAAAAGATAAGTAAATTAAAGAAATGTTTTATTTTTAAGTACTACGGTTTCAGAGATACAGCCCTGTGAGATACAAACAGATGGTACACGGTCCCATTTTTGTATTTTGGATATGGATCCCTATAAAAAAGAACGCATATTGTCTTGGCTTCTGATCTTGCTCTTCCATAATCGTTGACAAACTCAAACACCACTCCATAAGTCTCCGAAATACAACAAACAAATACTTGGACATAAAACATTTCTGCCACGTCAAATGTTTGACCAAACATCGGTTGGTGGGGAGTGTCTGGCAACCCGCCAATAAACATGAATCATCGCGCTCGGCACAAACCACCGGCGATTTGTCAGCATTACGCTAGGGAGGCGACACAAGGGACATGTGTGAATGAAGTGTGGGGCACTTTTTTGCCGCAGTTCCCTAATTTTTGTAGCTCGGTGATTAGTAATGGTGATAAAAAATCAATACCACACATCTTGGTTTGAGTGTTGATCGAGTGAACTGTTTATTTTTGTGTTAAGACTATGACCGTGAGAATAAAATTCTAAGAACTAAAATGAATAATAATGGTATTTTTTTTAACTTATTTATAGCTACCAAATAATAATTTGTATTTTCTGAGCCAGAAACTATGAACGTACATTTCACTTTGCCATAGAGCCTGCAGTTCAAACATAAAGCATCATAACAAAATTGGTAGCTTCAAAATCATGCTACTAATCAGGTAAAATATACAGATAATAATTATGATAAGATGGTAATATGGTAGTTATATGATATGATAAGTTTAATTTTATTCAAGCCACTTTTGCACACACAAATGCGCCCATCTCTAGAGACATCACGGCGACTAGTTCTAGTCACGCATGTGTGATATGATAAATGTCACAGTCTTTTTGCGCCACCATAATTATCTCAACGATCTTGTTGGTAATCTTATATTAATATCCATATTGCAATTTAATGTTTTATTGACATTTGTCTATTTTGATCACATACTTAGGTACCTACATATACTGTCGGGGTTGCGAGTTTGTCCGAAAGGGATATCGTGGCCCCGGCACACAGGCAACGGAAGGAACACGGGTGGGTTTTAGTCAGTAAAAGTCTGACACGCCCTCCCACTCCGCGTAGAGCGGAAGAAGTTATTTGTTGTTATATATAGAAGTTAATATCCTACCCAAAAAAAAAAACGTACCTACATATGCAACTTTTATCGTTCCACAATAACTGTAGTTCAACCCACCAGGAGCCATTATAATTATGATGCTTGCAAAGGCAAATGCAGCCGAAATAAAATATCGCAAAAGCGTTCTAATACTGTGTCGGTACTCTTTCCCAATAATTATTTATATGTATTCGATTTACCTATTAAATGCATAAACTTCCATCTCTAGAGACGTTCTAGCCACCCATTTGTGATTTGACAGTATTTTTTGCGCCACCATAGGATAAATAATATGTCATTTTCATATTCAAATTAATTATTTCTTAAATATTTCGGTCCAACCCTAGAGCAGTAAACTAGTATATAATGCTTCTTATTTCATCTTAATCCAGATGACTAAAATCCAAATGTGTAAATAAAACGAGCCGTTAATATGATTTTACATAACATTTTATTTTATTCAGTTTACCTTTGCCCACACAACTGCGCCCATCTCTAGAGACATCACGGCGACTAGTTCCAGCCGCATGTGTGATTTGACAAGTGTCACAGTCTTTTTTGCGCCACCATATCTCTGCTATCTTTTTGCATTTGTCATTAAAGTCCTTTTTTGTGTGTCCCTAATGAATTCTGTTTTATTAGTTAATCGGTTTAAACGAGACACGGCTCTCTTTGAAGAGCTGATTTTAATGTAGCCTTTTTGAAGACGCGCAGATATAATTTAATTGATGTCAACGTTTTTGTGTGTTAAAATACACGTGCTTACTTTTTCATATGAATTGTTTTTATGTATTACTAAGCGCATATTTATAAGTTCTTATTATACCATGAAACAAAGACGGCCATGTAAATAATCAATTCATTGAAAAACTGTCACTATTCTTTATTTTACACTTATTGGGTCAAGGGGTATCATGTTACCCAGTAACTGGGTTGTAGGGTTCAGATAGGCAGTCACTCCATGTGAAATAGTGGCATTCAGTTGCATCCGATTAGTCTGGAATCCGACCCCGACATATATGAGAAAAAGCTAGGCAGATTGATAGATTACACTTCACAAGAATGTAAAATATACAAGGTTACTCAAGATTATATTCTAATTTGGAATACATTGGCGTGTCGCATTTGTCACAATGCTTTTCGGTACAAAGAAAACATTGCTGTTGATTCACGCAACTTATTTATTTTATTTTATATGTGTTGCAAACAAGCCGGCCCACCTGATTGAAAATGGTCACCGCCTTTTGGCATCTGCAACATCAAGGCAATTACTGATTCGTGGCCAATTTTAAATACAGTCTGATAGTTTCATGAGACTAAAATCAGGTAAACGGCATTCAATACTTTTAAACAAAAATAATGCTATTGGGAAGAGCGATACCGCAATTTATGACGGGCTATCCTCGGAAAGTATTGTTCAAAATGTATATGGCCGACATCTATAAACGTTACTTAGCTCATGCTTCGACAAGTTCTCGTGTCTATCTTGCACTTGTTAGACATTGACAGGAGTAACGCTTAGCCTAAGTACATGTTAATCAACGTGTATAGATCTCGGCCTATACAATTTACTTCAGTAAATTCCTAACTCATAAACGTTTAATTCACTACAACTGCACCGAGCTTAAATCCCTAGTTTCGCAGTCAACCATTTATTACTACTTGCTAAAGGAGCATCCTGCAATTAGCAACAAGATTAACAAAATAACACCCATCGCACTTAGACTAGCAGAGGAAACTAAAATTATAAAGTGAAGATGGTATTATGAGCTGCTAATGCTCTAAGAGCACGAATACTCTAGCTGAATGCCTCACAAGCTGTTAGGTTTTATTTTTAAAAGACTACCGTAATGGAGGTTTATAGTTATATAAAGTCCGCTACTGAGTTAGAAAATAATAGAAGCTTGTAATAAAACTTTTACTTAACTGTATTGTTACCAGTGAATGTTCTTTGCGATCAGAGAGCTGACAGCAAAAATATGTTATAAACGCAAACTTTACAGCCTTTTCTGCTTTCGCCCTTACTCGCTCTTCCGAAATTCCAAGGGAGATTGGCCCAAAAACCAAGAGTTGTTGCTTTGGAACGATGAAACTTACAGACATACTTTGATACTAATCAACAAGGTATAATCTAACTTTCTTTCAACGGTCTTAAAAACAAATTTTTGCCAGCAATTACAAGCAGTGTCGGAAACAAAAATGGTGAGAACTCTGCAGTGACATTATGGAAGTTTGATTGCTAGACAGATGGCCGATGAGGCTGGAAGCTTCTGGAGCGGGAACCGCGTACCGGAAGACGTAGCATTGGCAGGCCTCCCACACGGTGGACCGCTGACCTTGTGAAGGCTGCAGGAATCCGCTGGATGCAAGAAGCACAGAACCGGTCGAAGTGGCGATGCCCAATTCCAACAGTGGACGTCTTTCGGTTGAAATGATGATGAATGATGAGCTGGATACGCTTTGGTGGTGCAGAGACGATAGGCAGTTCCCTTCAGACTAATTGCAGTATTGGACTCATACTGAGTACTGAAAAACTTTAACCAAACCATTATGTTTTATATGTTCGGGTAACGCTCGAATATTTTTTAACCCTGTTAACGCTTTGCGATGAAGTTACTATTATTTTATTAAATGCGGTTTCGGTTGAAGCTTGTATTTTAATTATAAAGAGAATAATTTATTTATTCTCGCACAGAATAACTGGATAAAGATAATAATTCGATACAAGTGCGTCGTTATGAAAAGGTAATTTTGATGCTTCAGTAGATGAAAAACTATTATTAAATACCGGGTTTTGTGGAAGACAGATTCACATGATTAACTAACACGCTTTTAAATCCAAATTGCTGTTATTGGTGGCTTGACGTGAGATTAGATAATAGTCAATAGATTGTTTTAAAATGCCACCGTGTAAGCTTAAGTGAAGTGAGTTGTCATTCCACCTAATGCTAGAGATTTACACTATCGAGTTTTCACGGTGACGGTACAGAATTAATCAGCATATTATGTTCAATAGGCTTTCATTAACAATTATTTTAAGTCACGAAAAGCGACTTTGTTTTGTACCCTGTATAGATATAGAAGAGAACGGTGTTGACTATCTTATTACTTTAACAGGCAGACAATTAATGTAAAATGTAAAATAGGTATTACATCAATATTCATCGTCGTTGCTGCTTATAAATTCACCTTCATACCAAATGATCAAATTATATTTGCAGTAGTGGATTTGCTTTGCCTTCAACCTAGCATCGGGCTTAGAGAAAATCCGCAGATTCATAATAACTAATGTGTATGGAAAACCCATTGAAACGGTATAGGCATATTTAACCGACTTCCAAAAAGCAGGAGGTTATAAATATGTTCGTCGCGTATGTATGTTTTTTTATGTATGTCCGCCGATTTCTCCGTCAAATTGTGAATCGATTTTGAAAAATATTTTTTTGTATGAAAGGGTAAGCTCCCAAGTTTGCCCCATAAAATGTTTATTAACTTTGCTTGGATAGTTTTTGAGTAAGCTTCAATAATACGTATTTTTCCCACTTAGTATATGTGGATGATTTGATGATAACTTCCTGTCACTGTTATTTACATAGCATGGTATTCGAATTTGTGTGGGGTAGGTACCACAACTAAAAAACGAAAAATAAAAAAAATAAAACAAAAAAAAAACCGACATCCAAAAAACACTACAAAGTGAAAAATAACTTTAATTTTGGAAGTCGGTGGCAAACATCGAAAATTCAAAACCAAACACCAACACCGACTTTCGAAATTAAGTTAAGTTAAGTTGACTGGTAGAAAATGCCTCTGGCATTAAGTACGCCTTTGTACGGTATTTTATTTTTACTTGCGCATAATAAAGTTATTTTTCACTTTGTAGGTTTTTTGGAAGACGGTTGTATTTTTTTTCAAGGGAGCTAACGTTGCTCTTTAAATTCGTTTCCAGTTTCAGGCATTCACTGCATATTTGAAAATATCCAGAATAAATGCTGGAGGCTTATGTAACTTATATTAAACTGAGCCTGGGTGGTTGTAGCTAAATAATAACAGCCGCACTGGTCGAGTGAAGTCGAGTTTGGTCCGTGGATGTGTATCCATCCATTACATATCGAGACAAACCCCAAAGCACGATTAACCGATGATCCTGGCTGTCATTTGTAGATCTTAGACAGTCGTGTCGGGTCAGAAGCCCGAAAGTCTAACAACCACTCTTACTACGCGTATCGTATTACCCAGTAACTGGATTGTGGAGGTCAGATAAGTAGTTGCTCCATGTAAAATACTGGTATTCAGCTGCATCCGGTTAGACTGAAAGCCGACCCCAACATAGTTAGGAAAAGGTAGATGATGAACAATATTTATTTATTTATATGAGAACCAGCCGTGCTATTCTGTAAACATCTCACCGTGAAAACTTGGGTGAAGTGAGCTTGAAGTGACGTGACCTCACTCTTCACGGTGAGTATTTTACAGAATGGATCGGTGGAATGACAGCTCACTTTAAACTCCTTTTACCTAAGTTTTCACGTGCTGTAATTCCACCTGATGCAAGGATTGACACTGTTGACAGCTCACTTCACCTAATTTCTCACGGTGAGTTTTTTACAGAACAGCACTACAGGTATGTTTTTACTTTTTAGCGTTTAGCTGCTGGCCGCGACTTCGTATGATTCTATCTTTTAACATAAATATCCAGGAACTAAGGTAGCCTAAGACCCTTTTCATGACTCGGGCTACCTTTATTTCAAACATAACGATCAGTTCTGTGGCTTAGGAGTAAAGAGCTAGCAGACAGACAGGGCTACTTACTTTCGCATTTATAATATTAGTATGATGTAATGTAGCTAAACCGCCTTTAAATTCCAACAATAATTTTGCCTTCTCATACACATTTTCTTTCTACCCTTTTCTCCTGCAATCTCACAAAGCTATTCAAAATCTCAGTCACACAAAGTGCAACACAAAAGATCATTAACACAGACACAAAGTCACACACACATACAAATAAGCCGCGACTCGACACCGCGGGTGTGCAAATAAATGCAATTAGAATTCACTTGCGCCACGTGAGAAATATCTTTGAAGATGTGGTGTGGTGCAAGTGAGAAGAAAGAGCGGAGGTCTTTCCTCCGCTGTTATTTGCACAATCGCGGTGTCGAGTCGCGGTTCTATCTTAAAGATAGAAGTGATACTTACAGCTGTTCTTGATAGTATATAATATAAATTTATCATGTGTTAAACTTGAGAAGCTTGTGGTTAAGTAACAACAGCCGCACGGGTCTATCCACCAGGTTAAGCTTCGGTTGCCGGGGTTGGTCCGTGGATGGGTGATCATCTTTACATACCTAGACTCCTCCGTGCCTCGGAAAGTACGTTAAGTTGTTGGTTCCGGCTGTCATTTGTGGATTTTTGACCTTCGTTACGTTTCGGGGTATCGTATTACCCAGTTACTGGATTGTGGAGGTCAGATAGGCAGTCGCTCCATGTAAAATATTGATATTCAGCTGCATCCGGTTAGACTGAAAGCCGACCCCAATATAGTTGGGAAAAGGCTAGGCAGATTGATTTTATCATGATTGTATTGAACATGATTCGATTAGCAAATATTACAGTTGTTTTTCGTAGTAGTCTACCGACTGCTCTTATACACGTATCTAGAATTCTTAGAACAACCTTCGCCCAACCGTCTACAAAAATGAAGTAATTGGAAATATTTTCATCAATGTTATTTTATAGCTTCTCGGTATCGTAATTTCATCGAAACCCACAGTGTCTGGCGTCTCTCGCAATATACGACTATAATTATTGAGACCAAAAGCCCTTGTATCTATCTAAAAATACTGCCCTCTTAAACAGTTCTCACAAAGGCAGGCTATTACAAAGATCATTGCTCTCAAAATCCTGTCCCCAGTTACCTTTCACTAGATCTAACAAACCATGGACGCTTCAGGACCAATGAGGCGTCCCTCATAGGCCAGCTTAATATAATGGGCTATAAAAAAAAGGTTAAAGGCCGTTCACGAATTGGCGACTAAGTCCAGGATTTAAGTGCTTGTTATTAGGCAGAAATGTATTATGTTATTTATGGATGGATGGAGCAGCAAATGATTTAAGGGATTGTACAAATAGAGGAAATGTCGAGAATTCAAGGTTGGCAATTGTTTCTTCATTCATGATGTCTGAAGAAGTGACAAGTGTTATTGAAAACTTGCGAACCGTTCGTGCTTCATACGGGTGCAATGGCAACATGTAAAGCCATCGAGATTTCTGTGCTGTATGTAAGTTAAATATTAATTTTTTTAAGCGTAAACCTTTGCATGAATGCGGGAAGCACAAAACCGGTCGAATTGGCGGTGCTTGGTGGAGGCCTTTGTTCAGGAGGTGTACTCTCTGAGACCGTCAACGAACTATTCATACGTCCCTAAGTGATACGGATTAGAAAAATCCTGCCACTTCTAGACATTCAGATGTGGATGTCGTTCGGCTGAAATGATGATGATGAAGATAACAAACCTTCCGGAATAAATGTTCTACATGGTGGTGAAAACCACATCAAAACCCATTGAGCAGTTTAGAAGACAAACTCAGAAAGTGATTTTGCTATGTACTATGTGTAGATATAGAAGAGAACGGTGTTGACGATTTTACAATAACAGGCAGGCAAACGTAAAATGTGAAATAGATATTCCATCAATATTTCATCGTCGTTGCTACCTATAAATTCACCTGCATACCAAAATGATCAAATTCTCTTTGCCGTAGTGGATTTGCTTTGCCTTCAACCTACCGTTGGGCTTAGAGAAAATCCGCTGAGTCATAATAACTAATGTGTATGGAAAACCCATTAAAACAGTCATAGGGAGTGCCATTTTCACGGGAGCTAACGTTGCTCTATAGATTCGCTTTCCAGTTTCAGGGATTCACTGCATATTTGGAAATATTCAAGATGAATGCTGGAGGCTTGTGTAACTCATAATATACTGGGTCTGGGTAGTTGTAGCTAAATAATAATAGCCTTACGGGTCGGTCAAAAGTCAAATCATTCAGGACACTGAACGAGATAACATATATTTTTATTGCTATAACGCCTATGGGCGTTTAGTGTCCCTTAAAGTGTTAAACTACGCTTGCCGCGGTCGGTTCGTGGATGGTAGAAATCACGTTAAGACGTGCTTTCCGAGGCATAGAGGTCTAAATATGTAATGAATCCCATCCACGAACCGACCGCGGCAAGCGTAGCTTAACACTTTAAGGGACACTAAACGCCCATAGGCGTTATAGCAATAAATATATATGTTATCTCGTTCAGTGTTTTACAGAAAGCGTTTTTACAGAAAGAGGGCAATGTCGCAAATAGCTGTCAAATATTTCGCTGCTTTGATTAATTTGGTGATATTACTGTATGGAAACTAGTGAACTAAAGTATTGATTATGAAATGCAATAATTAATATCGTAACACCGAATATTTAGTTTTAGATGAAAAAAAAGTATTTGGAAACTTTCCAAATGCCTTTTACACCTAAAACGGGTTACAACATCAAATTCAGTGTTCGATTTGCAATTCATTATTATTATTCTACTTCACTAGTTAGCCATATTTCTTATTTCCAGACAGTAATATTGCCAAATTAATCAAAACAGGTAAATATTTGACAGCTATTTGCGACGTTGCCAACTTTTTGAATGAACGCTCTTAAGCCGTTGGTCTCGGCTTTCATTCGTAGATCTTTGACAGTCGTTAGAAGCCCAAAAATCTTATTAAGTTTTATTAAGGGGTATCGTGATACCTACGAACTGGGTTGTAGTGGTCAGATAGGCAGTCGGTCCATGTAAAATACTAGTATTTAGCTGCATCATATAAAACGCTGGTAGATTGATTGATCTGGGTCTATTGGCCATATTGTGCTTGGGATGATAGTGGATGAAATAATCGTAAAAGCCCTCATTTATAACCCAAAATGGATTGACGATGATCAATGTGGTTTGGAGCATTAGCTTGGTAATGGGGATCCACACGCAAAGCTCAACGCAGATGTCGCCAGCGGCGGGATGGCCGCTGTCAAATCATTTACGCTTTGTTTACATCCGTCTTTTTTGTTATTTTTTGTGTTGAAACCGATCCACCATCGTTATTGCTAACATGTATTGTTCCTGGAAGCATAAAGAATTGAAAGACGAACTAAACTAACGAGAAGCAAGGATTACTGGAAATAAATCAGATCATAATGAAAAGTAGACTTCTATCTAATAAAATATTTTTCATCAGTGATAGGCTCTACATTTGGATAATTTTTTTGTTGTAACGTGTTAATTCTTACTTGACTCATGGCAGGAAAATTTACAAAAATTGAGAGAACACTACTTTAATCATAGATGGTATTCTTTCATTTTTAGGTTAGGTTTATTTTTTATCAGTGCTAGGCTCTAGATTTGGATCATTTTTTAGTTGGAACGTGTTAATCCTCACTTGACTCATGGTAGGAAAATTTACGAAAATTGTGAGAACGTTACTTTAATTATAAATGGTATTCTTTAGTTTTTAGGTTATATGACCGAAATTTTTATTTCGGCAATCAAAGCTCTCAAGTTTCTGAAAGACAAGTGCTTGACGTTCCTGCTGTAGAACTTCACCAAAACGTTAATACCTCCACCAGAACTCCACCATATTGCCAAAGTTTACCAATCAACATATTGAAAGTTACTTTTAGTTGTACTCTTTTAGTTTCCCACTTTTTTTAGCGTAGTATCTTTAGGAAATAAATGAACACCGGGGTTAGTAGTTTAGTACATCCTGGTACAGCATACTTAAGCATATTACGAGAAAAATTCAATTTACTGAATGATAGGTTACAAAATGTATGGAATTGACAGCTTTCAATGGCCATGTCGACGATGCGCCACCTATCGTGATAAAATGGCAGTACAGATCCTCATTAACTGACGGAAAAGGGGAAGTCACTGCCACATCATATTAATAACCTCCTTTTGTATTTAGGCCCTTTTCCTTGCTTCAAATACTTATAATATTTACAAAACAGATCATTATGGAAACTGTTCGTCATTTAGTCTGTTAAATGTTTATGATGTATAAAATCTTTCAATTCTGACGAAATGTAGGTTTACTGTAGACACACCTATGCTTTACCCTGCGAGGAATACAGGCTTATGTTATCTTTCCAAAAGATTTTGCATAGATGCGGCCTAAATCTAGAAAGCACCTGTGAGCTACATATTGTTATAGACAGTTTTTATAGATTTCTACCTTACCCATATATTTAGGATTTAGAAAGAATTGAGAATATTCGTAGAAACATTACTCTTTGATCGATGAGCTTCACAGATGACTGAACTTTGACAGAGGGACCAGACGAATGAATATTGGAATTTTAAGAATAAAAATACTATTAAGTTTTTTATTTCGATTTAAGCTATTTTACATTTTAATGGCGCTATCAAGTTTTATGGTATTATAAAGATAAATTGCATTTCAATCACATTTTTGATCGTCTTATTGGTATATGTGAAAGTATAAGTTGAAATAGTTTCAATTCTGGAGAAATTGATTTCACAATATGGATTGTGAATTCATGCATGTTAGACGAATCAATCAATCAATCGTTCGAGCCGTTTTCGAGAACTTGATTACAAATATATACAAATATTGTTAATTTAATAGTATAGGACGATAAATTCGTTATCCCGAAAGTCTATATTTCAAATACCCATTTACAAAAAAAAAAAAAACTATCTGCTTAGGTTTCTTCTTGATAATGAATCATCTGCCTTGCCTTTATCCAAATACGTTGGGGTTGGCCTCCAGTCTAACCGGCGCTGTAGAAAATTTTACATGGAGCGACTGCCTTTTTGACTTCCTCTATCTAGTTACTGGGGAAAACTAGGTACTAGTATAGCTGTTAGATAACATAACAACAATAAGGATTTAATTTCTGAAAATAAATGATTTTATTAAAACTTTACCCCTCGATATTACAATACAAAAAAAAAAACATTGTTTCAAAATGTTTGAATTTGTCTAATGAATTTTTTTTACAACACCATGTAGCTCAACACAATGCATGTTGTTTATTTGTCAATATGAAAGCGAGTGTGGTTGCAAGTTTGTTTTACAGGGTGGGGTGTATGTACAATAACATCAAGCCATGTTTTCCATTTTCAAAGACATTATTATTTCAAACATTAAACTTGCACCACCTTACTAAAAACGTCTCCTCATGAAGCCCCGACCGAGGAAACCGACAGAAACCAGCATAGCTTTGACGCTTCACTTAAATGTATATTTATCTGGCCTTTTACGATCTTTTATGTACTGAAATGATATGATAATAAAGTTGAAATTAGAGTGACGAAGAGTCTAATGGCATGTTCCTAGCTAAGACTATTCTTGATACATTGGCGTCTTGGCATCTTTTGAATGTGCATTTAAGTATGAATTTTATGTTTAACGAAGAAATCTGGGAAATATTGCTGTTGTCATAAAATGCATCGGGTTTTAAATTACAGCCACTGTAAGTTTTCAATCTTTTCTCAGTGAATCACTTCAGAACCCATTAACTTCGCTTTGCAGATGGATTTTAGCAGATTGAGGTCTGTCCAAAAGCGTTATTTATCCCTGAATTAAATTCAGATTAATTCAATAGTCAAGAAGTAGTTTCAGATGACAGAAAAGTAAGCGGCTAAGGGGACTTCATAGAAACATCAGAATAAGAAAAAATACTTTTTATTAATATTTAGATTAAGTTGTCACTCCAGAATTACCACCTCTCATTTAGGATGTACAGTCGCTTACAAATGACAAATACCCAACACGTGACTTCCAAATGAAACCGCATCATCTCGCATAAAACACAACCTCATATTACGAATCGCAGCAGTTACTGTCTGTTTTCCTTTCATAGCTTGATTGGCTTCATCAACCAATGAATGCCTACCCCTGAATGCCGCTTCCAATGGATCGCAAGTTCTAACGATCGCTGCATTGAGCCACGTTGCAGTAACTTTTACTATGCACAGTCGATTGGTGAATGTGCTGCGTAAAACTTTATGTAGAAAAAAAACTTGTAGTGAAAATGGTAGTGACTGTAGATTTTTAGTGTGTTGCGTTATTTATGCGAGGATTCATGCAACTGGGCTTTAATAAAGCAATACACTGAAAAACTATGTTATGAAAAAGGTCAATCAATCTGCTTAGCCTTTTCCCAACTATGTTGGGGTCGGCTTCCAGTCTAATCGGATGCAGCTGAATACCAGTATTTTACATGGAGCGACTACTTATCTGTCCTCCACACCCCAGTAACTGGGTAATACGATACCCCTTGGTAAGACTGGTTGTCAGACTTTCGGACTTCTGACGACCCGTAACGACTGTCAAAGATCCACGAATGACAGCCCGGGACCAACGGCTTAACGTGCTTTCCGAGGCACGGAGGAGTCTCGGTATGTAAAGATGGTCACCTATCCACAGACCAAACCTGGCAAGCGTGCTTGACCTGATGGTTCGACCCGTTCGGCTGTTATTACTTTGCCACGAGCTCCTCTGTTATGAAAAAAGTATTCGAAGTGAAAGAATATTAAACAGATAAATCAACCTTGTCAATTTTAACGATATTTGTTTTGCTTCATCTCTATGGTGTTTAAAAAAATTACTTTAGCGAAAAACAAAACAACTATCCCATGCAGTTTAGAACAGTAGGTATTAAAGTTTACTATGCACAGCTATATAACAGCTGATCTCTTTTTCGCGACTTCAAAGTTGGTCCCATAATAAAAATTATTCAGTCTGATGATCTAAATCACCTCTTAAAGTTTCAAGATTAATTTTTTATCACACAACCTATACATCTACACAAAGTAAGAAAATTGAAGTGTCTGTTTGTAATGTCAAAATAACAGCTTTTTATTAAATGCATATGAAAGTACGTGCGATACATATAACAAAAAAACAATTCTGATTTTATGACTGTCTGTGTGTCGCTTTGTTCCGGCTAATCTCCGAAACGGCTGGATCGATTTAGAAGGGACTTTCACTGGCAGATAGCCGATGTTATAAGGAGTAAGTTAGGCTAATTTTACTTTAGCAAAAGTATGCGGGCGCCACCGCGGGCAGCAGCTAGAACTATATTATATTTTAATACATTAAATTCTTTTGCAAAACATTGACATACAAAATGTAAATGTCATATTCAGACCTGAAGCCTCAAATATTTTATTTTATCAGTAGCCCAGGGAAACCTAATAGGCTTACCATTTAAAGAACGAATGAATCTGTTGTCAAAATTAATTGACTAATGAAAGACTTTTTAATTTACATAAAATAACATCACGCTTGTATTTCCCCGAAGGGTTAGGCAGAAGTATACCTATAAAAGGTACATCTAGATTTAGCCAGTTATGTTAAGTCACATGTAATAGGCGGCGAGCCTGTTGCCATCTATCGGGCACAAAACCAGACGGCTACTGAAAAATTCCACGTCATGCTCCCCAATAACCCCATCGCCTGTTTTTCCATTTATAAGTTTATACTACATTTGTACCCAATTTGTACATATTTAAAAAAAAGCACCTTGAAATGTTAAGAGTACAAAAACTTCATTTTTATTACGCTGTAGAGTATCCCACCAGCAACCCCAAGTTAAAATATAAAGAAATTTACGTACATGCTTCTTATATTAACAAAATTGTAGTTTTTGCCATTAATTATGCAAATTGTGAATTTCTCGGGCTATTGATATCAGCGCCTGAGCAATAATACTTAGCAAGGTGTATAAAGCTTTGTACCATAAAATTTTTGCGGTGGAGATGTCTTTTACTTCACTGGAGACCAAAAAAACACATGAAAGAATACACAATTAAATAAGTATAAGTACAGTAACCCATCAAGCTCTCAGCGCTACAAAGACAGTCACCACAAAGCAACTTTATATTATTTTATACCCCACGTTTTCATTGCACTTCACATAACATCTCAGCTTTATTGCAAATGGTACTTGTATTCCTCGTCTACTTGAGTAAACTTGTATAATATCAGTACAAATAAAAGAATACGTTTGGATTAAAAATTATTATGTTTTTAGACCATACGTTGGTATGACAACGGTAAGGGTTTCGGAGTAATTGTGCGTACCTGTATTCTATCTGCTTGAAATTGTTTGGGTTGTATGTAAAATTATTGAATTAGATATGGTTTGGTAGGTACAGTATTTCATTTTCCAAAAATAAATCATCTTTTGGCCTGTTTCGAGTATTGTTGTCCAACTGCAGGGAACTTCAGAGTCGACTTCAGAGTTTTAATATTAGGGATGATGCCCGGGTAAAAAAAAAAAAACTAATTAGTCCGTCAGTCAGATAATAAAAAATATTAGACACGTATTATTTGCTTTATCATATTAATAAAAAAATACTTAAATTTACACATTTTAAGACAACATTTACAACATTTCACAACAACATTTTAAGTTGGGGAGTGGGGGTTGCTACGTCACTAGTATGTATAAAATCTACATACTCGTGACGTCATGGCACATTTTACCTCAATGTATCGCCGTAATCTTTAGATTACGTAAAAGAAGACAAAATACGTGTCCAATATTTTTTATGATCTCAAAGACGGACTAAAAAAATTTTTTAGTCATCATCCCTATTTTTGTTAAAAAAAATCTGTTTTGAAGAGTTACGAACAAAATTTTAAATCGTTTTGTCCTAACAATAGGTTTATTTCATATCATTCCTATAGTGTGGGTTAACTAAAATTCAATGCCTTGGTTTAAACAAAATATGAAATGGACAAACTTTTTTTTTGTTAATATTCTATTCATAAACAAAAACTGCAATATCATATAACATGCATGAATGATGGGTCAAGCTCCGAACAAAAACCTCTGTTTTGTTGAATATGATACATTGCGTGATATGAACTTTAATATTAAAACTGCTGGTTTGTTTTGCCCCCAATGCTTTGTTATTTTTGTAACAATGTCCCCGTACACATTAATTCTTTTGTTTTTTGTTATTTACATGGACAAATACTCAACCAAAGTGGAAGTCGTTTGTTTTATTTTTAAAAAAAAGTTTTCTCCTTTTAGCTAAGGCCCCACACCACTACTTGCTATATAAACAACAGCGACAGAAAGTATTAAAACTTCATCAAGATACACAAAGTGGATTAAATACGTATTATCGAAGCTAACTCAAAAACTACCCAAGCAAAGTCAATATTTATATGGGACCACCGAGCAAGCTTCCTCTTTCAAATGAAGAATTTTCAAAATGGGTCCGCATTTATTGACGAAAATATCGATGGACAAACTAATATTAAAAAAAAGATTGTAGACGAACATATTATAACCTCCTCCTTTTTTGAAGTCGGTAAAAAATAATAACTAAAGGCCCGTTAAGAGCGTTTTTTCTAAAAGAAAAAAAAGTTTATTAATAAGAAATATGGCTAACCAGTAAACTAAAATATTGATTATGAAATGCAATAATCAATATCGTTACACCGAATATTTAGTTTTAGTTATAAAAAAAGTATTTGGAAACTGTCCAAATGCCTTATTTTCACCCAAAACGGTTCTAACATCAAATTCAGTGCTATAATTGCAATTCATTATTAATACTCTAGTTCACTAGTTAGCCATATTTATTATTTCCATACAGTAATATTGCCAAATTAATCAAAACAGGTAAATATCTGACAGCTATTTGCGACGTTGCCAACTTTTTGGATGAACTTCTTTGTTTTTTTTTTTTTTTTTTTTTTTCGTTTTACAAAACGCAAAGGATGAAGACATCGTGACGTAACATTAAGTTAATACTTTGAAGTTGTGCGTTTATCTCAACATACAACGTTCGCCGCAAGCAGCTCAGTTGCACTCTAGCCAGCACACTTCTACGCTCCAGCCAGCACATATCTCCGCTCCAGTCTACCCAGTACGCATCTCCGCACAGCTTCAGTGGATAGAACCCAGCTGAAAAACATATCTTCTCATCTCCGCTTCGGACATCTCCGCACATCCCTGCTTCGATGGAGTCTGGGCGTAATCGCGCTCAAGAACTTTCAGTATCAATATTTCACAATAATGATGACGCTGACAGCTCTTGAACGCAATTTAGATGAGCTGATCATGTTCAGTTTTATTGGTGCCACTCACCTGCATTCACCCTAAGTGGCAGTACCTTCTACTGGCAGAACTGCCTACATACAGTGCTTGGATTTACAAAATAAAATTAATAATAATATAATTAGTGAGATCTGTATCGCTCCAATAATTATGCATGAAGCTGTTCAATAAACCGTTGTTTTTTCGTCACTTTTCCCTAAGTGTCGAAAAAACAACGGTAATAAAAATTACGAAAAAAAATCACGACAATATCTAAACGATTGTGCGGTCACAATCATTTAGATATTTTCGTGAAATTTTGATGAACAACGAGCTACCTACCCAATATTGGTCCCAAATTAGACTTTAATGAAAAATAAAATGAAATTCAAGAGAACCGTCTGACCGACTCTTGTATTTTTCAAGTCCCTCTATCTATACAGTAATCAAATGACCGTTATGCCGATAACGCGGCACGTGTCGTAGAGTGGGTACTCGATACCGGCCGGTTTCGACAGCTTTATCGATTAAAATACTCGGTATTGAACTAATTTCGTAGTAGGTAAAAGGAAAGGCATGACATTGGCTTATAATTTATAATAATAGAATGCATTTCTAAAGAAAGAACGAAAGAAAAAGTATTTATTGTGACTCGCACAGGAAAAACACAAAAACAATAAAAAAACAAAGTAACAGTAACATATAAAGAAGGAAGTCCTGTACAAGGCCAAAAGGCTCCTATCTCAGCATGATGCCGCGACATTTAAAAATAAATAAAAATGTCGCAGCGCTGGTATTCTGATAGGGCCCGCAGTGATGTCACGGATAGATACAGACAAATAAATATAATAAAAAATAAAAATAAAAAGGTGTGTGAAATACAATGAAGAGTGAAATATTATGTTATCCGCGTGTCTGCATCCGACGTAACATCAGCTACTTGTCTATGCCTTTAGTATCTGTGGTACTCTATGGCATCGTGTTGACAAGTAAAGAGACGCAGACGCCGACATGGACACCGGCAAAAAATAATTATTTACAGACATAATTTTTTTTCTGACATAGCTTTTATAAAGTTTCGACTATAATCCATGTGAAACCTTCCGAAATGACATTAGATCTAAAAGAAAATCCGCCACTATTGGTCTAAAATTAAACCAACAGTTGCGAATTGCAGTTTCTTTCCTATAACACAGGTTAATACGGATAGTTCACTCTGCAAAATCTTTTAAATAAAAAACGACTCTTGCTACGACACAATATAGTGCAATTCAGGTCGCACAGCGCTAAATACCTATCTTTCGCGTAACATAGATCTTCTGATTACGTTACTGTGCGTTTGCATTGGCGAAACATTCAAACAAAACATGTTGAAATCTATAGAATCTGTCAATTTTCCATACAATTTTTCACAGGAACTAGAGATTTCAACATGTTTTGTTGCGATGTTTCCCAAGTACAAACGCACAGTTACACTCACTGAATTGGCCCAACAAGTTGAGCCCGCCGCGTCCTGGTAGCATCATAACTAATGCGGAGGGAACTATCTTTATTAAACTGTGCCTATAGGTGAATCATATCCTACCTAATCATCGAGTGTAAAAGTAAGTGCGAAAGAAGGGCGGCCGTTTTGAGGGACTGTCTGAAGTAATCTTGAAGTTTCTCTGCCTAATTTGAAAAATGATTTTAATTTTATGATTTTGTAAAAATTATTAGGCATGATGATTAATCACTATATGGTTTCCTTAATCCTAACTATCGTGACTAATAATATAAATGTGAAAGTGAGTTTGTTTGTTTGTTACGCTTTCACGCTAAAACAGCTCAACAGATTTGGATGAAACTTAGCACATTGTTAACCGATGATCTGGGTTAGGACATAAAATACTTTTTATCCCAATATTACTACGGGATCGAGACTTATGCGGGTGAAACCGCGAGGCGCAGCTAGTATATTACTGTTATAAATGCGAAAGTGAGTTTGTTTGTTACGCTTTCACGCTAAAACGGCTGAACGGATTTGGATGAAATTTGGCACACGGGTAGACCAAGACCTAGAATAGGGCATAGGATACTTTTTATCCGGATAGTACGTTCCCGTGGGATTATTTCCGACATGCACGCGGGCGAAGCCGCTGGCAAAAGCTAGTAATATCATAAGTATCGGAATATGTCTAGGACTAAACTAGGTATACGAATTAATAATGTTCTCTTATCTAATTCCATATTACGAACAAAGGAAATGCATCACCGTATTAATGGACTTTTCTCTCCAGATTAGAATGCAGTACGGAAGCACTTTACTTTTTCTACATTGTTCGCTGCACAAACACAGGTCTTTGTGGTTTCTGAACTGTATTCTTAGTAAATGTTTTCAGAGGAATCGTTGTGAATGCTGTTTTTGTGGTCAAATAGATGGATGATAGTTTATTTAAATAGGAATCCAGTTTCAGGAATGAAAGAGGCTAAATGGGCTTCAGAAGTCGTCACAATAATTATTTTTTATAATCAACAATTAGACTTTAAATGTGTTGGGTCAATTACTATTATAGGTACTACTGATTGAGCATATAATTGAGTATGAGGATGTAAGTGATGAAAATGCTTACTTCTAGTATATCTTAGTTGGTCCGGAGGAAGGTGACAGCATTCGTGATAAAGGGTAATCCTAGGACGATCGCCAAAGCACTCCTTTGACACCTAAGTGCACATTGCAGAAGACCAAATTAGTTCTAAGGAGATTTACTGTACCCATTCTTCCAGTAATAAATACTTTATTTTGTATGTTTAACAGTTGCATATTCCTGTGTTAAAATGTAAGTTACACCTCAATACATAACACGAACTGCATTCAAAAAATCATAAAGTATTCATCAAAATATGGATAGCAACGTCATGTTACATGGATATTGGCAATATTTTGATGGACAGATATACTGCAAGTTGAACCGGCGGAGCGCAACAAGAGTAGCCAATCATTACGAAGCAAAACTGAGTACGGTCTGAAAAACGAATCAGGGAAAGATTTTTGACGAAATTTTCGCAATTATTTTATTTGAAGTAAACATATTAATACTTGTTTTCTACAGACAGATTCCTATGCTGGGTGATTTTAGCCCCGAAAAATGAGGTGTAATTGATATAATAGAAAATCTCATAATCGGTAAAAAATCAGCTGTTCCCTTCATGTTGTCGAGTTATGCGAACATAAATGAGCAGCTGATTTTATCGCGATTTCATTCGTTTGGTCTCATAATATTTTTTTTTCATTATGGTGAGTAAAATGACCCTATAAGAGGTTTTCAGTTATTTTAATTAGGTCTAATTGTGTATAGAACAAATAATTTTATTACAAATGTGAAAATATCTTGTTGCATCAAGTATAGCTACATTAGCATAACACTAAAGAAAAATAAATTCTGAGTACACCTTTGTTACACAAAAAGGAATTTGATTGCGGTACGGAAATGGTGTAGGCTGACAGTTCTTTTCACTACAAGGTTTTCGGGTCAGTCATATAATATTATTTCTATATGAAAATGTTAGAAACTATTACCCGTAATTAAATAAAGTTTTTTTTTTTATAACATGAAACAATCAATTCTAGAACACCTACACGAAGGGGATACAATTTTATACACTAAAGCCCGAATTTTCAATCGTCAGGTATCCTGAATAGTTCAGTTTCCAACGAGCCGACTTCCGGCCACCGTAGGCGTGGGCTTGCGTACGGTGAGCAATGGGTAGCTCGCCGTCCGATAAGGACCAGGCCCGGGTCGACGGCGCGTTGTGTTCTACGCGCGCCTCAAAGAGATGTCAGCACCAACTGGCGGGGTCCGTAAGGACCAATGCCTGCTGGGGTTGCGGGTTTGTCCGAAAGGGATATCGCGGCCCCGGCACACGGGCAACGGAAGGAACACGGGTGGGTTTTAGTCAGTAAAAGTCTGACACAACGGAGAAATCATTTGATGATTTCCCGCCCTCAAAAAAAAAAAAGGTATCCTGAATAGTAAACAAAAAATATTATATAATATTATAATAGACACTAGGCGGCCCACGAGTTGAGGAGCAGGTAGTTGTAACGCTCGCCGCCGCGGCTGAGGCTGGCCGGCGGTGGTGAGCGTTAAACCATCTGCGACGATAAGCTCGCATGGGACCGCTGGAGCCCCGCAGTGCCACAGCCGCGACAGAAACCATGCCTGTTGCATGTTGCATGCCCGCTTGCACGCTACATGCTTGCTTGCATGCTACATGTTGCATGCTTCTTACAGGGAAATAAAAACAAAAACGTATTTATCCTGCTACTTCAAACAAAACTACGCAACAAGTGAACTATCTCAAAACAAGGCGGTAGAAGAAAAATTTTGTCCGCTGCCCCATAACTCGTATGTACGTAACGCCTGAGAGAAGATCATAGCAAAAGCTTTGTAATACAAATTTGTTTTATAAATATTATTAGGATAAATAAACATTAAATAATTAAAATTTAGAACTTATAACTTTTATTGAAAACGGTGTTATGTCTTTTGTATATTATTGATTGTAATATTTATGACAAACAAATTTAGGGCATATAGGTATTTAGGGATTTCAATTTTATGGCATGTGATATTATGTGAAATTAAGTTCGAGCAAGTTATCATTCGGATAAATGATGATTAGGACAAAAATAAATTATTCCGTATTAGATTATGGATAAAAAAGTTAGGGAACACAATAGAGAACCTTTGGATAATTATGTTTAAGTACCTTACCATTACTATAAATAATATTTATTTTAATACATTTTAAAACTTCAAATGAATATTTACATTATTAATTGGCAAGCATGAAACAGACAAATATTATTCCTCCTCCAAGTGCTACCAAATTAGATCCTAATTGTTACTTAAAATATTAAGTATGGCTTAAGATTTTAAGTACGTAGATATAAGTAGAGATAATTAATCAGGAGTGGCATAACCTTTACAAAAATTACGAATAATAAGTAAAATTTCGCGATAGAAAATCCGGCAAACAGTGACCGTTCATTGACATTTGACATTTCTAGAGACTCTACACTAGCGCCTCTAGCGGAGAATTCAAGTACGATAGTCCTCATTCGATCCAATTTCACTCACATATCTCCAGTATCTTGACATTTAATTATGGAGTCGTTCAAAAACTTGCGGGAAGCCCTTACGAAATCATCAACCCAGATAATAAGAAAAAGACGGGAATAGGGGGAAAATCGTATGATATTCTCCTAACTACTGATGTGTTCTGACAGCTAAAGGTACCAGTCCATTTGTTAACTAAGATTATGGACCAGGTTGTATATCAGATAGCTATTTTTATTTTTTCTTAAATCTCATTTGTTTCTGTCAGATTAAGTGGTGAATGTATTAAGAGGATTTTGAGGCAGTTTTATATTTTGTTTCTTTGCATGAAAACGAAAATATATTTTTTTATTCGTTTTCTTTACTATTTTATTTAATAAGAGCATGCATGTTTTATTTAATAATAATATTTATTTAACTACTCTTTAGCTCTACTAATGAATATTGCAACATTATTGCGGCGCGCGCGTACTGTGAGACTCACACCACTCCTCAGATCACAGCCACCCCATTTCACCATCAGACTGTTATTGTGTATCATTAAAAGCTAAAAAACGGTACGCCCTAAAACATTAATATAATAAAAAAAGTGATTGTGTATCAGTTCTTTGCCAATAAAAGCCGGCTTAAGTTGATGTGGAGCATCTGTATAACATCGAATTTGATAACATCTAACATCACGCCAGCATTCCACAAAGAGTTGGGCAGAGGTGTATCAATAGTACACCCACATTTAGCCAGTTATGTATAAGTCCCATGTAATATTCGCTGCTGGGGAGTTTGTGGCGCCACTTCTTCTTCCCAGCTAAAGCACTAGGAAGTGGTAAAGGGTGGGCGTTTTAGGGGACTGTCTTAATTTAATTTTGACGTTCGAAAAGTGCTGATTCGCAGACTAGTTTGAATAAATGACTTTTGAATTACGATTTTTTTAATAGGGGGCGAGCCTATTGCCATCAACCGGGCACAAATGCAGACAAATACAGGTAATACAGGCGAGGTGTTATTTTACGTTAAGTCATTTTACGTTATGTTATTTTACGTTAAGTTATTTTACGTTAAGTTATGTTACGTTATGTTATTTTATTACTCACATTCTATTTCCAGCACACCATTTCGTGACAAATACGTACCAAATAATATTATGTATCTCCTCAACGTCAGTATTAAATTTAAAATGGTTGGAACGAGATCTAAATTGTCAGCTTTTTAACATTGTATTCATTTTAATTATAATTGACAGGTTCTATTATGCATACGTGGTAATTATAACAATAATTTTGATTAACAAGGCAAGTCTCTAATTACAGCTTTTATCAACTCATAATTAAACACGTGTGTTGTTGGTAACAAGGGTCCGCCTAATCACAATTTGTTATAAAAAAAAAAATGTGGTTCATAGTCGTGTTCCGTCTACATTAACTTATATAAATAAGCTTGATTTCTTTGTTTCACGCTCATGTCTTCGACAATGTCGAACCGTTTTTGTTCATAACTAAGGTAAGGTAAGTATTAGGGTTTCAATGTTTTTATTAAAGTTTACAAGTTTCTTTCAGTGTCTTCAAAGCGACAGTTAGTTATTTTTTGATTGACAGAATCTGTCAATTGCTAGCCATGGGCAAGCAACTCAGTATTCAGTATGTATTTTCTTTTATTTCACTAATTTAGTTAGGTAGATATTCATAAGTACCCGGTCGAGCGAGCTCTGCTCGGTTGAAAATATATACTTATTCCATGTATAGTACATAATAATTTCATGCTGCCACGATAGTAGGTACTTCCTAATTACATGCTGTCCTGATAATAGGTACTTACGAATTCCATGCTGCCATGATAGTAGGTACTTACTAAGTTCATGCTGCCATGTCATTATTCTAAGGTAGCTATCTTGTTCTAAACTTCAGGCGACCGAGCTCTGCTCGGGTGAAAATACGGAGAAAACGAATTTTCCCAGATATGAGACCTAGCTATGTCGATTTTTCGCCCCCATAAACCCCTATTGCAACTTTCATCGAAATCGTTAGAGCCGTTTTCGAGAATGTGATTACAAATAATACAAATACAAATATTGCTCGTTTAATAGTATAGGAAAACCATGATAAATAAATCAGAAATAAATATTGTATCTGCTATCTGTACAACCGTTGGATTGAGGTTTCGTCGGTGGTTTAATTCAGTTTATAAATACACTAGCTTCCGCCAGCGGCTTCCCCAGCGTAATAACTTTATATATTATACCCTATATTACTCAGTGATAATATAGCATCCTACTGGTGAAATATTTTTTTAAATCGGTCCAGGAGTTTTTGAGTTTATCCATTACAAACAAAAATACAAATCTTTTCTCTTTATAATATCAATACTTTTAGATAATACGAGTATCATCTTCACTGTTTATGCATGTACATCCGGATTGCTGTTGTAGTTCTGTCTGTCTGATAATGTGGGGAATTTATTTGCAACTAGCTGAGCCGACAGACGTTGCCCTGTCCAAATTTTAATAATTCTTGCAAAAAACCAAAATAGATTTTTTTCATGTTTGTTACGGTAGATGTAGTCATGGGGCCATTCCCATGACCTCATCTACCCTTAATTATAACCAGAATGGTATCATTTTGAGGCCCTTTAAATTCTCCAGGATATTTTTTTGTATTTTTTCGGTATCTCATTTCGTTTTTGTGAAAAAAGTTCCAAAAGAAACTCTTTTTACAACAACTTTTTATTAAAATATTATAATAAATATAGCTCTTTTTATAACGCCTCGTCTTTTGATACCATGTTCATTTATTTATCTTAATAATTGAGGACGGTAGGCCCCGGTCGCACTTTTCGTGAAAACGGGTTCAAAAGTGATCGAAAAAGCATTTTCAATGCTAAAAACAAATCATTCGAGCCAACCTCAAGTCAAGCGCTTAAACTTACAACGCTTACAAACGAACTGCATTTTTTTAAAATTTTATTTATATAAAAAGCTGGAAGGGGCGTTAGATTGTTCCGCTTTATATGCCCTGAGGGTGCATAAGAAACTGCAAAGCAAAAAAGGAACATTATTTCATGTCCCTTGAATTATTTTCCTTACCTTCAAGACGCACAAACCATCTATAGGATTCGACTCATCGAATCAGACACCATTCAACCCAGCTACTATCGTGGGGTCAGCAGCCCCTAGTCATCGCCCCAGCTGTAATTTCGATATCAATCATATATTGTATGTAATACTAATGACGCATTTGTTCGGGGTGATCAGAATAACCACATAAGGGTGAATGTAATGATACTGTACAAGGAAATAAACACAAAAATAAATTATCAAACAAATTCGGTTGGAAAAAATGGTTTGTTATAACATGAAATGAGGGATTTGGTATTATGACCCATTTAAAAAAAAATTGAATGGGTAGGTATGAAAATTTGAATTCTGAATACACGCTTTAGGGCAAAAGGACTAAAAAATAAAAAGAAAGAAAAGAAAAGTATTTATTGAGACTCGCACCGGAAATCACAAATTAAACTAAAAACACACTAAACATAAAAAACAAAGAATTTTTTTAATTTAAAGCAGTCCTGTACGAGGCCAAAAGGCTCCTATCTCAGCATGATGCTGCAACATTTAAAAAATAAATGTCGCAGCGCAGGTATTCTGATAGGGCCCGCAGTGACTAACGATTTGAAGCAGCTAAACATGTTTAGGGAGCTGTTACTGTGCCTGTTAGCAGTGTTAACCTGCATCGTCCCACAGCTGGGCAAAGATGACTTCCAGTGCTTGAGATCCAGGTCTAATGTGGACCGTGCGTTGTTTGTTTTGTCCAGCTCACCATTTTCCACGACGCCTTCTTATTTACTTTTACGCAACTTCGGCGAAGCGAAAGGGAGGGTTATGATTTTGACCGGTATGTATCTATGTAAGTATGTTTGTATGCATGTTCATCTGTTACCTCATAACTTCTAAACTACTGATCATAATTTGACAAATGGGGTATCGTTGGAAGCGTCGGGATCTTCCGCTGCTTATAGGCTACTAGCTTTTGCCCGCGGCTTCACCCGCATGGATGTCGGAAAATATCCCACGGGTACCTACTCCCGGGATTAGTTAGATCATTCCTAATATCCGAGGAAAAGTCGTTGATTCCTACCGCTGCGCCCGCGTTGTCGGCCACCATATTTATTTTGTCACGCGTAATTTTGAATCTGTGATATCTTTTAAAGTATTAATTTTAATGGTATGATGTCAAGGCATATTTCAATCTAAATTAAATGCCCAATTTAAATAACATATTTTATTGGATAAGGATAAATAAAATACCGGTCAAAATAGCTTCGGAAATAACAATTAAATTTTTATCAAATTCTGAAAAATTAAAATGGTTACTGTAGGTCATCCTTAGAAGATAGACATATGCTATCGCGGATTTGATTTTTGAACTTTTTAAGATATAAAATTCTGTAAAACATAAATTTTATGTATCTCTTACGGCTTACGCAGCGCACGCCAGTAAAGCTCCCAGTCGGCATGATTTTTTCCGACATCTTCGACAATAATCGTCATATTTCAGCCAATTTACATAAAACCTTAATGTATTATACACAAAAACTTTCCTCTTGAATCACTCTATCTATTAAAAAAAAACCGCATCAAAATCCGTTTCGTAGTTTTAAAGATCTAAGCATACATAGGGACAGACAGCGCGAAGTGACTTTGTTTTATACTATGTAAAGATGTGATGTTACATTAAAATCAGCGCCCTCTAGAGGACATAAAGTCATGAAAAAAAAAATCTTTATGGATACCAAATGAAAGGGCTTGACGAGCACATAACAAATATGTTTTACATACAAATTAACAATCCGGAGTCACACGTGTTAGGGCATAAAACGATCAGAATACGCGTGACTGCGGATGTTTGTCTGTCTGTGATGTCTTGTTTATACCTTTTTAGATGACTTCTTTGTCGTAGTTGGGTTTTTAGTTTTATTAGAGCGTGGTTTTCCAGTAGTCGGGTTTTGGTTTAAGAACTTACTTTTTCTTTAGAGTACTTGTCATCCAAACGTGAATTACCGTATCAGTAAGCTTACTACTACTAGGTACTTACTACTTACGATCAAAAATAAGCTCAATAATATAAATGTGTACGAATATTACGACTCATTAAATGAGCCTCAAAGAATTACTTCATTAATGACAAAGAAACCGAAACCTTTTTTTTGAGAGAATAATTCATTACACTCGTCATGTCCGTTGTTAATATTCATCAAGTGCACTACCAACGTTTCAATCAGCTCGCAATACAAAAATAAATAGTAAAAGGCCGATGTTCGGGGTTTTCGTAAAAGCTGCTTATTTCGTATTTTTTTTTTTTTTTTTTTAGCTTTCTACTAGGTTTTTCGCACGTATATGTCGGAAAATATCCTACGGCAACTTGACGAAATGTTAATCCATGTTATAAACTATTTGTGTACCAAATTTTATCCGAATCCATTCAGCTGTTTTTGCACCAATCCGGATCAAACCGACAAACGGACAAAAAATCTAAAAACTATATTTTCTCAAACATGCTTGGAAATTCGAGCATTACTTTGACAACTTTCTTCGAGATGAATCGAAAATGCTGTACTGGTCGAATAAATCGAGCGCCCGGCCGGAAATGTTTGTATAAAATCCATGTCTGTCGTGTTTTGCGGCCCAATAAATTACTATGAAAACTCATATCTATCATGTTATTTAAAAATGGAACGAACTTTTTACTTCAAAACATGGAAACTAAGGAGGTAACATAACAAAGATTTTATTTAAATTTCGATTTGGTTTGCAAATAGAGCTGTCTATAGTAAAAAATAAACAAATGCACATATTGGCGCGTGAAACATCGTCGTTGTTCGACATTGATTCTGGAATTTATAATTAGTTTTTTTTTTTAATATTCAACGTACAGTTTGACTTCGTTACCATTTTTTTATAGATATAGTTAGGCCATCCATCGGCGTAATGTAATTAAATAAGTGTGTGCTTTGTACAGTATTCGGGATTAAAAGTCAATCGGTTTTAATACAGTAATGTTATATGAATAATGTCAGTTATTTGCATTTTTATAACCTGTATATACTTTGTAAAGGAGTCTGACAACCGGTATCATGTTACCCAGTAACTGGGTTGTGGAGGTCAGATAGACAGTCGCGCCATGTAAAATACTGGTATTCAGCTGCATCCGTTTAGTCTGGAAGCCGACCCCAACATAGTTAGGAAAAGGCTTGTCAGATGTTGATGTCATAGTATGATAAAAATAAATTATGAAAATTATTGACGGCACTACCATAACTGTATATATTATTGTCCAGATTTGAAAGCTTGCATAAAAAAAATAACCCTCGAAGAGAGTGATCTTGTTAATTAAATGTTAACTTTTGAACTTGTGGGTAAAACAAAAATGGACGGACCCATAGGACTATTAGAGGTCAACAAAGTTACTACGTTCTTGAATATTTATAGGTACTAACATTATTGCTAAAGTATCCACGTATGAACATAATTTTTATACCTATGGCATAGCTGGATAAATAATGCGTATCAGTAAAGAGAGGTATACATATTAGGAGTACTTACCTTGTGGAGATAGGAAGTAGTAGATAGTGTAATATATTTGAATATACGAGTACAGTGGTGTCGTATGGTTTATTACCTTCAGGAAATCCAAGAGAGGGTTTTGCCTTATCTTTGCGATTCCGTGGAAGATTATATTTATTTAATTACTCTAATGGCTTAGTAATAACAGCCGCACGGATCGATCCATCAGGTTAAGCTACGCTTGCCGGGGTTGGTCCTTGGATAGGTCACCATCTTTACATAACGAGACGCCTCCGTGTCTCGGAAAGCACGTAAAGCAGTTAGTCCCGGATGTCATTCGTGGATCTTTGACAGTCGTTACGGGTCGTCAGAAGCCCGAAAGTCTGACAACCAGTCTTACCAAGGGATATCGTGTTACCCAGTAACTGGGTTGTGGAGGTAGCCTTTTGCCCAAAAATGTTGGGGTCGGCTTCTAATCTAACCGGATACAGCTGAAAACCAGTATTTTACATTGAGCAACTGCCTATCTGACATCTACAACCCAGTAACTGGGTAATACGATACCCCTTGGTTCTGGTGACTTTCGGCTTCTGGCGACTCGTAACAAATTTCAAAGATCCACGAATGACAGCCGGAACCAACGGCTGGACGTGCTTTCCGAGGCATGGAGGACTTGGTATGTAAAGATAAGATGGTCACCCATCCACGGACAGACCACGGCAAGCGTAGCTTATCCTGATCGATCGACCCGTGAGGCTGTTATTACTTAGTCACAAGCCCCTGATCTGACGGAAAATATAAAGAGCCTAAATCCCTAATATTATAAAACAATTACAAAGGTATTTTCATTTAACACCTAACTACTAATCACAAACCAATCAAAAACCTCAACAACCCTAATTTAACCAAACATGTAACTAATTCACCCATTAATCATTCATCTATTCAAATGGAATAGTTGAAGTGTAGGTACCAACTAGTACAAATGCAAATGGATTTAAAGCCTCATAAAGAATTAACGTTCGCTTGCATTGCGTTGCTATGAAAACATACGGCTGCATAGATATTTGAGCTGCACCTGTTAAATCAAATCAAATCAAATATATTTATTCGCCTTATGTATTGGTATAAATTCGGTCGAAAAATAAATAATTATAAATTCAAATTCAAAATATTTTATTTCACATAAACCTACAAGGGCACTTATGAAACGTCAGAAGCTAGGTGCACGGTTCCAATTGGTCCTTTCCTATGGAGAAAAGCTGGCAAGAAAATCCACGGTTTCGTTTGTATTTTGTGCTATGTCTTTTGTGTGCACCAAATAAACGATATAACTATCTATCTATCTATTTATTTGTTAAATACCTACATGCCAGATTTTAGAATTTTTACTGGCTAAAAGTCTGGATAGTTGTACAAATTCTGTTTACTATGTAGGCGCCTACTTAGTAGAAAAACCACAGAAAATTAAATTGCTCAAAATAAAATATACCGAATATGAAAATAAAACATTTGTAAAATTAATAGTTTAACATGTTAAAGTGGTAAACCACTTTTCAACTTGTTTTCCAATATATTTTTTTGGGAAAAAACGACTTAACTTTAAGCAAATGTGCGCAAATAAAAAGTACACGAATGTTATTTTCACGAACTTTTATTTGAAAACGTCTCTCGCAAAAAAGCAACTTATTAACCTGTTTTTTTTTTTATCAAAAGATGAAATAATGTAAGCACAGTCAAATCCAATCAAGCTGTTTTTTTTAAGTTGGTTCAAATAATTTTATGTTTACAGAAAATTAAAATCTAAGTTATTTCGCATGTTTTTTTTTATTAAATACGCTAACTCTGTACGAGTCTGTTTATTTAAAAATGTTATAAAAAATCATGCGAAAAAAAATTGATTTTTATTTTCTGTAAAAATAATTTTAATAAACAGACTCGTAGAGGCTTAGCGCATTGCTAAGAAAGGCCCTTAAACTAGTATGTACAAATCTAGTCACAGATCACAATACGAAATTATCCTGAACACAATAATTACAATCTACTGTCAAAGTTAGCAACTAATAACACAATGGAGCTTAATTATAACATATGAATAGACACATCGGATATAATTAGCCGTTGAAGTAATTTGACCATTAACTCAGTGGTATTGTAGAATAATTGGAAATTAACTGAAATCCTAGTTCGCCTGTTATTTCAAAGAGAGACGTGCAGATTATCTAAGTATCCTGTAGTAGTCATACTTCTCAATAAGGACTATACATATATTTGAGTCTACCTAGCCTTTTCCCGACTATGTTGGGGTCGGCTTCCAGTCTAACTGTATGCAGCTGAGTACCAGTATTTTACATGGAGCGACTGCCTATCTCAACTGCACAACCCAGTTACTGGGTAACACAACAGCCCTTGGTAAGACTGGTTGTCAGACTTTCGGGCTTCTGACGACCCGTAACGACTGTCAACGATTCACGAATGACAGCCAGGACCAACGGCTTAACGTGCTTTCCGAGGCACGGAGGAGTCTCGGTATGTAAAGATGGTCACCCATCCAGGAACCAACCCCGGTAAACGTATATATTTAACATGTGAAAAATCACTCCGTGTCAGTCAACTAATATTAAGCCAATGTTATTATTAAGTTTCTTTATTAATAAAATAAGTTAAATACTTAGGAACACTGAGGAATGATGTGTTAAGGCAACAGGGCGGTTTAAAAGAAGATGTAGTGATAAAATTTTAAAAGAGAATGCTTAGATAGTTTGCTAGGAGGATGGGCAACCTAGGAGGACATATTGATGATTTTCATCAAAAGGTCAGGTGCGTAGTTCTGTCAACCGACGTGCGTGTACAACAGTAGCGTTCTGTAGTTTCTACCTACCCCCATTAAAAGAAGGCGTGATGAATGTATTTATGTAAGTTAAATACTTAAAATTATGCTCCACACGGTTTCACTGTGGGAACATACCATAGAAAATAAAGCTAATTTTAATAGTGCGGACACTTAATTAATGTGATATGTAATGAGCTATTGTCATCATGATTTCAACACAGTTTATGTCACGATTTCGTATCTTACTTAGTGCGGATTTCACCAATGAAACTGAACGCGATCAGCATTTCGAAAACGCATTCAAGAGCTGTCAGTGTCAAAATGTTTATGGAATATTGTACTCTGACAGCTCTTGAACGCATTTAGATGTGCTGAACCCGATCAATTTCTTTGGTGAAATCCGCACTTAGATAGCTTGAAATCAAAATTCAGAACTTAGGCATCTGTCCCACCCACGTGGAAGTGACAAGCTATCAACCATTTTTCTCCCTCAAGAAAATATTGTAAGTGAAACAGATACACAATCATAATATGAATAGTTGATCACTGACTGTTCACGCCTCCGGCGAGTACTCAATCATCGCAGCGACAAGAGATATCAAAGAAAGTACTCGCTCAGCGAAGCTGGCTTGGCGGGCGGAACACTCGCTGGGAGACTCACGCTTGTTACATACGCATACCAGCGAGTAATCGCTTGTCGCCGTCGCACATGCGCTGCTCGTTGCTCGCCAACTCGTTTTTAGTTTTTAGGTACTCGCTTCTTGTTCACCGCCGGCGGTGCAAGTGCAAAACAGTAATAGAAGATTTAATACGTCCCCTTAGTATCACAAAAACGTATCTCGATTATGTCCAATTTGAGAAAATTGATAAAACCTGGATAAAACAGCTAAAAGTCGCGCGACGCGATACACAATTGAGAATATAATTACTACCTTTCAAAGCTATTACGTTTAAAGCGTATAATATCTTTAGAATCTTATTTAGGTCCGCAAAGCAATTAACTGATTATTTTTAAGGTTTTATTACATGCTAGCATTTGCCCGCGACTTCCATCCGCGTAGAAGTCGAAAATGGTTCTAATAGGATTTTTATTGGTTTTTCACTCGTATAAATTATTATGTTAAAATGTTTGAATAATTTTAAAATATAACAATCTTTATTATAGTGTAGGGATATAAAGGTTAAATAAACCTGTAAAAAAATAAAAAAATGCTATATTTTATGAACACGAAGCTCGCGAAAGCGAAAGTTACACGGGTGTATTATCTTTTTAAACGAAATCGAAATACTACACCTACCGCAGTATTTCTTTGTAAGCAATATTTTTTGTTTTTCTTTCGGGTGCTAAAATCACCAGGCTACTCTGTGGGCATACTCTGGAGCATGCCACATAAAACTGGCCGTGGGAGAAGCAGCTTTCCCTCAAGTCTACTCCCGATACCTTAAGAGTTTGACCTTGAGCTTTGTTTATAGTCATTGCGAAGCATACTTTGATGGGAAACTGCACTCTCTTGAATTCGAAGGGCTAATTTGATGGTGTTAGGGGAATCCTAGGAATGAATACAGACCTCTGTAAAGCTTAGGAGCCTTCAAATGCGGTACTAAAATGTATAGTACGGTGACTTTCGAGACATTCCAATTTTAAAGAGTATTTGCATTTTTCAAGATTTTTCATTTTTGCAAGCGAGTTCACCCTTTTTTGAATAAAATCGGATTGACTTTTCAAACATGTGTCAAAATAAACTGTAATTTAAATCAAAAGCACTAAGGAGTATTGATATCAACTTCGGAGCACATCACTCCCAAAATAACTTTCTACCCCTATTTAACCCCGTTAGGGGATGAATTTCAATAAAATACGAAACAGGTCTTCCATTAATTCTGTTAAAGAATGTTTATGGAAAATTTGAAGTAGATTGGACCAAAGAATCACGTTGTCCCATTCAAACTTTGCCCGCCTTTTTCACCCCCTTAGGGGTAGAATTTTGAAAAATCCTTTCTTATAGAATGCCTACGTCATACAAAGAACACACCCTTCAAGTTTCAGGTCTCTAAAATCAGCGGTTTAGGCTGTGCGTTGATCCGTCAGTCAGTCATTCAGGACAAAGCATTTTATATGTATAGATTGAAAATATTACATATTGAAAATTCAATTTTTTTGAATAAGGTCCAGATACGTTTTTGTGTTGCAAACTTTTTTGTAAAATATCATATTAATTTAAAATTAGACACAGTCCGTCTTATTCCAAAACACGGTCTAAATTTGGTACTGGGATTAGTTCTAACTTTAGTACCATGACTAAATAAAACATTATTATAAAATGAAGTTTATCACTAGTTCCAGAACTGTTTATGGTACTAAAGTTAGTCCGCCGAGTCCCCTAGTTTATCTTTGGTACTAATTTATTTGACGTTTGCGTTGATTATTATTGTTTGTAAATTTTTAGAAAAATCGTAATAAAAATATTTAATATGATTGACTTGATGGATTTGGAAGATTTGGATACGCTGGAAACGTCTCGGAGATCTTACAGACATCGACATCGTGTTAATCCTTTTGAATTGAGTGACGAAGATTTTAAAATAAGTATAGGTACACAAAACGTTTTGGAGCAAAAATTGTGGATATTTTACGTGAGGATTTATCCCACGACCCTCGAGGATGCCCATTGAATGCTGAAGTGCAAGTGGTTTGCGCATTACGCAACTGGGCTCGCCATTAAGTATGTAAGTACCTAGCGTTGGTCAATGCTAACCTAACATTAGACAAATTCCAAATAATATTGTTTTATTCGTAGATTCAAGACGATACAGCTGATTTACATGGTGTGTCTCAACCAGTTGTCAGCAAAACATGAAAATAGGTAGCAGATGTCCTGAAGATTAAAAAATGCCTATTACGCTAAATAAACAGGAGGAAAGCATTAGGAGGTTCCCCAGTATTGCAAATTTTCCTACAGTTATTGGACCAATAGAATGAACTCATATAAGAGTAAAGAAAGTAAATGCTGATGGTGGTCAGTCATATATTAATAGAAATGGATTTTGTTCATTAAATGTTATACAAACTATATAAGATATTTGTTTTTTTGTCTGTACCGTACCTCTGTTTCGTAACAGCGTGCAGCGTCACGATCCAAGAACGGTAGTTTGAACGCCCGTTCGGTACGGTACTGTGGTACGGCGCGCGTCTCACCGTACCGTACCAACCCGCGCCCGATACGCAGCCGCCTTGTGTGTGTATTGAGCTTTACAGTTAGGTATATTAAGAACAGTGAATACAAATAAGAAGTGCATTTATTTATTAATATGTAAAGGACGTAACATAAACATGCGTTTAAAATTACGCGCGCCGACGCCGTATGTAGTCGCTGCACTTCACGCTAGAGGTTGTCCAGCAAGCTCACGAGCGCCCAGCGTCTATCGCCGAATCTCTGGATGTTTTTTAAAGGATATTTCAGGTTCGATTAGTGGTTTTTTACTTAGTTCGATTAGTGGTTTTTTATTTTACTTTATTCAGTCAACTTGACAGCTTTTTACCAACGAACGTTTCGTTCACAAAAGAAACCTCAACAGAGGTGTAAAACAATAATGACAACTTGATTTTAAAAAGCGCATCAAATGTTTTGCTTGTTCAATATATTGTAACATAAATAAAGAACAATTTAGGACATATTTTGGTATTGTTAAATAATTATTTAAGCATTTCAAGTGTTATTACAATATCAACATTTAGAGAAACAGAACGTTGCTTGAAATAAAGCCTGCGTGAACGAATGAAAGAATGCCATTTTTGTTTCTTATCTGTGGATATTATTTGAACCATGAACCTTATTTAGTCTAACAGATCCTCGATTGGTCTTCGTTTTGTAATCAGAACACATTTTGAGGCTGGTACTAGCTTTGTTACCGTAACAATCTCAGACCTTTTAGTCGTGGTTTAAACCACTACTTATGCAGTTTTTTGTAATAAGACGGAGTAGGTTTTATTCTTCAAAAGTATTTATTATGGTAAGTAAGAAGGATACAATATAACAAAACACAAGTGTAGGTACACATAGAAGATACAAAATACTACTATACTACACTACTCTACTCTATGCCAACCTAAATCACGTTCTTTCTTCTTTTTACAATACCAAAAACTAAAATAGCATGTATTCTTCTTATTAAGTACTTTGTTGTTTTACCTCAGTTTCTTTGATTTTCATCATGCATGCAATTTCAAACCTGCAATGACCTTGGGTAAAACGTTTTGAGATACGTTTTTGTTACACTAAATAATTTTAAATACGTTATTATTTACCCAATAAGTAAAAAGGTGTAGATAAATTACCTAAGTAACATATATATATTAAAAACGGCATACTAACACATAAATAACGTTTTATTATAAAAATGGCAATGACGCGACAAACAACATACACGTGCGCACGCAGATACGCTTTGTTTATATGTGCATTCATCGTTTAACACTAAGTTACACTCATACGTATCTTTAGATAAGTTTCTGTTTTACGCATAATTGTTAGTAATACACATTTTCATTTTCTGCTTAAGAGGGTTTATCCTAAAAGTTGGCAACGACGCAAGTAACTGTCAAATATTTACCTGTTTTGATTCTTATAGCAATATTACTGAATATAAATAAGAAATGTGGCTAACTAGCGAACTAGAATATTAATAATGAATTGCAATTATAACATTGAACTTGATGTTGTACCCATTTTAAGTGTAAAAAACATGTTTTTACTCGTAAACACATTTTTTTACATGTTAAACTAAACATTCGGTGTTACGATATTAATTATTGCATTTCAAAATCAATATTCTAGTTCGCTAGTTAGCCACATTTTTTATTTCCACACAGTAATATTGCTAAATTAATCAAAACAGTGAAATATTTGACATCTATTTGCGACGTTCCCCACCTTCAGAATAAACGCTCTTAAAGCATTAATATGGATACGACAACCACCATTTTAGAAATAAAGTGTCATCAAGATACGTCGTGTCTTTGTGACAAAATAGAACCTGTTATTTTGAGATAGATGGTATACTTAACTCAAAATTGATCAAAATCGAGATACGTTTTTGTGTAACGATAGGGGCGAATATCACTTAGAAACAATATAGATAATAAATACAATTGATTGAAGATGAAGTGTGATGTAAAATTCCCATGTGGTATACATGGGAATTTTATTTTAAAACATAATTATAATAAAATCCTAGCGAATCCAAAAATTTCTATGAGGTCTCGGAACGATTCGAACGCCGAAAATAAATAGGAGTTTTGTGAAAAAAATTAAAATGTAACCAAATATTTTAGTCTATTGTGGTGTCTTACGACTTCCACGCTAACGAAGTCGCGGGCAGAAGCTATAACATAATATAACCTCGTGATTAATGCATAATTAAACCGTTTATCCAAATAGACGCGAGTTGCCAAATACAATTACAGGCGCTGGTGAACGTTAGTATTGATTGTAATGAGCTTATTAGAGCCGAGAGTATAATGACTGTGTTAATGAAGAGCCTACATAATTAGAATGATAATATCATTACCGCACTTCACTCAATCTGCCTAGCCTTTTCTTAACTTTGTTGGGGTCGGCTTCCAGTCTAACCGGATGCAGCTGAATATCAGTATTTTACAATTTATTTAATTACTATACTTATCAGGGCAAGATGAGGGGCTCGTGGCTAAGTAATAGCAGTCGCACGGGTTGATCTTCAGGGTTAAGTAACGCTAGTAAGTAAGTGTAAGTAAGTAAGTAACGCTTGCCGAGCTCGGTTCGTAGATGGGTAACCAACCATTACATACCGAGAACCCTCCGTACTTCGGATAGCACGTCCCGGCTGTCATTCGTAGATCTTTTGTTAATGTTGGCAAAGCGTAGTATTTGTAATAACTGCAAGCAAATATAGAACTTATGGCGCTCGACGTTTAATTCTTTGGCTATACCTAGACATAATTATGTTTTTGCTCGACTTGGCGGGTGCACTGTCGTGCCCCCAGATTATAAGAATGAGAGTCAGGTTGTGTAGTTGTAGTACTTCTAAGATAATGTTGTCGTGAACTTAACGACACCTATAGTCAGCCACATATATTCCCACTGTAATCCACCACGAGGGCCCAGTGCGGGTTGGTAGACCATCGCTTAAATTTTTTTGGTTCTAGGACATGCCGGTTTCCTCACGATTTTTTCCTTCACTATTTTGAGAGCAGTGGTGAAGAAAGAATTTATACAAAGTAAATCGCCTGTCAGGGTTCGAACCTACGACCTCCAACTTGTAAGTCGCAGTCGCTGGCCCACTGGGCCACCATTGTTCTGACGACACCCACGGGTTAGTAATACATGTAACTCAAACCTTTTTGAACTTTTCTGGGAACAATTTTGGAAAATAGGCTGTAAGGGACATCGACGCGCGAACTGTTACCACGGTAAAGTTCACGCCTCGTTGTCCTCGCAGGTAGGCATGATCAAAAATAAATTAGATAAACTTTAATGAAATATCAACAAGTTCAAATGAAGTTTAATGAAAGCTAGCTAGAGCCACAATGAGGTACGTCGGGTCGCAGATGCTGCGCGATCGATCATCTGTTCGTCACGTGGCGTGACGCCCTCATCAATCACGGCCTCTAATCACAGGATGAATTCGGGTTGAGATGGGAAGACTGCCGACTGAATTAAGATTTTAAAAGCATGACTTTATTGAGTTTTTTTAAATTGATTTTTGGTCTTTCACTCTTAGGAAGAATTTGATTCTAGAGCTACTGGAGTTTTTTTTAAATTTGTTGTCAGTAACAATTAAAAAAAAAATACAATGTCGACTGTTACTAGGTTGTGGAGGTCAGAGAGGCAGTCGATCAATATGAAATACTGGTATTCAACTGCATCTGGTTAGACTGGAAGCCGACCCAACATAGTTAGGAAAAGGCAAGGCAGATAATGACACTGTCTTTTGTGCTTCCTACTAAGTCTATTTTTATTAAGCATCTGTGGAATGCTGATTAAATTGGTATTGCATTGCTATTGTAGGTAACGTATTGACCCACGGTAGATTTTAGCCCATTCAAATTTAGGAAAGCAGGTTACTCTATCGCACTGTATTTTACGGAACAAAGGTAAGCGTTTTACGTTTGAACCTAATTCATAACGACTGAAGAAAATCTTCGTGACTTAAAGAATATTTGATGTCTTATTTACCAACAACACTATGTAACCAAAAGACGAACTCGTTAATCAGATACTTACAGTACCCAAACACCATATAAATAACGAAGGCTTATCTACAAAACTTCTAACATCTTGTAATGGGTATGGGACATCGCGTATCGATGCGGCGATCTCGACAGGCGAACATTTGTCTTGTTTGGCTGGCCATAGGACGTACGATTAAATAGTTTATAGATAAATGCAGAAGGAACACTGATATGAGAAACTCCATAAGCATTGTTTGTAATGGAATGATATTTCTATTTACATCTATTGTTTACTTCCATTTTTCAATTGATATTTCTTTTTATATTTTTATTTCATTCAATCAAGCAGACATGGTCATCTGAAAGTGAAAAATACCACGCGCACCTGTTTTGTTTCCGTACCTACTGCAACTCAATAATACTTGTACACCTAACAATTACCATTGATACAAGCAACATAATTATGAAGAAATCTCTACAAATTTTCTTATAGGAATTTTAATCACGTAGTAGGACCCCCATCAGGAACGAAGTTCCTTCTCACGTATGATTTAAAACAAAAAAAAACCCAGCTGCCATCTTGGATTTACATTTTGACTTCACTACCGGCTTTAGCACCCTCGAAAACCATGAAAACGATACCCGTGATGAAAATTTTTTAATTTTCGCAGCCGCCATCTTGGATTTACATTTTGACCAAATTCACACTTTTGAATTCACAGAGAGAAACAGTCGTAAGGATCCATAATGCTTTCTCGTTACGTACGTGACGATTTCTACCAGTTTAATCCTACCCAAGCCGCGTTAAAAAAACTTTGTTACAAAATCAGGATACTGAAAGGTGTTGCTGAAACACTATTTTACGCACATACACAAAAACATTTTTGTACTCTATCCTTTTCTATCCGTTTAGAAAAACCTGATACAGGTAATTGTATTTGAAGTGGAACTTTTGTACCTTCTTATTCTATGCCTAAAATAAGTCAAGGCCGATGGCTGATTGTAAACGGACATTGTAAGACTTTTTGCGGGCATAATAAAGGTTTTTGTTTATTGATATCCTGAGGGATTAATCTTGTTTGATTGATGATTTTCTAGATTTGCTAGTGAAAGAGAATTGTGCGTCAGATGGTCACTGTCGTTAGAAACGTCTTGTTAGAGATTGTGAGTAGACGAGTAGTCTATCAGTAGGTTTTGTTACATTTGAAATTATTTATTTTTCGTGTGGTTAGTGACTAACCTGGTGTCAGACATTTTATGCCAGCCATGGTCCTGGGCATGGGCATGGACTTGGCTTCATATGCCGTCGAGAAATATTTCTCAGGCATGCCGCTTTCCTCACGATTTTTTCCTTCACTGTTTTTGAAGCAAGGGATAATTATACGATTTTCCCAGATATGACACCTAGCTAGATCGATTTTTCGCTCCCGTAAACCCCTATATTGCAACTTTCATTGAAATCGTTAGAGCCGTTTCGAGAACGTCTCGAAAATGGCAAATTTCGATGAAAGTTGTGATGTGTGGGGTTTTTTTTTCGTTTTCTCCGTATTTTCACCCGAGCAGAGCTTAGTCCCCCAAAGTTTAGAACAAGATGGCTACCTTAAAATAATTACATGGCAGCATGGAATTAGTATACATTGAGTAACTATCAACCATTCATATTACATAAGCATTCTCTATTTTCACCCGAGTAGAGCTCGATCGGCCAGGTACTATTTATAATCTATGTATGCATTGTTTATTGAAAGGAATCAATAAAAACTTTTATTATATTGTTTATTTATTTTTTTTCACATATAATTACATTTTTAAATATTTCTTACACTAAAAAGATATTAAAAAAAAATTTGGGACGTCGTGTAAAAATAAAGGTCCGCCGGTGTCGGGAGCAGGGTCAAAGCTACCGGTGGTTAGGGCTGCAGAGACAGGAACCTCCTCACAATGCGAGTCGTATCGAGGAGTACTGCCTTCTGAATCAGGCTCTTGATCCAACCGCCTAACGAGAGCCTCGAGAGAAGTTGTTCGAGGCTGCCGGCCAGCAGGCCACTGGCCGGTACGAAAATCGGCCCAATGATAGCCGAGCTCACATTTCACATGTCAACAACCTCGTGTGTTAAGTCGAAATATTTTATTTGTTTCTCTTTCTCAGGTTTCACGAGGTTCTCATTTCAAAGCAAGTTGCTGGTGAAAATCCTGGCCACTTGGTTATGCCTGTGTAATTACTCGCCGTTAGCCAGACGCGATCAACAATTATATATTTACTATAAATTTTCTCGGCACTTTGTACACATAGGTATATACATTAAGTGCTTCAGTTTGTATATTTATAAATCGTATCATTTCTAAAAGCACACACATTGATCTCAACATTATCTACGTAAAAGGCTTTTAAAGTACGAGTAGCAACGTTACAAGGATTCATGATAACATTTATGTAGAAAGCACTAAAATATTGAGATAAGGTTGAGCACATACTGAAGGACGTAACATCTAAAACGATTAAGTTCTGTCTTGAACATCTGACTTAAGTCTAGGCTGTGTTTAATTAGAATGTAGCACGTTTTGCGCAGAACACGTCTAATGCATGTATGGTTTACTAGATCCTGCCCACGACTTCATCCGCGTGTTTTTTTTTTTTTTAACATAAAATATTTATATCCCTATGAAACTCGGCAATAGCTTTCTAATCGTGAAATAATTTTTGTAATAGGGCCAGTAGTTACGAATATTACCCTGTAAATATACTTTTGTAAAATTAGTGTAGATGAAAAATATTACATTATTAATTATGGCATGCATCAGGCGTTAGAAAGCATTAGAATTCTTTGTCTACTTTAAATTCAAATTCTTTATTGGGAAGTAAGTGTACAGAATTTTGAAGATGTTAACAATAGGTAGGTTCTTAGAACTTAGTTGCCTGATAGGGCATTGCATTTTAAATGGTAATAAATATTTAAAAATATAGACTTTTTACATTATATTATATTAATTATCATTATTCATTCATTTTAGATTCTATCATCCATTTGAAACCGACTACTGCAGAAGAGGCGCTCGTTAAAATACTCGTTTGGTGAAATCACGCAGTTGCTTTTCACCACAGTCATGAAAGTTAAAGTTATAACAGGACACACAATAAAGGTAACTTTGCACAGACCACAATCACCGAATTCTCTATACACAACTCCAAACTCTCCAAAAAGTCACGTCCCACATATTTCCTCGCTGCACTTTTCTAACAACAGGAACTTAACTTCAATTTGCAACGTCAAGTTTATTGTAAGCCGATAAAACTGTTTCCTACAACGTACAAGGAACTTCTCAACGTACCAGCTAACTATAAACTGCAATAATATTAAATTAAACGTCAATTTTGTAATGAGAAAAAGAATTTATTGTGGAACGCTCTCAGATTTTTCTCAAATTTAAGACACAAGTTATGCTGGGGAAATAAAGACTGCACGTGCTACCGTAAGGGGAATTTTTTCGCGAAATATACTTTACAGAGGTGAGAATGAAAATATAATGCATATCGTCGTATCAACGGAGAATAAACTGCACCGTATTTTCCGTGAGAGTCTTTGCGCTTCTAGGATCATATATTTTAAGAGATAGGAAGATAAGCTTCATAGATATTACTATCCATGGACAACTGTATTTCATAAAATAGATATTGTCTACATCAGAAACGTACGGTGCAGGCGCATGACACATTTTAACTTCGTCCTACGGTCATTCGATCCTTCGTCCTTCGATTCCTGGTTCGACAGCCTATCTAATGAAACATGATCGATACCAGTCATGGGCGCCTTGAACACTTGGGAGATTGCAGATGCGATGTCTGTCTCACTTCACCCGGCACCAAATCCTTCAAAACAAAATACAACAACGCTACTACTTCCCAGTACGATTTACTGCACAAAATTGCAATGTATTGAATTCAGGTCACATCTCAGAAACAAAGTAGAGCCAATAGACCAAGAAAACGCTAAACCGGCAGCACTAACTTAGTCTAAATTCTCAAGCTTGCAAGGAAGCCTCCTCATAACTCGTATATTTATGATGTTTGTGCATTCCGTATGCATTACCTACGTCCGCACACATTTTGTTGGCAACGCATCGTTCTCGGTAATTTATATCGATGTGCTAGCAATCGAATAGAAAATTATACGTCGCATGTAATCTGGGGGATGCAGTTGCAATTCTGATCGTGTATGTAGATACGTAAACAGATATAAAATTAGATTTATTCTCGTATTAGAAGTGCAAAAGTTTTCAAGTTATGACTCGAAATCATATTAAAACATGTCTACATTTTAATATCATCTGGAACTTTCAGAAGGTTATTATATACCTCTATTAAGTTTAGTTAAAGGTTGGCATCATTTCGTGCACCTAGTATCGAAGTGAAGAAAGAAAATCAAAAATCATTTATTTAAACTAGCCTAAGAATCAGCACTTATCGAACGTCAGAATTACATAAGACAGTCCCCCAAAGCGCCCGCTCTTCACCATTTCTTATTGTGAAAGCACTATAAAAAATGGTGAAGGGCGGTCATTTACCTTCCCAGCTAAAGAGCTGGGAAGAAGAAGTGGCGGAACAAACTCCCCAGCAGCAGTAGAGGAAGAAAGGTTGGCTTATATACCTACCAAGGCCCATCTGACTGAAAGGGTATGCCACCACTAAACCAGCAAACATCCAAAGGATACGCTCTCGATTTAGGGACAAAGTTACAAAAATGTCTCATTCACATGAAATTCCTCTAGAAGATTTATGAGTATAGTGTGGGATCGTGTGTTACAATGCCATGACTAGCCCCAAATTAAGAAATGCACCAATGAATACTAAAACCCCATAACATAAACCATAGTCTTTTTTTTTTTTTTTTTTTTTTTTTTTTTTTTTTTTTTTTTTTTTTTTTTTTTTTTTTTTTTAGAGCGAGAGGGTGTGTCAGACTTTTACTGACTAAAACCCACCCGTGTTCCTTCCGTTGCCTGTGTGCCGGGGCCGCGATTCACAAGTTATCTATCAAAAGTACTAGGAACACATGTTGTACAAGTAGTTTGATCAATAGCGCGTCATCGTGAGATATGGCGATCGACACGGACCGAACAAATAGCGTTGGTGAGCCAATGCATACAGATCTACTCGGGACTGGGATGAAAATATGCTGGATGTGACACTTTGTAACATACGAGCATGGTAAATTCTACAAAAGGAAAATATGTTTAGAAATTCTATTTTTTTTTAAAGACTAGTGTGCTTGCTGCCACACTGTCTCGAAATACAATCGGGTGCGAATTCTTAGCAATCATACATATGTATTGATCAATCCACGACATTCCACTTGAGTATTTGACTACTGTTGATATTATAAAGGCACTTCCTGTCTCCGTGTCAGAGAGTCCATTTACTTACCGATTCTGCTTGTCATGTAACTGAATGGCAGTCTTCTTGGCTAGAAAATCGAAAGTAAGTAATAAATTGAACTGTAAGGTAAAAATCCCAAGTAATTGGAAAGGAATAAGAGATCGTGTTGATAATACTGCTGCACATACATAAGGCCTTGTTTTCAATTGATGTTATTTCCACTTAAACAAACATCAACTTTACGTAAATGTAAATAAAGTTTATTGTAGACTGATTGGTACTTTTAAAAAAGTCATAAAAAAATATGAAGTTGTAGCGCAAACCGAACCTTATACGTTTGTTACCTTTTACATTACAGTTGTTTTTTCTAAAACTCGTGTTTGTTTACATTTTTGGCAAATAACACAGATTACATAGTACATATATAAACTCACGCCTGCCTCACATAGGGGTAGGCAGAAACTACAGAACGTCACTGTTACGATCCTTGCATACACGTCAGCGCCAATTCCATTTGCTCTTAATCTTTGTGTTTGACTGTCCCAAAACTGTAATATATTATATCAACCAATAGCGTAATCAATCTTCAAGGCATTCAGCCTCCTTCAAGTTTATTTAACTTGTATGTAAGGACAATAGAGGATCAATTGACTACGTGACTGTACATGACCTTCAAAAAATGTTATAGAAAACATTTTTTATGTGTGAAAAGGTACTAAAATCGAAAAATATTGTTTTATAAGCTATCAATATTATTATTGACTGCCTCATTAATCTCGAGGTCGTGACTGCAGGGCTTGAATTCTATACGTTCGATCCCCAGTCGGTCGGGCAGAGTTAATGGTTTTCTCAAAAAAATATAAAAGATAAGTCATTTATTTGCTTGTAATGTAGGTATACAGATAAGATGTCGTTTTTAGGGTCCCGTAGTAAACAAGGAACCCTTATTGTTTCGCCATGTCCGTCTGTCTGTCTGTCTGTCTGTCCGCGGCTTAGCTCAGAGACGGTTAGTACTAGAAAGCTATAATTTGGCACATGTATACATATGAATCATGCGAACAAAGTGGTATGGGGGATGGTTGTACTTGGACTTGTGAAAAAAATCACAGCAGTAGTATATATAACGAAATTAAAAGGAAAACTATGGGAGCTAAGTAGGCTGTACAGGTTACCGAGTAATAATCAACCAACTTAAATCTGCGGTTTCAAAAACATGATCTCCCATACATTCCGTATGGGAGAACATGTTTTACAACCACAATGTTAAGTTTGTTCTTAGCATAAATTCATCCCAACTACGGAACCCTTCATTGTGCGTGGTCCGACACGCACTTGGCCGGTTTTTATAAGTGGTCCCGATACATTTTTACATTACGACATGAAACATTTTCAAACAATAGAAACACTTTTCCAATTTGTTATTTCGTAAAAAAACGGCAAGAAAGTGAATTTACGCATCAAAGAACCTAACACATAACGCAACAATAGGTAGATTAAATATTATAAAAATAACATAGACATTCAACTTTATTAAAAAAATAATTACAAATTACCCGCTAACAGCAAAATTCACTTAAAAGTTCCTTCATTAAAAAATCCTTTATGGTCATTCTCTTTTCTTCTGAATGTATGAGCCAGCTCGCACACTATTAGATAAAATAGGGATTTCTGATTCTTCGTCTTCTTTTCGTGTGGTTAGCCACTAACCTGATGTCAGAGTTCTGGTTCTGATTTCTGGTTAATTAGCAAAATGAGCAGTGGTGGTCGTAACGGCTGCGACTTCCGACTTACGGATCATAGGTTCGAATCTCAGGCTTATACTTCGTGTAAATTATTTCATCACCACTGCTCTCAAAACGGTAAAGGAAAACATCGTGAGGAAACCAGCATGTCCTAGAACCAAAAAATTCGAAAACATGTGACATCTACCAACCCGCACTGTGCCCGCGTGGTGGATTACGGTCCACTCCCTCTCACAGAGAGGAGGCCTGTGTCCCAACAGTGGGAACAATGTAGGATGATTATGGTATGGTATGGTAAGTGCCCGTATCATAGATATACTATACTGGCTACTATACACCTCTGTCTACTTCTTAAATAATTACATACGTGATGTTATGTCATTACTAAATCAACGGCCAATTCGATTCGGACTCAGACACGAAGGATTAGTACCACTGTACAATATTTAACACTACGTTATACTTTAGTAAAAAAAAAAACTTAAGTAACAAAAAAAAAAAAAAGTGTTTAATAATAAAGTACACACGGCTACACATCAAGCTATACATTTCCAGTATAAGCTGACCTCGCATTGTACGGAAATCCTATACAATGCGAGATCCGCATAAACTGGATTTGTATAGCTTGACGTGTAGCCGTGTGTACCAGGGACCAGGTCCCCATACAAGAAAGGTATTTTTTCCCTTTAATTTTTTACTTTATTTTATTTTTATTATTTGTTGTTTTAGCGGCAATAGAAAGACACAATCGGTGAAAATTTCAACTATCTACCTATTACGGTTCATGAGATACAGCCCGCTGACAGACAGACGGCCGGACAGCCGTGGCTTAGTAATAGGGTTTCGTTTGGCACCCTTTAGATGCGAAAACCTATCAAAATATACCTTAGGCTAGTAAAATCTATTCGACAGGCAAGGTTCACCGCAGTAGTGGAACACGTTCCTGAATTCACGATCGTAGGCTATTGTTTCTAGAAATCAAGAATTTGCAGGTGAATAGAGTTCGACGAGGGTGGCTAGTCTATAGTCTGGGAATTAATTATACCTACGAACCTCAATTGAACCCGTATTTCGACCGTTAGGACGTAAAATAGATCCTACATTACCTAACCGAGAAGCTCATTCTTCTTCTATAAATTATTACTTTGCTTCACATTTGTTACATAGCAATTCCATATATAATGTAGCACTTTTCAGGAGTTAATGTCTAAACGAACCGGTCAGAAAATACATTTTTTGGTTACGTTTCTTTACTGACCTTTGCACATCGCTTTAAAACCACTAGAACAACTATCACCTTCACCTTTTCACCCTTACAGTACAAACACAGAACCAACGCCAGCCAATCTCCGTAATCCATGCTTTTGAACAAAGCCAAACGCTATCTAGTAAACAATTCTAAAAGATAATTAACTGCTGAACAAGACAACAGAGCGCCAATAAGAGTAGTGAATTTGCATTCCTAGTCTGGTGTATGCACGTTGATAAGAAGGACCCCTACTGTGGGTTGCAGGGCTTGCTTTTACGTGTGAGAAATGTTAAAGAGACACGCAGCAGAGGTGTTAGCTCGGTTCTGTTTTAAAAATCGACTTCATAAAAGGAGGATGTATATCACTATGTCATTTTAAAACGTCAAGTTCACATAAAGTGTTAACAAGATTGACAAGAGTTCTTAAGGCCAATTCTCTCATTTAAAAACGTTCAAGATCCAGTTGCAATCTGATCACAGCGACAATCAATATTAAAAATGTATATAAATTAAAGGTATATTTGACAGGGACTAAGTTTAGTATGTAAACATACGCGAATTCCCACACCATCCACTGACCAACCCCGGCAAGCGTAGCTTTACCTGATGGATCGACCAGTGCGGCTGTTGTAATTTAGCCACGAGCTCCACATGAGCTTCCACGTATTTAAGTAAAATATAAGCTTCGTGCTGACTAGCGCGACGCGACACCGGTTATTGTTATACCGTGAAGTTTTCTTAGAAATTGTATTGTTCGAGTCGCGTCGCACCGTCGCGTCACGCTGGTCTGCACAAGCCTTATTAGTAACCAAAATTCAATGCATTATCTCCTTTCATCAAAGCGGGAATTGTTTTGAACAAAAACAATACCTAAATGTTATTGAATAATAAAGTGTTCTAACCAGTTAGGTAGAATTGTAGACCACTTAATTTCAAATCAAAACCGACAACTAATCTCAAAGTAAATACCACGCCAGGATGACTCAATTCCCCACATAGTTTGTTGCAGTTTGACAACTGTTACCAGTGGACAACCTCTCTGAAACTGTTCAACAAAACTTAACTGCCAACAAGTATGCCAATATCCTGATCGAATAACTACGATGGAACACTTAGCTACCTCCTGTTTTACTGACCATAAGTTTTAATAAAAATATGAGGAAAAGGTTGTTATAATAATTACTTTGTATCTGAAGAGTCAGTAGTGTGTAATGATTGTATGTTATTGTGTGATAAATGAGCCTGGAGACCACTTTATGAGATCTGGCCAGCACTACCTTAGGACATCTGCAATAGCAGATACGTTGCCATCCCAGATACGATTATGAAGCTGAATGTTAAAGGTTAAAGGTGTATTTCGTAAGTAATAAGTCCTATGTAATAGGGACTGAATCTATAGCCGTATTCCACTCTAAGCAATGAGCATTTCCTTATTTAAAACTCGATAAGACTCGGGGATCAATCCTAGGAAACCACGCTCAGCTATCGCGATATTTACCGATTGATCAATCAATCAGTATCTACCTATATTTTAGCAAAAACACAATTTTAACCATATGTGTCTGGACATGTCTAAGGTCTATTTAAATACTTGTTTCCAATTGATGTTATTTCCACTTAAACAAACATAACTTTTATGCAAGAGTAAATAAAGTTGATTTTAAACTGACTAGTACTGTTAAAGAAGTGATACAAAGTATCAAGTTGTAGCGCAAACTGAACCTTAGGTGTAAGCATTACAGTCGTGTTTTCCTAAAACTCGTGTTTATTTACACGTTTGGCATATAAATTGCGAACGCAGATTACTCACCTGCACATCGCTTCATCCAACTTACCATTCAAAACTGTACCAAACAGTTACCCAAGTATGCCAATACCCCGATCAAACTAGCTTGGTACATCGCTACGGTGACTTCGTTTCGAGTTCGACAAAGCTAAGGCAGTAGTTATACGAACACTCTCTGTTATGCAGATTCTATTAGACAGCTCTGCAGACATGTGTGCTGGCACTGGCTGTTTACACGCTTGTATGGGAAATTGTGGCGTGACGTCAATTGTTTAAGACGAGGACTTGGTGAAGGGCGTTTTATTTTAATTCTAAAATAAAACGCCCATTCTAAACGGATTTGGACGAAATTTGGCACATGGATAGACCATGACCTGGAGAAGGATATAGGCTACTTTTTATCCTGGTATCGTAAACGAAGTCGCGGACAACAGGCAGTGTTAGATAAAGCTGTGGTTTCCTAAGAATGCGGTGAATGGTCACACAATAACGGCTGTACAAATATACAGAGCGTTTTTCGACACCATAAAGTCATATAGAGGCGAAAATGAAAAATTTTCATGATGGCCGTTATGCCGAAACCGCTTTCCTTTTAAACCAAAGCTTTAGTAATCATAAACACGATGTTAACTATCAGAAAAATACTCGAAGAATAAGTCTGCTTAGAAGATATTTAGTCAGTTCATCATCAGCCTTTCCCAACCATATATAATTATGTTGGGGTCAGCTTCCAGTCTAACCGAATGCAGCTGAATGCCAGTATTTTATATGAAACGCCAATTAAAAATAAATCCCCATCTACTCATGTTAAAGGACATCGCTCATTATAGCAGCACGGCTCCGATACGTCAAATAACTTGTCATTCAAGTTAGGATTTTAAGTCAAATGTATTAAAGTTTATTTTACGATGGCTATACAGAATAATGGACGGTTCGCGAGCAGTAAGCCGCCCGCGAACCGTCACACGTCGCGCCGCAAGCACGATTCAAGCGAGGTGCCCGCTCCCCGGCGTGTCGCCGTCCGCGCGGTGACTCCTCGCCTTCCGCGCGGTGACGCCTCGCTGGCCGCGCGCTGACGCCTCGCAATGAAAAACAAGCTGTCACCTTACCGGTAACGTGCCGACAGCGAGCGGTCACCTTGCTGACGGCGCGTTGGCGACTAGCGGGCGCCTTGCTTACAGCGCGTTGGCTACTAGATTTTTTGAGGCAGTGGGCGTTACTGCGCTGGAGCGGTGCTGTTATAATGGGCGATGAGCTTTATTGTAAAAATAAATGACATACTAGACTGTTTTGACAAGTTTTATTAAAATATATACAACTAACTATTATAAAAAAAAAAAAAACTAACTATTTAAAATAGATATTATATTAAATGACTCACTAACTAACTACACAGATATTATCTATCTTCTATAATCCTCCACATATTAATATCAGTTTTCTCTATCGCATCACTGCAATGATTAATATTTTTCATGTTGTACCACAATGTTTAAAAAATAAACAACTTGTGTTGACTGCGATAAAAGTTATCGAATCTTTTCAAAAGTTCGAAAGTTAGACTCTGCGAAATGCACTTAGCAACGTAAAATATTCTACTTTACTGAATATGAAAATATTGTAGGCACCCATATCTTTAAACGTTGGGCCACGAAAATAGAGGGAATTTAGAGGGTTTTTTTAAATTGTGCTGTTAGCTTAGCTGATTAGCTGCACAAGTTTTTTTCCCTAGAATAATCGATGTAAATAACTGCTGTGTTTTTTTATGCATCATAATCTGCATATGCCAATTCTTTTATTTGTTTATTTTTTTGGCTTGAGCATGCCTATGATTTTTACGTTAATGTCATTAAAGATAGCTTTTTACTAAACTTTTACCTACTAATATAAACCACACGGCACCACATACCTACCACCATATTCTATATTCATTTGATTTTCTTTTCTTTTCAGAATATCCATCTTCAAATTGTCAGATCCTTAGCATATAAATTGATATGATATCCTCAATCCCTATTTATGTAGAGGATAGCGAACTTCGTCATGGGAAACATCAGGTAAAACCGACACGAATCAGGATATTTTGGATGGCTGGTTAGCTAGATATGTAAAGTCAAGAAAATTTATTGTCTACCAACTTAAATTATCCGTATTATCAAATCAGATCTAACATTCTTTCACAGTTGTATGAAATGACTCTAACACGGCAAATTGACGTAGGGTGTCAAATGCTTCTCAAAAAAAAATTTTCACTTCTACAATAGCCTTTTGCCTGAAAGTTCCTAGTTCTGTGGCCCTAACTTACGAGTAAGAGACAAAATGTAGGGCAAGTGAGCGGCCCAAGTTAGCAGCAGAGACTGAAAGTTTCGCAACAGTCCGGACTGTTCATGTAACGGATACTAGCAAACGTCTGCTCTGCATCGTGTACCGTGACTTAAACGTGGAGTTTTGATCCGAGCTATTGTAGTCATTGTGATTAAAATGAAGATAGTGAATAGCGCCATAGTTCCTGCACTTTGCCAATTGCAAGCAAGTTTTGTTTTACATAATACATTTGCATAGGAAAATAATTATCAAGAACCTGGTCGCTGTAAAAAAGACAAAATGATAATTTTGAGAGCACTAGACCGTTTATCAAAGATGGTTACGAAAAAAAGCTTACTTATTAATAGCAGTTTGGTAAAGTGATAACTTACTGTACAACCTAAGGGGCTTAGATCCTTTCGCCGGTAGCACATCTCCGCCGCGAAACCGCAGCAGCGAAACCACAGTAGTTCAATTCAACTGGCTTGCGTCATGTTCCGCTACTCGAGTTACGCTCCTCGAATTTCGCGTAGCAGAACATGATGCGAGCCAATTGACACCAGTAGCACACCTTCGCCGCGAAACCGTAGCAGTGAAACCGTAGTAGTTCAAATCAACTGGCTTGCGTCATGTTCCGCTACTCGAGTTCTGCTCCTCAAATTTCACGTAGCGGAACATGACGCGAGCCAGTTGAATGGAACTACTGCAGTTTGGCTGCTATGGTTTCGTGGCGGAGGTGTGCTACCGTGGTAAATGATTTACAGTAAGTGATCACTTAACCAGACGTTGATAGAAGATTATGTTAGGGAAATCACAAATGATTTGAGAGCTAATGAAAAATACGCTGGTTTTGGGGAATCTTATATATATCTATACTTAATATTATAAAGAGTTTCATTTACCTTTCTTATCGTATCCGTGTTCCCAAGCGTAAGTCCGAGCTTTTATATCTCCGTAACTACAAGGGTATAGACCTGGAGGCTTTGCAGCGTGATGCCGGTGAACTCGACTGGACCCCTCTGGTCAAGAACGATGACATCGGTGATAAGGTGAACTGTTTTAACGCAACCGTTCTCAACTTATATGATCAGCATGCCCCTATACGACGTGTCAAAGTTCGACATAACCCTGCACCATGGATAACGCTACAAATTAAAGAGCTTATGGCTCGCAGGGATAAAGCTAAGAGTAGATATAAGCGCAGACCTTCAGAGCTGAACCTCTCTTATTACAAATCCTTGCGAAACCGCTGCAGTCATCTGTGTCAAGATGCTAAGAGACGCTATTTCCACGATCAACTCAATAACCGCAGTTCCTCCGATGTATGGAAATTTCTCAAATCTGTAGGCATAGGCAAGTCACCTACCAACCTGTGTAAGGATGTGAACCTCAATGATCTCAATAAGCATTTCTCTCTCCTTCCCTTTTCTCTTGATCCGTCTGTCAAAGCTGCGACACTAGAGAGTCTTGCTAGTTTGCCGTTACCACAATGTTCTCACTTTAAGCTTAGCGTTGTTACTGAGGATGACGTTAAGAAATCTATACTTGCGATTACTTCTTCAGCAGTCGGTAATGATAAGTTGTGTTCAAGAATGATAACTCTTATCCTTCCCTCTTTACTTCCTACCCTCACTCACATCTTCAACCACTCATTTTCGTCTTGCTCATTTCCATCAATTTGGAAACAGGCTCACATAATACCTTTACCTAAAACTAACAATCCTACTTTATTGACCCACTTTAGACCAATTTCTATTCTTCCATTTCTCTCTAAAGTTTTTGAGCACTTAGTTCATAGACAATTATCATTTTTCTTGGCGTCAAACTCGTTAATTTCCCCATTTCAATCCGGTTTTCGCTCAGGTCACAGTACTGTAACCGCGCTTTTGAAAGTAACTGACGACATCCGCTGGGCAATGGAGAATAAGTCCCTTACTGTTCTTGTATTGCTTGACTTTAGTAGCGCCTTCAACTCAGTGGATTTCGACATTTTATTAGGTATCCTTAAAGCTATCAATTTCTCTTCTTCCGCTTTAGCTTGGTTCAGTTCTTATCTTCGGGGACGCTCTCAGTGTGTTCGCCTGGAGGAGTCCTTCTCTGATTGGTGTAGCCTCACTGAGGGTGTTCCTCAGGGTAGCGTTCTCTCTCCTCTTCTTTTTTCAATATTTATTAACTTTGTTACCAGAGTAATCTCCTCTAGTTTTCATCTCTACGCAGATGACTTGCAGCTCTACCGACATTTTACTGTAGCTGACGCGGGTTCTGCAATTGCTGCTATGAATCATGACCTGGCTTGTATCAGCGTTTGGGCTAAGTCATTTGGTTTGCAAATCAATCCAACTAAATCCCAGGCCATGATCATAGGCAGCAGATTCGTTCGCAATGCGGCTGATGTTGCATCTCTGATGCCTTTGTATCTCGATGGTGTTCGCATTGACTACAACGAAACTGCCAAAGATCTGGGTGTAATTTTTGACTCCAATCTTTCATGGCGTGCTCAGGTCAATGAGGTCAGTCGAAAGGTACATTTCTCCTTTCATTCATTGAAAAGCCTTCAAAGTCTTCTGCCCTTGAAGACTAAAATTTCTTTGGCACAAACACTTATTCAGCCGATTATAGATTATGCCGACGCCTGCTACCTGGATGCTACCGAGGAGCTATTAAATAAGCTTGAGCGCTTGCAAAACTTGTGCATTCGCTTTGTTTTCGGTCTACGAAAGTATGACCATGTTTCTCACCTTCGCAAGGAACTCAAGTGGCTCCCAATCCGCCTTCGCAGGAACACTCGGATTTTATGTCTCGTTTTCAACATCTTACACAACCCGTCTTATCCTTCCTACCTGCGTGAGCGTTTTTCTTACGCTCGCCCTAGCGACGCTCCGTGTAGATCACACCTTAGATCCCTCCTTAAATCTCATCCTCATAAGACAAGCTACTATTCTTATTCCTTCTCTGTGCACGCAGTAAGACTGTGGAACTCACTTCCGCCTAGCATTCGTGATTTAAAAACTGTTTCACAATTTAAATATCGAGTAAAAGAGCATTATCTTTCCTCTCTACTGTGAGTATTTATATACCTATAATATGTATGTTTATTTATTTAAGCTTTATGTATTTATTTAAGTATATGTTAATTTATTACGTTATACGTGTAGGTATATTTGATATGTTTTAGTATAAGACTTCGCAAATTCATATTTTTCTCTTTTTGTTCTCACACACTATTGTCTACATTTCTTTCTCATTTCTCCTTTCGCAGGTCTGCTGGAAGAAATTTCTTAAGAAATAAGCAGTACCTTTGTACTCAAATTATAATTATGTCGTATCTGTATGTATTTTACTGTGTGTACATAAATAATAAAATAAATAAATAAATAAATAAAGAGATAAAAGTTTGTTTGTTTATTTCCTTGTTTGTAAGTTTGTATGTAGGGGGTAATCTCCGGATCTACCAGTCAGATTTAAAAAAATGTTTTTGCATTGGATAGTCCAATTTTTGAGCTATGTAACATCATGTTATGACTTTTAGGAGCCGAGCAAAAAGAAAAAATGTCTGAAAGAACGCTAAGCGAAATCGAAGTAATAGCGCGGGCGGGCGATGTGATGCGACGCAGTGGGTCGGGGGCCGAAATTTCACCAGGACGAAGTCGCGGGCAGAAGTCCTATATTAGTATATTATGTCCTATATGAAATCTGAAATTGCCATATTAATAAAGTTAACTATACAAAAAAATCGCTTTATCTATCGCCATTTCAGGAACACACTCTATTTCAGGAACATACTCTATTTTATTTGAATGAGTGAACAGCAATTACATTCATTCAAACCACATTAACACAGGCGGGTTCACAACCGCGACATCAATTCCGCGTTTCGCTCCTACAGCCCGCTGATCATTACTATCACCGATTTTATACCGCAATAACACCCTTTATGTGAATATTTTTTAGGTTAACACCCTTTACATGAATATTTTATTCAGCCATGTTTTCATTTGTATGAGCAAAATATAATAAGCTAATGCTAGGATATTAAATCAGCGGACGTGACTGGAAAGGGTCGTAAATTGTGGTTTGGGTATAAAATCTGATAGCATATCACGTCATAAAAAATACTGGAAGGTGATGTTAGTATTTGTGAGATTTATAAAAACCTTCAGGTCTTCTTTAACACCACAGTTCCCGTATTCTACTAACACAGTAATAACACCGAACGTAGAAACCTAAATAAATATATTTTACCTACAATCTGCCTAGCCTTTTCCCATCTATGTTGGGGTCGGCTTCCAGACTACCCGGAAGCAGCTAAATACCAGCAACTACCTATCTGACCTCTACAACTAAGTTACTGGGTAACACGATACCCCTTGGTAAGACTGGTTGTCAGACTTTCGGGTTTCTGACGACCCGTAACGACTGTCAAAGATCCACGAATGACAGCCGGTACCAACGGCTTAACGTGCTTTCAGAGGCACGGAGGAGTCTCGGTATGTAAAGATGGTCACCCATCCACAGACCAAAACCGGCAAGCGTACCTTAACCTGATGGATCGACCCGTGCGGCTGGTATTACTTAGCCCCGACCTCAATAAAAATAAATAAAAAATCTACTATACTATATTAATTGAAACATCCAAACAGATTTAGTTCATAAAAATCGTCCCACAAAAGCAACGAAAAATATTCCTTTGAAACTGACACTAAAAAGAAAACGTCCGATATAATTTCCAGTCCTTAATGAAATCCAACGGGTGTCATAAACGGTATTCCGCTGAGCACTGTGCATCTAAATCATAACCTACCTTTTACTCAAAAGGCGCCAGAAAAATCCAATAAAGCTCTTTGTGAGCCCATCCGGCGTATAGAAGTAAATTAAACTGGTGCTCTGGGTGGCCAAGAGATGAGAATTTCTAACCTAATTGCTGATTTTTTGAGGAAGCAAATTTTTTGTTTGATTTAATTGGTGTTGATGGATTACCTAGTAATCGTTGTCGTGTGTAGTGTGTATTTGGGTCGAAGATAAAATTTTAAACACATCTGAAATATTATTTTCACCTCACAACTTCGGAAAGATTCTGTTTAACATTCGAAATGAATGAACGAATGATGAGTGCAAAAGTGCATTTTTTCCGCTAGCGTGCAAAGAGTTTTTAAAATTCGAATCCATCTATTCAGTCAATTTCTATACCGCCAGTCCACTGAAAATGCATACCTTTTCATGTTAGTGCGCCAACCTCATTTTTAGAATAATCGCACTGGCCAGCACGATGACTGCATGAAAAAAAAACTTTTTAAAATTTTCTTCCTTTTACTTTATTTATTTTCCATCATTTTGATTTGTTTTTTGATAAAATCGCGACCAGCAGCGACGATGATAGCAGAGTTAGTGCAAGCGGTACATAATGCCGAATTGAATTAGGTTCTTTTCTATCTGTTAACGTGGTTGTTTTATGTCATTAGAAAATCTATTAACATAATTGTAATAAAATGAGTTCTTCCAATGACGAAAATGAGACACTGACACCGGAATTATTTCGTTCTAAAGCAGCAATTATAGTAGATAATTTGTAGCCGCCAAAATCTTGGGAGTTGTACCTGAAAACATGCGATTTGTTCTGCGACCAGAAAACCACGAATAGCGCCAATTCCTTCTCAGAGTCCGTATTTCTTAACTATTTCAATGAATTAACCAAGAGTAAAAAACCTTCGAAACTTTGGAGCATATATTGTATTCTATGAAATGAAATGAAATTTATTTGCAAGAATTGTAGTACATTACAGTTGGTGGGGCTATTTAACAGTTTCTAAAAAAAATCGCTAAAACTAGCATGCAAAATTACATGAATTAAATAAATGTAATTATGTTAACAAAATTAGAACATACATTAAAATTATTATATTTAAGGTTATGAATGTCAATCATTTATCAAATTATCATGGTATGTCAGTGTGAGTCCTTAAAGTTTAGGTACTCATTCACAGAATAGAATGATTTTTCTATAAGCCATTTGAATAATATTGTTTTAAAACGATTGATTGGCAGTTCCCTATATAATTTTGGTAATTTATTATATATCCTTATAACCATTGGAAGCAACTTCTATGATATAAGTGGCTTTTCATTGGAGGAATAATCAGTCTATCAGGATATCTTGTATTAAACGTAACAGTGTCTCCAAGACGTTGAAATAATTCGGAGTGCATTTTTACAAATTTACAGCATTCAAATATGTACATACCGGGAACAGTTAATATTTTTAGATCTTTAAAAAGAGGTTTACATGACGTCAATGGTGGCACATCACAAAGAGCACGGATACATTGTTTTTGGGCTATAATTACCCTATTTATCAGAACAGAGTTCCCCCATAGCACAATGCCGTATCTTATATTAGAAGCTACGTAACCTTATACGCTAAGAGGGCTGTTTTAAGGTTACTTATTTTACAAAGTCTCCACAAGACAAAAGCGAAACGATTAATCTTTTTTGTAACCTTTAAGTAGTGAGGTTTCCACGTGCAGCCACCGTCCACTGTTATACCAAGAAAAACGGCTTCTTGTCCTTCGTTAATTCTCTGATCGGAATAAGTAATTGTAAGGTCAGATTTAAATTTTCTATTGTAGAACTGAACGAAGGAAGTTTTATCGATGTTCATTTTTAAATTATTATTATTAAGCCATGTTATGATAGCATTATCCGCTTCATTAATTGCTGTATTATAATTAAGTATTTTATTCTCCGTGATTACCTCTGCAATATTATCAGCAAAAAGTGAGTAGAAATGCTTCGTCACATTTGGTAGATCGTTAATATATAACAGAAAGAATAAAGACCCTGTAACACTACCTTGGGGCACTCCTGTATTGTTGCTCCTAATGTTAGACTTGCATAATATCTCTTTTTTTTAATTTATTTCGGAAATCGCTGTATATTGAAACCTATTTGAAAGATAGCTTTCCAGCCACTTCAGCGCTAGGCCGCGAAAACCGTACAGTTCACATTTCGCTAGCAGAATATTGTGGTCAACAAAATCGAAAGCCGTGCTCATATCGAAAAACACAGTGCAGGTACGTGTATGTTTATCTAAATTTTCAGGGATTTTTGACAATAATTTAAAAGCTGCCAAAGTTGTCGATTTGCCTTTTTGGAATCCATTTTGTTCGGTTTTTAGTATTTTATGTTTAGTCAAGAATTGGGTCATACGAGAATCCATTATCTTCTCAAATACCTTAGGTAAAACTGGTATTAAAGCGATTGGCCTATAATTGTTTATACCCGTTACGTCACCTTTCTTAAAAATCGGTTTAACTACGGAGGTTTTTAGTTTATCCGGGAAGGTGCCCTGGGAGAATGACATATTAATAAGGTACGTTAAAATTGGTGTAATCAAACCTGCACTGAGTTTTAAGATATGTGTCGAGATCTCATCATATCCCACAGAAGAAGTATTGTTTAATGATTAGATAAATACGTATAGTATCAGTAATTTATTGACATTGGATAATATTACAATACAAATAGTGTGACATAATAATTTAATTTGACATCTGTATAATTTTATTTTAATTTGGACCAATAGTTTAATATAATTTAATTGATTGATAAGTCTATGACATGTAAAACGCATCTAACAATTTTTATTTTTATTTTTAAGCTTTTGACATTTGTTGTATTCTGAATTTATTTGATTTGATTTTATATTTTTGTGTCAATTTTATAATGTTATTTTAATAATTATTTAATTAGATTAACAATAATATAAATATTTGCACACCTTATTAGGTAATGATACAGAGCACTTTATATTTATTTGTAACATCTGTTCATACCTACCTGTATTAAGCAAATAAATAATTTGATTTGATTTGATTGTATCGTTTTAAAAGTTTCATCATCAAAATGAAAAAGCTGGCGTTGAGTGGTGAAATTAAATGGCGATATCCCATCGTAGATACTGTTCCATTTTCACCGGCGGTCATATCGATGAAATAATTATTAAACGCGTTGGAAATGTCACTAGTCTTCGTCAAAATCTTATTATTATATTTTATTTTTGTGATCAATTTTTTATCATTATTTGTATATGTCATTGTATTAGTTTTTATTAATGTCCAAGATGCTTTACAGATGTTCTCTGATTTTTTAATATATTTTATATTGAACGGTTTTTGTGCTGCAAAGAAAATTTTTTGAAATTGTTTTTTGTATTTTCTGTAATTAATTTTATAACCTGATGTTTTGAATTTATAATACATAAACCGCAATGTTCGCTTTGTGGCGCATGATTTCTTTATACCTTTAGTAATCCAACCAGCGTTTTTATTTTGTTTGTTTGTAATTTTCCTTTTACATACCGGAAAACATAAATTGAAGAAGAGTATAAATGCATCATAAAAGATGTTAAATGCCGTGCCGTAAAGTCCTCTTACGCTATGCTATGCTAAAAGCCCCAGTGAGAATCAAACACAACATTAAATATAAATACTATACTATTATTTATTTTCTCGCAGATAGTGGTAAAAAGTAGACTACCTACACAACTCGTGAAAAAAAAACATCATCTCGGTCCTTGTATCCCTCACTCCACTCAGGATTCTACATAATCTAAAATCTTTCGCTGCTTTCGGGATCCAACTTAGTCCCTCGAATTAAATTCCCTTTTTTTTCACTTGTTGTATAATCTTATATTTTTTTCAGAAGTAAGATACAAGTCACATAATTCTTGTGTGGTCCATTAGTCCGGGGCTCTTTCATTTCAATTTATTTACTTATTAGAACTTTCTGCACAAGTAAAAATAAATTACCCTACAAAGCCGGAAGCCTGAGGCATTTTCTACCAGTCAACCTTATGATGCAGATACAAAACATGGCAGGTGCAACATAAAGGGATTGATAACACGAAATTAACTATAAAATACAAGAATAAATACATACATACATAGAATAAACAGAATAACTTTGTCAGGAGAAATAACGATCACTAGAGGAGAAATAACGATCAGTAGAGGAGAAAACGAATCCAGCATATCACCGCTGGGATGTTTCAGCTAACTTCTTGCATATATGCTCCCGTACCTTCACTTTAAAAGACAACCGACTGGTTGCCGTCCTGATATTAAGAAGTAACGCATTCCAAAGAAAGACCGCCTGGACAAAGAAAGAGGTGTGTATGAAACCAGAGCGGTGAGAAGGACATCGTATAAGACGATTGTTGGTGGAACGAAGATTTTTGCTATGGGCAGAGCATAAGTATTGAATACGGGAAGTCAGGTAAGAAGGACAGGTGGGTTTGTCGAGAATAGAGAACAACATAGACAGAGCCTTCACCTCTCTGCGCTGTCGAATCTCTTACTCAGAGTCTGAACAGTTTTAAGTTCTTAGAATAATCACTTCAAAAGAACCATAGACTATAACCGTAATTATTTGCAATAGTTTCTTTTAATCCGGGTAAATTCGTTCGCCTGGCAACACTATCGATACCCCCAACCTCCTCAATTAAAGTGTCGTTGAATAATTCAGTTTGATAGTGGACGATTTTGATGTGAATGAAAAATTTAAATTACTGTATGAAAATTAATTTTATTAAAAGGTATTATTGAATAAATTTACTATAACTAGAAATTGGTTACAAAGAATTATTTCAATTAATAAAGTTTCTAGAAATCGAGGAGTGTAAATACTAAAAAAAATATTTACCTGGGTAATAAATTCTTTTAAATTCTTCTGTAAAGTTATTATATACCCTAGCCTCTTAGTTATCCTTTACTATTTTTTTCTGAGAAAATGTTCCTCGTACAATTAAGACTGTCAAAAGCAGTCATAATTAAAAGTACCTGGTCGACCGAGCTCTGCTCGGGTAAAAATTGAGAATTCTCATTTAATACTGTAGGATCGTTCATACTAATTCCATGTATAGTATTTACAAATTCCATGCTGCTATGTCATAATTCTAAGGTAGCCGTCTTGTTCTAAACTTTAGGCAACTGAGCTCTACTTGGGTGAAAATACGGAGAAACAAAATTTTCCCAGATATGACCTAGCTAGATCGATTTTTCGCCCCCGTAAATTCCTATATTGCAACTTTCATTGAAATCGTTACAGCCGTTTTCGACAACGTGCTTACAAATATTAATATTATAAACAAATATTGCTCGTTTAATACATAGTATAGGATAATTGTAATATTTCCCTTTTTTGTGCTTATCAGTGATACCAATCATCCTATTTTATAATTGGCTTATATTTCGTACAGAAACGAATAATTTTATAAACCAAATAATATTCATTATCGTACATTATTGATCATTTTATTGGAAAATACTAAGAGAAAATACCACCAACGTGCTGGCGGGCGCGTAATAAATAATGTGAAGCAAAATTCCTTCTGTGGTTTAACCATTAACCCAGGTGGAAGCAGCCTATGAATAAAAGTGTGCCATTACACGTTGTATCCCTTGGGGCAGAGGATCGAAGCGAAGGTCTAAACGGATTTTAAAGTATTTAAAGAAGTTTACATAAGGAAGTTTACGTATGTGTTGAGTAAAAAAAGGTGTGTAGTAATTTCTGTATTTTCGAATATTGAGTGCAGGTATAAAACTCCAAAATTTTAGTATTAAACGACGCAATATGTCTAAATATTGTACTTTGAACAATTGTATAATTGTAGGTACCTATGTAGACCAAGATAACGTTAGCAAATTCATCAGTGCAGTTATTTTCTGTGATCGAGTACAACTTTAGGTTTTTTTATTATTTCATAGAGTCTGATAGAGACAAGCAACCTTACGGGCCACCAGACATTAAGTGGTCTCTGTCACCTTCGACCACTGCAATAGGGACCAGAGGTCAGAGGCATTGGAGGAGTGTGCGTTGCCATCCCAAGATAATAAGCTGGGGAAGTGCGTGTCGGACCACGAACAATGAGGGGGTCCGTTGTTGGGATGAATTTATTCTAAAAGCAAACTTAACATTGTAGTTAAAAAACAAGTTTCCCCATATTAGTTGGAGAACATATTATGTTCTCCAACTGCAAATGTAAGAACTATTCATTTGAGATCCTCGTTTTCATTTGACGTGTCACACGGTACAATTTGCAAAACTTTTTTAAATTTTCTAACTTGTCTCCCAAAAGTGACCCCCAAAGTCAAACTTAATTTATTTACGTTACACGTTCGTCTTTGGTTCACAGATATTCATGTGTATGAAATTTCAACTTAATCGGTCATGTAGAATCGGAGCAAATCGACTGTGACTGACGGACAGACAGACAGACACACGAGTGATCCTATAAGGGTTCCGTTTTGATTCATTCGGACTTACGGAACCCTAAAAAGACTTGAATGACTTGTGTGCCCACCTTCTTTTTTTCGTGTGGTTTACACCAGGTTAGTCACTACTAACCTGGTGTCAGAGTTTTAAAGCCGCCCATGGGCCTCTGACTTGGCTTCACATGCCGTCGAGAAATATCTCTCAGGCACGGTTTCCTTACGATGTTATCCTTCACCAACCTGCGCCTATACTGTTAAAACCAGACCATAGCAAAGGTATTGCATGTTCGAAAGAAGTGAGTCTTTCGAACATGAAATACCTTTGCTATGGTCTCGTAGAGAACTTATCTAAGCTAAATTCTAGTATATTCTGCATCTAAAATTATACCACCATGTCCTATAAGTAATCTTGTTTGTGCATTTAGTAAACGATGTCCGTTGTAAACGTCGGTCTGTGCAAATAAGAGCAGCTTAGTTACCGGCCCGGCCTAAAGCTTAGTTTGTTTGACTTGGCCCGTGACTGGGTGGTTAGGTGCGGCAGATTCTCTCATATTTATAGTGGTGGTGTAATGTACTTAGTGTGTACTGGTTGGTGTGTTTGTAATGTAGTTTGAGTCTGTTCTTCTAGTGAGTAGGGGTGAACGAGCTTTACTTACGCATTATCATTGTCCGAGTGATTTTTTATTAAACTTTTATACTTACTTACATTTTTCTCACTAGAGATATGAAGCTTTATATTAAGTCATCAAAATAATTCCACTCTTTCCTATTTCTTTTGCTAAGTTTTATTCAATTTAGCACCAGCCAACTTTGCTAAAACCGATGTGTAAGTTAGGTGCAACTTCCTGCTGTAAAACTAATTACGAAGTTTCCGTGACGTTTTTCTTGCTCGTTTCATAGTTTCCTCGACTAAGTGTTACGTAATAATCGAGATATACAGAAAGCTATTAGAATTTAATGAATTATTTAATTGTGAATAAGAGGCCTTTGGCAAAGTAATAATAGCTGCACGGATTGATCAATCAGACTAAGCTACGCTTGCCGAGGTCGGTCCGTGGATGGGAGACCATCTTTACAGTTCCCTCCGTGCCTCGGAAAGTACGTTAGGCCGTTGGTCCCGGCTGTCATTCTTGGATCCTTGACAGTCATACCGGGTCATCAGAAACCCAAGTGTCTGACAACCTGTCTCACCAAGGGGTATCCTATTACCCAGTAACTAGGCTGTGGAGGTCAGATAGGCAGTCACTCCATGTAAAATACAGGTATTCAGCTGCAACCGGTTAAACTGGAAGCCAACCCCAACATAGTTGGGAAAAGGCAGATGATGATTTAACTATAAATAAGAGGATATTAAAATTCTAGCCTTTCCCAGGTAATGGGTGTCCTAGCTGGCTGAATACATTTTCATATAAGATTTCTTATTCTTTGGCAGTTTAGTAAGCACGTGAAATGCTTGTCTGACGGCCTTCGAATTCTGAAATTTTTTCTAATAATACATTCCAGGATTTACACATATTTAACGGACCTGTTAGGTATTGATACCACTGACGGCGTCCATAAGGGCCAATGCCTGCTAGGGTTGCGAGTTTGTCCGAAAGGGATATCGCGGCCCCGGCACACAGGCAACGGAAGGAACACGGGGAGGTTTGAGTCAGTAAAAGTCTGACACACCCTCCCGCTCTGCCCAGAGCGGGAGAAGTTATTTGATAAGTTCCCACCAAAAAAAAAGGAAAAACAAAAAGAAGGTATTGATAGCAGCATAGAATGGTTCTTAGATTCTTGGAGGTCTTGAGAATGGATCCTAAAAGTATATGTATACCGACTACCTACTTATGTTTATTGTCCTTTTAAAAATCATCGGAACAAAACAAAACAAACATGAGATACTTTGAAGAGCGGCTTCTGTTAAATAGACTTCGACAAACAAATTGAGCCATAACACAAAACCGTATCGAATCAATATCACATGACTGTAACATGAAGCAAACTTAAGGCTAGTGTGCACGAACTACATGACACGTTGCATTATGTAGATGTCACGCAAAATTCGACATAAACAGTTATTGCTGTTTCACCCGCATATGTCTCGATTCCGGGGGAATAGCGGGATAAAAAATATCCTATGTTCATTCAGGTTATAAACTATCGGTTTGCCAAATTTCATCCAAATCCGTTCATTAGTTTTTGCATGAAAGAGTAACAAACATCCATACATCCATCCATACTCACAAAGTTTCGCGTTTATAATATTAGTAGGATGTCGAGACACTTGAGTAATGCAATAATTTGCATGCTAGTTAATCTCATTCTGCTATTTATGGCAATATATTCCTCGAACACAGCTAACCAAAATTATGTGATTTAATTTCCCTCTCATTGATACTGATGTGTATTAAAATTCAATTAAAAATGCAGTGTTGCAGTCACTGTTTAAACTGTGCCGTCTATTCCGGGCCTAACCTCAGACAGTTATAAATCCTCAAGAAATTAAGTATTTGACATGTGTAAGAGTTTCGTTTCGGAGTTCAATGCAACAAATGCACAAAAAACTTGTAAAAAATATAAATGGAACATGTGGTTACGGCTAAGATGTTACTTTGGTGTAGGGTTACCAAACGCTTGATTTTAGACAGGGGCAGATTTTTCTGCTTTAATATGCAGTGGATTATATTAATATTTTCCGAAACTGTACCTACATGTAGGTAATACTAAAAAGTCAGTGCAAAAATATAGCGTTTGCGTCAGCGTTAGCGTAATAATTATTACAATACAAAAACTTGTTTTGAATATGTTTATAATATTCTACGAATAAGTATAACATAGTGCAAAAACTGGAGAATCAAAGCGTTAGTTGGAGGTAGTAACTTGAGCCAACAAACTTACTATCTAGAATGCACAACATTGAACAGTGTTCTCAGATGTATAGCGAATCCTGGCAACAAGCCGCAATACTTCATGCATACCTTAAGGAGCGGGAATAGCCCAATGGTTGTGGAACGGACATGTCTGAGGAGAAGATCCTGCAAAAAAACTAAAAAATTAAAACATTTATTTCAATTAAACCATTTACTGGCACTTTTGCATTGTCAAGGAGTTGGTCAGTCAGAAATATGAAGCTGGTTGTCCATTCCAAAGCTTAGCTGAGTTTAAATCCCACCAGTTACTATTAGCTCGAGCATATTTTCAAGATTTGACATGAATACCTAATATCTTACAACACGTAAAAATATATGCTATAAATTATAGTCCACTCCATAACATGCTAACTTTTTCATGGTTATGGCTTAAAGACATTTAAAAAAACGAGCGAGCCTTACAGTAGTCGCATATGATGTTGACTGACATCTCACCTTGGTAATAAGCAACATTAAGGTAATAAACAACATTAAAGGGGTGGGGGGCCTCGTCAAGATCGTATCTGGTCAACTGATCAATGGTCAAATTAAGCGCTTCCCCGGCTTACTGTGGCTTACACACAGTCCGTCTCTTTTCACGAAATCACTCCCACAGATTTGGTTATTTAGATATTTTTAGATTTCAATTTTGATTTTGATCGCAGGAAAGCGAGAGGAAAGATGTTACACATCAAAAATGGTCACCCTATATTGCTCTTCATATAACAGCAGAAGTCGGATTAAAATATATTTTGAAACTAAACAAATCGTTACTGTGAACAGCTAAATATTTGGATTTCGATAAGTTTTTCTTTTCATCTTTTTTATTCAACCTCTGCCCTTGTAATTTTTTATTATACTATTGTGATTGTATGGTAAATTAAATCATGAAGCAGTAAAATGTTGAATCTAAATGAATAATTGTAGGTTTTTAAATTAGGTGGAACACAGTAATTTTCTTCTCCGAACACATTATCACCATTTTTCAGTGCATTGCAGTCAATAATCGAATCCATTTTGGCCAAATAGACCAAATTCAGTGTATCTTATACAAATTACTACAAATGAAGATAATGTTATAAAGATTAGAAAAAAAATCTATTTGCAACTCGTATTTTTTTAATTAGACAATTATATTAACAATAAATCAATCATAAATTCAAAAAAACAACCAATAACGTTCAAACCTCTAAAAACAGCTGGAATCGCCAACAAAATTAACATAAACATTAACCTTTTTTCTCTCCTTCTATATTGAAGTCATACAATAATATCAGCTCCTCGTATCCGGTCCATAAAGCTGCTAATGTATTCGTTTGTGGACGCACCATTTACTGTTATGAACGCGGTTTTCTTGCCTTACGCCGTATTTATCCCGAACTGCGTTGCACATACGGGAAAACAAAGTTATGATGCTGGCCTTAAAATATACGTTTAGTAAAGAACTTTTTTTGTAAATTACCTAAATGAAGAAAGATTTAGGTAGAGGTAATAAATTTGGAAGGAGTAGAATTGGGTGTTAGCGTCATCATCATCTATCGTCCCCTGCTTTTCTTAACTACTAACCGTTTACAGCTGAATATTTAATTAGAATTTTAAATGGAAGGACTGCCTATCTGGGCCCAACAACGCAGCTACTGGGTAACTTGATACCCCTTGGTAAGACTGGTTGTGTGTTCACTGTTCTTCTTCTGTTCCGCGGATTTTCATTTTGTTTTTGGCTTTCAGGTACTGAGAAAGAACTAATTAACTGTCGAGCAATATTGAGGGAATTCAGAGTCTTAAGAAACGACTATTAAACGACGTCTACATAAAATACAAGAATTTTTCCAACCGCAAAGTTTACTTGGTGATACGGCCAAGAAATCATAGTGAAGTTGAAATGCCCTGCGGAACGGTAGCGCGTATTTTTGGCACAAAAACAAATGAACGCAGTAAAATTTAAAATGCGTTGTAAATTTTTGTAAATGCACTTCCTCGTTTTGATATTGGGATGATCTTTATTGCTGTTCTGAAAGGTATAATTTGTGGTAATATTGCGCGTCCGTAATAAATAATAATAAAGCAATTCAAAAATTAAATTGAATTGATGAGTCGTGACAGCTAAGAGATGACCAGTCCCTACTGACGGCGCCCATTCACTAGCTTGACTCATGGATTCTGATACCTTCTGCTGGCTATTTTTTAGCCGTTTTCCGTATCGTCGCCTGCCTAAACAACTAACAGTCGTGGCTGTTGTTAATTGACGGCTATGGCACCGGGCCAGTAACAGATGTGGTCATCGTGTTCACGGGATTTTGTTTTGAAACTGGTTAGACCACCGTAAGGACTTTTCTTGCTTGCAGCGCTCGGTGGCTATAGCACCGGACCGGTAACAGATGTGGTCATTGTGTACACGGGATTTTGTTTTGAAATTGATTAGATATGAACTTCTTTGATGGTGCCTATGTAGAATTTTGAAAAAGAAAAGAAAGAAAAAATTTCCATTGGGACTCGCACAAGAAGATTGTAAACTATACTTTATGCGTTATACCTTGGCCCGTAATATCTTTAAACGAATAATACCATCAAAACTAATATCAGCAAATGCATTTGCTGTTGTAGCTCACTAAGGAAAGCGTCCTTTTGAACTAGCAGCCATTTTCAAACTAATTCCGGGACAACACTAGATAATATTTCCAAAGGATATTATTAATGTTCACACCAGTGATATAGTTTCCCTAATATTAAGGTTTTGGGAGTCATAAAGGACAATTGCTATGTTGGGATCGTGCAAATTGTTAGAATTCGGGCAAAGGTTCCGAGTATTCATGTTCGATGGGGTATCTCGTCGTTTATGGACTGCCGTGGTGTTTAATGTTATTATAGTACGTGGAATCAGATGGTAGTTATGATTTTTATAATTATGTGCTTTTTATGTTGATACAGATTTTTCCAATCCGATCTGTGCCAGAAGTGTTGTTTCTGTTACTAAATTTTTATCTAGCGTAATCTCCGTCCGTTAACATTAAAGAAATAACATTTATTACTGTCTTTTTAAATGAACATAACATATTCCCAAATAATTCATTAAGATATTAATGAATTATTTGGGAATATGTTATGTGCTGAGTATGAGGTCCTGGGTTGACCCCGGTTCGGGCAAAGTGTTATTTGGTTTATCAATCTGGAATTTCTCAGTAGCAGCCCGGAATCTGGATTTGTTGCTGTTTGATGACAATAAGCTCGCCCATAGATATACGAAAGAAGTACTCGCCTTTGTTACATGGGTCTTACACATAACTGGCTAAATGTGAGTGTACTATAGGGACACATCTGCTTAACCCTGCGGGGAATAAATGCCTGATGTTATGTTATATAACCACAATCCAAAATCTGCTTAGCCTTTTCCCAACTTTGTTGAGGTCGGCTTCCATTCTAACCGGATGTGAATACCAGTAATTTTTATAACCAAAATCCGATAATAATTAATTAGGAATATATTGTTGTTTTTTTTTTGTTTGATGGAAGACGTAGCGTAGCAGGCCGAATAAGGTCGACCGATGATCTTGTGAAGGCCGCAGGAATCCGCTGGATGGAAGAACCACAGAAACAGTCAAAGTGGCGGTGCGTCTTTCGGCTGAAATGATTGTTTTTTTTTTTGTAAGTTTCCGATTTGAGATCCATTCGATACCGATCGATCGATACCGTTAGCCACTAGGTTAAACTGCTCTTTTAACGCATGCCTTTTTTTTTTTGACAGTGGTAATTTATCAAATAACTTCTCCCGGTCTGGGTGGAGCGGGATGGCGTGTCAGACTTTTACTGACTAAAACCCACCCGTGTTCCTTCCGTTGCCTGTGTGCCGGGGCCGCGATATCCCTTTCGTACAAACTCGCAACCCTGGCAGTTTATCGCATGCCTTTTTTTTTTTTTTTTTTGAGGATGGGAATTCAACAAATGACTTCTCCCGCTCTGGGCAGAGCGAGAGGGTGTGTCAGACTTTTACTGACTAAAACCCACCCGTGTTCCTTCCGTTGCCTGTGTGCCGGGGCCGCGTTATCCCTTTCGGACAAACCCGCAACCCCAGCAGGCATTGGTCTTTCGACCCCGTCGGTTGGTGCTGACATCTCTTTGAGGCGCGCGTGGAACACAACGCGCCGTCGACACGGGCCTGGTCCTTATCGGACGGCGAGCTGCTTATCGGACGGCGAGCTGAGTTTATCGCATGCCTGAGATATGTTTCTCGACGGCATGTGAAGCCAAGTCAGAGGCCTAAGAGGGGCATAAAAACTCAGATACTCGCTCACCACACGAAAGAGGAGAAGATAACATTAAGCAAACAAAAAAAATGGTACATTACCAGCTGTAATAGCAACAGATTTACCAATACCATTTTTCGATTATCAATAAATGCCCGTCTCAATAAGTGTTGAGCTGAAAAGTTTACAACTGTACCATTTAGCTGATACTGCAGATATAGTGTTTGCCGAAAAATCATATAATGTTACACTGACGGATTATAATACAACTGTTATCGCCGTGTATAAATTGTTTTCTTTTATTAGAATGAACAATACAAATGTTAGCATCCAAACTATGAAAAGCAAAAAATAAATAAATCAGTGGTCCCAATATTCACAGTCAAATTCTGTGATGTATTGAGAATGGATCGATCTTATCAATCTTTTGAAGTCTACACTAAACTTTTAATAAATCTTATACGATTAACCTAACCTAACATCAAATTTCAAAATTAACAAATAAATCTTCTAAAATACAATCCTTTACTATCTTTATGTTCATACATAACATTGTTTTATCTAGGATTGCAGCCGATGAAATTGTAATAGCACAGTCAAATGTAAAATCAAATATTACATTCATAAATCTCCACATATCTGAACCAAATTAAAGAACATTCAGAATTTAACAATCGTAAAAATATCTCGATTTATTCTCACTTTATTTCATGGTTTGACAGATAGTGTTGGGTACATTGTGCAAATCCACCCTCATCATTTTCACTGGCTACTGCACTATCCTGTTCGAAATTCAGCCTTAAGTCTTCAAAGTTAAGGTTCTTAGGATTCAATTCTGCAGTTTCAAGACTGCAATATAAGGTTGGCATAGCATTAGTTGGTATTCCAACCACGTACGGTTAGCATAGCCCCTGAATAGAAATCTACTAAAATGATACGGCCCTCCCGATGCCAATAAAGCCTGATTTATATAAAATACTTGCAAATCCACTTGGAATTTTTGAAAATTTTCCCCTTTATCGCCTACGACGATCGGTTAGTCTTTCATCTTGTTTGTGCTGAAGAAATATATTCAAGATGGAAAGATTTTGTTTGAGCGATAGCAGAGCGCACCAAATCAGCAACGAACAAAACTTATTTAACTTTTACATCAGTTTTCTCGTGAAACTGAAATCGAGTAGAAATGGAATTTGTTGGAAATATTTTAATATCTAGTAGCTACTTACTGTCTTATTTTCTATCAGTCAGGTTTTCCTAGTGTTTCATACAGGATGGCAGAGATGCGCAAACTGTAATCATGAATTCAGCACATGATTCTAGACCTATCTACTAGATTTTTCTCCGGTTATCAAAGAAAAATGTGCCGTTTCATAGAAAAGTGCAGTACTGTATGGTTTTATGCGATAAGCCACCTCATGTAGTACAGGTCGTTAAGAAAACAGCCGTAGCCATGGCTGTTTTCCAACATTCTAGCAGTTTATTTAAAGAATAGAAAAAAAAGCAGATGGTTGCCCCCCGATCTGTCAAGCGGCTAGAATAAAATATTATAAATGATTTCTTAAATCAATAATTACTCAAGTTCTACCGTAAATAAGTCTTTTATTTAACACTCGGTACCGTAAGTTCCCAAAGAGTCTACAGTACCTTCGCGGTCAAAATATATGGAACAGTAATTTTTGTTTCTGCGGCCAAAAATTTCAACGCAGGGTGGTGTTCAGAATCATGTACTGAATCCATGGTAACAAGTAGTGTCGATGTGCCACCCTGTATTTTTGACCACAATCTAAAATACCGTTAACCTCGTTTTTTTTATTTCAATACTAGCTGACCCGGCGACCTTTGTTCCGCAATCAATCAAATATAAAAAACCCTACCTACCCTACCTACCGTACCTACCCTACCTACCCTACCTACCCTACCTACCCTACCTACCCTACCTACCCTACCTACCCTACCTACCCTACCTACCCTACCTACCCTACCTACCCTACCTACCCTACCTACCCTACCTACCCTACCTACCCTACCTACCCTACCTACCCTACCTACCCTACCTACCCTACCTACCCTACCTACCCTACCTACCCTACCTACCCTACCTACCCTACCTACCCTACCTACCCTACCTACCCTACCTACCCTACCTACCCTACCTACCCTACCTACCCTACCTACCCTACCTACCCTACCTACCCTACCTACCCTACCTACCCTACCTACCCTACCTACCCTACCTACCCTACCTACCCTACCTACCCTACCTACCCTACCTACCCTACCTACCCTACCTACCCTACCTACCCTACCTACCCTACCTACCCTACCTACCCTACCTACCCTACCTACCCTACCTACCCTACCTACCCTACCTACCTATTTGAAAATTCATTTCATCCAAATCCAGTCATCAGTTTTTAATTTCCCATACAAACTTTCTCAAACTTATATATATATATACGTATACGTAGATTACAGATTAGTTATTTAAATTTTATTTTAATTCATGTTCGGTTTTTTATTAAATTTTTCTTTTTAATTTTGAATTCGTTTTTAATTATTTATTTCAATTACATTTTAATTTCTTTTCAATTATTTATTTCGAGTTTATTCATTGATCTCGTCATTACTAGATAATGTAATTGGTACTAACAAAATTTACTGGACTGAATGGACAAAAATAGTCCGAATTAAATGTTTTAATTTTAATTTTATTTTTACAACTTATTGAGTAAAAATACCGATATAAAAAATCTTAAAATCCAGGTCGTGATTAGGCACAACGTCGTATTTTGGTCCCAAATCCACAGGGTCACCATTTGCACTTGCCACCTTTGTGACAAATATGTGACTTCTGATATTATCAATAAACCTACCTACATTATATCATACGGTACAACGATCTATGATATCTACGAGGAAAATGTTAATATGGCGATGTCAATTTTATGGTAATTTCTCAGAATATGGGGGAATAACGTTTCTATTAAGTGGCACGTAGCTTTTCACTTTATCGAGGAAAGGTCAAAGTTCTCGCTTCACGTGTTTATGCTTAACAAGGAAAATTGAAATTAAAATTATATGCAGGTACCAAACAATATCCTTTTTATAATACATGCTGTAATTGAAATAACTGAAAACCTTTTAATGTACTCATCGTTTGCTAAACCACCATAGGAAACGCGAAAAAAGTCTTCTGCTCCATATACTCGTATTTATATTCTCGCCTTTTATGTCTAAGGAAATCCAAACCAAACAATTTAACATTTGTTTTCCAAACTCGTCAATTCTTCTTCTTCTTTTTGTGTGGTTATTGACTAACCTGGTGTCAGAGTTTTAAAGCCGCCCATGAGCCTTTGACTTGGCTTCACATACCGTCGAGAAATATCACTCATGCATGCCGGTTTCTGAGGAAAGCGGCATGCCTGAGAGATATTTCCTTCACCGTTTTTGAAGCAAGTGATGATTATACAATACGCACATGAATCCGAAAAGTCAGAGGGGCGTGCCTTGGGTTCCAACTCGAGACCTATGACTTGGCAGTCTGACGGTCACACCACTAAGCTATAACTGCTCTACACTCGTCAATTTATTTGATTTTATTGCCACTTATTGGATTTCTTCCCTGAGTTTTTATTGCCTATCCGATTCAATCATTATTTGTAAGGAATAACAAATTCTTGTTTATGCAGTATTATGCTGAGCGATGGCCGTTTTGCATGGATGTGACGCATATTTTCCCTCAACTTGTTCTTTTTAGTTTCGTGTTCTTACTTTGCGTCATGTTTGCCGCAAATATACCTATTTTCTTTCTTTTTTTTCTTTTAGGTGCATAGTTTTTCTTCATAAATTTATTTTTCAATTCGTTCCCGTGTTTTTTATCTAATACTAGCTTTTACCCGCAGCTTCGCCCGCGTGGATGTCGGAAAATATCCCACGGGTTCGTACTACCGGGGTTAGATACCTAATAGCCGAGGAAAGTCATTGAGTCCTACCGCCGCGCCCGTGTTGTCATCAACCATAATTATTTTGTTACGCGTAATTTTGAATTTGTGATATCTTTTATAGTATTAATTTTAATGATATCATATCAAGGCATATTTGAATCTTAATGTTAATGCCTAATTTAAACAACATATTTTATTGGATAAGGATAAATAATTAATACCGGTCAAAATACCTTCGGATAACAATGAAATTTTCATCAAATTCTGTAAGATAAAAATGGTTACTGTAGGTCATCCTTAGAAGATAGACGGCTATTCCAAATTTTTTAGTTGAACTTTTTAAGATCTACAATTCTGTAGAACATAAATTTGATGTATCTCATACGACTTACGCGGCGCACGCCAGTAAAGCTCGCAGTCGGCATGATTTTTTCCGACATCTTCGACAATAATTGTCGTATTTCAGCCAATTTACAGAAAAGCTTAATGATTAATACACAAAAACCTTCATAATGAATCACTCCGTCCATTGGTGAAAACCGTTAGAACATCCGTTTGGTAGTTTTTGAGTTTATCGCGTTCAGACAGACATACAGACGCGGCGGGGGACTTTGTTTTATAATATGTATATCTTATTATTTCACCCTTCAGTTAATCGTTTTCAGGTACAGTTGAATCTTAAACCAGGGAAATTAATTGTTTAACAAATCGGCTACTAACTTAAATTGTTCGCATATTCACATCACAACTGTCACTCATTATCGTTGCACGTTATCAGGAAATGGCTATAACGCGGTGATTTGACGTAGGTTGTCAATGTGCTTAATAAGTAATTCCCTTGACTGGATGAACGCCTTAATTAAATTGATACCCCTGGCCAAAATCTGAGTGACCAATATCTTCAAGCGTCCTTATAAATCCAGGTCTGCACGACAATATTTTACAGTTTAAGACGCCGATATATGCTAGTGGCCTTGAGTGGTTAGCTTGCGTGTTCTATGCTGAGCTATGTCCAGCCAGTAATAGGACTCGCCCACCAAAGAGCGCTGTCCCAAATTAGACGCATTATTAATTTTGACATATATTTTTTCCAAATCATTAACACTACTCGTTTAGACGGGATCTTCAGTACCTATAAAATCATTAAACATCAACATTACGGAAGCCAAGTTCCATACATAACTCTCAGCCATATAGTAGCGAATTTAGAACAATGAATATGAGGAGTTAGGTACAACTTAGTTGAAAGAGTTTAACAGGAATATTAATAAAGTTTTACGCACATAAATTGCTCCTGTGATATCATTTTTTGCATTAAGTACTGTTAGCTAAGAGTTATTATCGTCTCTCGTGTCTGCAAGGGCTATACCTCAAAGAAGCCCACTTACTCGCGAATCGAAAATAAATCATGCTGGTTAGAAAAACGGGCCAAATGCGTGTCAGACCACGCCCGAAGGGTTCTGTAGTTGGGATAAATTTATTCTAAAAATAAACTCAACATTGTAGTTCTTCTTCTTCTTATTTTCGTGTGGTTAGTGACTAACCTGGTGTCAGAGTTTTAAAGCCGTCCCTGACCTTCTGACTTGGCTTCACTTGCCGTCGAGAAATATCTATCGAGTCGTTGAAAAACATATTTAAATCGATATACGTCACGGTCAATTCCCCAACTGCAAATAAAAGTTTGTAACCGCAAAAAAAAATAGATGATAAAACTACAAATTAACTATTTTCGGACTTTTTCCTTTACATGTGCCTTGAACTTGCTTCCTGCCAAATTTCATGATTCTAGGTCAACGGAAAGTACGCTGTAGGTTTTCATTTATTTGCAAGTATCAAAATACGACACTTAAATGACCGTATTTTTTATAGCGTCGACATAGAAGATTAATTTATTTAGAGCTCCAAGGGACTATAGACCTACGTATTTGAGATTAATTTCAACTTGATACCTCCACGCGTTCCTGAGAAAAAGGGTCTTGACAGACTGACAGACAGACGAACGGATAAAGAAATGATCCTAAAAGAGCTTCCGTTTTTACCTTTTGAGTTACGGAACACTAAAAATTAGTTAGTCAGCAGGGATGTGGGCTGCCCAATGTACACCAGATAAAAATGAAAGATATTTTTTTAGTTATGTTAGGTCTAAACCGGATAAATTACCCAAATCGAAGCAATAACCATCACATTCTGGCACAGGACTGTGAAATAATCACACCGATAAAAATTTAACGGTCACATCCATCCGAACATTACGTCCGAAATGTAACAAACCCAACAATAACCAATCGCTTTCAAACTTTCAAAGTTGTCAAAATCCATAGCGATTGCCAATAGCAACAGTTGCTTTTGTCATGGCATTTGAGATACCTCTCGCACTTCACAATGCAACACAAAGCTAAACACTTTCTGATCCGTCGACGGACTTACGTTTTCTATTTTATGAACATCCCCATTGATACTTGTGGGTTTTGCGAAAAGCAATCTTCTGTGTTGACTTGTAGGGTTGCAATTCAATTCCAGTTGTGTGTGGGTTGAAATGTGTTACAAAGCTTTTAGGTGCTGGGATGTTGTTGAGCGGGAGCGGAGCGATTTCGTGTAAACAAATAACATGAATTAACGATTGAACAATTAGTGAGAATCGCTTCATTTGGTTGATAATTTTTAATTGGAAGTTACACTAAAAGGTCAAGACAAAGACAAGACAACACAAGACAAGTTTTTGCTTTTCTTAATCGAACAGGAGACAAAGTGAAAATTACAAACACGATCCGGAAAAAAACACTGGAGGAAAAATTCATTAGATCTTTCGGTAAAAGAGCTCGTCCATGAAAGTAGGTACAGCCATTTTGTTTCTACCACCAAACAGCAATGCTGATGTGTTCCAATTTACAAAATGATGTAAAAACAAGCACATCCTTTCTTCTCTGCATATTAAGAACAATGTAATATTTCGTCACACGTGCCCTCTGGCAGTTTTATCTAGTAGAAGATTCGCCTTACAATCTCCCACTTTTGACCCCAATTCAACCAACAAACACCAACCCAGTCATCCCCTTTACACTTTAATTTATCCCCATAATCTATAAATAATCTCTCCCCGCTCCGCCCGCCACGCGTCGCAGCCACATAACAGTGACAGTTTGAGATCAAGTATGATAGCAATTTCCTGGACGCATCGAGTTTTAATATAAACGTTATATCGAAAAGGGATGTAGCTGGGGCAAAGAGTAGGGGCGCAGATGTGACTGGGTGTTGGAGGTCGTGACATAGTTTGAATTTTGATCGTAAGTAATTGTATAACGTTCTACTGCAGTGCGGATAGGTACGAATATTTGTAATGAACAATGTAGGATTTGTAAATGAAACTAAATACAGAATAAGCACATTTAAAAAAAAACAATCCATTTGACTAAATTAGCGTCTGATAGCCAGGTCAACTACCTAGAGAAAAAACGAATAGCAATATAATTTAAGAAAGAAATCATTAATTGCTAATAATGTAGGTATACATATAAGTTGGGTTATTTGTTAATTGTCCCGATACATTTTGCGTTACGGCATGTAAAATATATCATTTGAATTTAATAATATACATAGTTGCAACCATTAGAATTATTATTAACACTAGTCAGAATTTAAGAGGTAGGTACAGATCAGTCTAAAAACAAAAAATAATGAATAAAATAAAAATCTCTCTTTAATTAACTAAGGTAGTAAATTGCAGCAGCAAGGATGGAAATAGTAGTTTTTTACTCTATCAGTCGATGTAAGATGTGATCTACATTTATTTATTTATTTATATAATAATTGCATGCCGCACATACAGTAAACACCAATGCGCGCAGCAAGCCAACAACATAAAATAGATTTACTGCTAAACATAAATAATATGTCAACATCGGTCTCCTGATCAATCAGGGCGCTCAGTAGATTGATCGCCTGGGCTGTAGGAGCATATCGAGCAGTATGGGTACGCACTGGCGGAGTTGCATAGAGCTTGTTAGTAAAATTATTATAATAGCGTATGAAGTAACTGTCTATGGGATAAAAAGCATTTTTAATCTACTTCGTGCCCGTGTGAACATGTGAGTAAACAAAGCGTGGCAAGCACAATTCTTAAAATGTGCGGTACCAAAACGAATAAAAACGCTGACTTCAAAGTACTGTCTCATCTGAATGTAACAGTTATTTGATCTTTTCCGTGCGGTTAACAATAGGAGTTCGTTGTATAGATGTGTGCTCATGCAGTGTTGATACTTTCGCACATTGTAAGTTATATTTATTTTCTCTTCGGTAGTAAAGCGAACGTATCTAAATCAATACTAAATAGTTTGTTAGTTTCATGTGTTCGAGGATGCTTAAATTAAATAAAAATTTAGCCTCAACTATCCCTATGTGTGTTTTATTTTAAAGATGTTTTCTAACCTCCGGTCATGATTCGCTTGAATGTATATGGGAATTTGATTTTAATGATAAAATATGAACTATGTAATTTAAGATAACTCGCAAATTACAGATGTTAGATAGGAAAAATAGCCATGCGTTTCCCTGAAAAAATGTTCATTGAAGCAAGACAAAGTACCAAAACCGTTTCACCCGTCCACAGTAGATAAAGCACGTCACTCGCCATACTACCAATAACGCCTTGAGATAGAGATAGAGAAGCTTTAAAGTGAGCATATGACGATACTTCATGTTTCTAAATAGCATTTAGGTACTGTTATAGGTAAGACATTACCTACCTGGGTCTTCAATGAGACATTATACTTGAAACTGTTTGAAATTATATTTGAAACTGTTTGACATTATACTTGAAACTGTTTGACATTATATTTGAAACTGTTTGACATTATACTTGAAACTGTTTGACATTATATTTGAAACTGTTTTGACACTTTATCTGAATGTTGATTCATAATTCATGTAGTTGTATTTCGTTTTTTGTATTTTTATGTAAATTGCATGTAATTATGTGCCTGGGTTCAACACAATGTAAATTGTTTATGAATAAAATAAATAAAATAAAATATAAAAATGGCGGATGGGGTCATAACTTTCAATATAAAAGTTTATTAGGAATAGAACTTGAATACTAATAATGCAGTCAGACAATCATCGAGACATTTGATACCTACTTACTTACAAGTCTGGCTCGTTGGTCGCAAGCGTTACTGCTGAGCATGAGGCCCTGGGTTCGATTCCCAGGTGTGGTTAGGTTTTTCCATCAGGAATTCCTCAGTAATAGCCCGGAGTCTGGATTTGTTCTCGGCTGATGGCAATAAGCTTGCCATATATTAGGGACCTCGCGTGCTAGACGGCCACGACTCCGGCCAGTGGCCGGAGTCGGCCACTGCGACTTAGTGCGCGATTCGCATCGGTTTCTATAGTTTACCTGGTCGCGGTCGTGGACATGGCCGTCTAGTCCGCGAGATTCCTTACATGTGACTTAACCATAACTGGCGAGATATGGGTGTACCATATGTACAGCTCTTCCTAACCTTTCGGGGAAAACGGGCGTCATTGTTATGTTATTTTACCTAAAAGTAAAACTAACATCTACAAAGCTTGTTTATAATGTCAAAAAGTGCGAATACATTTTCTTTAGGGCCGGCGGTGAATGCCCAAATACTCTACCTGACAATACCCTAAACTGCTTGAACATCAAAACAGTGACAAAATTCAAATATCTAGGGCATTTTCTCACTGACGACCTTAGGAACAATGTTGATATTGAAAGGGAGCGTAGGGCATTGGCTTTCCGAGGTAATATGTTTGCCCGAAGATTCGCTTGGTGTAGCAATCTTGTAAAAGTAACACTTTTTAAGGCATATTGCAGTGATTTTACTCGAGAAACTTTGGGTTAACTATACCAACAGAATGCTGGATGACCTACGTGTACAATATAAAAATATTTTTAGGATGTTGTTGGGACTGCCACGATGGTGCAGCGCGTCTAATAAGTTTGCGCAAAACCGAACTGACGGCTTCCACGCCGTCATTCGCAAGAAAACCGCGTCGTTGTTGTCAAGCTTGCGGGCGAATGGCAACAGCATTCTAAAAACTATGGCGGAGAGTAGGTATCGACTGTCCGATTATTAGAAGTTTTGTGAAAAGGACAATCACTAAACATTAATTTTGAGATGTCCTTTTCACAATAATATTAATTCTGTCTTCTTCTCTATTCTATTTTAACTACTAACATTAGTAATAAGTTATATTATTGTTTACTTACACGCTGAATCATTGTTGTCTGAGAATATAGAATATAATAATAATACTCGTAATAATCTATTCATTGAGATCATTCCAATGAGCCCAAACACGATACCTGTGCTGTAAGTTGGTAAGGGCCAAGTGCGTGTCGGACCACGCACAATGAAGGGTTCCGTAGTTGGGATGAATTTATCCTAAGAACAAAGTTAACATTGTAGTTAAAAAACATTTTTTCCCTAGATTTTTCAATTTTACTTCTTTCCCAACTTGTTTTTAGGGTTCCGTATTAAACAAGGAACCCTTATAGTTTCGAAATGTCCGTCTGTCTGTGGGTCTGTCTGTCCCTCTGTTTGTCCGCGGCTTAGCTCAGAGACGGTTAGTACTAGAAAGCTGTAATTTGGCATGTGTATATAAAATAATCATACCGACAAAGTGGTAAAATAAAATCAAGAAAAATATATTTTTTTAGGGTACCTCCCCTACACGTAAAGTGTGGATGTTTTTTTTTTCTCGTCTACCCCGTGTTGTGGGGTATCGTAAGAAAAGTCGTTCAAAAATATTGTGAGTTTGTGAAAACCATTTTTGGATTCAGGGATCCGTTTGCGAAATATTATATATTGTTGTTATTATATATTATTATTATATATTGCTTTTAACTGAAATTTTTTGTTCGAGTCGAGTGTCCTCCCCCCCCCCTGAAAAACTAAATGGTTGTACTTGGAATTGTGAAAAAATTCACAGCAGTAGTATATATAAAAAAAAAAAAAAAAAAGATATAATAAAATGAATATGTGATGATGATGTAATAAAATTAAAAAAACGGAAAACTATTACAGCTAAGAAGGATGTACAGGTTAACGAGTAATAATCAACCAACTTAAATTTGTGGTTTGAAAAACATTATCTTCCATACATTCCATATGGGAACATGTTTTTCAACTACAATGTTAAGTTTGTTCTTGGGATAAATTCAGCCCAACTACGGAACCCTTCATTGTGCGTGGTCCGACACACACTTAGCCGGTTTTTTTTTATTTTTGTTAGGAGAAGAATACTGCCACTACTGTTTTGTTTGATTTCCTCGATATGAAATAATGTGTCGAAAAATCTTTTTTTAATAATTTTATTTCAATTATTAAACTATATAATAGTTAAAACTCATTCGAAAGAGCAGTCCATCGACTCATAAATATTAGATTAATCGTTCAGTCGAAGTAATGTTTGGCGATAAAAGGTTGTTTCGCAATAAACTCCATTCGAACAATCGTTCAGTCGACTTTCCATTTATCGAACATATGACTCTCGAAGTTAAGTTACGGACCCCTGGGGAGGTACCCAAATATTTTTCGTTTTCTATTTATTTTACCAGTTTGTCGGCGTTATTAATATGTATATCTATGCCAAATTACAGCTTTCTAGTACTAACCATCTCTGAGCTAAGCCGCGGATAGACAGACAGACAAACAGACGGACATGACAAAACTATAAGGGTTCCATGTTAACTACGGAACTCTATAAAAGCAATAATTTAGCTACCGCTATCTATGGTAAACTGCAACCAGGAGTATAGTCGTTGCGTAGAAGTCTATGCATGCTGAGCGATGACTGTTTTGCGTGGATGTGACGTATATTTTCCCCCAACTTGTTCTTTTTTGTGTTTGTGCTTTTTCTTTGCGTTATGTTTTACCGCAAATACATAAATACATTATCTTTATTTTCTTAATAGTTGACTTTTTCTGTAATATGTAGATATTACAGATAAAGTCGACTATCTCTTTAACTTAGAGGTACCGTAGAACGCCACGTTCTTCCATCCTTATATACTCTTTTTAGGGTTCCGTGCCTCAAAAGGAAAAAACGGAACCCTATAGTATTACTCGTGTGTCTGTCTATCCGTCTGGCACAGCCCAATTGCTCCGAATCTAATGGACCGACTAAGTTGAAATTTGGTACACATATGTATTTCTTTGACCCAAACACGGACGTGTAACAAAAATAAATTTTGATTAAGGGGGTCACGTTTGGGGGAAAATAAGAAAATTCAAAAAAGGGTTTGCTAACTGTACCGTGTGATATATTAAATGAAAGGGCTTATTGCGAGGACCTCATTTTTTAAATTATTTTATAATAAATACTTTTAAAGATATTTAAGAAAATTGATATATCCAACCTTATCTCCGAAACTACTGAGCCTAAAATTAAAAAATAAATACAGAGAATGGTTCTTTACTCATAGAATTATAGGAAAACCTATAAAAAGTCTATGGTCTTAAAATAACATGGTAAATCTCTCGATATTGTGCGTACAAACTTACATTTGCAGTTGTAATGTATGGGAGAACATGTATTTCAAATACACTGTTAAGTTTGTTCTTGCCATAAATTCGTCCCAACTACGGAACCATTCATTCTGCGTGGTCTGACACGCATTTGGCCGGTTTTTTTTTATTTGTCCTAAATATCCAGACTTAGTCTGAATTATGGGGGACAAATAAGAAAATTTTAAAAATAAAGTTTTGCAGACTGTACCGTGTGACATGGCAAATGAAAGGGCTTACTACAAAGAGCAACAAATATTAAGTTTGTTCTTCGGATAAATTCATCCCAACTACGGAACCGTTCATTGTGCGTGGTCCTACACGCACTTGGCCGGTTTTTTTGGTTTATCCACATTCAAACACGTCTGCAATCTTCCTGTAATTCAATCCTTATAATCAGAACTCAACATTACATGCTGAGCACTTTATCTCCGTCCTCTATTTAGCTATGGACAAGTGTCATCCACTTTACCCCATTCTGTTCACACTTCAACTCTACTAAACAACTAAATTTGGGACAGGTTTACAAATCCGTGAACAAAATTACGGGTCCAGTAACTTAGTTTCGAATTAGCGCCAAAGTTTTAAATTCAATACATTATTTCGTACAGATGGAATTGAAAGTTTTTATTTAACCTTGTTATATACTTTACTTTGGGGTAGATGTTTGGGTAAATATTAAATAGGTTTTTGGGAAACAGATTTTGGTTTATGAAGGAAGTAGACTAAAAATGGATGAAAGTTGTCATACTACTTTCAGCCGTTTTAGTAAGTGTCTTTACAGACGCAAAAATCAGTTAGTTGGACACTAGATGTCGTCACCTCTAAGGCAAACTTGCGAATCTGCAGAAAATGCATTATACAGGGGACCGTTTTGAAAGCAAACATCAATTATAACTTTTTTTGTAACAGGTTTAAAGGTACCACGGTACATTTGGTATTCAAAATGGTACTTTAAAAATATATTATCAATGCATTGTCAATATTTTACAAGGATCAGAAATAAATAAACATTCGTAATTTACACCATCATGCATGAAAGTTAATAGATGCGCATTACTACGCAATGACTCTTGGTTGCAGTTTACCATAGATAGCGGCAGCTAAAATATTGCTTTTTTATGCTTATTTTACTGATGTTCTCCTACCTATTACATAAATTTTCCACGGTGTTAAGTTTTTCATCGAAATGTCGGTTTCACTAAAACTTTTTTTTTTTTTAACCTTGCCCCACACTAAGAATTTCGTCTTGTATCGTGGGTGCGTTGACAAACATAGAAACTCACGTACACTAACACCCAGACCCGGAACAACTACTTGCAGATCATATAAATATTTGTTCCGTGCGGGGATCGAACCCGCGACACGTTGCGCAGCAGTCGATCGCTCAGCCACTGCGCCAACCGTGTCGTAAAACTAAACTAAAACTGCAGATTCGTAAGTTTGCCCTGGAGGTGACGATGTATTATATAACCATTAGGGGAAAAACGAATTTATACGTCTATGATAGGTATCATAGACGTACGTCACGAAACATCGAAACATCGAAATATTGAAAAAAATTGGAAAGATATCAAAGAAATTGGAAATAACTGGGCAATGCTATGACTATCTACATTCTACGGTATCATACCTACTAGTAACATGCAACAGTCATAGTTATTGCAACCAATTATGGAGTCTCACCAGCTGCTTCCTTCATGCAAGGAGGAATGAATAATTATGACACTAATGATAAAACACCAGTACATAAACAACATGAATTTAGGCAAGTACCTCTAAACCTGTGTACCTACTCTTCCACATAACTACAAGCAAATATGTGAAAGTCATTACACGCTGAGGGTACACACATAAAGGCTTGTGCAGACCAGCGCGACTTGTCGCGCGACGCGACACCGGTTATTGTTATACTGTGAAGTTTTCTTAGAAATTGTGTTGTTCGTGTCGCGTCGCGCGACAAGTCGCGCTGGTCTGCACAAGCCTTAAATTATTCATAATTCATGTTTTACAAGTCAAATTGTAATTAAATAATTATTCACGATTATCGTAAATGTAAATATGCTATATCCATTGGGACGTGTTTCCATGTTGGTGATGAATTTATACGTATAAATTCTATAGAATTTAGGCAAAGGATATTATCAAATTAATAGTCTCGTTAAAGCACAGAATACAGATGGTTCACTCCGAAAAATCATTCAAAGAAAAAGCGACTAACTAAATTGTAATTCAGACAAAATAAATTGTAATTCAGGTCGCACAACGCTAATATTCTATAGTTATGTTCACCTTACGTTACACTAACTGAATTGGACCGGCCACGTACTTGTAGCTTCATATCTAAAATTAGCCATCTGTGTATAGCTGTGATAATAGTGAGATTTTTATAGAATAGATCGGCTGATTATGGAAAAACTGAATGAAGACCATGTACATAATTGACGTCTAGACTAAGTCTGCGTAATAAGCACAAATAAAAAAAACCGGCCAAATGCGTGTCAGACCACGCAGAATGAAGGGTTCCGTAGTTGGGACGAATTTATGGCAAGAACAAACTTAACAGTATATTTGAAATACATGTTCTCCCATACATTACAACTGCAAGTGTAAGTTTGTACGCACAATATCGAGAGATTTACCATGTTATTTTAAGACCATAGACTTTTTATAGGTTTTCCTATAATTCTATGAGTAAAGAACCATTCCCTGTATTCAAAAAAAAAAATAGGCTCAGTAGTTTCGGAGATAAGGTTGGATATATCAATTTTCTTAAATATCTTTAAAAGTATTTAAAAAAATGAGGTCCTCGCAATAAGCCCTTTCATTTAATATGTCACCGGTAAAGTTAGCAAACCCTTTTTTTAATTTTCTTATTTTCCCCCCAAAAGTGACCGCCTTAATCAAAATTTATTTTTGTTACACGACCGTGTTTGGGTCAAAGAAATACATATGTGTACCAAATTGAAACTTAGTCGGTCCATTAGATTCGGAGCAATTGGTCTGTGCCAGACGGACAGATAGACACACGAGTAATACTATAAGGGTTCCGTTTTTTCCTTTTGAGGTATGGAACCCTAAAAAGAGTATATAAGGATGGAAGAACGTGGCGTTCTACGGTACCTCTAAGTTAAAGAGATAGTCGACTTTATCTGTAATATCTACATATTACAGAAAAAGTCAACTATTAAGAAAAGAAAGACAATGTATTTATGTATTTGCGGTAAAACATAACGCAAAGAAAAAGTACAAACACAAAAAGAACCAGTTGGGGGCAAAGAGCAAATTGGCTGTGACAGACAGACACACGAGTGATCCTTTAAGAATATCGTTTTTTCCTTTTGAGGTAGGGAACCCTAAAACTGCCTATATATAATACTAACTATTCTACATATGCCTATATTATTATAAATAAGCCTAAGTTACGAAAGTCTAGACCAAAATTGCTGCTGTCAACTTCCACTGTATCAAGTTGGGTAGTTTTTTAATTATCATTCTGTCCACTATTCGAGGAAGACAATAACAACAATTGGGCCACCTTCTGTCACCCACCTTAATAAAACATTAATGAAATTTCAGAAACTTGTCTAATAACACGAAACAGTCAGAAATAAAATAAAAACTAGAGTTAAAGTGACATCAGTAGCATCTGGTTCAGCAAGTCGGACGGTATAATTTTTACAATCTTCCCCTTTACATTTTTATATTAGTCGCACTTGGTAAAAACTTAATATTGCTACTAAGATTTCTTCATTTATTGCGTCGGTCAATCTAATGGGTACAAAAAATCGTTTTGACTATAATATATTATCCGATTTGCGCCTGATCTCTCTGCGGTCGTGTCAGATTGTATGCCGTTCCATCGGACTATGAAGCTAAGCGTATGCTGAGACGCAGGTGACGCAGCACAGCACAGTACAGATTTTGCAGGGTTGGGCAGGCCAGGCAGACGTAGGCCGTGAGCGTATGGTGTGACGAAACTACACAGACACATTCGCGTCATAGCTATTACAAACAATAGACGGCTGTGCTGCGTTACATGCGTCTCAGCAAAAAAACAAGTGAAGACCTGCATGCGTCGCGCAGAAATCTGTGCCAGCTCTACAACGAGACGCAGGACAGAACAGAGACATGTCTGCGTCGCATGTGCCTACGCCGCAGCGTGCGCAGCTGTCAGTACATTCATGCATTACAAAAACTGCTGTGGCCTGCGCTGCGTGGACCGCGTCACCTGCGTCTCAGCATACGATTAGCCTGAGAGTTAGGGAAGAGAGAGTGCACCTGTTCCTGCGCACATACTTCTGCACTATAATATCTCCCGCACTGAAGGCTAGTCTCCGTTGAGATTGGCCGCCAGGCCGAAAAACTGGCTGAAGGACTATTATTACTATTATCCGATTTGAAATCTGACCTCTGATTTTTTTAAGCGTAATTAAGCCTCTAAACTGACTGTAGTTATCAATTGTCATGTTAGCCGCTGTGATTGGCCACATCAACAACAACAACTATGTAAGAACTACCCAATTAAAATTGTGTTCCATTGAAACTCATCATTGGATCCCTTAACGATTACTTCATGTTTACTCTTATTACTTACACTGAGGAAAGTACAAGAATGTCATGAAAATGTTTTTTCTAACGATACATGCACTTTCGTAAAAATCCCCAATTTATCATTACTTTCCTAGTTAGTTTCATCATCTGAGGTCGTTTCTTCAAAAGCATCGTTATTTGTCGGAAAATATAGAGACATGTTTAAAACGTATATCAATATTTTGGTATCGGATTCTTTAATGAAAGCTGCCACTTTGACCCTTGTCCAATATGACGTGCAATTGATAATATATCACCTTTCCGTACTAAAAGTGTTGGTTATAGTAAAAATTCAGAGGTTTTTACAATAGGATTTTATGTTTTCAACGTGTGAAAATATTTCCTTAAGTGAGAGGTTATTTGATGACATGAAGATTTGTCGTGAAGAGTCCATTTTCCATAATAAAGTTAATCATCGATGTATGTTAAATGTTACTAACAATTCATTTTATCATGATTAACATCATAATGTCTTAATAACTTTCGATTTAGGGATCCCGCGTACTAGACGGCCACGACCACGACCAGTGGTCGCAGCGACCAAGTAAACTGTAGAAACCGATACGAATCGCGCACTTGGTCGCAACGGTCAACTAGCCGCTTATCATACAATACCGCTACCCGGCCACGACTGGCCTGAGACGCGCCGTCTAGTACGCGAGATCCTATTCTAGTTCCTAATAAATACTTTCCCAAACAAATCTTCAAAATATGAAAATAAAATCATTCTGGTTTCGATTTATATCTTGAGATAACTATAACTAGTAGTTATAGTTATAAATATATATAAATCGAAACTTGTCGATATCCCAAAGGCAAATCTACCCAAACCAAAGTTAAAATCCATTCTACGTTGCTCTGTAAATATGTACCAGACTTTTCAAAAGTTGTAAAGAGCAGCCTAAAACATTCCTTTCAATAGACCGTCAGTTCCTGATGGTGGATGAGATAGTGTTGAACTAAGTTAGCCGCTAGCTAGCTTAGTAACTGGAGCTTGGAAACTGTGACGTTATTAGCTGCCCTCAAAATGTCAGTCTCAGACAGTTGTTATCGGTCTAATGAAAACTGGATGTCGGTTCGAGATTTTTATTGTTCTTAGAGTGGGATTATCGCCTGCAGTTTTTAATTGATATTGGTTTTTTTGTATTTTTTGTATATAGGTACAATATGAGGAACTTGAGAAAGGCGACAAAATAGCATTCAACGTTTAATACTTTTGCTACGAACAAAAATATTGAGATTTGCTTTTCCACACATTCTTTACACTTGTGACCCAAACACGGACGTAAACAATAGAATTTTGTATATGGGGTCACTTACCAAGGGCAAATTGGAAAATTCAAAAAAATAAGTTTTGCGAACTGTACCTTGTGACATATCAAAATGAAAGGGCTTGTTGTGAGAATCTTAATATTTTTAAATATTATTTGAAAATAAACACTTGTAAAGATATTTAAGAAATTAGATGAAAATGGACCATTTCGTTGATAAGGATCTACGAAAACTTAACATTTTGAAAAAAAAATACAGAGCATGGTTCTTTACTCATAGACTACAGGAAAACCTATAAGAAGTCTGTGGTCTTAAAATAACACAATATACAATATATCATAATAGGGATGATGACAAAAAATGTTTTTTTAGTCCGTCTTTGAGATTATAAAAAAATATTGGACACGTATTTTTTCTTTTTATACGTAATCTAAAGATTACGGCGATACATTGAGGTAAAATGTGCCATGACGTCACGAGTATCTAGATTTTATACGTACTAGTGACGTATCGACCCCCACTCCCCAAGTTAAAATGCGTTTTATCTAAGTAATTTTGTATTAATATGATAAAGCAAAAAATACGTGTCTAATATTTTTTTATTATCTGTCTGACGGACTAATTAGAATTTCATTTTTTTTACCCAGGCATCATACCTATTATACAAACAACATCCAATGTTCTCTAGATACACGACGACAATACTTACCTGCATAAGCGGTACCTAATACTGAAAACCAGTTCCTGCACTTCATTAATTTTGCGTTACATAGCTTCAAGCCACTTTAGCTCGCTTTGTGTTAGTACGGTGCTATTGCATTAATTTAGTTCTATATGACTTCTTGTGGAACGACCAAACTTCCTCTATCAAACGGTTGGAACTTCGTGTGTGTGTATTAAACATTGCAGGCCGGTTAGTTAGAGATTTATGGAGGCAGACGGACTTTGCTACAAAATTGTAATCTTTATATATAAAAATTTATCCCTATTTTGCTGATGACGCCATAATTTGAGAACGGCTGCACCAAATTGGATAATTGTTTTTTTGCTGTTATTCTCAGGACAAGGTTCTTAAGATAGGTACGTGAAGATGGGGTAAGTAGGTAGGTAGGTATGCAAGTAGGTAGGTAGGTATAAAATCAAGATCTCGCGTAACGCACAAACATATTGTGTTATAATAACTATGTCGGGTTATAAGCAATTTTTTTATTTTTTATTTGTGCCAACTGTTAGCATCCATGATTCATCATCGTCAACCCAATCGAAAGGAAACCGAAACCTAAAGAAACACGAAAACCCGAAACCCGAAGTAATTCCAGCTCTACCACCAACCAAACCGATTTTGCCCTCGCTGGGAATCGAAACCGGGACGTCTGGGTCTGAGACAGGTGATCTTACCACAAGACCATAGAGACGGTTCACGATTGATCCATGATCCCACAGGGGCCGAGTCTGTGGCCTCATCAATAACTGTTAATTTTCAATAAGACCCTCTGGCAGTCTTGGGAATTACGAAAATAATTTATTTGAAACTTAAGCCGTCAATATCCGTAGGCTTGTTGATACTTCATCATTACTGTGGCTTACTTTAGCAGTGTAAAGCTCCATTACAGTCTTTAACTCACAATAAAACACCAGAAATCATCCCGAACAGCTAAACTTCGACAGTTAAAAACTTTGCTGAACTTTACTTGTTTTTTCTTATCATAAGTTTGCATCAGGGAACGGTTCCAGTAATGTAGTGGGCATAAAAGTTGTTTACTTACATAGTAAGCGCGTTATATAGCGGTTATGTTCCGTGAAGAATATCATTTTGAGAGTACACTGTTATTACACTTTTGGCGCGAATTGTCATGCGCCATTTTTGTTGTAAAAATGAGCTTTGTTGGAAGAGAGCTCTTATTTAGTTATGATGTAATTGTATTTTTCAGGTTCTGTATTAAAGTTTTCAGCGTGCTAAAATAGGTTGAGAGGATACGAATACAATGAGAACGTTTAGGTCGGAAACATCTTAGTTCAATCTAGATTTCAGTGTGTGTTTGCAGTGATAGCCTTGTGGTGTGACCGTCAGACTGTCAACTTATAGGTCTCGAGTTCGAACCCAAGGCACGCACCTGTGACTTTTCGGATTCCTGTGCGTATTGTAAAATTATCACTTGCTACAAAAACGGTGAAGGAACATATCGTGAGGAAACCGGCATGCCTGAGAGATATTTCTCGACGGCATGTGAAGCGAAGTCAGAGGCCCATAGGCGGCTTTAAAACTCTGACACCAGGTTAGTCACTAACCACACGAAAAGAAGAAGGACTTACAACATTGCTCTTAAGCCATAGTATGTACAGCATTGTGTCAAAAAGGTGTGATCATATATAACGCGGCATATATGGCGCGTGTGTTGGATCATTTAGCTCCCTTCAAAATGGTTGAGCTGAATGTTGCTAATCCATGCGTCATGTTCGTGAACATCATGGACTGGTCATCTCTTGGCTGCCACGGCTTATTTTAATTTAATTTTAGATTTACTTTTTCTTTTTATTTTTGTTACGGACGCTTTTAACGTTTTGCATCGTTCTCACATGTATAACTTCAACATGATTGATGTAACCAATATTTTGTAATCATATCATGATTTAAAAGAGTGTCCGTGGAGTTTCTTGCCCGTTCTTCTCCATAGGTACCTACTACGCTTTGGAATGGGCATCTAGCTCCATTTTTCTGACTGACCGACCCCTTGACAATTCAAAAGTGCCTGTAATTGGTTTGATTTTGAGTTTGACTACCGATTTTATTTTCACAGTTTTTTCAGTTAATGCCACCGCGAGGCCTCGCATCTCATATGCGATTTGAGTGAACCCTCCAGAAGGGCACTGAATATGTTAAATATGACCACACTGACATGTTTCCGATTGATGCTGTATATTATACAATATTTAATCTTAAAACTGACCCCTGCCATCTCCAGAAATAGGTTTCAATGAAGCGTATCAGAAACCACATGGACTTATTAAATCTGCCTAGCCTATTCCCAACTATGTTGGGGTCGGTTTCCAGTCTAACCAAATGCAGCTGAATACCAGTATTTTACAAGGATCGACTGCCTATCTGACCTCCACAACCCAGTTACTGGGTAATACGATACCCCTTGGTTAGACTAGTTGTAAGACTTTCGGGCTTCTGACGACCCGTAACGACTGTCGAAGATCCACAAATGTCAGCCGGGACCAACGGCTTAACGTGCTTTCCGAGGCACGGAGGAGTTCCGGTGTGTAAAGATGGTCACCCATCTACGGACCAACCCCGACGAGTGTAGCTTAACCTAGTGGATCGACCCGTGCTGCTGTTATTACTTAGCCACGAGCTCCTCCAAACCATATGGACTTATAATGTTCATACTAAAATTATAATTATATTAGAAATGTGAAATTTTTTCTATCTATGTGTTATGCCAAAATCGCTGAAACGACTTTGAGGAGTAATCCACTAAGATGAAATCCATGGATTAGATTGGAGAGTGCGAGAGTTCGTAGTTTTTTTGATCGCGTGGATTTTTAATCCGAAATCCACGCGGACAACGTTGTGTGCAAAGCGCTAGTTGTAAATTCCTCTGTTACCAAAGCCCAAAAAACTGATTGCTCTGAGCTGTCATTTCTCTCCGAATCAAAATGACCGAATTCAATTTCTATCAAATAAAACGATGTTCTTTATCTCCTGGCTAACAAACTGTCGGGTGTTTCTATAACTGATTAATAAAGCCGCGAGGACCTCTGCGCCCTGGACCCATTTGTTCGCTTCTTGTTCAGAACATCATTTATTAGGGGATTCCATTATTCAACTAAGTAATTTCGTTCTTATGTTTTATGGTGTAGAATTTGCCTGGTCAGCGTTTTGAGGTAAAAGATGATTATTTGTTTTATTATAGTCTACTGCACTCACATTTTTACTACTCAATTAACTCCCTAAATAATAGACGATATTAACCAATATTGTGGCAAGAAGATGAATCTTTCGAGGTTTAATTTTCAGTCTAACTTCAATAGCTGCTGGGGAGTTTGTTGCGCCACTTCTTCTTCCCAGCTAAGCACTAGGAAGTGGTGAAGGGTGGGCGTTTTTGGGGGACTGTCTTATGTAATTTTGACGTTTGAAAAGTGCTGATTCTCAGCTTATTTTGAATAAATGACTTTTGAATTTTGAATTTTGAATTTGAATAAATCATTATAATATTGCTGTGAAATCTAACGTACATTCAGTGAGTTTAAAATCAAAAAACATTTTGGAATTTACTAAATGTAATCTGCGACCCTTTTAACAATCACTTACGTACATAAATCGTTATAAACTAACCTAAAACATTTACGCGCCTGTCTGAAAAATAACAACAGCACATTCAAAACTAATTGCTAATCATTTTATCATAGGCGCAATTTATATTTGCGTTACAAAGCCGACTTATAGCCAGGGATGGGCAATATTGCGCTGTTAATTGCAAATATATTAAAACAAATTGCCAGAATTAATATTTGCTGCATTATTTTAGTGAAATATAATCCGGAGTTTTGATAAAGAGGCTGTTTATGCAAAGCGTGGCGGTGTGTCAGGGACTTTATTTCGAGAATTGTTTACACAGTTTTCGGTCGGAGTTGTGGTGGAAACATAGCGGTATTGGAATAAAGCCGGAGGTTGGGCCCAATATTTTTGGAATGGAGTTTCAAGGTTGTGAATAATCCTTCCTTTTATATTAGTGTGTATGGTAAAACGTCGTGCTTTTAATTCAAACAACGCCATAAATAAATAATCCAAGGGTATATGCCTAGGTACATTATTTATCTAGTATCGTTTTTAGAGTAATCACGACTAGTTGCAATTTGACCAAATTGAAAGAAAACTAAAGAACCGAATAACATTCATATTTTGATAGAACGTCAAATGAGTCACACATTATGTACATAATTTTTAAACAGTCTGTTATCTACCATTAAAATAAATAGATAAAACAAACCCTTCTTGACAAGAGGTGGAAAAATTGCACGTGCGACACCGTACTACTAAGTACTATCGTCAAAAAAAGTTCTAAAAAAATTAAGAATAAGGGAGATTTAGTTTAGAGCGTGAGAGAAGAGAGAGATATCATTCTTCTCTCTCATGTCTATATCTATATATCGTAACTCCATTGCGTCATCACAAAATACCAGCGCTGCGACACTTAGTTATAAACGTCGCAGCATCTTGCTGAGATTTTTTGGCCTCGTACAGGACTTTCTGCTTTTATTTTCATTTCACTTTGTTTTTTTATTTATATTTCTATGAGTGTGTTTAGTTTAATTTGTGATAACCTGTGCGAGTCCAATAAATATTTCTTTTTCTTTCTTTCTTTTAACGAAATGCGCCTATAAATAGTAAAACTGACGCGTCCTTGTAATTTCACTCTGAGTCGCCGCCTAAGAGGTTTCACTTCAAAGAAACGTCACGAGCTGCTAAAAATCTCTAGATGGCTAATGTGAAAAAAAAAACTTTAGTCAGTATAAAGCAGTTTGAGCAATGCTGAAGCGTTGGTTTTCAGCTGACACGTCCATGATAATCGTTTTTTGTCAAATCGCGGTTAGAATCTCCTTACAGTCCCCTATGTTTCCTCTCTAAGTTAATTTCGTTCGTCTAATGGGCTACGGCTGGGGTTGTTTTGCGAATAAAAACTTTCACCACAAAGTTAGCACTCCAACGCTTTCCTAGTTAGTTGAAATTTACAAATTAACTGTTTCTCTTATTCCGGTTATAATTTTGTCGGATGAGTTCGCGAAGTTATTTGTCATAACAGACAGGTGCTATTTGTTGATTTGTTTTGTTTATGGTGGACAAACTTATTAGGGAGAAGTTATTAACTTTAAATTAACCATTTTCCTCTGGAGATTTAAAAAAAGATCCACCAGAGGGAAAACAAAAGTCAACAAATCTTTTGATTCCCCTATTGAAAGTGACGTTATCCATAAATAATAAGATATATATTGTATTAGTTAATAATATACAAAGCGAAAGGTCACTCATTTACTCGCTGACTAAACAGATAAATAAAATGGTCATTGCTGTCGGGGGACCGCCTGTGTCGTCGTGTGGAACACTTTTTAATATAAGAGGGCCCCCTGACTGCAAAGACAATTTTATTTGTCTGTTTAGCCAGCGAGTGAATGAGTGACAATTCACTATGTACGAGTATATAAAGATTAACTAATACAACTTGTTTTTTACTTTTTAGTTTGTTTGTTAGCAGGGCAGTTGTGTTTTTTATTTTTTTTCATAATAAAATTTTATTTTATACATTTTAGTGAATTTGAAAATTATACATTTTGAAACATGTCATGCTATGTGGCTTAAATTTCTAAGCACTAAAGGTGTTTTATACTCTCATGGCGAGGCGCGGCGAGGTGTGGAAGGCGTGGGGATAAAATGTTTGTTTTGCATGTACTACCCTACCTATGTAAAATGTATGCCAATAAATAATATAGTTTTGCAATGTGCTCACAAAAGCCTTCAATTCAATTTTCATATTGTACTAAACGAAGTTTTTTTTTTTTTACCTTTCATATGATGCTTTCCGCCGCCTGTGTGATTGTTTAAAAAAAAATAGCCTATGTCACTCGGGATGATATAAAGATTCTAACGATACCCCATACATCCAAATCTGTTTAGGTATTTAAAAGTTATGGTGGAACAAAGAAACTCATATACATACCTACATAGTGTACATACAATGACATACATGAACCATGAAAACATTAAACTCCTTTTTGGGCAGTCGTGTAAAAATGGAACAAAAGATGATGTATCTGGAGCAAAATTTAATTTTGCAAATATTCAATATCATCTTGTCCAGGATTTAAAACGATGGCTTGCATGCTGTGGTTTACCTGTTTCAGGTAATAAAAATGTACTCGTAGAAAGGTTAGTTGTCGTTGACAGTTCGTTTTATTTGTTGTCAGAGATTTACATGTTTCATGTTCATATTTATGTTAATGCTTCCTATTTTTTAAATTACAATTTAAGAATTGAAGAATGCATTGCGAACGATAATGATAAAACCATTTATATCGGAATCGACGCTGGTAAATGAAGCTGGAAAATTTTGAGGATAAGCAGCTACGCATGAAATTACTCAACTACTCAGTTCCACAGACATCATGCGCATTTCTCTCATTTCATTTCTGTTATGCTAAAATGTATAATTATTATACTTCTGCTCCTATTGACAATACTTTGAACCTAAATGAAACTTCCTAACTATGGAAACTCAAAAGCACCGCAAAGAGGAAAGCAATATTGCTTTAAACTTGGAAGATAATGCGACTGAAATTCTTCTAACTTATAAAATAAGAATACCTCTTAAGAGGGTTTATCCTAAAAGTTGGCAACGGCGCAAATAACTGTCAAATATTTACCTGTGTTGATTCATATAGCAATATTACTGAATAGAAATAAGAAATGTGGCTAACTAGCGAACTAGAATAATAATAATGAATTGCAATTATATCATTGAATTTGATGTTGTACCCATTTTAGGTGTAAAAAACGCATTTGGAAAGTGTCCAAATAGTTTTTTTACATCTAAAACTAAACATTCGGTGTTACGATATTAATTATTGCATTTCATAATCAATATTCTAGTTCGCTAGTTAGCCACATTTCTTATTTCCATACAGTAATATTGCCAAATTAATCAAAACAACGAAATATTTTACATCTATTTGCGACGTTGCCCACTTTCAGAATAAACGCTCTTAATAATAATAGTTGCGAAATTATTATTATAACACATACCTACCTACATATATAAATTCACGCCTTCTTCCCATGGGAGTAGGCAGAAACCACAGAACGCCTACTACTTCGATTCTTACATAGTCCTTTTGCCTCGTTTATACATGAGGCCATGGTCTAATAAAACAAGGGCTGGCATTCCGGGAGTGACACATGCGTACGTCACTATCCAGTTGCCACTTTATTGCAACAAGACACGAATTAAGGAAAGATTTCAGTCACCATTCTGTAAAAAAATGTGTACAAAGCATTTAAATTGTCGTTTTGTTTGTCTAATCAAACGAAACAATTCAATTTAAACATAAACCAACATAATTGTTACTTAAAACCTCATTGTTTTTTCGGATTCGCACAGGTAATAACGGTGGTTGGGGAGTTATTATTACAAACTTCTGGTAACACAGATGTGATGACGTAGCCTTGTGTCACCCATGTGACCATTGTGTCTCGGAATGCTATACCTGGCGAAGTATATTATTATACCATGCATGAGGCGTCCGGTCATACACGCTAACCGGTTGCGAGTACTACGCAGCTGATTTTTCTGAAGAACATCACCAATAAGGTCAGTATGTCCTCCTAGGGCGTCCCGGCGTTTCCAATCACATCTGCCTTGTTAATACCTTTTGTGTACCGTTTGTTATTATTATAAGTACGTTTTTTTCAGTTGTTTTATCGGTTCTTCGCAATAAATTAATCGACTCCATACACTTTTTCCAAACGGCACAAATCTTGCTTGTATCGAGTGTCAGAACTGTAATTTGCGATTGCACAATGTTTCGTATGCATATTATTTAATGTTTTAATATTTTTTATTCCCTTTATTAATATTATTTCAATGATAAGAGATTTAACGTTATTGTCAATAGGGAAATTAAAACACATGTACCCCCCCACTAGTGCTGCTTCTGGTGGATATTTTTTAAATCTTCTGAGGAAACAGGCTAATCGTTAATCGTATGTAGTTTCTGCCTACCGAAGAAGGCGCGAGTTTATGTATGTATGTAAGATCTATTCATCATCCTTGTTTCCAATTGATTATATTTCCACATAAACAAACATCAACTTTATCTAGTGTAATTAAAGTTGATTTTAGACAGCCTAGTATTTTTGAAATAGTTATAAAAAATATGAAGTTGTAGCGCAAACTGAACCTTATGTAAAGGTTTCACAGTAATTTTTCCTAAAAGTCGTATTTGTTTACATATTTGTAAACTAAATTGCGAACGCAGATTAACTAGGAACTGTGACAAAAAAAAAATGAATAGCAGGCAGTACGCTTATTGGCACTAGTATTTATTTCTTCCTGCTTTGTCACCTTTTTCAACATCACAATTTTTTATAAAAGAGGCTTAGTAAGCCTAAGTATATAATATTCACAAAACGATTGCTAGTGGTAGTGAATGTGGTGATACAACTTACTGTCCATCCCGTTTCGTATTTGATGATGTTGAATATATTTCAACGTCATCTCCACGATATTAAGTATACTACGTGGGTACTAAACCCACTCACTGTCCAAGATCAGTAAGTACTCGGTTACTTGCACATAGAGGGCGCTTAACACAATAGTTTACAGGTTTTATCATAGATGGCGCTATGTGAACTGAACGTACCAAGATGCAGAGATCCAATAGTTCACTGTATCTCAGGAAAACGACTTTCAATTGATGAACCTGCCCAAGAAAGATTCATGTGAAATAATGCCATTAGTTGCTATACCTACACTGTTAATGTGAAAAGGCTATTTTCTTTCAACTGAGCCTAAATGCTAGTTTTAAATAAAACATCTATAGCTAAATAATTACGCTTATGATGGGAATTAATAATGTCGTACTAACTATAATAGTAGTGTCATAGGCATTGAGTTCATAGACGTTTCTACACAAACTTGATGCCTCTTGTCAAATCAAACTATGCGTCAGGCATTACTTGAACAACGACATGTTTTTTTAAGAATCCTTTATTAGGTTTTGGCACTTGTAGTCCATCATACGCTAATTGACATATCGTCAAGGTGGTGTTGTTTCGACAGATTCAATCTACACACAAGGAGTAATTTGGAAGAGTCAATTGTATATACGTATCTATTTCCGCGAAGGTGATCAGCTCTCCCAAGGCGATGTCGGTTTGCTGGTCAAAAAGAGATTCATCAGCAGCGTTTTGCAAATGAAACTCACTGACAGGTACCTACTACTTAAAAGTGATACAGATATATGCGCCGACGTCGAAATGTTCTGACGAGACAACGGGCAGTAGGCTGGGTATGTTTGTCGACTGACAAACGGCCAGCGTACTGAGTTCTGGAGTGGATACCGCGTATCGGCAAACGTAGCGTGAGACGCTTCCCGAGCTAAATGAACCGATGACCTTAAAAACGTGGCTGAAGCAGACTGGATGCGGAAGGCGGAGTACAGAGTGTTGTGGCGCAGTCTGGGAGAGACCTATGTCCAGCAGTGGACTCCGACAGGCTGAGTTGATTCAATTGTACTTACGTGGAAAAATCGAAGTATGTTAAGATTGTCAAATTTATTATTAGTCATAAGGTTTTTGATGACTTTGTTCCTTTTAATGATTTTAGCAGTTTTAAATCACAGGATGTCAAAGACTGGCTCACGTACAAAGTGTACGAAAGAAATGGCTTTTGGAACGCGAAATATGCTTTACTAAACTAGTGTAGGAAACCGACATACCTATTTCTTTCTGGTCAATCGTACCTCGACCCTCAAGATACAAGCCCTGTTTAGATTGGAGGTCAACTGTAAAACCAAAACATATGTGATGTACAAACTTAATTGTGTTAAATATAAGCTTACTTCTGTCATCAACTATTATTTTTTGCCAGTAAAGCGTTTGCATTTTTTCTTGTTTTTTTTTAAAAAGATATCACAAACATTGACCGTAACGAATATTTTGATTAAAGGTAGTGTGTTTAAATACAGCTTAAGGCGTTGCGAGAAACTAATAACATCACACGCTGTCGCTTAATTAATATGATTAACGGTATATCTACATACTGAAATCTAGCCAAATCATAAATTAAGTAAAATGACAATCTTTTTCAATAACCACTAGGTAAGTAATTAGTAGGTATAACGAGTACTTTTGTGATTGTGTTCAAACTAGCAGATTTTTTTTTTTAATAACATTCTGCAGTAATTCAACAGTATCTAGTTTTATGTTACGATATTATGTTATAGTTAAGTCTACTTTTTATTGGATCGGTGCCTAAATTGACCTGGTATAATAAACTTCAACGCCTAGAAAAGTAATCTGCTGAGAAGCTTATGAAAACTAAGGAATCGAAGAGAGCATCTCTCTGAATTTAGACCAGCTGAACGATAACTTTTTTTTTTTTTTTTGATGATGGGAAATCATCAAATGACTTCTCCCGCTCTGGACAGAGCGAGAGGATGTGTCAGACTTTTACTGAATAAAACCCACCCGTGTTCCTTCCGTTGCCTGTGTGCCGGGGCCGCGATATCCCTTTCGGACAAACCCGCAACCCCAGCAGGCATTGGTCTTTCGACTCCGTCGGTTGGTGCTGACATCTCTTTGAGGCGCGCGTGGAAAACAACGCGTCGTCGACCCGGGCCTGGTCCTTATCGAACGGCGAGCTACCCATTGCTCACCGTCCGCAAGCCCGCGCCTACGGTGGCCGGAAGTCGGCTCTCGACTCCAGCTGAACAATACCTGGAGTTCGAATGCGAGTATCCTCACTAAAATTATAATATTTTTATATTTTTTTATTTATTTTATTTAATACATTTTTTTTTAATAATACTTATAATAAATATAATATGTAAATAAATAAATAAAATTTAAGTATCTGTTTGTAATATCAAAATAACAGCTTTTTACTAAATGCATATGAAAATATATGTATGGTACTTATAAAAAAAAACAATTATGTAAATCTTCATCTGTCTATCTGTCTGTTTTTTCCGGCTAATCTCCGTAACGGCTGGGCCGATTTTGATGAGACTTTCACTGGCAGATAGCTGATATTATAAGGAGTAACTAAAGCTAATTTCATTTTAGAAAAATAACTAGAATCCACGTGGACAATGCCGCTGGCAGCAGCTGTTATAAATACGAAAGTGAGTTTGTTTATTTGTTTGTTTGTTACGCTTTTACGCTAAAATGGCTGGACGGATTTTGATTAAATTTGGCAAATCGATAGATCATGACCTGGATTAGGACATAGCAGGGATGTTGTGGATATTTGCATTCGCATCCGCAGATGTTAAAAAATCTGCATAAGGTAACTCTGGGACATAGTATACTTTTTATCCCAGTAGTACTTTCCCGATGGGATAAATCTCGCGCTCCACGCGGGCGAAGCCGCTGGCAAAAACAAATCATAATTTTAGCCAAAACATGTCCACTGCTCACGCAAAAACATCAAATTTTGACATACTCAACCCATAATACCCAGTTCTCTACCTATTTGCAAGACAAAAAGTGATTTCTTCAGCTCGTTCTAGAAGCAATTTTGTATTTAAAATGAAGTCATCCTTTAAAACCACAACGGAATCATGTCAGCCCACAAAATGAATAGTTTGAAGGCTTTGTTTAAAGCCTGTAGCAACATCGTTTAGTGTGTCAAGTATGAATGACCACCAGCTAATAATTGCTTGTCCAACCACAGCTTTTAACTGCATAAGGATAAGCACAGACTCTGCAACTGGTAATCATACCTGTTCATATTTGTCTTAAAAAAAAAAAAAAAACTAAATTCAAAATATTTTATTTCACATAAACCTACAAGGGCACTTATTTATGAAACGTCAGAAGCTGGGTGCCCGGTTCCAATGGCTCGTTTCCTATGGAGAAGAGCCGGCACGAAACTCCACGGTTACTCTTTTAAAAGTAAATGGTTTTTACAATGTATTCAAATTACAGTGTAAGCAGTATGAGAGGACAAGGTACTTAGCAAAATATAAAATGGTCCACAGATCTACAGTCTGTTAAGCCTACAACGTTCTCACGTTCACAAAATTTAAAAGAAAAGAATCTATATAAAAGATAAATAAAATAATAAAAATAAATACCTATTTAAACCAAACTATTGGCCGATGGTTATTAAATCCTCCATAACTTCGAAGCCATTGTAATAGATTGTCTTTTTTAGGGTTCCGTACCCGACGGGTGCCAAACGGAACCCTATTACTAAGCCTCCGCTGTCCAATCGTCTGTCTGTCAGCGGGCTGTATCTCATGAACCGCAATTGAAAGACAGTTGAAATTTTCACAGATTGTGAGTAGAACCGCTAAGTACGGGTACAGAACTTGTGCTTTTGGTACCGATTCCAAGCTGTCTGCGCCAAAACTTAGTATTATTTTGTCAAGTGAAAGGCCTGTCCTTGCTATGTTTACAGCCACCATTTTTACACCATAAATCATGGCATCATAGGTAATACAGGCTTTGTCTCTTTGTCTACGATTATGGCAGTTGTACTTGCGCAAGAAAGAAATGTGTGACTATGTATTGTAGCGATATAAAAGAGGTGTGTGTTAATAAGGTGATTAAAATAATGAAAGAAGTGAAAAGGTGTAGAATCGTGAGGTTGATATTGAAGAGAAAGGATAGTTTTCTCTTTGAATAAAAGGGACTTTGACAAAAAAAAAATTGTCTGTCAGGTAGATTATAAAAAAAATATTTGACACGTATTTTTTCTTTTTTTACGTGATCAAAATATTACGGCAATACATTGAGTAGGTAATGGCATGACGTCACTATCTGGTAGATTTTATACTGACTTGTGACGTAGCAAGCCCCCATTCCCCGACTTTAATGCGTTTTATCTAAACCATTTTTTATTAACATGATAAAGCAAAAAATACGTGTCTAATATATTTTTATTATCTGACTGACGGACTAAATAGTTTTTAACCGACTTCCAAAAAGGAGGAGGTTATATGTTCGACGCGTATGTTTTTTTATGTATGTCCGGCGATTTCTCAATGTCATGTCAATTGTGGACCGATTTGGAAAAAAGAATATATTTGAATATTTGATATTTGCTGCCGGATTGGTCCCTTATAAATTTTATTAACTTTGCTTGGATGGCTTTGGAGTAAGCTTCAATAATACGTATTTTTCCTGTCACTGTTATTTACATAGCAGGTACTGGTATTCGAATGTGTGTGTGGTAGGTACCACAACTAAAAAGGGAAAAATAAAAACTTTTTACAAAAAAAAAAACAACCAGACCAATCTTTTTTCATAGATGGATTATATCCAGGTTAATGACCGAAGATGAGCAAATGATTACGCATTGCAAACTTCAGTTTTTTCTTAATTAGTAAAAAAATATGCAATAAAACATAAATTGGCGTAGATCATAACATTCGCAATAAATTGAAGATAGGTAATCCTAATAGAGAACAAGTACTTAAAAAAAATGTAAAGCTTCTTATTTTGGGTTCCTTTATAATTGAATAGATCTGCGAAAACGGCTGCGAAGAGCTCGTGGCTAAGTAATAACAGCCGCACGGGTCTATCCAACAGGATAAGCTACGCTTGCCGGAGTTGGTTCGTGGATGGGTGACCATTTTTATATACCGAGACTCCTCCGTGCCTCGAACAGCACGTTAAGCCGTTGGTCCCGGCTATCATTTGTGGATCTTTGACAGACGTTACGGGTCGTCAGAAGCCCGAAAGTCTGACCACCAGTCTTAACAAGGTGTATCGTATTACCCAGTTACTGGGTTGTGGAGGTCAGACAGGCAGTCGCGCCATGTAAAATACTGGTATTCAGCTGCATCCGGTTATATTGGAAGCCGACCCCAATATAGTTGGGAAAAGGCTAGGGAGATTGATTAACAAAAGAAGCCTAATCCTTTCAAAATTCAAATAAATAAATCATTCGCTTCATTAAAATGATGGACGAGTATGCATTTACGAAATATCGACCGTGAAAGTGAGCGTTCATTCTTTTCGCGCATAAATATTACAATGAGACTATTTGGATGTCTAACAGGTTTTGCCACTCCTCCATGGCAAACGACTTATACGTAATCAACTAGTTTGGAGAGTGATAGATAAATTATTATACGTTTTGTTTACCACCTGGATACACTTTTTTGAACAAAATTGGGTTCACGCTCCGTAGATCTTTTGCAGTCGTTACCGGTAGTCAGAACCCCGAAACTCCGACAAACAGTGTTACCAAGGGGTTTCGTGTTACCCAGTATCTGACTTGTGGAGGTGGGTTGAGTTTCAGGTGCATCCGGTTAAACTGGAAGCTGACTCCAATATAGTTGTGTAAAAACGCTACAGGCGTGTACGCACGAACGCACAAGAACATGGTGAACACGAACATCAAACACTGTGCTCGTCAAAAATGTTCGTGGCGATCCAATTTCGAATCCATGGATACTAAAGAGAGCGAAGCGGTTGAGAACGAACTGTGTTCGTATGGGGTTCGCATGTATGAACAAAATGTTTCGAATCGATATTCGTGTTCACCATGTTTTTTTCGATCGTGCGTACACGCCTTATGATGGGGCAGATGATGTTTGGATCAAACTCCATTGCAAGATTGCAGCTGAATAACAGTATTTTACAAGGATCGATTGTCATTTAGAGCTCCACAATGGACTTTATTAGCGATAGTTTTATTTCTGGGAACAAAAAAATTACATAAACATTATCGATGTTTATTAAATTTTTGTACACAACACCTACACGTTAAAGACATTTACACATACTTTTAAAGAGTTCACTGTATCAATGACCGTCATGGTTGACGAAATTTAGTTTTTTTTGTTGATTTGCTAAATAACATGCTTACTTACTTGGTTTCTGTGATGTTTAATTGTTACTTCGGCTTCCCTTTTTTTTTTTTTTGATTATGGGAGATCATCAAATGACTTCTCCCGCTCTGGGCGGAGCGAGAGGGCATGTCAGACTTTTACTGACTAAAACCCACCCGTGCTCCTTCCGTTGCCTGTGTGCCGGGGCCGCGATATCCCTTTCGGACAAACCCGCAACCCCAGCAGGCATTTGTCCTTACGGACCCCGTCAGTTGGTGCTGACATCTCCAACATCTCCACTCTCGCTCCGAACCATGGCCTGAACCAGGGCCGGACGCGAGAGATCGTCGCCGTCGATCACCTCCGTGAGGACATGGTGGTGCTCCGCCCAAGCCGGCAGATCTCCACCGTATGCTCCACCGTGTCCTCAGGGCGATCCACACAGTGGTGATACCCAGGCGTTTCCTCCCACCTTATGTGGCACAGGAACCTCCCGAAACAACCGTGTCCGGTGAGGACCTGCGTCAGGTGGAATGTGAGGACGCCATGGCGCCTCTCAAGCCACTCCTCAAAGAGGGGACTTATCGTCGCAATTGTGGCGTGCCCAGCGCTGGGTTGCGACAATCGCACTCTCCATGCCGCCATGAGATCCCGCCGGAGCTCTGTCCACTGTGCCGTGATTTCTCGTGGCAGCGGAGTTACGCCCCGGCGTTTCGCCTCCTCGCGACACTCCCATACGTGCGCGAGGAACTTCGGCTTCCCTGGGTATGCAATTTATTTCGCTGATAAGTTTAATTGAAACGTATTTTTTTTGCTAAATGCCGAAATATACAGGATAATCTCATAACACTGTTTTTTTTTAGTTCATTCTAACGTAATTTAAATATCCACACAACTTAAATATATCCATAATATATTTAAGTTGTGTTCTGGAGAGGTGACCGCGTACTGGAAGACGTAGCATTGAAAGGCCTCCCACAAGATGGACCGAAGACCTTGTGGAGGCCGCAGGAATCCGCGGGATGCGGGAAGCACAGAACCGGTCGAAGTGGAAGTGTTTGGAGCCTATGTCCAGTAGTGGATGTCTTTCGGCTGAAATGATGATGATATTTAATAGTCATATTATTATGTTATTACTGTTTCGCTCCAGTCGGCTCGGGAAAAGAGTACCTAAGACTAGACAAAGTGACTTCCTATCAGCGATAACAAAGATGGGATGGGAAAGTAAAATTATACTGGATTGACAAAAAAGCTTAATAATAATATGAGCAAATACTGAATTAAAAGATGAAGTAACCCGACTTTGGCATCTGCAAAAAGTTACAATAGTACCAATAGTATTGTCTACAACAGGAGTAATGCCGAAACAACTTCACCAGTCCCTTAATTCTCTTAATTTACCTGCAAATACCTCCCATATGCTGCAGAAGACAGCGATACTAAACACACGCAGACTCGTGAGAAAGTTTCTGCAATGTGAATAACGAAACCCACATCAAAAAGCAAATACGCTACAATCTTCTGTGCAATCTTCTGCACGTGATTGCACTTAATACAACTGATAATCCCTTGGCTTAAGCCCGTGTTATCAGCTCTTACCGGCCGAGAATATAAAATAAACAAACTAATAATAATAATAAGATTTATTCAAAAATACAATAAAAATCTTAGAAATAATGTAGGTATTATAAAGTATGATGAATCCTGTTGAAAGCCGTTGTAGAAATACGAAACGTTTTGGAATAGATTGTCATTTGTCGTCTTCTTCGTTGTTCCCTCAATGATTGAAGATCGTGACGATATACGACGCGTCTCCAAGCTATTTACTCTTCTGCAGTGTGGACCGTTTGGTACATGCCGCCTCCACAGCCTTCTTGAACGCGACTACTTGTATATGGCCTGTACTGTGCCTTGAGCGCATTTACCTGCCACCCGGCCAAGTATTAATAATTATCTAGGCCATCTGAAAGGACTTGAGAGAGGCTTTTGACTAGCATTGGGAGAGCAATGCGTAAAAACTACGTGATTTTTTTTATTTTTTTTAGCTAGGTCATCTCGCGAGTTAAGGTCGTAACTGCTTAACCGGGCATTCCTGTGGCTACCTTAAGCTTCTACACTCAAAGCCTCTAGCCAGGGGCATAAACTATTCTAAATGAATACTAGGCGAACGCTCGCTAAGAGCACCCCCTGTGGGTACGAACCTCGTCTTAGGGCGTCGCTGGGGTAGGACGGCAAGATGGGACAGGCTGGATCAAGGATATATTATTATTTATAGGGGAATTTAAATCTATAGGCTCAGCGACTACGCGGGCTGGCGCATCATCGAGCAAGGGTCGTGGGGAGTATAATTTACTCGAGAAATAGAATATATCGTTGGGTTTATATATCGACATAATAATGTTGTACTGTAGTGCAATGTCTTCATTTAATAATTTATCAATAACTAGCATTTTGCCCGCGTGGATTTCGTAATTTCCCCTACAAAATGCAACACCTCCATTAAAAGGTAATTTTTCAAATTAATAATTACACTCTTTACTATTTACTAGATTTCGCTCGCGGCGAGGTCAGAAATTATCCCACGGGAATGTACTATCGGGATAAAAAGTATCCTATATATTAATCCAGGTTATAAACTATCTGTGTGTTAAGTTTCATCCAAATCCGTTCAGCCGTTTTTACGTGATTGAGTAACAAATATCCAAACATACAAACTTTCACATTTATAATACGAGTGTTAGTAGTAGGATTTGGATATGTAAGTATTCGGGTCAATTTTGAAGTTTATTGATCAAAATAAACTTCAAATGATAATGCACTGATCCAGTCTGACAGTCAGTTTCTCCTTTTTTATTTATTTAGATTATGTTTTTAACGGTAACTAAACACTAATCAACTAACTTCTGCGCTCCTCTTCCGTCCGCTCATTGTATTAGTTGTGCAATCACACTCGCCGCCGATCCCGCGACCCGTGGACGCACGTCGCAGCAACCAGAAGGTCAAGGTCAATGACCTACACGTACGATACAACAATTAAAAGTGTTAATTAATGTTATAGACTATAGATTCACTTTTATTTATAGCTCATTGATTGCGTTCGGTTAGGTGACCGGAGTTTGATGTGAGGGTTGAGGTCAAAGGAGCCCACAACTTCGGGATTACAAACTTGGAACCAGGGACCGAAAACCTTTATAAATTACGGTGCAGGTATTGAAGAATTTTACTTCTACGACTAAGGTTACCGCTATCTGGGTAACCAAGAAGAAGAAACACGTCACCTCATTTAGGTTACCATTTTAATACCGGTTACTCACACAGGCGATGCGCGCCGCTTGATTAATGCCGACGGCTCGAGTAAGATACAGGTAATTTTATTTATTATTTTAAGTAATCAATTTAAGGTAACCATTAAAAATACCTGTAAAAATATAAATGTTGTAACCGAAAAAAATCCCGTATTGATCATACCGGTTTCGTTCCTGATTGGAACTTGCAATCTACTGCACCAAGAAGACGATAGCTATGGTTATCAATTACTTAAATATATAGCTCAATACATATCAATATTTTTTTTATTATCCATTACATAATTATGCAACATACGTGAGCAAAAAAATCTTACTTCGAAGTAGGTATTTGGCTTATAAGGATGAATCAAACAAAATAAGTTCTATTATTCCGATCTGAATGAACGGTTACAAAAACTTGCTCTCGAATTGAGTTCCTTTACTTGAATTTGCTTTGGTCGCAAAGTCCATGAAGGTAACGGAACTAACTAAAGGAAGTTTAAAGTTCAGACATTTTTTCGGCAGCTGCCAGAGGTATTCAAAAAATTAGTCATCGAATATCGCCTTGTGGAAAAATAATATTGTATTCTAACAGACTAAAGTCTGGTTCTCCTTTTTTCGCTTAAGGTGACGATAGTCGATTTTTAATCATTTTATACTGAAGATCACGTCTAAACAAGTAATGTTACTGATTTGAAAAAATTTAAAATATATGTTAAATTAGAGCATTTTTTTATTAAAGGAATATTTTAGATTATGCTTATATTACATAGTCAATTTAATTTGTAAAGTTATTCTAACACGGATAAAAAACTCATAATGATTCAAAATTTATCTTGCGTATTTTTCTGAAACCTTCACCATTATAAAGATAATTTAATTATTGATCTTTTAGTATACGTGTTTTATTAAAATACCTTTTGTTTTATGTATAATAAATTAATAATGCGTCTAATTTAGGACAACGCTCCTCGGTAGGCGAGTCCTATTACTGGCTGGACGTACGACGTGTTGCGTGAGCTCAGTACATAACACGCAAGCTAACCACTCAAGGCATACAGCTGGCATACTGGCATATATCTGCGTCTTAAGCTGTGCTAGCATGCGTAGTGACATTATTTTTAATCTATGTTCAATTTTGGAAAACATAGGCCTTAGGAGATCCACGGAGACACTTTCTCAAAGAATTGTTTTTGCGGTAGGTAAGTATGTACTTACGAAACCCTTAGGCCTGCTTACACCCACCATATCATTTTCTTGGGTGTACTTATTGAATTTTTTGAATTTATCAATAAACAAGCTGATTCTTCAGTAAGCAATTCCTTGTGCACAAGTTAAATGGCACGTACATGACCGGACTTTAAATTCAATTAATTACTTTATACATAATTATTTTAAGTTTATGATCTAGGAATATATTGTAGCGTTAAATATTGCACATTGTAAAGTACCTACCTGCTAAGATTGATGGGTAACACCGTCTGCCAGACTGAACATAAAATATTATTGAAACATGTTCCAAGTATTTTTCTATCCACCTACATCTTAGTTTATTTAACACGGAAGTATCATTTTATTATTTTCTTGTTATGACATGGCCACAGAGTAACGGCCAGAGGGTAAGCTTCTAAAGAGCATGCAAAATTAATACATATTTTGGTATGGTTGGCACAGCAGGATAAAATAAAATAAACAAAATGTTCATCAACTTTTTATTTGTAACTATGATATTTAACCGAAGTACAAAGGACGATTAACTAAGTTGAAACAAATACTGCATAAATCACCTTCAAGGCTAAGTTTCGTTTTTGAAGCGGTCGACTAATGTGTTTAGACAGCGACAAATCGAAGGTAAGTAGGACGGTGCAGTGGCCAGGAATATTGCTGAGTGAGCAGCAAGCGATATGACGCACTAGGTGCCCTCATAATCGACTGCTATTTTCCTAGCAGGGCACGCAGCGTCTCCCGTTTTGTGATCACTTGGCTTTTTAAAGTGTGAGTAAGTTGCACATTTCGGAATAGCTGCTTTTTTCGCGCATTCGGACATCGAATGGCCTGCATCACTACAGTGACTACACGTAGTAACGATCTCTCGGCTAGTTTTTGCTGCAAGGCCATAGTGTTGGCCATTTATAACACCTTGTTACCAATGTAAAGTCCCTGACAAGACAGGACGTCCAATTTATAAAAAGCCTTGATTGTGTGATTAGAATTTTACGTATATCGGCTGAAACTTCAACTACGTAGTAACAGGTCGTAGCATCTCTCTTCCCCGATTTGTGGCTTAATTTGATCAAGGTCAAGAAGGATACCAAGGACAATGCTGGTAACTTGTCGGCTACGTTTTGTTTGAAAATGCACCTGAACACCTCATTTTCAGCCAAGGAAGTCGGCACTCCTACAACTACGATCCGAGGTTTGCACCTGCTGGGCTCTTCGGCAGTAAGTCCAGATGTAGAGAGCTGGACTGCGTGCTTCAGTTTGTCAGCGTCATGCTTCGTCTCGATACTGATAATTACGCCTCAATTTTTTGTTTTCGGGACAACACGAACGTGCATTTGCTGCCGTTGAACGTGCCGTTGCTCGGGTCGTATGATTTGTGGCACGAGTTCTTTCGTTTCGTCACTTGATTTAAATTTATCATTGGGATAAATGGCAACAGAGCTTAGATTGTCATAGAGTAGAAATTTTAATTTTTGCTCCGAGTTCAGTTTTCCATGCGCAGCAATAGAGCAAACTTCATTTAGGTACTGCAAATATGAATAGTGAACAAAAAAATATTGATTATTTTTCACAATGCCTCTGATGATGATTATCAGAAATGTTTAATGATGTGCATAAATAACGTCAAAAGATTTGAATTAGTAATTGAGGAAAATGTGTTACTTAGAAAAAAGAACTTTAATAAAAACAATTATTTGAATTGATTTAAAAAAAGAGAAGGTTCACAGTTCGTCATGAATGATTCCAATTTTTTTTTTTACTTTGCTTACTTGATCTGTTATTCATATGAATGAATATATTTTTATATTTTCTTACTTCTTTTACCAGGGAGTACGGAATGCGAAACATTAATTGTATCAAAGAGAAAACATACTTTGGAACATATATGAATATCTTTAAGGTGCTGATTGGTATTTTTGGTGGTAACCTAGGTTATTCAGCATAAATTAATGATTTTAAGCGTCATAAATCTTCTACAAAAAAGGAGTAGGACGACATTCGTCTAAGCAGAAAAATACATTTATTATTATTATATATATTATATTATTTCCTTTATTTCATTTTAAATACTTATAAATTATATTTTTTAATATTAGAATATAAAAAATTTAAAAATTGAATTATTATTATATATATATTTTTTTTTTGTTGTGAGAAAAAACTTGTCCTTCTGCGAGACCTCAAACCTACGAATCCTTCGATCATTTAATAATTCCGATACCTACACTAGTTTAGACTAGGTATTTTGAGTGCACGACTGGTGCACATTTTTGACGATTGTCCTCTGCAGTACGGGTCACCTACAAGGTTAGATTTTGATGATGTCGTTGTGTCTGACACATCCACGAGATTGCAAAATTCCTTGTACTAAAAATTCCTAATGGTATTGTAGCTGCAGTTTTTTATTGAAAAAATAATGCATTGTTTTAGAACCAGATTTTAGTTGCTGTATTCACGGCTACCAGCCCAATTATTCTACAATTCAATAATCAGCCTTCAATATTCCCACTGCTTGGGCACAGGCCTCTTCTCTTCGAGAGGGGGTAGGCTGTAATCTACTACGCGGGCCCAGTGCGGGTTGGTAGATGTCACATGTCTTCGAATTTTTGGTTCTAGGACGTGCTGGATTCTTCACGATGTTTTCCTTGAGAGATGAAATAATCTACACAAAGTAAAGCGCCTATCTGAGTTCGAATCTACGACTACTACGAACTCGTAAGTGGCAACCGTTACCACTGGATCACTACTGCTTTTGCATTATTATACAAATGCCTGATGCAATAATAGACTATTTAGTACCAAAACCATTCTTCATCATTTGGCTACAGAACTGTCGGCTTGTTCACTTAATTGTTTAGAACGACTATTTATCGTGACAATCATGACGAAAGTATTAGAATGGCCTTCACCCAGTCAGCTTAGTGTCTTCAAGTATTTAGCAAGTATTGCGTAAGAGCTAGGCTATGAGTCGACAGTTTTGTCTTTTTGACCTTTTATTTGAGTTCATTGGTAATCCTTATGAGCACCTGTGGAAGTGGTTTTAGATATGCATTATTGTTTTGAGAAGGTTTTTTAGTGTTCTGTATGTCCGAATGAAACAACGGAACCCTTGTGAGATTACTCGTGTGTCTTGAAGAAAGAAAGAAGAAAGAAAGAAAAAGCCTTTATTGTGACTCGCACAGGAAAAACACAAAAACAATAAAAAACAAAGTAACAGTAACATATAAGAAGGAAGTCCTGTACGAGGCCAAAAGGCTCCTATCTCAGCATCATGCCGCGATATTTAAAAATAAATAAAAATGTCGCAGCGCTGGTATTGTGATAGGGCCCGCAGTGATGACACGGATAGATACAGACAAATAAATATAATAAAAATAAAAAGGTACACACCTTTTTATTTTTATTTTTTATTATATTAAATACAATGAAGAGTGAAATATTATGTTATCCGCGTGTCTGCATCCGACGTAACATCAGTTACTTGTCTATGCCTTTAGTATCTGTGGTACTCTATGGCATCGTGTTGACAAGTAAAGAGACGCAGACGCCGACATGGACACCGGCAAAAAATAATTATTTACATTACGGCTGTTTATTGCTGCAATAATTTAATGAAAAGTGTTTTGTGGTAGTCAGCTAACGGCATTTGGAGAAATACAGATAATTGGATGCGGTTCAAGAGTTCAGACAGAATGCAAAAGAAAAAGAAAAAATATATATAAAAAATAAAACAAAGTGCGAAAGAATCACTGTGTTTGTACTTAGTGCCACCATCGCCAGACGCGTGCAGATCAGGGGTAAGTTTAATGTGTGGTTGAGTTTAAGTGCTGTTTAAATTTTATTCTGAATGTACCAACTGTCTGTATAGCACGAAACGGAGGTGGCAGGTCGTTCCACTTGGTCTTCTATCCATCTGTCTGTCACAGCCATTTTTCTCCAAATCTAATGGTACACTTATGGATTTCTGCGACCCAAACACGGAACTGTAAAGTAAATAAATATTTTTTTTAAATAAAGGGGTCAGTTGTGAGAGGCAAATAAGAAAAAAAAAAGTTTTGCTAATTGTACCGTGTGAGATATCAAATAAATACAACAAGGGACTCATTTAAAAAAAAAAATATAAATAAGTTTTTTTTTTTTTGTAATTATTTAAGAAAAAAGGTGAAATATTCTCTCCGAAACGATTTTTTTTTTAAATTACGGAACATGGTTCTACATACTTATAGATTATAGGAAAACCTAAAAGAAGTCTATACTTAGTCTTTAAATAACATGAGAAATCTCACAATATTGCGTGAACAAACTTACATTTCCAGTTGGAATGTATGAGAGAAGAGTTTTTCAAACTACAATGTTAAGTTTGTTCTTGGGATAAATTCATGCCAACTACGGAACCCCGTCATTATACGTAGTCCGAAACGCACTTGGCCAGTTTTCTTCAATTGGAATCGATGGGCACTTTTTGAGGAGAAAATAAAGAGTTTTTCAGAGAGCTCAGTTTCTATGAGATTTAATTGCTTTATTTTTCATTCTTTTTTACCTATCGCGGTATAGTAATCTTATTCTAGATGCATCGTCTTCACATATAATTATATAATTAATGTATACAAAATATTGTAAAAACATTTTAAAAGAGTAACGGTGGAGTTTCTTGCCCATTCTTCTCCATACGAATACTACCTTTTGGAAGGGGCGACTAGAATCAATTCTATTTTTTGTAAACTTGACGTTCATAAGTGCCTTTTATGTGCCTAATTGAAATAAATTGTTTAACTTTGACTTTGACTATGCTGAGCATAGAATATGCATATGAGCACAGAGTCTGCCAAAGTTTGCTGAATAAAATAATTAACTAAGCTTTTGAACTTTAGTCGCACGTAACATCGTGACTCGACGAATGTGAAGATGACCTTAACCTAATAAATTTTGAAGTATATACTATGCCTGAATTATTGCTGAAATCAAAGATGAACCAATGAAATGAAACCAATCATGACTTGGAGATTTATCGATTTATATTTAAGTATTTGATCAATGATTACTTCATTTAAAAGTCATCGATTGACCTTTAATAATAAAAATAATAAAGATAATATTCTCTCATAATTATAATTTTGGTAAAAGTGAGGTCTTTATTTTAATGAGTGTTTTAAACCCTACCTTAAAATGACAGTGGGGTGAGAAGCAAAATGTTTTTTTTACCTTAAAATATAGTTTTCAATCATTTTGTTATTCTCTGACAAAATTCGATTAAAAATCTATCATATTTTTGATGATTAATACAAGTGCTGACTTATCACAATGATATAATAAATTTCCGAAGAGTTTATAACATTTGAAGCATCAATCAACAAATCAACTCAGCCTATCACTGTGCAGTGCTGGACATAGGCCTCTACCAAGCTGCGCCACAACACCCTGTCCTACGCCTTCCGCATCCAGTCTGTCCCAGTCACTTTCTAAGGTCGTCGGTCTATCCAGCTGGGGGGCGTCCCACACTACGATTGCCGCTACGCAGTCTTCACTCTAGGACTCATCTGCTCCACCGGCCATCGGCCCTTCGACAAACATGGCCAGCCCACTGCTACTTCAGTTTGCTTACTCCGCAAGGTACGTCGGTGACTCCGGTTCTTTCCCGGATAATTTCATTTCAGATTTTTATCCTTCAAAGTAACTCCGAGCATAGAATTTGAAGCATAATAATAGGTATTAAAAGACAAAAAATCCACGGCCAACTTGTGGTAACGCTTAGAACACAAAATTAAACTTTTCTAGTAAAACTACGCGGATGCGGTGGTAAAACCCGTAACGATAGCACCTACTCGTATTTATTATCAAAATTAACCTATTACTAATAGGGAAACACGTACATACATTAACTCGTGGTCGGCGCCTTCTTCGCTCGGTTCTTATGATCGGCCAAAACATCGAGATTTCGTTATTATAATATGTATAGGTCGTGCCATTAAAGGTGAGATTTGACCGCGCCTCCCCGCACTCTTTCTACCGCCACGATGACGCCCCGGCGGGGACCTCAACTCTCCAAAGAGACCCATAAATCATCTACTGCGCAAGTCAAACCACGTCAAGTCTCATCTTTAATAGCACGAGTTCACATTTCTAGTTTAAGCTGATCTCGCATTGTATAGAATTTCCATACGTCAGCGTATACTGGAAATGTATAGCTTGCTATGTAGCTGTGTGTTCGTTGAATATTTAGTGTATTACACACACCGCATCAAAATAGTAGTTTAGATAATCAACGCGGTCACAGAGAGAATTTGCGATTTTTATTCATAAAATACATTTATTCAAACTAGGCTGAGAATCAGAACTTTCCGAACGTCAAATGACATAAAAGACCCCAAAACGCCCACCTTTCACCACTTCCTAGTACATTAGCTGGGAAGAAGCGGCTCAACAAACTCCCCAGCAGCACAGCTGTCTGTTCAGTTAGAAAAACTTGATTAAATAGAATAATAAGCAAAATAATTTACATTCCGCAACACAAAACATTAAATTAATGGCATAGCTAGCACACGCCATCATCATCAATAATCACATTATGGGAGTATGGTTACAGGATTTTCAAAGAAACTATCATAAAACGGACTATTACCGAACAGGTAGACGCAGCTTCTGCCCATACTCTTGTGGTATCTTACCTAAGTAGCGTATTCATACATGACGTGACTAAGGTGTAACCACAATACATTGACAAAAAACCCATGAAAATAACCATGAAGTGCATGATATCATTTCAGCTGAAAGACGTCTACTGCTGGACATAGGCCTCTTAGGGCTTTGCCATAATCGCCACGCTTGGCAGGCCGGTTGGCGATCGCAGTATGACGTTAAAATGCATAGAGAACGCTGCTGCCCATTCTCTAGTAAGTCCCTTAGTCGCATTTTACGACACCCACGGGAAGAAATGGGATGGTACTATTCTTTACGTCTGGCACCACACGGAACATGACTCAATGATTACTTGAAAATCATGATTTCTTAATTTAACAGCGAATCGACATGGTACTCACGGCTAAATCTCCAGTATAAGCTGACCTCTCATTGTACGGAAATACTATACAATGCGAGATCAGCTTAAATCGGAATTGTATAGCTTGTTATGTAGCCGTGTGTACTTATTTATAATTTTAGTAGTCACTACTATACTATTAACATAATCACGCCTTGTTTCCCCGAAGGGTTAGGCAGAGGTCTACCTATAGTACACCCGCAGTTCACCATGGAAAAGCCCAATAACACTTTGCCCAACCTGGAAATCGAACCCAGGACCTCATTCTCAGCACTAGCGCTTTCAACACTAGACCAACCAGGCATACATTATACTATTACCCTAGTAGTATACCATTATCCTATCATTATTTACCTAGTAGTGTACCATTATCGTATTCTACTCAAACAGGACGTAATTAGGGCAATAACTTGTTTCGGGTCAGTTTCCGACCTTCAATATTGCATTATACGAGTACCTATTATATTAGAATCGTGAATCTCAAGGATAAAAAATTGGTGGTAAATACCCACCTAGTTAATTGTGAACCCTGACTTTTACCTCAGTTGACGTAGGTAAATAATTTTGCGGATGGATTTCAAACAAATAAAATTTAGTAAAGATTAAAAAAATCAATTTGAATAATTATTCATCATAAAATTTGTTTTTGCTCAAAATTTGTAGGTAACAATAAAACGTAGTATCTATTATATTTTGGTATTAAGCCCCATTCAAACGATGCAAGTTTCTTACCTAAGGCATACAATAAAATTGAAGCCACAAATTACTTGCATTGTCTAAACACTGTTGAAATGGTGCAAGTACGTATTATTGTTGCTTCAACATAATGTGTTTCAGGCAAATGATTCGCATCGTGTAAATCCTGTTTTTCTCATCCCCTGTGGACTAATAGTGATTAAAATATGATACTTTTTAAAATAGAAATACAATTTACGGGATAAGTTAACCGGAATTTTTAAGCAGGTTGAAAAATATATATTTCGTCCAGAAAGTAGGTCTCAAAGATCGTGAATTCCATCAAGAAAGCATCACTAAATTGTATAAGTGTCCATATTACATTTTTAACGCTAACAAGCAATAATGACCCCAATTTACTCACGCGAACGTTTTCAAAGAAGATGACATTATTATCATCGGAATTAAAGATAATAACTATATTATTAGCACTGAATCTTTACAGCTTCTCACATGGTAATAATGTAGTGGTAATGATGGACAGACTGGGTGTTTAACATAACATGAATTTGACACGGATGTGGAATTCTTTTTAGGGTTTCGTCAAAGCACCTGTGTTCTTTTTTTGTTATTACAATCAACTCAGCTTACTCAGTCCACTGCTGGACATAGGCCTACAACTCCTCCGCCTTCCGCATCCAGTCTGATCCAGCCACCTCGGTTCATCTGGCTAGGGGGCGACACACGCTACGCTTGCCGGTACGCGGCCTCCACTCCAGGACTCATCTGCTCCACCGGCCACCAGCCCTTCGACAAACATGGCCAGCCCACTGCCACTTCAGTCTGCTTACTTTGCATGCTTTGTTCTTTAATCTGCTGTGTTCTTTAATTTAAGGTAGGTAATTTAGGAACTAGATAATTAAATGAAGAATAATAGCCCTCTAGTGAGCCGTATTCATGTGACATTGATATTCAGGAGTCTCCATTGTTGTGTCCTTTTCAAAGAACATTGTGCTGATTGATAATAATGATTAACTCGTAAAAGGAACCTTCCTTGTATACGTATCAGGTATCACGCTGAGCCAGTTTGAAGTTCCGGAAGTCCAGTTTTAAAATGACTTAATCACGAATTTGTTCTTTAACAATTGGTTCTTCTTAAATAATTTAAGGTGAGTTTACTCTACTTTCCAAAAAAATATGCTTTATCCTGGTGTTTGCCATTTTTTTATCAGAAACTAGCTTTACCCGGCCCGGCTTTGCACGGGTAGAACTAAAATACTTATCTACGGTGCACCTACCTACATACCTGCATTCCTACCTATCGAAATAGGTACTGTTGTGAATTCATGCAAGCCTAGTACTTTCTGTTAGTTAGGATTTATGTCAACGACAGCCACAAACAGTTTGTATGGGAAAATAAAATTCTTGTTTTTACTATTTTCTCACCATTTACCCTGGACTTCCACAAATATTTCAAAACCAAAATTAGCTAAATCGGTCCATCCGTTCTCGAGTATTAGCGAGAGTAACGAACAGCAATTCATTTTTTTAATTAAAGAAAGATGTTTCATTTTTACTGTGAGATTTTACTCACTCTCTGAACTGCATAAAAAGAGGAAAATAAAATATTCCGCTCAGTTTTAACCTTAGTTTCATTTACCCTTCGATCGACCTTCGATCATTTACCCTTCGATCGACCTTCGATCATTTGATCATGGGATTTACCTACATACTTGAAAAGCGTGAAATTATTCATAGTACTGGTAAAAAAAAAAAAAACTGTTGTGCATCCTTGAAGATGCATAAAATTATCTAGCAGTTGATATATCTTAGTATTAGAGATGATCTGCGTCATTTTCAGTACCTACCTATATAATAATAATAATAATAATAATAAATTTATTTCAGACCATAAGTCCATAAACAACACACATTACAATTTTATACACAAAACATACATATATACATGAAAACACATACCTACACAAAAAATACAATAAAACAACTTATTTTAAATAATGGAATGACGCACGATGAGTGCGGTCATCCATTGCCACATAATTGGACTGTCCATCCTGTCGGCTACTATAGCTACCAAGTTGTTGGAGCTGTCGCGCACTCGCCGCATCAGGGATGCTATCCGTGTCCGCATCAGTGCGTAAAAATCTGGCACGCCATTCTCCGCGAACATCCCCGATGCACTGCAAAAGCGCGGCAGCCCCAACATAACTCTGAAGGCATTATTGTATTGGACTCGCAGAGCATTGTACGAGCTTTTTGTATAGTTGACCCATAGGGCACAAAATAGGTTGGTAGATCATTAAAATCTCTAACCTAGTTCTGAATAATACATATAAATTTGATAGACTGGCGTCACTGGAAATTTTTCATCTGTAAGTAGGTATTTTGTAATCTAAACTGTTTTGATCATTAGTATAATATTTATGTCTCGATATTTGGAATTTCTGAAGTTAATCGGTTCATATACGTACCTACGTTTACTATATTTTTCTACCTATTATATCTATACTTATATCCGTTTATACGGCGGAGCTCGTCGCTAAGTAATAACAGCCGCACGGCTCGATCCATCAGGTTAAACTAGGCTTGCCGCGTTTGGTCTGTGGATGGGTGTTAATTTTAACATACCGAGACTCTTCCGTGCCTCAGAAAGCACGTTAAGCCGTTGGTCCCGGTTGTCATTCGTGGATCTTTGACAGTCGTTACGGGTCGTCAGAAGCCCGAAAGTCTGACAACCAGGCTTACCAAGGGGTATTGTATTATACAGTTACTGGGTTGTGGAGGTCAGATAGGCAGTCGCTCCATGTAAAATACGGTATTCAGCTGCATCCGGTTAGACTGGAAGCCGACCCCAACATAGTTGGTAAAAGGCTCGGTAGATTGATTGAAATTCGTTTATCAGGATGTTAATTATGAACACTTTCAATTTAAAAAAAAACATTTTAATTGCCAATAATATTGTTTTTTTGTATAGTAATTGACCTCATAATGCATAAAAAAATTCAGACTTTTTAATAAATTCAGCATGACTTTGTTAATCGTATCAAAATGAATGAATATCAAAATTCCACAAGGTGATTTCGTTGCCATCCCGGTGGAATCTGGATGAACTGGCGTAGGTTCTTCGAGACTAGAGTCAAGCACTATCAAAGAGAGTATTAAGAGTCAAGTTTAAATTGAAAATCCAACGCAATAATGTCCTAAGAATAACAACACAGAGCAAGAGCAAGAGCTTATTATTTTACATAGATATTAAGTTAGGTATGGCTCAGCTATGATTTTTTATACGATATTCTTCCTTTTTTAGTACATTTGCCTACAAGTGAATGTGCTATTAGTCTCTTTTCATAGGACCTGTAGTTATTTCCTAAGCTTAATAAAAAAAAAAACTGTTTATATTTTATCATGGGAAATCTTTCCTGCTTGAGCTTGTTATTACAGTCTGCAGTAGATGTCCTCTCATTATATTTATAAAGCTGCGTATCGAGTGTAATATCCGTGAGTATCCGTTCTATTACATTATCTGATCGGCCGTTCAAACCGCATCGTTTGGGCGACCGATTAGTGTCGCAACTAACAAGGTCTTCGATAACTTTATAACACGCTATCCGTGCTCTTAAATAAAATTAAGCGACAGTTGTCGTGTAAATAAAAACAAAATATAAATAAGAACAAAATAACAATATGTAAATAAGAACTAAAATGATTACTTAAAATGTCCTGTGTACCTGATGGACGTTTTCACATTAATAACAGATAACGACACCAACCCGATACCGATATGTCGGCAGCTATAGTGACATCAATTCGATACCATCATAATATCATTATTATATCCGCCCGATGATATTGTCAACTAATTCTCCTCTGTCTATTATCTATGTCAAAGCACAATGACATTTGACGCCATTTGCAAAATTTATGGCACATTCACATTGTGACATTACTTTTGCCCCACCTTGTATAAACACAATTCTACAAAATCATAATGATCTACAGAAACATTAAATATTTTTCATTAAACTTATTGCATAAACACTTACATATTACAATAATAATAATCGTGCTTATAATAATAACTGTGACTACTGTTGGGACACAGTCCTCCTCTCTTCAAGAGGAAGTGAGCCATCATATACCACGCGGACCCAGTGTGGGTTGGCATGACAATGTCTTCGAATTTTTGGTTCTTGGACATGCCGGTTTCCTCACGCTGTTTTCGTCCACCGTTTTGGGAGCAGTGGTAATGAAATTATTCACGTGCCTGGCTGGGTACCCACGAACTACAACTCGTAAGTCGGGGCTGTTACCACTCGGCAACCACTGCTCTCTATTTTTAATTCATTAAGATAAAAAATCCGCATTTATGAGGCATAGAGCCAGCTTTCTAATTAAAACTTTTGAAGATTTTGGACACAGCTTCTTACAATAAACAATTCAAACTACTTTTGGTACGGTCAACCGCACATTATTGGTAACGATTTGACCTTGAAACGGCCTTCATATTGTAGTAGTAAGGGTTTTTGAAGTGAAAACTTCTTTAGGCGCGTTGAGAAATTTTTGGTAGGGGATAAATTTATGGATTCGCGTCACCGACATGCTCGCGCCGTCTTGCTGTATAGGCTGGCCTATAGAAACGCATCTAGGCAGCAATGACGAATGAGCGGCGGGAAGCCGTGAGTGTTGACGAATCTGCGGACTACACTGCCCCCCGTCGCACATACCTAAGGCGCATTACAACAATCTCTTATCCGGACATTCTTACGCGATCGAGACATAAGCAAGCGTGTGTACCCGCGGGGCGCAGCTAGTTTTTTTTTTGAAGTGAATTTTCTGTTCAGTTACGTTTTCAATAGGAATCTTGCTGGGTAAAAAAAAATTACTAATTATTCCATCAGTCAGATAATAAAAAAATATTAGACACGTATATTTTGCTTTATCATATTAATAAAAAATTACTTAGATAAAACGCATTTTAGGTTGGGGAGTGGGGGTCGCTACGTCACTAGTATTTATAAAATCTACATACTCGCGACGTCATGGCACATTTTTCCTCTCCGACCCTGATGACCCCATAACCCTCCTTCAGGAGAGCAATAGGGCAACTAGTACATTACACAAGCACAGACGACGACACCCGTCCTATCGACCTCGCCGTCGAGGTTCACCGCGATCGCGACCGCGACCCCCCCGAGTAAACGATACTCCTCCCCGACCCTTGCTCGCAGATGCGCCAGCCCGCGTCGACGCTGAGCCTGTAGTCTTAAACACCCCTATTAATAATAATAATCTATCATTGATCCAGCCTGTCCCTTCTTGCTGCCCTCCCGCCAGCGACGCCCTAAGCCGAGGTCCGTACCCCACAGGGGGTGCCCTTAGCGAGCGTTCGCTTAGTATTAATTTAGAATAGTTTATGCCCCTCGCTGGAGGCTTTAAGTGTAGCAGCTTAAGGCAGCCACAGGACAGCCCGGTTAAGCAGCTACGACCCCTTAGGTGGTCACCTGCGAGATGCCATATAAAAAAAAAAAAAAAAAAATGGCACATTTTACCTCAATGTATCGCCGTAATCTTTAGATTATGTAAAAAAAGAAAAAATACGTGTCCAATATTTTTTATAATCTCAAAGAGGGACTAAAAAAAATTTTTGTCAGCATCCCTATTCTATCGGCAGTCCCCATGGCTTTTTCCGTAGTGCCACTTGAACTGCCATTGATATCCGGTTGACTGTAAGTTCTTACGAACATTCTGTCTATTCCCAATCTGCCTAGCCTTTTCCCAACTATGTTAGGGTCGGCTTCCAGTCTAACCGGATGCAGCTGAATACCAGTATTATTAATCTTCTATACACAGTATAGTTAATCTTCTATAGTATACATGGAACGACTGCCTATCTGACCTCCACAGCCCAGTAACTGGGTAATACGATACCCCTTGGTAAGACTGGTGTCAGACTTTCGGGCATCTGACGACTCTTAACGACTGTCAAAGATCCACAAATGACAACCGAGACCAACGGCTTAGCGTGCTTTCCGAGGCACGGAGGAGTCTCGGTATGTAAAGATGGTTACCCATCCACAGACCAACGGCTGTTATTACTTTGCCACGAGCTCATCAACATTCAATATTGTGTATTTTCTATTATTTAATATAATATAGAACTTTGCTCTTAAATATTAACTCATGTCGTAATACAAACAGAAGCTATAATTTTTGAACAAATAGTAGACAAGCCCATGTGTTTTATGTACACTATGGATTATGTATATTTACTTTAGGTTTAAAACAAGTTACTGGTACACGGGCCTAAAATAGCCAAGCGTTGTGTCGTTAAAAAATATTTAAATATGACAGAAATGAGATGCGTGATAACAAGACATCACGCCTATTTTTCACAAAGTGTTAGACAGAGACGTTCCTATAGTACACCAGCATTGGGAGCGAGCTTATTGCAATAAACCGGGCACGAATCAAAACTTCGAGCTGCTACTGACAAATTCCTGACGATTAAACCCAATAACACTTTGCAAGACCTGGAAGTCGAACCCTGGACTTCAAGCTCAGCAGTCACACTTGTGACCACTAAGCCACCGAAACTGTTAGTTCGCCAAAATAACATTGTATTGTTTTCCCATTAGTAGAAAGAGAAAGCTGTGGTAATATATTTTTATGATCGTTGGAAAAAATTGGACCGTAGTGAATTGACTATTCATTGGCTATACCATAGCAAGAAACGTCGTACCATATCTGGCATCAGCCTGTACGTCACAGTTGAGAAGGTTAAACAGCTGTCTTCCTGCATCGAAACGAATTTAAAACAATACAATGTTTCAAAAAATTATTGAGTTAGTAATTAACGTCGTAACGGCCAATGGCTTGATGACGTAAAGCCTCGATCACCATCTCTCGAGGCTCTCGTGAGGCGGTTGGATCAACCTTGATACGGCTCGCATCGTGAGGAGGTTCCTGTCTCTGCAGCCCTTAACCGGCAGCTTGGACCCTGCTCCCGACACCGGCGGACCTCTTCTCTCTTTCTTAATGTATTTAAAACTTTTTATTTTAAGATTTATTATAAGATAAGAAAGAAAATAATACGCGAAGTAAAATGTTAATAAAAGAATAATAATTATATTTATGTACATTTTATTTGGATTCTGAATAAAAACTTATTAAGTACACCATTATGTAAGTATCTCCCTTGAATTCGTATATATGTATACATAATGTAGGTATATATTATAGTAGATATGTATGTAGTTTATAACCTATTTATGTACTGTTGTACCTATTTTAGTTATAATGCATTATATTATATAAAAAAAAATGTTTCTTTGTTCCTCTCAAACAGTGCACCTGCCTTCTAATCTCTTCACCACCCTTGGTTGACTGGTAGAGAATGCCAAGTCCGCCTTTGTACATTTTTGAGTGTGAAAACTTTAAATAAATAAAGTATGTTAAGAGACATAAATGAGAGATCATTTCAGGATGATTTTCATGACACATGCAACATTTTTTTTCTTCCAAAACAGATTTTTATAAATACCTATCTAAAGATATTGATAGGTATATTAGTAGCCTAACGGTTATGCTAGCTTAAAAAGGTGTAAAAGGCCATTTTTGGATCTGTGACGCAAATTATCAACTACAACTTTCTATCTAGTTTGTTTTGTTTGACCGCGCTAGTCTTTGGATACTCATCGGATTTGCAAAATTATTTTTGCATTTGATAGGAAGGTTCCCAATTCTTGAGGAAGGTTGGGTTGGCTATTTTGACATCACGCTACGACTCTTAGGGGCAAGGCAAAAAAAAAAAACTGAAAGATCGGTAAGCGAAAACGAAGTAATAGTGCGGGTGGGCGCTGGGATTCAATGCTCTGGGCTTGGGACCCAAATTTTACGCGGACAAAGTCGCGGGCTGAAGCTATTAGTAAATATGCAGCTAAGAATGTCAGTTTTCCTCCCACAACAATCTCCTAACCATTGGTCAAAAATTGGATACGATTTTATTAAAGCTTCACCATCCATAATATTTGAATCATAACTTCGACGTTGTTATATTCCACGTGATATCTTTATAAATTATAGCCTATGTTACAGGGCCCTCTTTTCCACTGGGCACTCTAGGCACTAGCCCAGGGTCCCGCGATCGAGAGGGGCCCCTAGTTCCTGTCAGGTCACCAAATCACAACCAATATTTACATATTACGATTATAATGTACCATATTCTGACAAATAAATGATTATGATTATGATTACCGACAACCATATTTATTTCGAAATATCAAACGATACTAACTGACTGTAATAACGACTTACTGATTAGCTTTTGCATGAGCGAAGCTACTCTGCTCGCGCCCGAAAATCAGGCTTTCCGATTTCACCATGTTTAGATAAATTTAAATATATAAAAATACAATTTAATGGTATACTAAGTACACTGTTTTAAAGAAAAATCATCAGTAAACTAGTTTTTCATATAATTATATTTTTTTATCTTTCATCATGAGTTACGGTAGTGAATCGCACCAAATTTGTATTAAGCAAACTAAGCGAAGCGTGAAGTGCTAAGTTTGAATTAACCCAATTTATATTTGATTTAATTTTAAGTTTTTTTTTATTTTTATGGTAATCCTAGGTTTTTTTTATACTTACGAAAATTTGGAGCTCTATAATAGAAATAATAGACAAAACAAGTAATTATCTTTAGAAAGAAACAATATCACTGGACGTTGCAACTTATTTACTTATTGCACTTGATGATTTTATTATTATTATCCTCAGGGATAAATTTGATTACTTCGAATCGTCCGCCAAAGAAAGAAATCCGGAATCTGACTACAAGGACCTATCGCAAAGAGCATAAAAAAAACTCTGGCGTGAGCTTCTATGTCTTGACGTAGAAGCTCACGCCAGAGTTTTTTTAATGGCTCGGTGCCGTCATTACAACTGCATGGAAAAGGGAAATTCAAAGTAGTCTTCCCATAATTGATACCGCGCGTTCATTTAAAACAGCAAGAAAATTAGTCAACGTTTTGGTTTATTTTTTCGCTTAAAAACTATGAATTTCGTTGAGTGGAGACAAAGTTCCAAAGATTTTGTAGAAATCTATTGTGAAGACCTTAACGAGAAGGAGTTGGAAATGGGATTTCTGCGTTTAACAGAAAACTTGAAAGTTGTTAATAGTGAAAATGAAGGAACCAATAGTATATTGGAAATATATCATCTTTTGAAAGAAAACAAAATTAAACACACATTTCCAAATGTAGAAATCGCATTGAGAATCTTTTTAAGTATGATGGTAACTAACTGCAATGGGGAACGCTCCTCCTCCAAATTGAAAAGAATAAAAAATGAATTAAGAAGTACAATGCTTCCAGAGAGATTAACCAGTTTGTTGCTGATGCCCATATAATGTGATATGCTCAAAACATTCGAAGAAGTGATTTACGATTTTGCCCATCTCTAATCTAGAAGGGTCAAAAGTCAAAAACGTTTATTACGAACTAAGTGTACAATCTTGGTGTTATGTTATGTTAGTACTTATGACTAGCAGTCTTTTCCAAGCATTGCGATTATCATTCGCCTGACCTTATCATCCTAAATTAGCATGCATTCAACATTATTAGTAAATAATAATAATACCAGCCTGTTACTGTCCCACTGCAGGGCAAAGGCCTCTTCTCATACAGAGAAGGCACGAGCATTGATCACCACGCTTGCTCAAGACGTGTTGGCGATTCAAGACTTATATTAACTATATAAGTCCAGGTTTCCTCACGATGTTTTCCTTTCAGCGATGTCAGAGATGTCCAAGATAAACTCAGAAAGTACTTAAGAATTGAAAAAGTCACATTGGTACTTGCCCGGATTTGAACCCACAACCTCGTACATGAGAGGCGAGCCCTTAACCACTGAACCATCACGACATTATTAGCACTTAAATATTTTCTTTTATATTACATATTACAATTAAATTGAGAAATTATAGTTATGTCAAAATTCAATTTCAATAATAATGAATTTAATACAATTATTCAGCAATATGAATGTCATCCTTTTCAGGTAGTACCCCCCCCCCCCCCCCAGTCAACATAGATTTGTAGGCACTATGAATGAACCCATGAAAGCTAACAGAGTTACTTTTGTGGATTATATTATCTATTCATTTAACTTACCTGTAAAGAAATATAAATATCTAGAGCTTTGTTTATTTAAGTTCTTTGTCTAATCGTAACAAAATTGCGCTCCGTCAAGGTCATGGCCCCATTATTCTAATGTGCCCAGGGCCAAGGATTTCAAAGTCACGCTTGAGTCAGTTAACTGTCTTTTAAATGATTATCATCCCGCTATACCTTTAAGGACCTAAGCAGTCAATCAGGACATAATATTAGAACGGCTATTTTAGTCAACTTTCAATAAAGCAAATACTCGTAGCATAATGATACGATGACTCCTTTGCAAACTTATGTTCGATTTCCAACCAATGGTATTTTTGTGCTCTAGTTTACGGTTTCGTACCTCAAAAGGAAAAAAAAGTAACCCTTATAGGATCACTTCGTTGTCCGTCTGGCTGTCAATCAAGACCCTTTTTCTCAGGAACACGTAGAAACAAGTTGAGATTAATATGAAATACGTAAGTCTACGGTCTCTTGGAGCTCTAAAAATATAAAGCTGCTAAGTCAACGCAATACAAATATACGGCCATTTGTTCGACATATTTTGATACTTGCAAATAAATCAAAACACACACACTTAGGGCACTTCCCGTTGACCTATAATGACTCAGTCGCAAAATGACCACACGCACTAAAGCAACGGTCCGAAAATCGTTAATTTGTAGTTTTATCACATGATTTTTTTTTTTGCTATTCAGACTTACATTTATTTGCAGTTGGAGAATGGACCGTGACGTATATCGCTGTATGGGAGAAAACTTTTTCAAGCACAAAGTTAAGTTTGTTCTTGGGATACATTTATACGGTACTCTTCATTGTGCGTGGTCCGACACGCACTTGGCCGGGTTTTTTTTCCCGATGACCATACAAAAATGAAATACACTATCACTATAAACTTTTTTTATTTATTTAATAATGATTTTTTTCAAACGCACTACTAGACACACTAAATTCACTTAAAACCTAATCAACGTGGTCACTGATAATACAATATTAATCTAAAGTTTGCAAATGCAGCTAAGTACTACCACTTACATACAATTTAACAAGTTGGAAAAAAGAAAACAAATAAATAAAAAAACTGATTTAAAATGTTTAAACTTTGTTTTCCAACCCGAATATTTTTTCTAGCCATGCCGATTATCTCCGAAACTCAAATGTCTACAATATTTTCAGGATAGGCATTGTGTAGTTTAGTTCCAAATACTCTCACATGGCGCTGTTAGCGCTATGTATAAATATATAAACATCAATTATTATACTCTTGCGGACATTTCTTCTAACTACATTATAAAAGTCAATAAAAAAGTATTGACTTTACCAAAAATTTTTTTCTATCACAACTGATAGTTCTACTAGTACTTACAAATAATAAAAAACCGGGGCGTTATATACTTACCGTGTGAACGAAACCATAGCGCGATTCAGGATTAGGCCCGAACGGTACAACGCCATCTATCGAGCTTGGTGACAACTTTCAACATTTTTATGTTAAGTTTGTTCTCAGGATAAATTCATCTCAACTACGGAATACGGGACCTTTCATTGTGCGTGGTCCGCACTTAGCCGTTTTTTTTTACATTTTTTATACTAAATAAATGATAGTTCGTACTGTGTAAACAGGAAAACATAAAGGTTAGGGGTTAGGCCTCTTCTTTCTGTCATCTTTGGTTATACTTAATAAAAAATATATATCTATAATTAGGTAACTGTTAATTTTTCTCATTAAATTTCATTGATATGAGCCTATGAGGGCTACTGACCCTTCTTGTGTTTGTTGGTTCCGTATGGTGTTTGGTGCAAAGAAACCGGAACAAAATCAGGATGTGTTCAAAAAAATTAAGCAGTGCCAAACTAAGTTACTTACTGCTTTTGAAACTGTTTCACACACATTTCATTATTATTTCTTTTCGCAGTCAGTGTTATTCAGCTCGGTTCCAGTTTGCAAAATAACATCTAAATAAATTTATTTCTTTATACTATAATTAACGTCATTCACACTTCAAAGACTTCTTGTTAGATAGTTATTACGAGTGCATTCATAATGTCAAGTAGCAATTAATTAAGCATGTAATGAAAGAACGTCATGTTGGTAATAGATGTATGAGAAAATATTTCAACATGAGTGTTGCCAATCTATCTTATACCTAGACTATCGACTATATGGCTATGCGCAGACTGAGTGTTAAGTTAATAAGACTGTCTATTAGGGTCTGCGCAGACAACATTTCCTTTGCAGTTAACTTTTGAGTTAAAATCCGCTAATACACGCCATAGATAATCTCATCATGCACTCACTTTTAGTTTCTATTATTTATTTCGATATCAATTAAAAATTGCTGAGCATTTTGCTGCCGTCTGCGCTGACGCTAAGTCAGACTATCGCTCTATGAAAATATGACGCGTTCATTGAGCTCCATAAAGCTCAACTCCTCCTCAGGCTCTCGCTCCCGAACCGCTCCGTGCCCGACCCACGCACGCATGCTGACATCCATATACCTAATACAAGTAATTTCAATTAGTGATGGGCGTTGAATCAACAAACTAGTTGAATCAACCGTTGATCTCCTGTCAACGTATTAACGTTAACTGTTTATGAATCAACTGGTTGAATTCGTCAACGACGTTTATGAATTTAACTCGTTTATGTTTCAACTAAATTCGAGAACGCAAACGCAACGAACTGAGCAAATTAAAAAACCTTCTGTTGAAAATAACATCATACATTGCGAGCGACGATCATGTCATAGAATTTGAACTCTTAAGTAACGCATGAAAGAGTGGATTTTTGAAAAAGTATGACGATATTGGGGGACTGGCGAGCGCCGCTGGTGCCGCCTGAGAGAAACCGGTTCATACTGGTTTGACAATGAAATGTTTCATCAAATTTTTCAAAATCAGCATTATATCAGGTCAGTAGATGTAGCTCAGAGACTAGTTCAACTCGTTGAACGTCGCGGCGTTGAATAAAAACCGTTGAATGAATTAACGGTTTACTTTGGAAGTTGACATTAGTGCACGTTAACTCGTTAACGAATTTAACTAGTTGATCAACTAGTTGACGAACGTAAAACAACGTTGACGTTTCGTTAACGGAAAAACCTTCAACGACCCATCGCTAATTTCAATATATACAAGCCCGCCGCGCCGTACTGCCGTCTCGACCGGCGCCCGTCACGTGCCTTGTGTGTGTGTTGAGCTTAAGTTATAAGTTGAGCCACACGATTACTGACACATGCGTGCAACTACTGGACAGGTCCATACAAATCTGTGTGGTTATTTCCTTAAAATACCATCTCATAAACTAATCTGCATGGTCATCAACTCATCTCACATGATCTGACCAATATGATTTCTAGACTTTAAATGAGACGTGACCTCTTATTTTTTTTTTTGTGCACGTACAGCAATACATACAAAGAGTTAAAAGAGAACAATAGCATAGTAAAAGTACTGATAAGTATGATGCCTAACGCTGCATTTCCACCAGAGATGAACGAGGAGGCGTAGCGAGGAATGTCCGTAAAGTAACCAATAGCAACGCTAGCTTAGCTTAGCTCAAGCTATGACAGTGAAGCGATGTTATTGCTCATCTCTGGTGGAAACGCAGCCTTACAGGTATACAAATCATGCACCATAAAACGAATTTGTTTTGGTGTTTTTTCTCAGAATAGTCGGTTAGGAAACATCGACCTTATCTAGACTTTTTTTTTGCCGTGTTAAATTTATTAATTTGTTTTTTTTTAAACTGTTTTTTACAAACAATTTATAGATATTAAATACGATTAATGACTTGCAACAAACAGTCGACGACTGCGTTGTAAAGTTATCGGAAAACCTGTTTTGACAAACTGTCCTGCCTAGGATAACCAGAACTGTTACTGTTTAATGTGCACACTGTCTAAGTGCATACAGTGAAGGCTAGTTCAATGCTTTTCCTATTGTTTTATTAGCAAGTTGACCCAATGAAGATATTTTGTGTCAGAGTTGACTTCTTAAGAAATTCTTGGACCTTTAACATTTCATTGTTATTGTGTGAAAATTATTCTGACAACCAAAATCCAGATTTGATAATATCTTGTTTAAAGTGTGATCCCACAGTGAATCGTCGTCTTCTAATCAAATTTTACCAGGTGCGGCTAAAATATGATAAGTTATTTCACACAAAGAATCTGTTATAGGTATTTGACCTTGGTAAGTTAATTGCTTGCCGATACCAATAGGCCGGTAAACCGTTCTAAAAAAAAACCGACCAAGTGTGAGTCGGACTGGCACACGAAGGGTTCCGTGCCACCGTACTATATTTGGCCAAAAATGCTGAAATGATGTTTTTACTGGAATTTTATTGTTAATTTTATTTTATTTTTATTATTTATTGTTATAGCGGCAATAGAAATACATAATCTGTGAAAATTTCAACTTTCTACCTATTACAGTTCATGAGAAAGGCTGTACCCGTACAAAGCCAATCTCGAACGCGATCTGTGATCAAAATCATCATGTAGGAAGTAGATTGACGGATTGATGCATCCGATCACGAAATATCTAGATATTTTCAAATAAAGATCGCGACCCGCTGATCGTGATCAAGATTGAACGGGAAACCGCAGGAATACATCTTGCTGACAGACGGACGGACAGCGGACGCTTAGTAATAGGGTTCCGTATGACAATCTTCGGGTACGGAACCCCAGAACACATTAAAAATAATATTTAGGTATGTCTCCAAGAATTATATACATATTTTAAAGTTAATTTCTTTTTCAAGGATGGTCATAAATGAATGCCTATTTTCCTTGTCTGAGATGATATTATATTTATTCACTGTGTAAGACTTTTTATGATAGTATTATTATTAAACTAGATTCTTGTTTTAGATTTTTTTCAATTCTAACTGACAATAACGACTATCAGTATGTGTGCCTTTAAAAACACAGCCTTTGGGTAACACTCAATCAATCTGCCCAGCCTTTTCCCAACATGTTCAGGTCGAATTCTTGTCTAACCATATGCAGCTGAATACCAGTACTTTACATGGATTGACTGCCTATCTGATCTCCACAAACCAGTTACTGGGTCATACGATACCATTTTGTAAGACTGGATGTCAGACTTTTGGGCTTCTGACTACCCGTAGTGACTGTCATAGATCTACGAATGACAGCCGGGACTAACGGCTTAACGCGCTTTCCGAGGCACGGAGGGGTCTCGATATGTTATGGAATGGATCACCAATCCATGAACCGACCGCGGCAAGCGTAGCTTAACATGAGAAAGACCCATATTTTTTTTTTTGTGAGTTTGGGAAATCATCAAATGACTTCTCCCGCTCTGGACAGAGCGAGAGGGTGTGTCAGACTTTTACTGACTAAAACCCACCCGTGTTCCTTCCGTTGCCTGTGTGCCGGGGCCGCGATATCCCTTTCGGACAAACCCGCAACCCCAGCAGGATGAGAAAGACCCATGCAGCTGTTATCATTTAGCCACGACCCCATTTACTTTACACTTATATTATCATTTAAAGTAACAAAACTACGTAAATTTTTTATAAAATGATTATCTTCATATTAAGCCTTTCTAGAACTTCAGTCCTCAAATTCTCCGCATTCCATTCATTTTAAATCAAAAATACATTACTCCAAATGATATGCGCAATAAAATAACCATTTGGGCGACCTAGCGCACTAAGTATTTCCAAATCGGATAGTTATTATTCGATTACGTACTCAATTATTCCTATTGGGGATATCGTGGGTATTGCTTTAAACATCATAATTTCGAGTTTTAAAGCCATGAGGAGACTGATAGACCGGCTATCTAACTACGCAACATATTTTCGTAAAAGATTAAGACTAATCTGTTTCATTTTGACAGTTCAACAACATTCATTGCGTTATTTACGTTGTCGAGCAGGTTTTTTTTTCGAACTTATGACGCAATGGATTAGCAATCTATTTCAAAACGATTCATATTCAGATTGATCGTGTATTACGTAATTAGGGTACGGGCTAAAATACTTTAGTTATAGCAATCGTGTCCCATCATTTTGATCATACGGGAAGGTTTAACCAATAAACTGTATTTTTATTCGAAACTAGCTTCACGGGATACCATGCCTTGGTAACAGTAACTAATACGAGTACCAGTATATTATAATACCATACCTTATTAATCAACCACCTAAATCATTGAGGGACAAAATAACTTATAAGAAAGTGGTGCACAAATTAAAGCAATATTTCTTACAAAATATTAAATACAATACAAAATATCTAATGAATAAGTGAATGAAAATAAATGTCATAATTGAATATAGTTTAATAGTAAAAAAACATAATAAATAACAATAACATAAAAAAAAATACTAAATTTAATCAATCAAATAATTTATTTGCTAGAATGCAGGTATACAAATAAGATCGTGGAGAATTCAAGTTGAGCCATTCGGCCCAAGATTCGACATGCAAAATTTTAACGATTGAGTACGATGCTATGATAAAAATAAAAATAAAATAAAACAATTATCAGATAAAAATTAACAGTTCAATATAACTAAAATCAATTCAGTCAAAATGCAATCAATAAATACATAATAGTCATAATAAGATCAAATGTCAAAATACATTTCAAAAGTCAAAATACAATTCCAATGTCAAAATACAACTAAAATTTCAAAAAATACTATTAAAATGTCAAACAAAATACAATAAAAAAAAAGAAAGTCATACTTTAAAAACATACTTTTAGGAACAACCTGTATCAATCTAACTTATATTCCTCCTCCCCCCTTCACTCTTTGTTTTAAGGACGGTCAGAGCCGTTGTTAATAATATGAAGGTAAAAAAATATTTTACTTTTTGTTCTTGTTTAATTCGAATTAAGGACTTAAGTTAGTTTTAATTCTCTAAATTATGTAGTTGATTTTTCTGGTGCACGGAATACTCTGATGAGTTTATGTTTGCAACTTCTTCTTCTTTTCGTGTGGTTAGTGACTAACCTGGTGTCATAGTTTTAAAGCCACCCATGGGCCGCTGACTTGGCTTCACATGCCATCGAGAAGTACCTCTCAGGCATGCCGGTTTCCTCACGATGTATTCCTTCACCGTTTTTGAAGCAAGTGATAATTATACAATACGCACATGAATCCGAAAAGTCAAAGGCCTTGGGTTTGAACTCGAGCCCTATGACTTGGCAGTCCGACGGTCACACCACTAGGCTATCACTGCTCATGTTTGCACCAATATAAGTTGATGTGTGCACCAACTTATATGTATAAAAATGTTAGTGTACTCCTGAATGAATCATGATTCATCATTTCAGCCGAAAGACGTCCACTGCTGGACATAGGCCTCCCGCGAATGGGGGGGTTTACCATAATCGCCACGCTTGGCAGGCTAGGTAACATAAGCGCCATTAGACTTTACACTGAAACGAAGTATCCATGTACAATTTATTTGTCAATCAACTCAGTCTATCGCAGTCCACTGCTGGACATAGGCCTATAGCTCAAGCTGCGCCACAACACCCTGTCCACCGCCTGCCGCATCCAGTCTGTCCCAGCCACCTTTTTAAGGTCGTCTCGGTCCACCTAGCTGGGGGCGTCGTACGCTACGCTTGCCGATACGCTGTCTGCACTCCAGACTCGTCTGCTCCACCGGCCATCGGTCCTTCGACAAACATGGTCAGCCCACTGCCACTTTAGCTTGCTTACTGTCCAGGCTATGTCGGTACCTCCGATTTCAATTCTGACTTTATCCTTCAAAGAAACTCCGAGCAAAGCCCGTTCTAAGTGCGCTGAGCGACCTTATTTGTACCATTGGAAAATTAAACTCGCGGTATAAATGTAGAGGAGAATAATAGTGGCAGGTTGCCAGGCTGATCCTTTCCCTTTCTTAGATTGCTTCTCATCGGTGAGGTAACAAACAATTACTCTAGATAGGAACCTTTATTTTAACTAGATAAGAGGCAAAGTTATACTTTAGTCGATACTGTTTTAATTTTAGCAATGTTACAAGAAAAAGCTTGAATGATTTAAAATGGTTCACATCAATACCTTATATATAAAGTTCTCGTGTCACATGGTTAGTTACCATACTCCTCCGAAGCGGCTTGACCGATTTGTATGAAATTTTATATGCATATTCAGTAGGTCTGAGAATCGGCTACTATCTGTTTTTCATACCCCTAAGGTAAGTAGGTGTAGGTAAAGAAAGAAAGAAAGAAAGAAAAATAATTTTATTCGTCACAGAAACACGTGCATAAAAAAATAATAAAAACTCGAGTAGGTAACAAAACAATAACAATACGTATACAATAACGAGTACAAAACAGAAATAGTAGGCAGCTGCTGGCACGTCATGACTGTGACAAGAAGGCTTCCACTCAGCATGATGCTGTGCTATGGAGACCCACAGCACAGCGCTGATTTTCAGTGGTCACCCGGTAGGTGTAGGTAGGGTATGTAGGTAGGTATGTAGGTAGGTATGTAGATACGTAGGTATGTAAGTATGTAGGGTATGTAGGTAGGTAGGTAGGTAGGTAGGTAGGTAGGTAGGTAGGTAGGGTAGGTAGGTAGGTAGGGTAGGTAGGTAAGTGGGTAGGGTAGGGTAGGTAGGCTAAGTGGGTAGGGCAGGGTAGGTAGGGTAAGTAGGTAGAGTAGGTTTGTAGGGTAGGTAGGTAGGTGCGCCGTAGATAACTACATAGTGCTACTCGTGCGAAGCCGGGGCGGGCAGCTAGTAAAAACATAAAATATTCATAATTCGTTTCATACCTGTAGATTCGCGAGCCGAGCGAGCGGTACCGCGGCAGCGGCCGGCGTTACTTCCAAGTTGCTCGCGGAAATGTTTTCACCATTGTCTAACTATCCGTGTTTTCGCAATATCCCTAGGGTTTTCGTGAAAATTCGAATTATCAAATCATCCTTCGACATTAATAAGTTTTTTTTTTTGACAGACTCCTGAGAGCCGAGAGACCACGAAATGACTTCATTCCAACTTGTTCCCGAATTACGTAATACACGATCAATCGGAATCTGAATCGTATTGAAACAGACTGCTTTACAAGTTCGAAAAAAAAACTGCTCAACAACGTAAATAAGGCAATGAATGTTGTTGAACTGTCAAAATGAATCAGATTAGTGGTAATCGTTTACGAAAATGTGTTGCGTAATTTGGTAGCTGGTGTCCCACGCACGACACTGCTCGCGTTTTTTTTTTTCTATTCTACTGTTTTACAAAGTGCAGTGAATCTCCGAAGGGATTTAGGTATTTTTGGCTAATCAATGATGATGTCAATAGAATGTACCAAAAATAATTTTCAACATTATTTATGATACTTACCAGATATAATAATATTTCGTGTTTTCTGGTTTCCTAAAGTTTTTGTAACCATGTTTGGATGACACTGCTTAGACTGCAGCTAAACGTTTTTTCAACCTTGATACCCACCAAAATTTGGTTTTCCTGTTAGTATATCATCATATCAGTAATTTTATCGAACTACCGTTTTATATCACGTAACTAATTATCACGCCTGTATTCCCGAAGGGTTAGGCAGAGGTGTACCTATAGTACACCAACATTTCGCCAGTAATTTTTAAGTCCCATATAGGTAACAAGGAGCAAGCCTATTGCCATCAACCGGGCATAACTCCAGACTCCGGGCCGCTACTACGAACTTCCAAATGAAAAACTCAATAAAACTTAGCCCATCCAGGGGGCCTACCACAAATTCTAAAGCATTATTATAATAATCTTACTTCAGTGGGGGAAAGAGATGTATATATACGTCCTGTAGAACTTCATCTCTTTCCCACACTAAAGTAATATGGTGGTGGAGGTGGTGGTAGGTCCCCTGGGAATCGATCACAGAACCTCATACTCAACGGACACTTGCGTACTCTAGATAAACGAGGCAGTCGATGCATGGCTCATTTAAATGACTCACTTATTTTTAACAGGGTACCATTCATCAATAAAATATTGTCCTTAAAAAAGCGAGTTCAACGATACGCAATCAATTAATTATGTAACTAATATTTTGTAACAATATTATTTAAAAGACCGTTTGTTGAGTTTTGTGCTCGCTCTTCTCCATAAGTATCTACTATTTGGAATGGGTAAACTGTCTTCATATTTCTGACTGGCCGACTCCTTGACAATTCAATTTAATTTAGACAGTGTAATTAAAATAAATGGTTTGAGTTGAAATCGATAAAAATAAGATCACCATAGCAAACGATTTCAAGTTACCGGTGACAAAAATTGACGTGTGTAATTACTATATATCGCGTATCGTCACGTATAGTTTGATCTACAGAATCATTATCGCCGCGCGCGCACCGAATGTTTATTACAACGACGCCTACGCGACTCACCTGCATTTTGTTGCGATCTAACGACCCGCGCGCTTGCCCGCACGCAGCCTCCAGTGCAGCAATATTTCGAAAAAAAGAACTCTAAAAAATAATTATACAATCGAAAAAAGATTGTAAACTAATTATTTTAGAATAATTAATTATTAGGAAAAATTGTACCTGTGAGTAGTTTTAAAGTGTAGTGTATAATCCGCTGCATAATTATTGCAGTTAATTAATAATTTGTGTAAATTAGGCAGTGATTTTGGACAGTAATTAGTGTTGGAATTGACAAACATGAATGGTAAGTTAATGATTTCTTATTACATAACTCTTTGGGAATTTATCCGCGAAACAATGCAATTATTTGATTGCGATTAATAACGTGTTCTCATTATGGGTGACATATTCCAGCTTTTTCTTTGTCCACATACACTTTCTTGAAGACAGTAACTAATTAATAAACGTCTTGATCTAATATCGTAATGATATTGAAACCGTAGCATTGTCCTGCGATAGATTTCTTAATTATACAAACCTTGTCACATTTTTTTTGTTTTGTATATTTTATCATTTATTAGGTAGATACCTCAGACTATTTAACGAAATACTCGATAAAAAATTGCTAAACATTTTTTTAGTTTAGTTGTTTTTATTGTTTTTATTTTTTGCTATACCTAGGCCTACATCAGAAACGTATTAATTGAATATTAATATTTAACGTGAATAAACCTAGATAGATGTCAAAAGGATATATAAGTATTTTGTTACGTTTAAAACCCATATAATTCCAATACACGTTTCTTTTATCCGGCTATGTTTTCCTTCCTTATTAGCATAATCAATGTAATAAGTATAAAACGTTGTGTATTATTTCGCATTGATATCAGCAATAATCGGCATTATGTATTTTGCATAGAGTTGAAAGTCTCTTGGGATAATTATCTAATCTTTGTCCTAAAAAAAAATCTACAAAGTAATCGTGATGAAACTTAGTAATTAATATCAATCAATGAATAATACATGAAACACGTTAAATAATATTGGTACACTGACTTATTTCTGAAACAGTGTATGTGAGTTTCTATGTTTGTAAACGCACCCACGATACAGGAAGAAATTCTTAGTGTGGGGCAATGTTTAAAAAAAAAAAAAAAAAAACTACTTTCAAATAATAATAAGCAAACAAATTAATAATATTTGTTCATAACTATTCATTATGATGCAGAAATGTTAAAATTATGTGCATTATTCATCTTTACATGTATATTGATGATACCAATAATTTGGATAAAATATTCAAGCAGCAAAAGATTGACATAGTTAATGTTGAAGAATACCCTAGAAATTAGGTTTTAAAGAAATGAAGAAGGAAGATGCTAAGGCCAGAAAGGAGGTCCACTAGATGACGACTAATAGAGAAGTGTGGAAGAAGTCGACATACTGCGCCGGCTCCAAATTAATTAAGATGAGGACAAGAGAATGATGACCCTAGAAAGTAGCTTCAAACTTGGCCTATTCCAACAATAGGTGCCTAAGCCTTGATCCATTAAGCCTTATTAAAATTCAAAGTAGGCTGAATTGATCACTCCATGGCCTGTAAATCACAATAGGTTATAAATACTGTGTCCATTGTTTACACGTATGTAGAAATAATAATATATTTTACTAGATTTATAGTGGAGCAGTTTCCTAGAATCTATTTGCATAGAGTGAGTAGTAATCTAGATGAAGATGTCAAAATGGCAGTTAAATAAGTCAGCGGTTGATTAGTGGTTGGCGGGTGATTTTATAGCTGTTTGTGATTATGGTGCCACTGCAAGCAAAAGCCTCTCATACATATATAATTATAACACACACATAACATTACGCCTGTAATCCCAGCAGGGCTAGGCAGAGATGCAACTATAGTACACCAACATTTCGCCAGTTATGTTTAAGTCCCATGTTGCAGACGACGAGTCTATTGCCAACAATCGGGCACAAATCCAAACTCTGGGTTGCTACTGAGAAATTTCAGAACGAAAAACCCAACAGGTAATAATAATTATGAGAGGAGTATATAACAGCTTGCTAGCTCTCTGGGAGTTTACGACCCCTGGCTGGAGGCTTTAAGTGTAGCAGCTTAAGGCAGCCACGGGACAGCCCGGTTAAGCAGCTACGACCCCTTAGGTGGTCACCTGCGAGATGCCATTTTATAAAAAAAAAAAAAAATGGGAGTTTACAATTCAGACTATAAATTCCAGGTTTCTGTACTATGTTTTCCATTACTATAGAGCGTTCATCCAAAAAGTTGGCAACGTCGCAAATAGCTGTCAAATATTTACCTGTTTTGATTAATTTGGCAATATGAAAACAACTGTTACGTATGAAAACATGAAATATGGCTAACTAGTGAACTAGAATATTAATATTGAATTGCAATTATAACACTAAAGTTGATGTTGTAATTGTTTTAGGGGTAAAAAAGGTATTTGGAAAGTTTACAAATACTTTTTTTACATCTAAAACGAAATATTCAGTGTTACGCTATTAATTATTGCATTTCATTATCAATATTTTAGTTCACTTGTTCGCCATATTTCTTATTTTCATACAGTATTATTGCCAAATTAATCAAAACAGCGAAATATTTGACAGCTATTTGCGACGTTGCCCACTTTCTGTATAAACGCTCTTAACTCAATCTATCGCGTTCCAATAAGTACTTAATGGTCATTACTTATTGGTCATAGGCCTCTTCCAAACAACGCCACACTCAAATCAAAATCAAATCAAATCAAAAATATTTATTTGCTAGAATATGGTACATAATGGTGTTACAATAATTTTGTTTCTGCATATCCTGCCAAAACGATGGCGTGCAAATTTATACATACTTATAATGTCAATTATTTTAACTCACAAACTACAGATTCTATTGACTTATCTTCTAAATAGTCCTTAATCGTATAATAACTTTTCAGTAGAAGCAGTTTGAAAATATATCTTTTAAACACGGTTCTCAACCTTCCTGATCCAGTCTGTCCTAGTAGCTTTTTTAACGTCATCTCGCATCCAACACTGTGTTTTCCATCTCTGTAGTTGTGTGGTGAATTTCTAAGGTTTATGGATTCATGATTTAGGTAAATAATATTTTGTAACAATATAATTTAAAATAATGTCTTTGGATTTTCTCGCCCGTTCTTTTCTATAGGAACCTACTAGGCTTTGGAATGGGCAACTAGCTTCATCTTTCTGAATGACCGTCTCCTTCGACAATTCAAAAGTGCCTAAATAGTTTTATTAAAATAAATGCTTCGAGAATGACTTCGATCCAGCGGTGATATAATAGGTAAAAACCTTCAAACCGCTTCCACCACATGTTGCACGCTTGTTTACCATAAAAAAAACCCGTGGGGTTTTTAAACCCATGACACTTTACTATTACTACTGTAGTACCATAGCACCTATTCACGACTATTATAGTAACAGATCATTACGGAGGCGCCAAGGCCTCTCTAATTGAAGTTATCAATGAAATAGCCGCAATCATTGCATGTTACTCGGCCATGGAATTTGATTTAAGTTATGATTTTTCTTGCCCTTGTTCGCTTTACGATCGATATGTTTTAAGCTTGATTAATCATTTAAGATCATTTAAGGGACAGTACCTGGGCGACGAGCTCTGCTCTGGTGAAAATAGAGAATGTTCATTTAATATAATAGGAAAGTTCATACTAATTTCATGCTGCTATTGTAGTACATACTAATTCTATGCTGCCATGTCATTATTCTAAGGTAGCCATCTTGTTCTAAACTTTGGGCGACCGAGAATATTCCCAGATATGAGACCTAGCTAGATAAATTTTTCGCCCCCGTAAACCTCTATTTTGCAACTTTCATCGAAATCGTTAAAGCCGTTTTTGAGAACATGATTACAAATATATATATATACCTACAAATGTTGTTCGTTTAATATATGAAGCAAGCTAAAAGTGTATGTAAGCAAAAGGAGTATGTCGCTTTTGTGACCGCCCATAGGATGAAGTGAGTTTATGTATGTAACCATTGAGGATTAACCGTTTCAATAAACCCATTGGTGGAATCTGCTTAAAAGCATTTAGAAAGTTTTAAAACGCTTTTTGTACACCTTAATGTTCAATGTTACGAAATATGTTTAAGAGTCCTACAAAGCGATATTTCATCAGCAAAATATTTGACAGCTATTTGCGAAGTTGGCAACTTTCTGAATGCTGGTTCACAATCGGTGGACTCGGCTTCCAATTTTCTGAAGGACACAGCATCAGCAACTTCTATGGGATTGTCAAAACAAGCCGTAGGTTGAAACTAATGAAGGAATGAACCACAACTAAATAACTAAAATTACCTACACATCTCATGTCATTCCGTCACAGATTGTAGCTTGGAAATTGAATAATTAATGTCTCTGATCTATGTTATGTCATCACTTGGTTCTTAGTCACTGTCTACAAGTTCAGACGATAGTTTAGATATTTTTATAGCCAAAAATTTTAATTTTCCATTTCATATTCAGTTCACGGATTACTAATGATATTGCTGATTACTATTCAGTATCAAAATTAATGACAATATGATTAAGATCTTTTCTTCGTTATAAAAAGACGTTTTCTTCAATAAAAATAAACTAGTTTTTAGTCTATTGCTCTTTCATTGCTCGGCATTAAAATTCAAGGACTGATAACATAAAATGTTAACGATAATTACAGAATTAATAAAATTTTAAAACATCCTACCTATTTAATATCAGCATAAATACTTTTTCAAGGACACCAGTAATAAAGCGCAACCTACATAACTTAAATGCAATAAAAAAGAAAAAAGAAACAAAACGATTTGTAACGTTTAAACAATACATGGATTTCTCACACTGATTTCTCACGGGGTCAGAAATGCGAGGACGTTGCGAGTTCAAGTTGCATAATGTAAACAAATAATCACGGATTGATTGTTGTTCTATCAAGTGTTAGGTAGGATAAAGTACTTAAGAACTGTAACGTTTAAGGAACGTTAAAATGTATAACCGTTTATTTTCCCAAATAAATCTAACTAATATTAAAAATGTGAACGTTTGCTTGTTAGGCTTACACGCTAAAACGGCTGAACGAATTTGGATTAGATTTGGCGCACGGGTAGACCATGACCTGGATTAGGAAATAGGATATTTATTATCCCCGGCAGTACGTCCCGTGGGTTAATTTCCGACCGCCACGCGAACCAAGTTGTGGGCAAAAGCTAGAAAAAATAAAATAAAGGTTTGATTGTTTTATCTGTCTTAAGATCCACCTGTATCATAATTCATCTCGTTCGGGAAAGTATAAATAATCAATTATAGTTAATATGCCAATGAACGACATTCCATTGCATTAATTATCTATGTTATGTTAAATTCCACGCAGTATGCGGTTAGGTTCCCGCAGACAGGCGCAACGCGACTCTAGTAGACAATTTCTGTAAAAAAAATAAGGAAATTTTTTCTACCAGAATCGCGTCGCACCGTCGCGTCTGGCGTGTGTGCCTTATGCTGTTTGCCAGCAGTGGGAAAGATATAGCCTGATTATGAGTAAGCTTAAAGTGTGTACTTTTTTCGAATATCCTGATTGATCCATTTACAAATGTTTTCACATTATTTTTATCTGCACGCGTAGCATGAAAACCATAGAAACGGGTTTTCTACGGGTTTTGTCGGCGGACGACTAGACAAAATGACAGATTGATTGTTTATCTGTAATTTTGTCTATTCTTCCGTCGACAAAACTCGTTTCTGTTGTGGTCATGCTAATCGTGCTGATCTACTGCCCAAGCTGTAGTTTAAGCGATTATATCTAGATGACGACGGCGAGATGACATAGACGCGTACCGCAAGGGTTGGATCGGGGTGCTCTGGAAAAAGATGCCTGGAAGTATTTGGGGGAGGCCTTTGCACAGCGGTGGAACAGTGCAGGTTAATAAAAATAAAATAAAACAAAACTCGATGACGTTTATTTTTGCCGTACATAAGATGCGCGTGATTACCAAGCCAGCAACACAGTGTTGAGGCATAATAATTTTCAAATCACATACCTACGTTCTTAGGTAAATAGTCTTTTACATAAATCGTGACTTATAGAATTGATTCGTATAGAAATGTGGCAATACAAGAGGTATGAATCGATGTCGTGTATCTAAAAGCACTTATTTCGACACGTAACTAAATCGTAAAACGTTTTTCATTATCCGTCGATCATTTTCAAAAGCAGTGATAGGCTAGTGGCGTGGCCGTCAGACTGCCAAGTCAAAGCTCTCGAGTTCGAATCCAATTTAAGGCACGCACCTCTGACTATTCGGATTCAATGTGTATTGTATAATTATCACTTGCTTCAAAAACGGTGAAGGAATCATCGTCAGGAAACCGGCATGTCTGAGAGATATTTCTCGATGGCATGTGAAGCCATGTCAGAGGCCCATGGGCGGCTTTAAAACTCTGACACTAGGTTAGTCACTAACCACACGAAAAGAAGAAGATTTAGAAATATTTAAAACGAGCTGCGCCCCGCGGTGTCACCCGCACAAGTGTCAATCCTGTGGGAATATCAGGATACAACGTATCCTATGTCCTTTTCCAGGTCATGGTATACCTATGTGCCAAATTTCATCTAAATCCGTTTAGCCGTTTTAGCGTAACAAATAAATAAACTTACTTACTTACTCTCGTATTTAAATATTAGTTAGCTTAGGCCCGAAAGGGATACCATGGCCCCTGGCAACTTACAGGCAACTGAAGGAACACGGGTGGGTTTTAGTCAGTCACCCAGAGCGGGAGAAGTCATTTGAAAATTACCCACACTAAAAAAAAAGAAGGCTTAATGCTTAGGATGGAACATTCTTATTCGATTAGCATCCTAATTGCGTAACAGATTTTTTATCATAATCCAAAGGCCTTCAAAACAAATTGATAATACATTGCTTTGAATGTTTGAACATTCGACTGCTCAAAAACGTAAGCAACGTAGGATTGTTTTTTAAAATGGAGGAGGTTCTATGTTGGTAGTGTTATATTTTTTAAATTTATGTCCAGCGATTCCTCCGTCAATTGTGGACCGATTTTTGAAAATTCTTTTTTTGTTTGAAAGGTTCGAGGTGGTCCCGTATAAAATGTATTAATTTGGATAGTTTTTGAGTTAGCTTCAATAATACGTATTTTTCCCACTTAGTCTATATGGATGATACGATATGTTCCTGTCACTTTTATTTACATAGCAGGTAGTGGTATTCGAATTTGTGTGGGGTAGGTACCACAACCAGAATGAATGAATGAATGAAATGCACCGATCCCAGCGTGGTTTAACCAGACTCGATAAATCGAATGAACCCCAAGATTTGCACTAGGCCTCAAGTTTCATGGGACTGCAAAGGCCATTGCAAATCGAGCAGTAGACCGGGGGGCACGGGTAATGGTAAGGAATGAACGTGCCCTTAGGATAAGGAAGGATTTGAGAGCCATACCGGATATGCATCCTAGAGTAAGCATAGGAATAGTGGAGAGACGGGTGTTAATTATCTATGGATGGGCATCTTTTGCAACGTCGTCGTTATGTTGGTTCGAGTCGATCTTCACCGGTGGATTTTGAGACAGGGATAAGCTGCTTTCTCAGCTTTTTTCTATATTGCTGCTGTGCTGTGTACATTTTGCTGTGTCTATGTCTTCGTCAGCAACGTCGCTGCTATCCGTTTCAGGATTCTTGTAGATCTCGTTGGCGGCCTTCCTTTTTTTTTTTCTTTTTCAGGATGGGAAATCATCAAATGACTTATCCCACTCTGGGCAGAGCGAGAGGGTATGTCAGACTTTTACTGACTAAAACTCACCCGTGTTCCTTCCGTTGCCTGTGTGCCGGGGCCGCGATATCCCTTTCGGACAAACCCGCAACCCCAACAGGCATTGGTCTTTCGACCCCGTCGGTTGGTGCTGACATCTCTTTGAGACGCGCGTGGAACACAACGCGCCGTCGACACGGGCCTGGTCCTTATCGGACAGCGAGCTGCCCATTGCTCACCGTCCGCAAGCCCGCGCCTACGGTGGCCGGAAGTCGGCTCTCGACTCCCGACACCCGGGGCGTCTCCTGCGGCGACTAGGGCCGCGAGGGCGTGCAGCTTGCATCTCCCTCGCGCGCTCCGCCTCCTCCTTCGCGAACATAACTGTTTCGCAGAAGGAGGTGACGGCCTCCCATGCACTCTCGCTCCGAACCATGGCCTGAACCAGGGCCGGACGCGAGAGATCGCCACCGCCGATCGCCTCCGTGAGGACACGGCGGTGCTCCGCCCAAGCCGGGCAGACCTCCACCGTATGCTCCACCGTGTCCTCCGGGCGATCCACACAGTGGTGACACCCCGGGCGTTTCCTCCCACCTTATTCGGAACAGGAACCTCCCGAAACAACCGTGTCCGGTGAGGACTTGCGTCAGGCGGAAGGTGAGGACGCCATGGCGCCTCTCAAGCCACTCCTCAAAGAGGGGACTTATCGCTGCAATTGTGGCGTACCCATTGGCGGCCTTCCTGACGTCGTTGTTATGTTGGTTCGATTTGATCTTCACCGGTGAATTTTGAGACGAGGTTACGCTACTTTCTCGACTCTTATCTATGACATTGCTATGCAGTGTTACACGTTGCTGTTTTCCATGTCTTCGTCTGGCTCCTATCCATTTCAGGTTACTTAAATAACTCTCGCTAGCAGCCTACTTGATCTTGTCGTGGTCCTCAGCCGTCTTCAACTTCACAAATATTTACTTCAATAAACTCAAACATTTCTTCACACATTAACTTTACCACCCAAATAAACACAAAACTACACTTGGCTTCGAAGTTATAGGGTTTAAAATCCAATGTCAGAGTCAAGAGCAATAATATCTAAACGGTATGCTTTGTTGGTCAGCAACTAACTACCTGCGACCCTCGACTCAATCCAAATGTCTAAAAAAAGGATGCGCACTCGCAAAAAACACACATTTTGAAACACTGCACTGCACAAATAATCACACACGTATTATAGTTTAACGTTAGTTAACAAATTGTAAATACAGCATATAAGATGTATGGATTTATAATGGATCCACTCATGACTTTAGGTGGACCTCTTCAGCGATCCCTGAAAGATGGATAGATCTCATCAGATTCGCTGCGGCAGGTATACCCTCGTAGTTATGCACTGAACTGCTCGCCTGAGATCAGGAACGCTTATGCCACCCACTATCGTACTGTTTTAATGTATTTTTGTGGTGGTGACATAAAGTCGCAACCACAGCAAAACAAAAAACAATGCACAATATTCGGTACAGCTAATTAATTAATAAGACAAACATTCCGACACGCGTCGCCCGTATTCTTGTTTTTATGTTCGTACTATCAGGGGCGCGGTCACCGTAAGGACCATTCCTGCTTGCAGCGCTCGGCCGCTATTGTAACGCTTACCTACGATCATCAACCAATAGCATTGCAGCATCAGGTTTTTGCTGAGGCTCTTGTTTTTGTAAATGAAAAAATAAAAAGACCTTAAAAAACCATCAGAGTTGGTGCGTTTCTTCATTGAAAATAATTATCAATAACTTCGTCCGGTCGTAGTTCGAGCAGGGACGAGGCAAGGGCATGGATCTTTTTTACTTTAAGAATACGTTTTCTATGCTATCAGAAAAGTATAAAAATAGCGTCCACGTTTGAGTGGATTTCTCACATTAGCAGTGTTTGGGTGAGTCCCGGAAACTGTCCATTACCTACAATGTCGATAACCACCCGTCATATTTGTTTTAAATAAGGTCGAGTAGAACTATATAACCCTTTTTTCAAGGAATGCACCTAATTAACCATCAACCCTGCCTAGACATCAGTTTGGGTAAATAATAAATAAAAATAGTAAATGATATAAAACAAAGTATGTCGTATTTAACACAATTTACGCTTTCATCGTCAGATTATATAAAGCATTTATTGAGATACCTTGTTATGGCATTCTATAATATACACAAATAGTGAGCATCATAAAAGTTAAATTACCAATTGCTATGCGTCCTAAAGGCCGACGCGGGCGGACAACAGGCGCGAAAAGGTGCTGCAAATTGCAGATGTGGTAATCGCGTGCACACCCCTGTTCGTAAAAACACCACGCATCACTCAAAAAACAAATCTCCGTGTCTACTAGCACACACTAAATACACACACACACACATACACAGCACTAAATATTATTATAGTTATCATACACGCATTATATCTTAAGTTGGCTACATTATTTAGCCCATAATACCAATAGGGATGATGACAAAAAAAATTTTTTTGTCCGTTTTTGAGATTATAAAAAAATGATGGACACGTATTTTTTTCTTTTATAACGTAATCTAAAGATTACGGCGATACATTGAGGTAAAATGTGCATGACGTCACGAGTATGTAGATTTTATACGTACTAGTGACGTATCGATCCCCACTCCCCAACTTAAAATGCGTTTTATCTAAGTATTTTTTTATTAATATGATAAAGCAAAAAATACGTGTCTAATATTTTTTTATTATCTGTCTGACGGACTAATTATTTTTTTTTTTTTTTTACCCAGGCATCATCTCTATTAATCCTGTAGGGACAAAATAAACTAGTGACTTAAAATTACGAAACTAAGGCGGTTTTGCAGAAGCTTTATTGGAAAATAGTTTTGTACGAAATCTAAAGCATAATGTTATTTTGTTAGAATCATGTTGTCTATAGTTTATCTTGCCATTATATATATATGCACATAATATGATCTTATAACATTAGCTTAGAATACCGATTTTGCAGAGGGAAAGAATGCTCTAAAACATATGGAACGATTTCACCAGATTTGCTTGGGTTCCTTGTATGCTCTGGAACGCACTTAGGTAGACACTTATTAACACTCAGGCACACTCACTCTGTCCCTTTAGCACTATTTTAATGTACATGTTTATTTTTTATTTATCCATATTCATATCTTTATTTGCATTCCATAATGTAGGTATACAGGTGTTATAATGGCTTAGAGCTAAGGTACAATTACGGACCCTGTCGGGCACAGCAAAAAGTATAAAATAAATTCTTAATAAAAAAATTGAAAGAAATAAAATTAAAAGTAATTAAATTAAAAGAAAAATAAAATAAAATTAAGTAACAATCAACAATTTTTAAATATATTCTTAACATTATTTGAGATCAGATATAAGTGTAATTGTGGTGCATAATAATTTAGTCGCAGCAGTATCAAAATATAAATAAAAACACCAGTAACAACGTGCTTTTCAAATTCGCCGCGGCAAGCGACGCGATCTTGCCATATATGTGCAGAGCTCGGTGCTCCAAACGTAACACTTTTTTTTTTTTTTGGGTCGTAATTTGCTCCCGAAACGACCGTCCTGTTCGACGAACAACGAACCAATCCGGGGTAGGTACCACAACCAGAAAAAGAAAAAAAAAAAAACAAATTGACTTCAAAAGAACGGTAATTTCGGAAGTCGGTGGCAAAAAACGAAAACCAAAACCAAAGAAATCTCCGAAATTAAAGTTATTTTTCAGTTAGTAGTGTTTTTTTTGGAAGTCGATTTGAATTTTTTTTCTTATCCCCTGGAGTTCCATAAAATCATTTTTTTTTTCTCCATTATTACATCGATCTAGCTTACCAAGCAATGTAGGTACCTATATTAGTTGTTATGTTACATCTCATTATAAAAAATATAAAAAACGCATTTCCGTCATCCATAACAAGTTTGTAAAACTCGAAGTATGCCAGTTACGTCAATGTTAATGACATTGCTGCCTTTATGTAATAAATACAACCACTGTTAAGGCCCGTACCTACACAAGATACCTATATTGTTTAAAACCGACGAAAAAAACAGAGGAGGTTGTCGAGTCGAGACTTTTTTTTTTTATGTTTGACCAAACACAGAGAGACTGGACTGTAGAGTAGTGATAGCCTAGTGGTGTGACCATCGGACTGCCAAGTCATAGGTCTCGTGTTCGAACCCCAGGCACGCACCTCTGACTTTTCGGATTCATGTGCGTATTGTATAATTATCACTTGCTTCAAAAACGGTGAAGGAAAACATCGTAAGGAAACCGGCATGCCTGAAAGATATTTTCTCGACGGCATGTGAAGCCAAGTGGCTTTAAAACTCTGGCACCAGGTTGATCATTAACCACACGAAAAGAAGAAGAAGACCAAACACACATTCAACGAAGATCCATCAAGCTACCATTTTACGCTTTAAGTAATTAATTTGTTTGTTTGGCGCCGCCCCAAAATGTGTTACTTAAATTAATTCAGGAGCTTAGTTACACTAAAGGGTCATATTTTATTTTTCGCTTTTCAGTTTTTTTTTTGCTATACTGTGGTAAGTATCAAAAATTTATTACTTAATTTAATTAAACAAATTAGTATTTAGATGTTTTATATTTTCGCCAATGATTGTTCTTTTGTCTTCTATTACCTTTTAAATAGTAACCTGCTGCTTAAATATTAAAATCACAAACAATTTTTTTGTATCATTCAAAAAAAATCGCACACAATAGTAATTTCCTTTATTTCATTTAAATACTTATAAATTAAATTTTTAAATATTAAAACATTTAGAAATATAAAAAAATAGTAGCCCACCGGTACCGGGAACAGAGTCCAAGCTACCGGCGGTCAGGGCTCCAGAGAGAGGAACCTCCTGACAATGCGAGTGTCCAGGAGTACCGCTTTCTGAATCAAGCCATTGATCTAGCTGCCCAACGAGAGCCTCCTTGGGTGTTGCTCGAGGCTCATGGCAATTAAGACATTGACTAAAACGACTATCGGCACAATGATCGCTGACTCCACATCCCACATGTCGACCACCTCGCGAGGCAAGTCAAGATACTTGATAGTAATTTTATTATTTAAAAAAAATCGAAACTTAACGTTATTAAACACAGACTTAGCAGAACTTATTTCAGCAACCTTTTAATATAATTAACAGAATAATTGACTGTAAATATAAATTATACGATTTATCATGTTACATTTAATGACCGTGAAAACAATTGATCAGCACATTGTTTTGCAATAAAATTGGCTATGAAAAAATAATAACAATCCAAAAAAATATATCAAGTCATGCAATATTGGAGAATACATTTTGATTCCGGAACTGTCCGTGATATTTGTTTTAACCGAAATGCCTAATGCCGCGTCCTATTTAAAAGCGATCGCCACGCGAAAATGCGATCGGTCGCGAGCATATGTCACTCTTTGTTCGGAAAACCGGAAAGCGCCCTCTGTCGGCCCGGCCACGCGTTCAGGTTCAAAAAGTACGAACCATCGCTTTTAATAAATAAGATGCGGAGTAAGGCCCTACCAAAAGCGATCGTCCGGTTCATATGTTACTTTTTGTTCGGCGAACACAAACGTCTGGTCGTGCGACAGAGGGCGCCTTCCATTTTTCTGAACAAAAAGCGACATAATAATATGAACGCGATGATCGTGTACTCGCACGAACGATTATTTTGGTTAGGGCATCCTTAGGGCGTCACCCTTATTCAATTTTATCTTTTGTAAAAATAATGACGTTGAATGACTATTAATTGGCTGTTATTATTTCAACCAATAACAACCACCTCTTAAAGAAGTTATTTTTTTTTTAATTTAGGTAAAATCACCCTAATTTCGTAACAAAATCACAATCCGAGACTTTTGAACGATATTACTAATCCATTTCTTCATAGATTTGAAAAATTCGTCTGCTCAACAACATCAATAATCGTCATCTTCTTCATTAATAATCTTCTTATTTGGTATGTACTTTTTATCTATGTCTAAGCTGTGTACTTCTTTAAGTGACAAATTCACCATATTAATAGTTATAAAAGTTCTTTCAAATGGTATGTTATTAGTGAATAAGTCGTTGGAGTACCTATACAAAATAAAATAAAATATATAAATAAAATCAATAACGCAATGAACTATCAAAATGAAACACATTGCAATCAATATTTTTATTTTTTTTGGTAACATCATTACGTCATCGCCAGGTGTCGCTGAAAACCACCGCTGGGACTCTGTCTCGCATAGGGTCGCAGCATTATTCTGAGTGATGGCCGTTTTGCGTTGATATGACGCATATTTTCCCCTAAATTGTTATTTTCCTGTTTTTGTTCTTTCTTTGCATCATGTTTACCGCAAATAAAGGTATTTTCCTTATTTCTTTCTATTTCATGTGTGTTACACAGATACCCCGCTGATCAGAGGATTGATCATACTTTCTGAAATCGGGAGTATCTAAGTTGAAAACATAATATTATAACTAGTATATGAACCCAAATTATTTGTCCCTTTGAGAATTAGTAGTATTTCTAGTAAGACGGGCTGGTGTCCGTAACTCCACGTAAAAGCGCGTATTTCGCGTACGGGTGGGAAAATCATTATTCGATCCGACCCACCTCAAGGACGACCAGCAACCAGGACGGTATATTTTTCGAAACGTTTTCGTCTTAAAAACCTAAAGAAGGATTTGTTTCGGTTACGTTCGAACGGAACGTTATTAAAACGTTTTTGAAGAAGAACACAATTTAAATTATTCTCGGTTAACCTTTTTTAACCATTTTTAAGTTGACCGATAGGAAACTCACAACACAACCCTAATCAATACGTAAGCGGCAAGCGCTTTGGAATCAATTATATAATTAAATGAAAATAAGTTACAATTTAACTAAACAAGGTCATGCTTGTCGGCGCACGCACCGTGCGCGGCTGCGTCCTGCGGAATAAACCGGTTTTTGAATATGTTCTTATTTCGTTTTCGTTCTGAACAAAATGCTGTACAAAGAAGAACGAGAATTGTTAGACGAGCCATTCCGAGAAAAATTGCACCTAAGGGAAAAGTACTATCACAAACATTTACAAGACATTTTTATTCTTTATTGAATGCAGGTTTTTTAAAATTTATTGTTTAGTTCTTATGCTTTAAAAATCGGTATAACGGAGTCAATTGTTGCTAATATTACTTTTTTTTTTTTATAGCAATCAAAATAGGCAATTTTAGCGTGTCACATCTCCTGTCGCTAACTTTAACTCAAACTCAAAGCATTTATTTCAAATAAACCAATTACAGGCACTTTTGAATTGTCAAGGGGTCGGTCAGTCATAAAGATGAAGCTAGTTGCCAAAACTAAGTTAACTAAACGAAGACCGTTTTTTTTAAATGACAACATTAATTTTATAAACAAATCTTATTGTATTACAATAAAATTGTTGTAATGATGATAATCAAATTAGCACCAAGGTGGACTTTCCACTTTAGTCACTACTGTTTTATTTGCTTTCAATAGTACAAAACTACGAAAACAAGTTATTTTATTTTCATATTAAATTAACATTATTATGATAGATCAGACATTTTTTTTTACCCATCGGGCAACCGTGACGCGGTAATCGGCGACGAAAGGCGTACGAACTACAGGTAGTCAAATAAGAAGTCCACTATAGTCACAGTTATAACGTGATACTGGGAAGTTCATAAAACATTCTTTCATTTGCGAATTATACTTTATACGAGATATCTGAGTATGTAATGAAATAATGATTCCCTCTAAAAGAAAAAAGAAAATTGGTTTTGCCGTAATTATTGTTAGTAAAGCGTTCGTCACGTCCATTTGGTGTCGTGAAAGATAAGTGGAATTTTAAAATTTACTATTTTGGCTCTCTTAGTAATGGGTCAATTGTTCACGGAATGGCTCAGAAACGTTTTAAAAATGTTATTTTAAATAATGTGAACTGGAGTTTCCGAAGAACTATACCCTCTTTTTAAGCATGTTTTTACCAATACAAACCATTTTCGGTTTAATGGTACAAAACAAACATGAACCTGTATTAAGACTGCAAGAATAAAAAACTAAATATAAAAATGAGTTGTTGAGTACACAAAAAATCATTGGAAAATACAACTATTGTGATCTCAAGTCTTTAATTACTGACGTTAAAGTATAAACGTTTAAATTAATGATAATGTTAGCGTAAAAAAATTATGTTTTTTTTTTTTCATTTTAATTAGCAATAGAATAATTATGTACTTATGCCATTTTATTGTATTTTTTTTTTTATGGATCATGTCTGCTTTAAAGATTTTTATTTATTTACTAGCTGCAATACCACTTTTTTATATAGATTTTTAGTGCCAGATACCCTCGCGGGCGTCTTCAGGACTACGGTCCTGAAGACGCCCGCGAGGGTATCCAGAACTCATCTCATTGGTACTCAACTCATTGGTACGCCAAATACTCATCAAAATCGGTCCAGTCTTTTTGGAGTCCATAGAGGACAAACAAACAAACAAACAAACATTGATTTTATTTATATAGATTTAATATTGGCATACAGTAATTATGTAGGTATTTAATTAAGGAGTTTGTACACTTGCGTCAATGAAATAATTGTGTTTGTTGTTTGTTGTCCTTGTTTCAGAGTGCACTCTTTTCAAAGTACATAAACTTTGTCACGACAAATGATTTTTAAAGTTATAGACAAAGGTAATAATAACTCGTATCCTTGTAGGTAATGTAAGTTCAATTAAATTATAATACTCTTTTCAACCCTAAACCTGTCAAACCTTTTCGCAACTATGTAGGGGTCTGAATACCAATATTTTACAAGAAGCAACTGCCTATCTGACCTCCACAACTCAGTTACTGGGTAAGACGATAACCCTTTGGTAAGACTGGTTGTCAGACTTTTGGACTTCTGACTACCTGTAACGACTGTCAAAGCCAGCCAGTTGTGACAGCCGGGACCAACGGCTCACCGTGCTTTCCAACGCACGGAGAATCTCGATATGTAATGGATGGTCACCCATCCACGAACCGACCGCAGCATGCGCAGCTTAACCTCCTATCGATCCGAGCGGCTGTCAGCCATTGTAAAAGTTAAATTATATGAATTAGTCTTATACATTTTGCAAACTATGTTTTTTTCACAGGAAAAGAGCCTTTAAAGGAAATTGCTCTCACCAGAACCTGTCTTTTTGGTATCCATTGAATTAATATCTCCTAAGATGCTGATATAAAAAGAGATACATACTAATTATAATTACGTATGATTGAAAATGTTTTAGGTTTTCAAGTTGAGGCTTAATAGCTTTCAGGTCATGCTTGATAACTTCAGTTATCGGTTATGCTCGGTAACGTCAGTTATATTATCGGTCATGCTTGGTAACGTCAGTTATATTGTCGGTCATGCTTGGTAACGTCAGTTATATTACGGTCATGCTTGGTAATCTAAGCATATTAAGCTAGCTCTATCAATTATCTCTTCCCTTCGGCACTGAGCAGACGATGGTCACTTTGTCAACGGACAATTTGGAATAATATGGAAATCCTAGCATTTTGTCTAACATGCGCGTCAGATGTCCGCGGATAAACCTGCTCAACGCCTAAACAGTATGATTGTCAAACACTAGACACTTTTATTTCGGTTTTTACAAGTTTTTATTTTTCGTCGTCTTCGCAAGCGCTACTGCTAAGCATTCAGTCTTTAAACATATCAGCCAGTTGCAGAAAATAACTTTAACTTTTAAAGCTGTCATTAAATACTAATCTTCCATTAACTTGTCGCTAAAAGCAGCTTTGGACTAGATTTTAATGGAAATTAATTAAATCATTGGCGTTAGTTATCCATTACGCAAGTCTTTGTGCAATTGGGTGTATGTAAAGTTCATTTAAATTGAAGAAATTAAAACGAAAGTACTGCTGTGATTGTTTCGTCCTTAAGGTCTTTTTAGTAAGAGTCTTTCAGTTTTGATAGTTGATGTCCTTTGAGTGTGAGGTATTATGTTTTTTAACATTCTCATCTAATTAAGCCTTTTTCCGCTACCGTGTTTATATTGTTTACAGATTTTTAACTTCTTAAGTGATAGACTGCGGGTAGTTCCACTGCGCTCCAGCTATACAATTACGCAACACATTTTCGTAAATGATTACGACTAATCTGTTTCATTTTGACAGTTCAACAGGATTCATTGCGCTATTTACGTTGGTGAGCAGGTTTTTTATTCGAACTTATGAAGCAATCTGTCTCAAAACGATTCAGATTTTGATTGATCGTGTATCGCGAATTAGGGTACAGGAATGAATTCCACTGCGCTCCAAGTTTTAATTACTTAAATTATTTCAAAAATTATAATTACCGAAATGGTTCCACAGCGCTCCAAAATAAAATAAGTAGAGTCAGCATAAAAGGCAAACCATATGTAGTATGTTAGACATAAATAGAAATATCGGTAGTATTTTTAGGGCTCCGTAGTAAACAAGGAACATTTATAGTTTCGCCATGTCCTTCTGTCTGTCTGTCCGCGGCTTAACTCAGAGACGGTAAGTACTAGAAAGCTGTAATTTGGCATATGTATACATATTAATCATGCCGACAAAGTGGTGAAATAAAATCAAGGAAAATATTTTTTTTAGGGTACCTCCCCTACACGTAAAGTGAGGATGTTTTTTTTTTCTCATCTACCCCATGTTGTGGGGTATCGTTAGAAAGGTCGTTTAAAAATATTGTGAGTTTGTGAAATCCATTTTTTGGATTCAGGGATTCGTTTGCGAAATATTAAGCTTTTAACTGGTTTTTTTTGTTAGAATCAAGTGTTCCCCCACCCTGCCAGCTAAATGGTTGTACTTGGATTTGTGAAAAAAATCACAGCATCAGTAGTATATATAACGAATTTAAAAGGAAAACTATCAGATCTAAGTAGGATGTACAGGTTAACGAGTAATAATCAACCAACTTAAATTTGCAGTTTGAAAAACATGATCTCACACACATTCCGTATGGAAGAACATGTTCTTCAACTACAATGTTAAGTTTGTTCTTGGGATAAATTCATCCCAACTACGGAACCCTTCATTGTGCGTGGTCCAACACGCACTTGGCCGGTTTTTTTATTTTTATCCATTGCATTTTTAGTTACAGGTATTTAAAAAAAAGTTTTTTTAAGGAATTATTAGTGGTTGTAAAATAATAAATAAATTCTAATGAAATTCCAAGGTCAGTAGAAAAAATAGCAATATCATCAGCTATTTGACATACAACGTCACTGTTCGTAAATATTACAAATAGTGGAGGGTTTGTAGTATGGTGATAAAAATAAGTCATTTTATAAAACTAGATGGATACAAAAAATAAAAGTTAAAAAAGTTTAAACATTTTTTGCAGGTCCACTACTTATAATATTTATTCTGTATAAATAAAGGCAGCTTCCCACGGTGCTTGATATTGCGGACGGACGCGGACCAGCCCGCACCGACTCACCATGGGAAGATTATATTGTCTGTGGAAGCGCAGACACATCCGTCGCGGTGCGTTAGAACCGCGGTGAGTCGGTAACTTCAAAGGTGCGATCCGAGCTTCTCCTTCACTTTGCATTTCCGAATGACAAAATGGAACCAATCTCAATAACCTGGTCTGTGTCCGTCCGCAATATCACGAACTGCGGGAAGAGACTTGGTGTGCGGTGCGTGGCTATCCGTGGTCGTTGGCCGTGCGGGCTGGTCCCCGTTCGTCCGCAATATCACCCACCGTGGAAAAACGTCTTAAGACGCACATTATAAAATAGACACAAAATACTTCATTCACTAATAGAAAGAAGCCTCGTATTCTATAAATAAAAAAAACAAAAAGAGTCCTCAATAAACAACTTTTTTGTACCAGATATTGTTAGATACATGCGGCTCAAAGCTAGTTCTAGTAATATATCAATCGAAGAGGTATTATTATAAGCACAGGGGTTCAATGTTCTATGTTAAAGGGTTTGGTTTCGGCACTAAGTCCTTCAAGTGGACCATGGCACGTGGGCCATGGCTGCTATCGGTGGTTATTCCAACTAGCCCTGGGATCATTCTGTTGCTAGGACAATCATCACAAAAAGATAACCAGTTGCTGCAAGAATCAAACGGATCTGAAGGTTGAGCCTTTTGTATCCAAGAAATAAATGAAAAAAAATATAAATAGGTATATGTAATGTGTGAGTAATGTTCGTGTCTTCTCTGTACGAAAAACGGCCTGCAGTGGGACAATAATAAGACTGGTACGATTACGCCTTAAAAGGACATAATATTATTATAGTGACCTTATTGGTGATGTTTTTCAGAAAGGTCTGATGCGTAGTACAGTTCGATTCAAACTTAATGGCGGCTTGGAAGTGCGCTACGCGCTGCGCAGTACCCCACCCCTCACCCCCGCTGACCCATGAATTCGGTACTGCGCAGCGACTCGCCTCGTGTCCCGAGCCGCCATTAATAAGTTTAAATCGGGGACCAGCATGCGTGTATGATTAGATAGATATATGAACATACATAAATGAAGCAAAAAGATAATATAATATAATAATAAAAAACGTTTATTGTGTCTAAAAGTTGCACATAATCAAATTTGGGTTTGGAGTCTTCATTTAAGGAAATAATGCCTGTATTAAAAGACTCCGCTCCTTCACAACAGTAGGTAGTTACTTAAAACACAATAAAAATTGTACATGGGCAAACAAAAATATAGTTATGTAAACGTGTGTGTGCGTATGCGTGTTATTGAATGTGCATGAGTGTTATGGATGTGTGGTTGTATGTGTATGAGTGTGTGAATTTACGTGTAGGTATGGGAGAGTATCTGTGAGTGTGAGAGTTGGTCGTGTACTTGTATTAAGTTACGTTTTGTAGGAGAGCTTCAGTATTTTCATATGCCAGAAGACATATACAAAAGAGTACCTAAGTATGTCTATGGATCGTAGGAGATGGCGTTTTGTAGTTTCTGCCTATCGCCATGGGAAGAAAGCGTGACATTATTTGTATGTACATACATATGTATTATTATAGGCCAATAAAACAATCCTGCCCACACTCTACCCACTACAGAAGTAGTATGTAGGGAAGCCCAATCACAAATCTCACGGAACTTTTTCACTTACAATCAAATAATGAGAAATTAATGATGACATAATATTCGAATGAATCAAGGTCAATAACCTCCGATGAACTTCAAATTGTTACCAATGCCGTTGAATATACTCTACTAGCTGCACCTCAAGGTTTCACCCGTATAAGTCGCGATCCCGTAGGAATGTCGGGATAAAAAGTATCCTATGTCCTAACCTAGATCATGGTTTACCTATGTGCCAAGTTTCATCCAAATCCGTTCAGCCGTTTAAGCGTGAAAGTGTTACAAACAAACAAAAAAACTAATAAAAAAAAACATTTTTGCATTTATAATATTAGAAGATTATAACTAAACAGTTTTGTTAGGTCAATGTCAGTTACGTAATATTCGATTTGTAACCGTTGTGTAATAGTTACCGTTGCATATTACTAATAATACTTAATTTCATTGATTAAAAAACGTGTATTGGAACGGATAAATACTTAATATTATTCTTGCGGTTTTGAAAATGAATAATAATGATGCTTAATTCAGCCTTATTTGTTTTAATGTGTCGATATATCATTATATTGCGGTTTGAATTTAAATATGATTAATCAGTCATATTTGGTGCATCAAAACGAAGCTTTTACGAGATAATTTGCCTAGTCTTTTTCCCAACTATGTTGGGGTCGGCTTTCAGTCTAACCGGATGCAGCTCAATGCCAGTATTTTCCTGCTGGGGTTGCGGGTTTGTCCGAAAGGGATATCGCGGCCCCAGCACACAGGCAACGGAAGGAACACGGGTGGGTTTTAGTCAGTAAAAGTCTGACACACTCTCTCGCTCTGCCCAGAGTGGGAGAAGTCATTTGATGATTTCCCATCCTCAAAAAAAAAAAAGTGTCAGTATTTTACATGGAGTGACTGCCTATCTGACCTCTACAATCCAGCGTCTCACTTTTCGATAAGACTGGTTGCCAGACTTTGAGCTTCTGAATACCCGCAACGACTGTCAAAAATTTAGGAATGACAGCCGGGACCAACGGCTTATCGTGCTTTCCGTGATACGGAGTGGTTGATATGTAATGGACGGTCACCCATCCACGAACCGACTGCGGCAAGCGTAGCTTGACCTTCGATCGACGCGTACGACTGTTATTATCAGAATGCCGTTGCATTTTGCAAGTGTGCTCGTAGACAGGGTCTACCTGGATGTGAATGGTCTAGGAGCACACATAATCTTATCAGATTAATTTGATGTCGTACTAACATCCGAAATCTAGTAAATTAGATTCGCTAGCGTACAAATATAAGTTATTACTCAATTCTTTTTAACTTGTTTTAGAATGAGTGTCGATAAAATATATAAATAACTAGCTGTACCTTGTGGTTTCACCCGCATAAGTCTTGATCCCGTAAGAATATCGGGATAAAAAGTATTCTATGTCCTAACCCAGGTTATCGTCTATCCATGTGCCAAATTTCATCCAAATCCATCCAGCCGTTTTAGTGTGAAAGCGTAACAAACCATCAAAAAAACTCACTTACGCATTTTTATTATTAGTTAGGATAGTTAGGATTAAAAGTAAAGACTTATTGTACCTACTTATAAGCAGTGGTGGCTCGGTGGTACTGGCCGCGAATTAAAAGTTGTAGGTCATAGGTTCGAACCCAGACAGGTGCTTTATTTTGGTTTAAATTATTTCATCACCACTGCTCTTAAAACGTTTAAGGAAAACATTGTGAGGAAACCGGCATGTCCTAGAACCAAAAATTCGAAGATATGCGTCATCTACCAACCCGCACTGGGCCCGCGTGGGAGTTTACGGCCCACTCCCTCTCACAGAGAGGAGGCCTGTGTCCCAGCAGTGGGAATAGTTTAAGCTTTTTATGCTAATACTAGATGTACTCTAGACCTTCATTGACTGTTTCCACCCACTTGACATAGGTACTTATAAAATCATCTATCATTAAAACATTGAATACTAGAAACCACTTAGGCCGTATGGAAATCTAGAGCAATCAATCTACCTAGCCTTTTCCCAACTTTATTGGGGTCGGCTTCCTGTCTAACCGGATTCAGCTGAATACCGGTATTTTACATGGAGCGACTGCCTATCTGACCTCCACAACCCAGTAACTGGGTAATACGATACACCTTAGTAAGACTGGTTGTCAGACTTTTGGGCTTCAGACGACCCGTAACGACTGTCAAAGATCCATGGGTGACTGCCGAGACCAACGGCTTTTTCGAGGCACGGAGGAGTCTCGTATGTAAAAATAGTCACCCATGTACAGACCAACCCCAGCAAGCGTAGCTTAACCTGACGGATCGACCTGTGCAGCAGTTATTACTTACTCACGAGCTCCTCTATGAAAATCTAGAGCGATTTGTGTAAAATGTAATTAAAGAGTTAATCATTTCAGTTGTTGGTGAAGGAATATTTTATAAGTGCAAGTCTTAAAATATCCAGTACTATAATGTCAGACTGCTGAGCTTCAAATACCCGTAATGACTGAACAAATATAGAATTGCTATGGTTTAAAAATATTTTACCCTTGTCTCAGTAGATAAAAATCTTCTTATTGGCGCCCATACTCAACTAAGCTCTGCATGTCTAAAGGTGAGATAATAGTTTAAGAGCGTTTTTTCTGAAAGTGGGCAACGTCGCCAATAGATGTCAAATATTTCGCTGTTTTGATTAATTTGGCAATATTACTGTAAGGAAATAAGAAATGTGGCTAACTAGCGAACTAGAATGTTGATTATGAAATGCAATAATTCATATCGTAACACCGAATATTTAATTTTAGATGTAAAAAATGTATTTGGAAACTTTCCAAATGCCTTTTTTACACCTAAAACGGGTACAACAACAAATTCAATGTTATAATTGCAATTCATTATTAATATTCTAGTTCGCTAGTTAGCCACCTTTCTTACTTTCATACTGTAATATTGCCAAATGAATCAAAACAGGTAAAATTTGACAGCTATTTGCGACGTCGCCAACTTTTAGGATATACGCTCTTAAATATTGCTAGTTTATCCTAAATCAATAATTTAATAATTTCAATTTTCTTCAAGAGCAACTTACAAAGTTTTATATTACTTTTTCAGTAGTCAGCAGACTCAAAAGACGCAACATCCTACAATTAGATAACTTGTAGAGAGCTGCTTGACTAATACGAGAGGTGCTCCTGATGATGAATAAATCTTCCATGCCAGATCATCCTACAACTAATCTGCTCATAGTTTTGTGAACTGATTGCAAGACATGCAAAGAAAAAAGAAAAATATATTTATAATTTTTTATTGTTACAAAAACTGTGTTACAGATTATTTTTCGACCAGTTATTGATAAGCAAAAACTATGCAATACAACAGTATTTAACTTTCGTTGAAAAGATCACCTGTATCCTATACAAGTAAAAAAAACTATATCACAGGTAGGAGACAGGGCCTACCATTTAAAATGAGTCAGCGTATGGACAATGTATCTAAGTAAGCCGATATTTGTTGGAAAAAGCTAATAGTTAACAAAAGGATACATGAAAACCTTTTTTTTTTTTGAGGATGGGAAATCATCAAATGACTTCTCCCGCTCTGGGCAGAGCGAGAGGGTGTGTCAGACTTTTACTGACTAAAACCCACCCGTGTTCCTTCCGTTGCCTGTGTGCCGGGGCCGCGATATCTCTTTCGGACAAACCTGCAACCCAGCAGGATACATGAAAACCTAGGAACAGGTTGGTAATTAAAAGAAAGTAACTGTAGGTTATTACGATATTCTTTTATGTTAAATAACTGTAAAGTTATCGTGAATATCGAATATCGTCAGCCTATTAGTTTAATCATATGGATTTTATTGATCAAGGTTAAAAAATAGATGTTAATATTTCTTATGCAATATTCATCGTTAAATATGATTTATTAAGAGGCTGCTCCTTTCGACAGAATAGACGATTTAGATTAAATAATACGTTTACTTAGTGTAGATTTAATAGGCATTTGGGACTTATTACTAGACAAATTTTCTTGTATATAGTTACTGAAGAAAATACGAGTTCCTTGCAGGCTATTATAAAAAAAAAAAAAACATTTTAGAGTCGGATGTTTTTGAAGTACCTACCCTCAATAATTTCATTAATCATTAAAGGCGACATTATTTTAACACACGTATACAGTTTTTTGTTTTCGTTTTATGAAGTTATTATTTTCATTAAGCGATTTTATTTATTGATTTATTTACAATTTACTTAAATATTATTTTGGAGCAACCTGTACTTATAGAGCTGCAGTGCACAGCTCAGACGAGCATGGATCATAACATCGTATCATTGAAATTAAAACGAGTGACGTGCAAAGGGTAGGCGAATTGAAGGACCTGCTGGGGTTGCGGGTTTGTCCGAAAGGGATATCGCGGCCCCGGCACACAGGCAACGGAAGGAACACGGGTGGGTTTTAGTCAGTAAAATTCTGACACACCCTCTCGCTCTGCCCAGAGCGGGAGAAGTTATTTGATGATTTCCCATCATGAAAAAAAAAAAAAAAAAAAGGCGAATTGAAGGAAAGAGAGAGTCCTATGTCGGCGAGCGGTTGAAAATTTTAATTTTTAATTTATGAATTATTATATATATCCTAATACAAGTAATAATATAATAAGAAAAGGATGTTTGTTTGTTTGTAAGTTTGTATTTCGAGGGTAATCTTCGGAACAACCAGACGAATTTTAAAAAAATATTTTTGTACCCAATACCCAATAGCCCAATTCTTGAGGAAAGTTATAGGCTGTGAAACATCACGCTAGAACCTTTAAGAGCCAAGCAAAAAGAAAAAAGTCAGACTGAACTCTAAGCGAAAACGAAGGAATAGCGCGGGCGGGCGATGGGATGAAATTTCACGCGACAAAGTCGCGGGCAGAAGCTAGCCTTATTATAATTTTTAAGATTACTGGCCACTAGTCCAAACCGTGTGTTGAAATAATGTCGCCATTGTAGCGGCACGTTGTATTATGTCAAATCACAGAGCACGGAATCACCTCGCCGCCGCCGCCCCGCCGCGCCTGCAATGTCTAGAGGTGGCCCGTAAACGCTGACACACTTGATTTGTAAGGAAAGTATTGACAATGCCGGCGCTAGCAGCGGCCCCCGAGGCATCTCCTTTCTCTGAGTCAAATGCTCTATTGCGAATTTGCTTGGTACTTAAATTGCTTACAGAATGAACTAAATTATCTTGCTTCAAGCAGTACCTACAATTTATAACTCTCATGTCAATAATTGTCGTTGAATTTCCTGTATTTTCTCGTACACATTTCATAGATGCTATAAAAAAACATGCATGTTGTCGAGTGTTGCGAATGGGAATCGAGCTGCATACCTCTTGTTGCGATCGCCATCTAGCCGCTTTTCTATTGTCACACTGCCATAATGTAAACAAAATCAAATATAGTACACGCCATTATTTACCTAAGTCCAATAGACGCGGCACTAGTGTCTGCCATTGCATCAAATTGCATTGAAAAAAATGTAGTTCGTCAAATTTTCCGCCGGACTTCACTGGTGGCGTGAACTCTACTGTACCTTTCAGTATAAAATCGCTTCAGGTTACAAAAAAGTACGTATTTAATAGGCTCGTAAACATAATAATATTGTGACGGACCATTTATTTAGAATCTTTTGTATTTTATTCAAGTACATTTATTTTATACAACCTCTTTTACGATTTTATAAAAACTTTAATAGCTCTCTGTTCTGATTTCTGATCTAAAATACTAATGTCACTTGTAAATAAAAAAAAAGAAATGTCATAGACTGACTGAAGAAAAAGTTGGTCCCGATAGTTTTATTTCGATTCAAGCGGCAAGCCGTATACCCGATGGGATCTCCCATCGGCGAAAATGACGAACTTCCATAGAAACTTTTATTCTCTATCTAACCCCAATAGGGGATGTTTTTTTTTTTAATCGTTCCTTAGTGCTTCTTTCGTTATACATGGAAAATTTCATGTTTCTGGATCCAGCGGTTCAGGCTGTGCGTGGTGTAGAGTGAGTGAATTTAAGATCTTTTATTAAATAGAAGCACTGAATAGTAGTGAATAGGAGACCCGCAGGAGAACCAGGGTAACCGACATAGCCCGAAGAATTGCCAAACTTAAGTGGCAATGGGCAGGGACATTACTCGCAGAACAGATGGCCGATGGGGCCGATAGGTTCTGGAGTGGCGACCGCGTACCGGAAGACAAAGCGTTGAAAGGCCTCCCACAAGGTGGACTGACGACCTTGTGAAGGCCGCAGGAATCAGCTGAATGCAGGAAGCACAGAACCGGCCGAAGTGGCGGTGCTTGGGGGAGGCCTATGTCCAGCAGTGGTTTTTCGGCTGTTGTGTTCGGCAATGATGATCACAGAATAATACAGAAGGCGCACTCTGCATTTCAGGTATGAAGCTAAAACTACGAGGCGGGCTCGTCTTGTCGGACCAATTCAGTGAGCGTAACGTAGTTAGAAAATATAAGAGTTACGCGATAGAAAGAGAGGCAACTTCTAGGTGAATATAACTGTAGGTAATTATGAATTAAACTGAATTGCACTTTATTGTGTCTTGGCAAAAGTTTGCGGAGTGAGCCGTCTGTATTAATATGTGGTAAAATATCAAAATATCGTATATATACTCGTAGTATAATCATACAAGCGAATAATGTAACAACTCGTGGTTCGCTTTGTAGATAAAGTTAATTATAATGATATAGGTCAAGGGATGACTTGGCTTCACATGCCGTCGAGAAATATCCTCAGGCATGCCGGTTTCCACACGATGTTTTCCTTCACCGATTTTGAAGCAAGTGATAATTATACAAAACGCACATGAATCCGAAAAGTCAGAGGTGCGTGCTTTGGGTTCGAACTCGAGACCTATGATTTGGGAGTCCAACGGTCACCACTAGGCTATCACTGCTGCATCTTAGTCGTTATAGTATCGATATTTGGCTCTATTGACTAATGAGTTGGCCGACCACCCAAGAGTCTTCCACGCGAGCTGACCTGATGATCAGTCACCACCCTTCATCAGCCGAGGGTGTGGTACTAGCCGCCGGAAACAAAAGAGTTCAGTTGTACAGTCGAACATAGAGATAGGTATTTAGCCAGATGACTTGCAACTACTTACGAGTATAAGTGCTGAGGAGTCAAGTCTTTTACCTAACTATATATCAAGGCTATGTATCTTTGTCTGTGGGATTCTTTAAATCAGCATCCTAAAGTGGACCAGACACTATCAGTAATAATGACATTACTTGAAATTAATGACATTACTTGAAAGTAATGTCATTCCTACTGACAGTGTGCTGGTTGGAATGATTCTATTCTATTTTTCCTTATGGCAATGGTGCCGATGTCGACAATTCTGCCAATGTCAATGTGTGGAGAAAACGTGCGGTGGGAAACAAAATAAAAAATAAAAATTGATAGAAGCTAAAATTAAATACCAATAAGGATGTGATCTAAATATTTTAATAGTTTTACGTCAAAACTGACAACAATGACAGTAATATTATTGTCATTATTACTGATACCTTCTGGTCCGCTTATCGGCTTGATGTATTTGAATACAAAAAATGTCTAGATTTTGTTTTTATAAAATCATAATGGTGGATTTGAGACGTCAATAAGTAACGACTGTTGGTGGTTGTTGCGCCCTGTGGAAAACTACAATGGTGTTTTTATTTGTAAATATTACTCATAAAGACACGATGCCTTCAAACATGACTAAGTAAACCTTGAACAGATAGCACTAAATGGCGGACTGCGGTCCGGATCCGGACCACCGACTTATTTTGTGCGAACCTTAAATAAATAGTAAAATAATGTAAAACCTATTCTAAAGATAAGATAAAGATAAAAGATAATTTATTTGTCAAACTTTTACATACAAATCGAGCATGCAAGATCTTAAATATAGGTAAAAAGTCCGTACATGTTTTGCCTGACGAGGCGTACTTTTTTTTTTTTATAAAAAACAAATAATTAATTCAATAAACCACAAGACTAAAGTCTGGTTCACTAACATGCATTATTACATTTTATGGGAATAATAATACTATAGAAATAATAATATAAAATTCAAGCATGTTATAAGGTATCTGTCAAAAAGATATATATATGTATTTTGAATTTTGTTTTTAAATTGATTTGTTTTTATATCTCTTTATGACTTTGGCATTTTATTGTATATTTTCGGGGCCATACAAGAAAAGTTATTCCCTATGAGGGCAGTTTTTGCCGAGTGTAAGCAAAAAAACAATAAAAAAATTAAGTAATTAAAAAAACAATAGCTTGCACCAACTTTACTCCAGACTTGCTGTTATGCAGTTTGACAATTAAAATACTTCAGACATATAGTTCAAAGTAAAAAGTGAAATTTCTCACAATAATATTAATTACTTACTTTGTTAATATTTTTGTTTATTACTTCATAAAAATATATTCAGGTTTTTTTCATTATATTTCGTATTTGATCATTTTAGTCTTGGTTGTTAGTAATCGTCTACTAAACAAACCGCGCCAGTCATATTATTTAAAAAAACGGAACTTTTGCGTGTGCGCTTTTATAATGTATTTCGTGGGGATATTATCGTGCACGGCCACGTTCACGACACACATTCAAGATAACATAGGGAAGTAAAATGTATGGAAATATATGTAGACGTTTTTTTTCCGTCCACCATAACGTTAATGTGCTCATTTTCATACATTTTATGGACGTGGACGTTAATTCTTAATTCTTTATTGCATTCCATAATGTTGGTAAAACAGTTGGTAGGCTTAAGGATTGTGCAGACCAGCGCGACTCAAACAATGAAATTTCTAAGAAAACTGTACGATATAACAATAACCGGCGTCGCGCTGGTCTGCACAAGCCTTTAAAGTTAATGAAACAATTACGTAGACCCCGTCGGGCACAGCACAGTAGTAGAGAGGAGGAAGAGGCGTTTATATTATTTGTTTAATCTGATATTTGTATGTTTATTTTATGACTACTTTTTCTTCTTCTTCTAATATTTTTTTTTCCGTCCACGACAATATCGACACGTCAGAACCACAGACATTTTGCATCAGTACCTAAAGATGCAAAATGTCAAGTGACTGTAAAATCATCTTTGTTAATAGGTATAAGATTAGACAAACATATTTATATTTTAATGCAGTTTTTTGATATGGAATCCCTTTTTTTTATCGGAATTATTTAAATTTCAGAGTAGTATTAATTGCAAACTTAAATAATACCAAAATCTACTTTGCACCCCAAAAATAAAAACACATACATGATTCAAAATCAAGTTAAGAACTAGTTTATGTTTATTAGATTTTTATACAAATATCTTTATTATTCTGTTTGTCATGATTTACGATTTTGCACATAATAATATTAACATTGACTTTCCTTATTCTTGGCAAAAGCAAAGTTTTACTATAGTTACTAACAAAGTTTTACAGATATAAGTAACTCTGGCCACAGAACTAAAAATACAATAATTAGCCTATATTGTTCCCACGGCTGGGACTCAGGCCTCTCTGTGAAAGCGAGTTGGCCACTACGCAGGCCCAGTGCGAGTTGGCGGATGTCACAAATGTCTTTGAATTTTCGGTTCACGCCGCCGGGTTTATTTTACCGAAAAAAAAAAAAAGAAATCTTATTGGTTTTTAATTTGTTTCTCAATTATGATTTTTTTGATTAGAAAACCAATTTGGAACTGAGCTGCATTTAGTTAAATTCCACATTTTAATGCATTTACAAATTTAATAGCTATAAAGCTTATATCAATATATAAATCAATGCAGTCATCAAAATTACTTTATAAGTCAAGCTATTTTTAATTTTATTTAAATTTATTGTTGACATAATATACTCATTACAATGTTTTTTTTTTAATGAGTTGTATTGCAATATGTGGTTAGCTAGTGACCTCGACAATTGATCATATTAGTTATTGTTATTAGTAATTAACTGTTTGTTTTATTTATTTTATCTCGATGGTCCTAGTTTATCATTTATAACTTACAGTTACAACTATATGTAGGTGGGCACGCCCTTTATGCCTGGAGGCTTTTATTTAGATATTAAGTTCTGTTTACGTTTAGTTTTTATTTCTGCCTGAGTATAGTTCTCGATGATTTTGTGTGGTATATTGGCGTGTGCTAGCTAACATATGGCTAATAATTTAAATTATGTTTTGTGTTGCGTAATGTAAATTATTTTGAATACTATTATATAAAATCTTTTTTTTTTGTTCTTCTAACTGAACAGACAGCTGTGTTGCTGGGGAGTTTGTTGCGCCACTTCTTCTTCCCAGCTAATGCACTAGGAAGTGGTGAAGGGTGGGCGTTTTGGGGGACTGTCTTATGTAATTTTGACGTTCGAAAAGTGCTGATTCTCAGCCTAGTTTGAATAAATGACTTTTGAATTTTTGAAAATGAGTTTGAGGATTTTTTTTTCATAAATATTAATCAGGATCTGTTCAGGATAGGCTGAAGATAATAGATTATGTACTCTATGATTAATAGCAAAATAGATTGGAATTTGTATGATTTTATTGGTAAGGCCAAGTTTATTACGAATTTTATTAAAACTGTAGGTAAGGGTGGAAGGGTCAACGTAACTAAAATTTTACCATGGATTCAGTACATAAAACACGATTCTGATGGAACATTTCAACGTTAGGGGTCATTTGTACTAAGTTCATGGTAAAAATAGTGGTATCGGCCCCGACTAAGGAGTTGTAGTTCGTGGATCCCAAGTAGCGCTTTACTTTGTGTAATTTATTTCATCACCATTGCTCTCAAAAATGTGAATGAAAACATTGTGAGGAAACTAGCATATCCTAGAACCGAAAATTCCAAGACATGTGACATCTACCAACCAGCACATCCTTCAACCCTCCCATCACACAGGAAGAGGCCTGCTTCCTGTTCCAGTGGGAACATTATTATGCTGAATTATATTTGTACTTAAACCCTTAGTAAAAGTTTTAGTTACAATATGACATCCCATTTGCCGTGTAGCTAAGCTAAGGGTAGGTGAAATGATAGGTACTTAAGTGCTTTATAAAATAACAACTATACCGCGTTCGCAATTCATTTGCCAAACATGTAAACAAACACGAGTTTTAGGTAAAAGAACTGTAATGCTTACACATAAGGTTAAGTTTGCGCTACAACTTCATATTTTTTTAAGACTTACTATAGTCCGTTTAATTCAACTTTATTTACAAAATCAATTGCGAACGCAGCTTAGTTATAAGGCCCTTTGTAGACAGCACGGTTTCTTTACGGAACGACGGCGTATTATAAAACGCGCCGTAGAAAAAACGTGTCTGTCACCAAGCTTCCATAGTGATCCATACAACACCGATGATCCTGCCTACACACGGCGAATGAACCGTCGTTTTTCATGGCAAGAAAAGGCCTGCAGTATTTGTCTTTTAATAGTAGGCACAGAGACAGACTCCAGTACAAACAAGGTGGTAGTTAAAGCAAAGTAAGGGTAATTTGATCGTACCACGCCCAGAACATAACTCATTGTTTGAGTCCGTACTCTTTAATTTTTTATTAAGAAATTCTTTTGTTTGGCTTAATTTTATGTGATTAGTCGCAAATTGTAGGTTTTAATAATTATAGTTTCAGTTTAAGTACTTAATTGACTGTTGGACAAACTTTATTTAGACCGAGGGATTGTAAGAACTATCACTTGAAATGTTTAGCAGGTACCTAAATCCAAAATTGCACATTCTGCCCCGCGTCCTAACCAAAAAGATCGTTTCCTCGATTACGCGATCGTCGTGTTCATTATGAAACTCATTTGTTCGGAAAAATGTAAGGCGCACGAAAGAAGAAAACATAGTGAACACACATTTGGTTCGTTACATAGCGAACTCGAACACAGTTCGACATGTGTTCGTGTGTGTTCAACCGCCCCGATCTATTTAATACCCATGGATACGAAATTAGATCGCCAAGAACATTTTTGACGAACACAGTGCTTGATGTTCTTTAGTGGCAAATGAGAAAACTTGCAAAAATTACATATTTTTACTTCAAACCATGAACTATTTCTAGCCTACACAAACAAGCCTATAGTCACCCACCATAGTTCAAGGTTTAGTGATTAGGTGATGTAAACTATTATGATATAGATGTATCTACCTAAAATTCTATTTCTGAAGTATAAACTAGTTTTTACACATACACACATAAACCCACGCTTTCTTTCCATGGACAGGCAGGAACTACAGAAAACCACCTTCTACAGACCTGTTTTTTTTTGGGTTGGGCAATTATCAAATAACTTCTCCTCCTCTAGGCGGTGCGGGAGGGCGTGTCAGACTCTTACTGACTAAAACCCACCCGTGTTCCTTCAGTTGCCTGTACGTTGCCAGGGGCCACAGTATTCCTTTCGGACTTTCCCGCGACCCACCTGCTACGGTCCTTACATACTTACTTCTGATTTTTATAATAGCTGTTAAATACTTAAACCTCTCGGGTGTAGCCTCATCCCCGCGACTTGGCCTATTCCATAGTTTAACATAGGCATCCACCACTCATTTAAATTAAAGTAAATAAAACCGTTTGCTAATTTACAACCTGTATCTAATATAATTTGTGTCACGTTTTCGTCTGTTTGAACACCGTATATAGCTGCTTTGTGGGTTTTCCAATTGTAAAACCGAATGTCAATATGTAAACGTGAAATAGTTATGAAGTAATCATTAATAAAACTGCGAATATCTTTGTCGTGATCATCATCACTAATGTCGTCCACTTAAGGCGAAAGCGTTAGGGCAGGCCGCAAAATTTTCTTACGTTTTCTGCAATTAAAAAAATATATACCAGGTTGTATGTCGATCTAAATATGATTCGCGACCGTATCAAATATTTATTTATATAGAATTTTATTATAATAATTAAAAGTCATCAATACAACTCTCTAAGTTCATATTACCCTATTGAATGACTATTTCATGAAATCATGACATTCAAGGCCAATTCTAACTTACGTTGATACATTGCTGATTCTAATGATGATAATTCTGTAAAGCAATATTTGTTACGGTCGTAAATCATATTTTAATCAACATATAATCTGACAGTGACCTGCAAATTGCATAAGAGAATTTGAATTTCGTTCGCTACCATAGCGCATCTCTCTTAAGGAATGACACGTTTTTCTTTTTCGAGATTTGTTACCAATATGTGTAGGCAAAGCAAGCCCGCACAACATCAATTACCTACATTAATAAATAGTTGTAGCAGACGTTAGTACTAAGCAGCTAAAGTGGCTAAGCTTTACGTACTCCATATAACGTCAGCTATCTAACAGTATAAGTCTCATCAAAATCGGTCCAGTAGTTTCGGGGCCGTTGCGTTGCACCTGTCTCCGGCAGCCTTAACGTCTTAATACCAAGTGTGTAGGAAGGCTTACCACTTTCCTTCAGATTAGCCGTCGGAGTATAATTGCCACCCTACCACATGGTGATTTTCAAGTTCACAAAACTAATTTTCATGATCACCAAGACGACTTTCCTTGAACCTATCCCTCAAAGCAATTTCATCTCGATGCACACCATTTATCAAAACAAACACAACTGTCATAAATATAATACGGAACCCAGCTGTCAAATCGAGGCCAAACCTTCTCAGTCCACCATTACGTTCCGTTTTAGTGGTCTTTAATTATTTGAATGTCACTGGCACGCACCGGCAGCAGGCACGTGTTATTGGTCTGTTGCAATGTTTAATTCGATTTTTATAAGTTGTAATGTGAAGGTTGAGAGAAAACGCGTTGGGATTGAGTGATAGAAAAAAAAACATTGTTAGTGGATCATAGGCCCGTTTCGATGTATATATGTCAGGTTAAAATTAACATTTTAATAAATATATTTTTTATTTTAAAAAACACATCTGTATTTTAAATCTTCTAACTAAAATCTAATTAATTATAGCCTTAAAAATCTCAATCATATTAAAATTTTTTTTTCTTTCGAGTGTTTAATGCCTAACCTGATGTCAGAGTTTTTACGACGCCCATGGGCCTCTGATTTGGCTTCACATGACGTCATGCCGTCGAGAAATATCTCTCAGGAATGCCGGTTTCTTCACGATGTTTTCCTTCACGGTTTTAATTATGACTAGTAAATGCGTTGCTATGCTTTTTTTTTGTTAGGAACCTTCTCTGGCACGCACAAAACAACTTACCACAATCGGTCGAGCCATTTTCGAGTTTTTGAGAGACTTAGGAATTTTGTCATACTAATAAGTTATATTGTTCTATAATCGTCGCATAAATTTCTTATGCAGTGTCATGCCGCCAGGGGGCCCTAATGCATGGCAATTGATTTTTATATATATAGATAGATTAATAAATAATATATGATTAAGATTTTTAAGGCTGTAATTACATTTTAGTTAGAAGATTTATAATTCAGTTGTTTCTTTTTTAATCAAAAATATTTTTGTTATTGTTTTAGCCTTTTATGTCAATGGTATACAACACTTGACCTAGGACATTTAAGAATCCTAGGAATATCCTAGGTCAAGTGTTGTATATGTAAAATCGTGCTAACCGTGAACTCTAGATTATTTAATGAACATAATTCAAATAACAAAATACTAGTCATAAGACTGTTTTAATAACAGCAATTACCTAAAATATTTTTGTTTTTGTGCACTGTATCAAATATACTAATTTGCTTACATAATAAATTCGATCTAAATTATATAAATTAAGGTGAATCCGCAGTTGTAGCCGGCGAAATTCAAAATTGCTTTAGTTTTTTGCAATTTGTAGGTCATTAACAGGTTAGATATTGATCAAAATATGATTCCCGGCTATAACAGACTATATGGTATACAACACTTGACCTAGGACATTTAAGAATCCTAGGAATATCCTAGGTCAAGTGTTGTATATGTAAAATCGTGCTAAACCGTGAACTCTAGATTATTTAATGAACATAATTCAAATAACAAAATACTAGTCATAAGACTGTTTTAATAACAGCAATTACCTAAAAAAAAATTGTTTTTGTGCACAGTATCAAACATACTAATTTGCTTACATAATAAATTCGATCTAAATTATATAAATTAAGGTGAATCCGCAGTTGTAGCCGGCGAAATTCAAATTTTCTTTAGTTTTTTGCAATTTGTAGGTCATTAACAGGTTGGATATTGATCAAAATATGATTCCCGGCTATATCAGATATATATGTATTTACAGAATTATAATCATTACAATCATTAATACATCTCTCTTAGTAAGATATTTGTTCCATAAAAACAAATCTCATAAGGAAAAGATCTTAGGTAACGTAAGAAACTTTTAATTTCGCAGGCTACAACCGCGGTGGGCGCGTTCATTGAGGCTGCGACCGGCCCAGAGGTTGAACGCGTCCCAAAGGGTCATGGCCATTAGGCTGGTCCGAGGATACCGCACGGTCTCCCGTGAGGCGGCAAGCCTTCTTGCCGGACTACCGCCATGGGATCTGGAGGCAAAAGTCCTCGCGCACATCTGGGAGTGTCGCAAGGAGGCGAAACGCTGGGGCGTAACTCCGCTGCCGCGGCACAGCGGACAGGGCTCCGGCGGGATCTCATGGCGGCATGGAGAGTGCGATCGTCGCAACCCAGCGCTGGGCACGCCTCAATTGTGGTGATAAGTCCCCTCTTTGAGGAGTGGCTAGTGAGGCGCCACGGCGTCCTCACCTTCCGCCTGACGCAGCTCCTCACTGGACACGGCTGTTTCGGGAGGTTCCTATTCCTTATAAGGCGGGAGGAAACGCCCGGGTGTCACCACTGTGTGGATCACCCGGAGGACACGGTGGAGCATACGGTGGAGGTCTGTCCTGCTTGGGCAGAGCATCACCATGTCCTCACGGAGGCGATCGGCGGCGGCGATCTCTCGCGTCTGGCCTTGGTTCAGGCCATGGTCCGGAGCGGGAGTGCATGGGAGGCCGTCACTTCCTTCTGCGAAGCAGTAATGCTCGCGAAGGCGGAGGCGGAGCGCGCGAGGGAGAGGCAAGATGCACCCTCGTGCCCCTAGTCGCCGCAGGAGACGCCCCGGGCGTCGGGAGTCGCGAGCCGACTTCCGGCCATCGTAGGCGCGGGCTTACGGACGGCGAGCAATGGGTAGCTCGCCGTCCGATTAGGACCAGGCCCGGGTCGACGGCGCGTTGTGTTCCACGCGCGCCTCAAAGAGATGTTAGCACCAACTGACAGGGTCCGTAAGGGCCAATGCCTGTCAGGGTTGCGAGTTTGTCCGAAAGGGATATCGCGGCCCCGGCACACAGGCAACGGAAGGAACACGGGGTTTTAGTCAGTAAAAGTCTGACACACCCTCCCGCTCCGCCCAGAACGGGAGAACATATTTCATAATTTCCCAGTCTCAAAAAAAAAAGGCTACAACTGCGAATAAGTTTGTTATGTCTCCTTCCAGCGTCACTTTTTCGGCTTATGACCGGTACGCATATACTCGTACAATAAACATTATTACTATCACAAACGACTTTAAAAAACCTCTTACTTATTTATTTTGCTCTCCCACCTAGTGTAATGGATGCATTGACCTTAACATTTCGAAATGCAGCTTTGAGTAAGATGATTTATTAGAGCGGAACATAAAATTGTAACTGATTAAAAGGAAGGTAAATCTTTACATACCTAAACAAATATTACAAAGAGTAAAGATTTGATTGTATGTAATGGATAACACACAAAAATACTTAACCAATTTTAAAATTCTTTTACATAGAGAAAACATTACAGCGAATGCCATGGGGTGTATTTAAAAAAAAAAAAAATATCCGTACGAAAATTGCAATAATGTAATCCAAAGTACTAAAAATTTGCCTATAAAAGTCATTATTTCGCGTGCGCTGCGAAAACTCTTGTTGATAAATATGATAATGTAACAAATGTTTATAGTACTCCTCATTAACTAATAACCGTTTTTACACGACTGCCCAAAAAAGGAGTGTAATGTTTTCAGGGTTCATGTATGTATGTGAGTTTCTTTATTCTACCATAACTTTTAAATGCCTGAACAGATTTGGATATCGTTAAGGTGTGTCCAAACATAAAGCGGCAATAGTGCGCGGCCTCAAGCGCTTCTGTTAAACGCAAACATTCGTCGGTTTAGTCCCACCTAGAGCGTGGTAGATTATGTCCTGCAAACGCCGCGTGTTACTGCCGCGCTCTTGCCGCTCAATGTTTGGACATACCTTTAGAGTCCTTGCATCAACCCGAGTGACCGCGGCTATATTTTTTTAGGAAAAAATTCAATATGGCGGCGGTATGGCTCCATGTTCGAACGAAAAAAAAAACTTTTTTTTTTAAAACTTGTCACTAAAATGTATAAATAAAAACAAGACTACCCTGCCAAAAAACGAACTAAAAAATAAGTAAAAAACAAGAGATGAAGATTTGTTCCACAGAACGGTTCCCTGACTGCAATGAAAATTTTATTTTATTTGTTCAACTTATTAGCTTAAAGAATTTATTCCAAAAACTTACATAAAGAATATTATTTATCGTGTGAAAAAACACGCCCATGTATTTCGTATTTTATGTCTATGATCAAATTTGGGTTGTTACACTCCCCACGCGACCGTTTACATAACTTTTTAAACACGACCAATTAATTATTTTTGCATACAAAAATTTGGCAGGCGCAACACTTAAAAATAGACTATCCATTATCAGCAGCAAGTGCACGAGAGGGACTTTACCTTTAATCGAAGAAGTATTCTCTCGTCACTTTCAGTATTGTCATTATTTAGTACCTAACGTCACCTCAACAGATTTCTTAGAGACCATTCAACACAAATTAAAAGACTACTCAATGAATGACTACTGCCTACTCTTCATCGGAGAAAATGATCTTCAAAATGGTGATTATGTAAATATACTTCACAACTTAAACTGCTCGCTGAAAAATGTAACCCACACTAATATTGTTATCTGCACTCCGATTTACGTAAAAGGTGCATTAATACATAATTTTAAAGTGGAGTTGTTCAATAACCTCCTTTTGTCAGACATAAAAAATAATGAATACGCATATTTTTTCGATAGCAATGCTACCCTATCGCACGAAATGTTTTCTTACAATACTGGGAAAATAAATCAATACGGATGGAGAAACATATTTAACCAGATTATGAACAGGATAAGGTTTGACTACAGATTATTCGGTCTTCGAGAAGTTTCGCCAATGACAAAAATCGTGACTCATAATAACAATTACCCTGCCAAGACTAGCACTACTGAGATTCCGATTGAGCAGGAGAATATTAAGTCAACGTGTGATCAGTTTTTTCTATTATAAACATTTGAATATAATGCACCAAAACATCGCAGGACTCCTGAATAAATCTGATATGTTGACACTGCATATCCAAGAGTTAAGCACTGAAAAAAACATTGACATCGATGTATTGTACATTACTGAACACTTTATAACGTCCGGACAAGAATCGTTAATTAAAGTTCCTAATTTCAAGCTTGCAGCGTGTTTTTCAAGATCCCATCAGAAGCGTGGGGGAGCGTGTATCCTTATCAGAAATAGATACGAATATAAGGAACTCCCTAACAAGTCTATCATAGGTGTATTTGAATATTGTGCAATAGAACTATCTCAACAGGGATTAATTGTTGTATGCATATATAGACCTCCGAATATGACATGTATAAATTCTTTTATGGATAATTTAAATATCTTACTAAGGCAATTGTGTACTAAGTCCAGTAAAAAAATTGTTCTGTGCGGGGACTTTAACATTAACACACTAAAGAGAAATAACATAGTATTGGACTTTGAAAATTTATTACTTACCTATAATCTTAAATTAGAATTCAGGGAACCGACTAGACCTAAAAGTGGCACTTGTCTAGATAATTTTGCTCATAATTCGAGACAAAAATGTGTGAGTGAAGTAATAGATTTTGCATTATCAGACCACTCCGCTCAGATTTTAAAAATACAAGTGAACAAAACATGCATACTAAAGTCTTGGCATATTCATAAACGTAACCTAAGTAAAGAAAATTTAGATTTATTTAAAAAACACCTTCAATGTCTGTCTTTTTCAGAAGTATTCGAAACAGAAAACCCTAATGAGGCATACGATAAGTTTATTGATATATTTCGTTTGTTTTATGATTTGTGCTTTCCAAAACAGTTAATTAATATAAAATCTGAAAAAAAAGTAAAATGGATTTCGCGGGGAATAAAGATTTCTAGCAGGAAACAAAGAAACTTACTTTGGAAATATAGAAAAGCACCTTCCAGTGAAAATAAAAATATATTTAAAAATTATTCACGGAAACTTAAACGTATAATAAAACTCACTCAAAAAGCTCAGAATAATTACCTTATTAATTGTTCTCAAAATAAATCAAAGGTGTCTTGGCAGATAATTAATGATCACAATCGATTAAATGAACCTATTTTACAAATAAATAAAGATAATAAGCCAGTGAAAAACCCTAAGCAAATTGCGGAGTCATTTAACAATTTCTTCGTTGATCAGGTGCAGACTAGGAAGCGTTTGGGTAAAACAAGTAGCAATACTAATATTAGGAATTCGCTTTTCATGCCCCCAGTAGTTCCTCAAGATATTATACGCGTAATAAAACATTTAAAAAATAAAAAAAGTTTTGGTTACGACGAAGTTTCTACCGCGGCAGTAAAATATGTTTCTGATATTATAGCTAAACCGTTGAGCCATATAATAAATGAATGCATAAGCTCAGGCATATTTTCAGATCAGTTGAAAACTGTGGTCATAAAACCATTACATAAAAGAAACAATAAGGAAGATATGTCAAACTACAGACCAATTGCTTTGATTTCAGTATTTTCAAAGATTTTCGAGAAAATTCTATATGAATCTATTTACACATTCGTAATCAAGAATAATATTCTATGCGAAGAGCAAAAGGGCTTTCAAAAAAATAAAAATATTAACATGGCGATATTTGATCTTTTAAAAGTAATCATGAATAATGTGGATAAAAAAAACCCTGTATGTGCAATTTTCACTGACATGACAAAGGCGTTCGATTTTGTAGAACATGACACCTTGTTGAATAAACTCGAAGATTATGGCATAAGAGGCAACGTTCTAAACCTGATAAAGTCTTACCTCACTGATCGAAAACAGTACACAGAAATATCAAGAATATGCACTAAAACTAAGCGTGAACTCAAATATTTATCCTCTGGTAGGATAACTATGTTTGGGGTTCCGCAAGGTAGTGTACTGAAGCCATTGTTATTCCTGCTCTACATTAACGATCTACCGACTCAAATCCATCATCCAATGACATTATTTGCAGATGACAGCACAGCTTTAATTGCATGCACAGATAAAACGACGTACGAAAAAGATATAAATAACACCCTTAAAACTATAATTGATTGGCTTAACAGGAATAATTTAGTAATAAATCTCAAAAAAACACAAGTCATGCACTTCTATCAACGACTAGAGCCTGATAATATGATTATTCAATATAATGACCACAACGTTGATACTACTACAGTAACAAAATTCTTAGGAGTTCACATAGATAATAAACTGACATGGAAGCATCATGCTGAATACGTATGCAATAAATTAAGTACAACGGCATATGCACTCTATATCCTATCAAAAAAAGTTAATTTGAATACATTAGTGACAGCATATCACGGTCTAGTGGCTTCCACACTAAGATTCGGTGTCATATTTTGGGGAAACTGCAGTGAAAGGGAAAGGATATTTAGAGCCCAGAAACGCTGTATGCGATCAATGACAGGTCTCAAAACGACAGAAAGCTGTCAACCAGTTTTTAAATCGCTAAAGATTCTGACATTGCCTTCGTTGTATGTTCTGGAAGTTGCCATGTTTGTCAAAACGAACAAGCACCTGTTTACGTCAGTAGCGGATAAACGCCAACGCTCAGGACCACTAAGGTCACAATACAAAAACCAACTTTACACAGGTGGTTACCAAACTTCCTTACTAAAAAACAATATTTTAATCATGGGTCCCATAATATATAATAAACTACCACTACATTTAAAAGATTTACCCACCAACGTTTTTAAAAAAAAGTTGACAAGACTGCTACTAGACAAGTGTTACTACACAATTAAAGACTTCATTAATGACACTTTCGGTTAACGATGCTTATGCTGCTTTATTAAACCCAATTTGTTGACATTTAAAATTGAATTTTCTGTAATTGTTAAATCTAATTTGTTGACATTGTTAGCTTGTTTTATTGAGATCTTTGTGTTTAATTATACTTAAAATTAACTTAATGACATTTCGATTTATTCGTTTTTCTTTTTTTTTCTTTATTTTATTTTATTTTATTGGCACTTTGCTTTATTTCTTAATTTGTTAACATTTGTAATTTAATTTCTTTTTGACATTTTATAACTTAATTTATTGACATTGTTAGTGTGGGTATTTAATTGAGGATGAGAATTTTTCTAATGAATGTTACTAACCGAATGGAACGCTTTTTATGTTTGTTTAAATTTCTTGTATGTTTAATTAATGTTTTTTTATGTTAAATAATTTTTGCATGCCGTAAGGCAAAATGTATCGGGACACTTAACAAAATACCATCATATCTGTATACCTACATTATTGGCAAATAAATGATTCTATTCTATTCTATTCTATTCTAAGGGTTAACAAACCGAGAGTCACTTGTTGTTCTCATCGTTGTCATATTTTTGTACTGAATAAAATATATCTCTTAGAAGGTACCAGAAGGTATGGTTTCTGGTACCTTCTTACAGATATATTGAAAAAAAAATATCTGTTTTTATGAAACTAACTTTAAATAATCCCACGACCCCGGACTGTACGCATGCAGCCTTTTAAGCACAATGTTTTACGTTGCCAAGGTAATAAGGCCTCTTCTCATACACAGAAGGCACGAGCATTGATCACCACGCTTGCTCAAGACGGCGGCGATTTCAGACTTATCACGATATTTTCCTTTAGACTCAGTAGCAGTGATAGCCTAGTGGTGTGACCGTCGGACTGCCAAGTCATAGAACTTGAGTTCGATCTCAAGGCACGCACCTAATTTCATTGATTAAAATACGTGTATTGGAACGGATAAATACTTAATATTATTCTTGCGGTTTTGAAAATGAATAATAATGATGCTTAATTCCGCCTTATTTGTTTTAATGTGTCGATATATCATTATATTGCGGTTTGAATTTGAATATGATTAATCAACCATATTTGGTGCATCAAAACGAAGCTTTCACGAGACAATTTGTCTAGTCTTTTCCCAACTATGTTGGGGTCGGCTTTCAGTCTAACCGGATGCAGCTCAATGCCAGTATTTTCCTGCTGGGGTTGCGGGTTTGTCCGAAAGGGATATCGCGGCCCCGGCACGCAGGCAACGGAAGGAATACGGGTGGGTTTTAGTCAGTAAAAGTCTGACACACTCTCTCGCTCTGCCCAGAGCGGGAGAAGTCATTTGATGATTTCACATGCAGAAAAAAAAAAAAAAAAAAAAAGGCACGCACCTCTGACTTTTCGTATTCATGTGCGTATTGTATAATTATCACTTGGTTTAAAAACGGTGAAGGAAACCGCCATGCCTGAACTAAATTTTCCACGGCGACGCAAGGTTAGTCAATAAACACACGAAAAAAAGAAAAAAAAAAGACTCAGCAACTTGGGCATATTCCAATACAAATCTTGTACTTTGTACCTGATAGTGACAAGGTTCACACATATTTCTTTATTTACTTACCAAATATGTTTGTGTTTACTTAGATTTTAGAGTTCAATGGCCGGCTGTACCTACCTTTACATTGTACAAGTATATATTCATAAAGTTAATAACTACTGTTGTGGTAGAAAAAGGCCAAACTTCAAAGCCTTTCCTATTTACATGACTGCGGGATACCAACGCCGGAGTTATGTTTTCCATACGTATCTATAGCGGACCAGACACTATCAGTATAGGTAATGACATCAATATCACTGTCATTCCTTCCGATATTGACGTAAAAATATTAAAATAGTAAGTAATAAATAAAAAAGTTTTTATTTTGGAATAACAACAGATTGACATAAATTACAATGGAAACGATGATAGCCACAAAAGTTAAAAACTGTGTCGCAGCTATCAACGCCCTCTTTGAGAAGTGGCTAGAGAGGCGCCACGGCGTCCTCACCTTACGCCTGACGCAGGTCCTCACCGGACACGGCTGTTTCGGGAGGTTCCTGTTCCGTATAAGGCAGGAGGAAACGCCCGGCTGTCACCACTGTGTGGATCGCCCGGAGGACATGATGGAGCATACGGTGGAGGTCTGCCCTGCTTGGGCGGAGCACCGCCGTGTCCACACGGAGGCTATCGGCGGTGGCGATCTCTCGCGTCAGGCCCTGGTTCAGGCCATGGTTCGGAGCGAGATTGCATGGGAGGCCGTCACCTCCTTCTGCGAAGCAGTAATGCTCGCGAAGGAGGAGGCGGAGCGCGCGAGGTAGATGCAAGCTGCACGCCTTCGCGCCCCTAGTCGCCGCAGGAGACGTCCCGGGCGTCGGGAGTCACGAGCTGACTTCCGGCCACCGTAGGCACGGGCTTGCGGACGGCGAGCAATGGGTAGCTCGACGTCCGATAAGGACCAGGCCCGGGTCGACGGCGCTTTGTGTTCCACACGCGCCTCAAAGAGATGTCAGCACCAACTGACGGGGTCCGTAAGGACCAATGCCTGCTGGGGTTGCGGGTTTGTCCGAAAGGGATATTGCGGCCCCGGCACACGGGCAACGGAAGGAACACGGGTGGGTTTTAGTCAGTAAAAGTCTGACACGCCCTCTCGCTCCGCCCAGAGCGGGAGAAGTCATTTGATGATTTCCCATCCTCAAAAAAAAAAAAAAGCTTTCAACGCCCGTCTAAACATAAGATACTCATTCAAATTCCAAACTTAACTGTAACATGGGTCCAGTTTAGCTAACTTTGGTACCTAAATAGAAAATATATTTAGATCACATCATCTTTTTTCGAAACACCACACTGTCAGGTGATGAAATTACTTGAATGTAATGGTGTTTGGTCCGCTTATGTATCTTTAGGCTTATGTATTCCATCGTCGCCTGTCTAAACATATGATACACATTCAACTTCCAAACTTAACTGTGACATGGGTCCAGTTTAGCTAACTTTGGTACCTAAGTAGAACACGGGTGGGTTTTAGTCAGTAAGAGTCTGACACGCCCTCCCTCTCCGGCCAGAGCAGGAGAAGTTATTTGATAATTTCCCAAGCTAAAAAAAAAAATATGCTTTTGTATTTCATACATACGTATCTATGTATCTTTGCAAGTGGAATTCTCTACATCCTCGAATCATCCCATCTATTCACCGAAGTCTTACGATGGCTTTATTTTCAGTTTTTATAAAATCGAAATGGCGCATTTAAGACGACAATAAATAACTAATAACTACCGAAACTGGCGAAATATAGGTGCACTATTTATACGTTCACCTCTGCCCAACCCTTCAGGGAATACTGGCGCGCTGTTATGTAAAAAAAAAAACTTACAAAAAATTTGATCATGTGGTATCAAAACAAAGGTTTTAAGGCGACAATTCCAAAAATATAACAACATTTAAAACAAATATAAAAATAGAAACGAAATAAAAAATCAAACCGGTGCAAATAAAAAGTTCAAAACAAGTTCACTTTTCAAGCACTCTTATGTAGTTGGAGGCAGTTATTTTAGTTCAATCTCAGATTTGATGCCACCAACTGCAGTGCTTGAGCTGGAAAAGTGATCTTAAGTATTAAGTAATCTTATTTAGAAATTTTTAGTTTCCGCACGATCTTAAAAAGTTTTCTTTTTAACCGACTTCCAAAAAGGAGGAGGCGCATGTGAGTATTTTTTTCGTTTATGTATGTCCGCTGATTTCTCCTTCAATTGTGGAGCGATTTTTTTTTTTTATATGAAAGGGTATGCTCTCAAATTTGTCCCATATAAATTTTATTAACTTTGCTTGGATAGTTTTTAAGTAAGCTTAATAATACGTATTTTTCCCACTTAGTATATGTGGATGATATGATAACTTACTGTCACTGTTATTTACATAGCAGGTAGTGGTATTCGAATTTAAGTGGGATAGGTACCAAAACAGAAAAGTGAAAAATGAAAACTTTTTACAACAACAAAAAAAACAACCGACTTCCAAAAATTAACACTACAAAGTGAAAAATAACTTTAATTTCGGAAGTCGGTGTTTTTGGTTTGATTTTCGTTTTCTGCCACCGACTTCCGAAATTATTCACTTTGACGATTTATTTGTCGTATCGGGACGAACTTTAGAAAAAATACAACAAGACATATTCATCAAGCAATCTGCCCCTTGATGATTATTTCCGATTTTCAGAGGAAAAAGCTAGACGTTGTTAATTTAGATCACTTTATATACTTATCGAAAGAACTAGACAGTGCTACAAGACCTAATAACCTTAGCCAGATTCTCACGACAGCAATCCTTCACTCACGACAGGAAGTCCTATCTCACGTGCTAAGACATACTTCAAAATTAACCCTATTTCTACACCGGAAAGGTTTAATATCAAATGTTAAGTGTTCTATCTAAATATTGCGTTTGTATGAAGAATCGGTGGAAAAGCAATGTCGTTTACTTTTTATTTCTTCACAATTATAGTGCTGTTGTAACTATGACTTTTTGTGGATGAAATTAATTGTGAGATCACTTTTATTGGTTAGCTTTTAAGTTAATTAACATAAAATAACATCACGCTTGTATTTCCCCGAAGGGTTGGGCAGAGGCTATTTATTTATTTATACAGCAAGGCACACCAACGACATATTACAGTACTGTAATATAATAATCTTCAGTACTGTGTAAATACATCACTTATGATGCACAACATTCTTATTAAAGGATGAACAACTATTAAACTTGAAATATTTTTTTTAAATCATTACAATTTTTATAAAATTGAATACATAATAAAATTACCAAATAGATTTGATTATATAATGAAAAAAATAAAAGATTATCTCACATTGCTTGAGAGCATTACAACCATACAAAATCACAACAAAATATTCGCACATAAAGTAACAAAACTAATAAAATGGAATAAAATAAAGGTAGTATTTAAATGACGTGATAAAAGTTAAAAGATTTAAAATAAAAGCCGAAAAACAAATTTCCTTAAACTAAATTATAGTGAAATTATTATTTTTGATAACAAAATAAATTAAAATCCAACACAAATATTTTTTTATTTACAAAATAATTCATTTAATTAAATTAACATTACTATTAAATTAGGACAAGTCAGTATAGATATAATTATAAGTAGGCAGCTGATTACAGATCAATTTGAATCATTTTAGTCTTAAATATTGGCAAATTAACAAGTACCTAAGTAGGTACACCCACATTTCGCCAGTTAATCATTTTGCCTACTAAATATACTGAAGATTGACATAATCATATTTATAGTCAATATCTATTGTTTATTTACAGACCACCTATACTTTTAGATAACTGAAAGAAGTATTTTAAATTATTTAAATGCCCCAATTAACTTTAAAAGCGTTGAAATCAAGTCAAAAGATCACAATCAAATAAAAAAACACTCAATACAGTAATTGAATTGTATTTTTATTAGGTCTGCATTTTTACCCAATTTCTATGGACTGACTTGTAATTATTCTGCGTATATCATAAATTGCAAATATAAACGTGATGGTCAGATACTTGCCAAATAAGTTTAACAGCAAAAGATAATTACTTTACGAGTTTCGGCAATGATCAAATACATCAATTTACCACATTAGTACGATTTCGGGGAAGCAATTCTTTCAATATTATCTGCTTGTTAAGTACATAATAATTATGCAAACATTGCAATTTGTTAATTTTAATACATTCAAAGTTTTCTTCGAAATATTTTTCCTGTTAACTTCTACTATTGCCTAGCCTTTTCCCAACTTTATTGGGGTCAGCTTCCAGTCTAACCGGATGCATCTGAATACCATTATTTTACATGGAGCGACTGCCTATCTGACTTCCACAACCCAGTAACTGGGTAATACGATACCCCTTGGTAAGACTGATTGTCAGACTTTCGGTCTTCTGATGACCCGTAACGACTGTCAATGATCCACGAATGACAGCCGGGACCAACGGCTTAACGTGCTTTCCGAGGCACGAAGGAGTCTCGGTATGTAAAGATGGTCACCCATACACAGACCAACATCGGCAAGCGTAGCATAACCTGATGGAACGACCCATGCGGCAGTTACTACTTGGCCACGAGCTCCTTTTCCTGTTAACTTAATTTTGTAATAAAACGTAATTTTTGTGGAAAATCTTTTGAGTAGTGAGCGAAATTTAAATGTTTTAATGCCAAAACAAAAGGCAGACATGTCGTCAGGTAAGTTTTGAGCATGGATGTCGATGACAATACGAGTAGAGGAAGACTAAAGAAATGATAGAAGGACTGTGTGTGAAAGATCACATGGCTAGAAAGGGAGGGAGTACCGAGATGACTGCTAATGGAGAAGTATGTAAGAAAAAAACATATAATATGTTTCGTCTACATCAAATAAAATTGGGTTAAAGCAAGGAGAAGGAGGAGATGATGAAAACGCAGACATTTTCTAAAATAATTCAAAGTTTAACATGACTATTAATAAACCTACATACGTAGAGGACAAATTCCTAAACACAGGTTTTTGTTCTGACTCGTTTCGAAGGGTTTCTTTTATAACATTTTATTAACGAAGGGCATGCCCTTCGTTATTACGTCTCATTTATTTGGCTTTCAGTCTTTTTTGTTTTGTCTTGCAATTTTATTCAAAATTACACTATTTATGTAGGTATTTAGAATGTCAGTCTGACGCGGTAGAGTAAATGTAAAATTTTTATGACTTCGCACTTTCAACTAAATACTAATTTCTAACACCTCTCGAGTTTGAACTTTTGAATTGAATGATTACTGTATACGTATTTGTGAGACTTATGGAGATTACTAAGTGTCGGTCATAGGTGTTTAAATGTTTTGGGACAATTTTCCTTACATTGTTTTGGTAAAATAAATTGTATAGTAAGTTTGGTACCTGTACTACAGTAATACGGTGGATACTATGTTATGAAACAATGGTTGTAGACAATAAATTTATTCCTTGTCCGTGTATTCATCTTTTTGGGGCTGACTGTAAATATTCGTTATTATTTTTATCTGACACAAATTTATTTTATCAACATACAAAAAAACAAAAAACGTAAGAAAATTTGAATTTCGCGGGCTACCTTGACGCATTCGCCTTAAGTATTCATACACACGTTGCAGTATAACTGATTTACATCCGTCACCTAACATTTCAGGTCCAGTTGAAAACCAGCGTCAGGTACTAGTTGTCTGGCATTTTTGCTGAAGATGTACGCGAACAAAAATACAGACAGACAGACACCGGATTCTACTGTTTTATTATATGTACAGATTTAAGGCGCAGCCGTGAGGCACACTTTCCTGCTAATTGCTTACATCGCACTTAACACTTTTTTTTTTTAATCTGGTTATTATATTGTGTGCCTTTTAGTATGTGCAAAATAAATATATTTTCTTTATTTCTTTCGAGACAGATTAATTTCACTTAATATTCATGTCTTAATGAATTTCACTTTTAGTACCGATTGCACTAATATGGTTATGGGTAAATTCATAGAGGAAATGCCATGAACTTTATAATAATTTGGTATTAAATTATTTCATCACATCACAAAAGCATTACCCTATCCTACGGTAAAAATAATAATAAATAAATAAATCTATCTTTACATTCACAGATTATCGTCGTTCGCAACAATATTAAATGGCGAATGGCAATATTAATTGACATTTTCGAAACGCATTTTTCTTAAAATAATATTTATTGTTTCAATTATTATTTATCTATCTAAACTAATATTATAAAGAGAAAAGATTAGATTTTTTTGTGTTTGTTTGTAATGAATATACTCAAAAACTACTGGCCCGATTTGGCTATTTTTGGTTTCAAAATGTTTGTAATAGTCCGAATTAGGTTATTATTGAAAGAAAAAATTGAAATGTTTCACGGAAAAATTACAAATTCGGGAAAAACGTCCTTTTTTCGACGGGATTTTTGGTATGAAATAATGTTTAGACAGGACAACGTTGGTCGGGTCAATTATTTATTATTAAAATAAAAAAGTCACCATTTAAGAGCATATTGTTTCATAACTGTAATAATTTATAATGTTGTTAATTATTTTATTTTATTTTTTTGCAGAAAAGCGTTGAGTAATATGTCTAATGGAATGTCGCTTAAAAGAAAGCTTCAATCTGTGTGGTCTTAAAATCTTCAGTAAATTATTTATATTATAATAGTTTTATATTAATTATTATTTGTAACTACAACAATAGAAGTTTATTGAAATTAATAGGCAATAACATACACAAATTACCTAATTATAAAAGAAAAAATACATAAAAACAAGAAATCATTATGTAGATTATGTTTTCTGGCAGATACCACTAAAACCTTTCCATTTTTTTGCTGTGATAAAAACAAAACGATAAACGAGGTATACCGATGACCGGTCAAGGCCGCAGAAACCCGCTGGATGCGAGAAGCCCAGAACCGGTTGAAGCGGCGATGCATGCGGGAGGCCTATGTCCAGCAGTGGATGTCTTTCGGCTGAAATGGTGATGATATTTATTGAAATTACAATAACGTCATGATGTAAATTCGAAAATAAAATCCGGCAATATACGAACATTGGGAGGTATCTCCCTATAGGTTATCTTGACGGGGCGGGGTGTCTCAGCACAGGGGCATTTGTGTATAGAATTGGATGTGTTGTCCTTTGTAATTGTATTTAAGTACTAACAATAGTTTCTTAGTTTTTGTATAATTTTTACCTTTGGATCTAGTTGTCCCTAAATAAATAATTTTGAATTTGAATTTTGAAAATTGCTACGGGAAGAACCTAAAGGTTTATATAATTTCATAGTATGAAAAGTATATAAAATATTCTTCTTTTTTTGATAAAAATCAATTGCCGTGCGTCAAAAGCTCGAAAATGGCTCGACCGATTGCGATGAAACTTTCATAAGTTGTTGTATGCGCGCCGGGGAAGGTCCCAAACAAAAAAATAAAAAAAAGATAACGGCATTGCAACGCATTAGCTAGTAATACAAAATGATTAAACTAACATTAAAAAAAAATGGCGGTATCTTATCAAGTCGTAAAAACCATGCGAAATAGGAGCGGGTCACTAGTATTGTTATTTGAGTCACAAAAATATTACCTACATTTAAAAAGCCGAATAATATCAAAGTAAAAATTCTAGTAACAATTACGCTGACAAACATGAAAATACTTTCTACCGTGAGTGTAAAATCAACTGAAAGATCGTTATTCAAAGTTTCAAAGTTCAAAGTTTTTATTAATGCGATTTTTGGTGATACAACAGGGTCTTAAACATATTTTATAGTAGCTCAAAAATCTACCTTAAAAGGCATGCATTGTTAAATTACAATATTAGATGTTATACATTACATGCAACATAAAGAAGTAATTAATGTCCATAAAAAATAAAATTTAAGATTTAATATATTGTAATAAATTAATGGACATATGTATAAGAATATTACATTAAAACATAAATACAATAAATGGTCAGTCACATGAAATTTTGTCAACTAGGAATTTGTCAATGGTATAGTAGCACTTGTCTATTAAAAAAATATTTAGTTTACGTTTAAATTGTGTCAAGTTTAAATCTTTTATGTCATTTGGTAGCTTATTAAACACTTTTTGAGCCATGCAAAGTATGCTCTTGTGCATAAGTGCGGTTTTTGAACTTCTTAGGCATAATTCATGTCGATATGTTGGTCTTATGGATCGATAGCTTTGTTCTGAAGCTTTTTTAAATAAATCACCGTTTTTCTTTACGAACAAAGCAGTCTCGTATATGTAAAGACAAGGTAAATACCTAATCACCAATACTATAATACTATATCTATTTATCTAAAGACCCCAAATCGTACCATAACAAGTGGGCCAGTGACATCCCAAGGCTAATTATGTATTTTCGCAATACACTAATTTACTTTTAATGCAAAATTTTGTATGAATGTTAGTTTTCGATCGCTCTCTGACTGAGAAGTGCGTTGTCTCGGCGATTTCGAATTTTGTTTTTAGTTCTTGTCACATTGTTTTTCGGAGTGCTGTGTTTTGTTTTTATTTTGGATTTTATTTTTAAATAGAAGGTGTGTTATTGTGGGCGTTTTCGTTATTTTTTTTAGTTTTATCTTTAAACAAAAGTTACATACAACAATAAAAATGCTGTTAATTTAAAACTTCAGCTCTTTGATTATAGGCCTATTTTATGAATTTATTTTTTCATAAATTGGAAAGTTACAAAAAGTTCTGATACTTTTTCCTTTTACTTTAGTATAATGTTAAAAGATTTTGTTCAATCTTTACTTTTGTATTTTATAATTAGTTGATTTAATTTTACTTTCTGTTTTTTCAGGTCCAAACGCAACCATGTCGTTCGTGGACTCATACCGAAAATTCATGGAACGCAACAGCGGTAAGTTAGTTTTAAAAATGTGCGTTCAGAAATCAAATAATTCAGAAGCTACCAACCTTTTACCGTTTAGACAGGTAGTAAAAAAATATATATTTATAGGTACCACATCGTAATTAAATGCTATGGTAATTCTTAGGGTCTTTGGATCGAGGTTACAAACGTTAATCATATAAATGTATTATATTAATAATATCGAGGGCAGTCGAGCATAGGTTACCGTTACCTAATTAAGTTACGTTTTGAATCAATTAACTAGCATCATATAGTAAGGTCAAACTTATGTTGTTTTGAAAACAGAGGTTCACTGTCCTTATATACTAATAGATTTAAAAGTACCTGGACGACAGAGCTCTGCTCGGGTGTAAATACGGAGAAAACGAATTTTCCCAGATATGAGACCTAGCTAGATCGATTTTGTGCCCCCGTAAACCCGTTTAATGCAACTTTAATCGAAATTCAAAAATCAAAAGACATTTATTCAAACGTGCAGGCAACGGAAGGAACACGGGTGGGTTTTAGTCAGTAAGAGTCTTACACGCCCTCCCGCTCCACCCAGAGCGGGAGAAGTTATTTGTTAATTTCCCACCCTCAAAGAAAAAAAAAGGCTGAGAATCAGCACTTTTCGAACGTCAAAATTACATAAGACAATCCCCCAAACTGCCCGCCGTTCACCAGTTCCTAGTGCTTTAGCTGTGAAGAAGAAGTGGCGCAACAAACTCGCCAACAGCACTGCTAGCAAATATATACGTATATTTACAAATATTACTCATTTAATATTATATATATTATATTATAAAGAGGTAAAATTTATGAGTTTGTTTGTAGTGGGTAACCTTCGGAACTGCTGATTTGGTTTCGAAAATTCTTTCGCAAATGGGAAGCTACAGTATTGCCGAGTGTCATAGAATATACAACATGTCAACCGCCCAATCCACGAGGGTGTAATAGGTACCGTACTGAGTGAGAGTCTATATAAGTATGTGGTAATTATCGGGAAAAAACAAAAAAAAAACGCTACATTTTTTTTCAATGGGGAATTTTACCGGGTTATGGGGGGCGGGTGTCATTAGCTATGGCTGTCATTTAGCGGGTGTCTACAAGTCATAACTTATGACCCCCGTTGATTTTTTTCTTATTTAAGGTAATTTTGGTACAAAAAATGGAAAATAAAAATAAGTTTTTCTTTTTTAACCTATGTACCTACCCCTTTCGGATCGGACAGTGTTTTTTTATATATATTGTATTGTAACAAGAAAGTTCATGGGATGAAGTCACGAGCAGAAGGTAGTTTTTATTTTTAATATTTAGAGCCAGCGTTTGCTTGTTCCCGATGGCCATTTCTGGACTCAATAATTGGCTAAGTCTTTATTAATATGGCGTAGATATTTCTTATATTTTATATATAATGTAATATAATTAAAAAGGTATGGCTCGTGGTTAAATTATAACACCAGGTAGATCGTAGGTTAAGCTTCACTTGCCCAGGTAGCTCCGTGGATGGGTGACCATCCATTACATGTCGAGACTCCTCCAAGGCGGAAATCTTGTAAAACCGTTGGTACCGGCTGCTATTTGAAGATTTTTGAGTCTTTACTGGTACTCAGAAGCCCAAAAGTTTGACAAACAGTCTTACCAAGGGGTGTTGTATTGCCCGGTAACTGGGTTGTAGAGGTTAGCTAGGCAGTCACTTCATGTAAAATACTGGTATTCAGCTGCATCCGGTAAGACTGGAAGCCTACCCCAAAATAGTTGAGAAAAGGCAAGGCTGATGAATTAAAATTATGAATAAAAATTAGTATTGTAAAGCTTTTACTCAATATGGAACTAAAGATAAAATAACAAACGAATCTCTTACAAAACCCCATAACAAAATCATGACATTTACGAAATAATGCGATAAAAATTTGTAATCGACGTTTGTTGTTGGAAATCGAATTAGTTAAAGATATTAAAATATTAATTGCTACAACACGTATATTACATACATTATCATGAGTGCAATTTCTTAAATTAAGCGATAAGTTATTTTTATACTGTAGTAATATTATTATTTCCTTTATTTTATATATTATGTACATATCGTTTACATTTTTAAATCATTTTATGAAAACAGAAAAAAACACCAAAAACAAAAAAAAGTTGTAATAAGAAGAAAGAATAAATTATATACGCTGCCCACGTGGGTATCTACAGCCTGCATAAGTAATGTGTGGTCATATTTAAGGGTGTGGTACAGACTATCAAACTGAACAACATTCTCCATCAGCTGTCCAATACGAAACGTCAATACTTACAGGCTAGAACCTTTTTTTTTTTGTGTGGGAAATTTTCATTTATCTTCTCCAGCTCTGGGCGAAGCGGGAGGGCGTGTCAGACGCTTACTGCCTAAAACCCACCCGTGTTACTTCCGTTGCCTATACGTTGCCAGGGGCCACGGTATCCCTTTCGGACTTTCCCGCGACCCCAGCAGGCATCGGTCCTAGCAGACCCCTTCTGTTTTGCTGACATCTCTTTGAGGCGCGTGTGGAATACAACGCGCCGTCGACCCGGGCCTTGTCTTTATCGGACGGCGAGCTACCCACACAGACTTGAACCTAATATATGGAATAGCTGATTATTTTTTTCGCAAATGTGGGGTTCGAAAGGAAATCCGCCACTGTTGGTCTAATTTTAGACCAACAGTGGCGGATTTGCGTTTAGACCCCACAAATGTGGTATTGGTCCCATTGAGAAAGTTGTTCAGTTTCGTGGTCTGTACTACACCTTTAAATATAACCACATATTTCTGATAGAGATTTTAAGTATAGTAATATTATTACAACGGAATATAATTATCAAGAAATTGGACAGTGTGTTACACGTATGACATTAAAAAAAAAATTACAAACCAAAATCACCAATAAATTGGCAAAAAAAAAGAGGTTGCAGAAAAAGCATGGTGGGTCACTATTGTTTGTGATTTTATTTATACTAGTGGTCGCCTAGTGGTCGAAATTCGACCATTTTTCAAATGCGTTTTTTTTTTCTTATGCGCATTATATAAAAATATTAGCTTTCTGCACTTCTTTTCCATATAAACTTTAATCTGTTCCAAACAAATTCCATACTCTGTCCACGTAATTTTCGTAAAAAAGGGTACAAAGTTTTTGCTTCACGTATTAATATAATAATTCCTCACTGACGTAAAATAAATTATCAGGCATGACGGATAACAAAGTTCAGCGAACAGGAACGCTTGAATGTTTGAATTATGTTTAAATTAATTATATATCACGTAGGTGTATATTAAAGAGGATAAAGGCTTGTGCAGACCAGCGCGATTTGTCGCGCGACGCGACGCCGGTTATTGTTATACCGTACAGTTTTCTTAGAAATTGGATTGTTTGAGTCGCGTCGCGCTGTCGCGTCGCGCTGGTCTGCACAAGCCTTAAAACTATGCACACTGGATAAACTTCTTATAAAAAATTTAAAAACAAACTATTAATATTAAAATATAATAACCCAACCTAGGTAAAACTATGAAAAAAACGAAAATATGGCGTCGAATAATTTCCCCGCACCGTTGATTTTATCCGCAAAAAGCTACAAAAATCCCATTTTTTGTTAAAAAATTGTTGCAATAGCGGTCATGCCCGTTGCCAAAACGATGCGATCGAAAAGTGCTGATTGTTCGAAAAGTGCTGATTCTCAGCTTAGTTTGAATAAATGACTTTTGAATTTGAATTTTGATGTATGTATACTGATGTATTTAAAAATTCTAATTTGACTGTTTGAATAGATTTTAGATTAGGGTTAATGATGTCCGGCGAGAGATGTCGTGCGGTGTCCCACAGGGATCGGGCCTGGGGCCGCATCTGTGGGACATCGGCTACGACTGGGTGCTTCGCGCTGACCTCCCTAGCGGCGTCAGCATAGTCTGCTACGCTGACGACACGTTGGTCCTGGTGCAGGGGAGGTCACATGAGGCGGCGGCCGAACTAGCGACACGTTGGGTTGCGACACTCATCGATAGGATCCGGCAACTGGGACTCGAGGTGGCCTTGCATAAGTCCGAGGCCATGTGTTTCTATGGTCCTCGGAACGCGCCACTGTCGGGTTCCCAGATATCGGCAGGAGGGGTTCATATCGGTGTCAAATCGACGATGAAGTACCTGGGACTCGTCCTCGATAGCCGGTGGAACTTCGTGGAGCACTTCCGACGTCTGGCTCCCAAACTGGATAGGGCTGGGGCTGCCTTGAAGCGGCTTCTGCCCAATCTAGGGGGTCCAAACGCAGGAGGCATCGGAGGCTTTACGCGGGGGTCGTGTGGTCCATGGCCCTTTACGGGGCACCGGTGTGGGCGCGTTCTATAAGGCTGCGACCGGCCTAGCGGTTCAACGCGTCCCAAGGGGTCATGGCCATTAGGCTGGTCCGAGGATACTAAACGGTTTTCCGTGAGGCGGCGAGCCTCCTTGCCGGACTACCGCCATGGGATTTGGAGGCAAAAGTCCTCGCGCACATATGGCAGTGTCGCGAGGAGGCGAAACGCCGGGGAGTAACTCCGCTGCCGCGAGAAATCACGGCACAGCGGACAGAGCTCCCGCGGAATCTCATGGCAGCATGGAGAGTGCGATTGTCGCAACCCAGCGCTGGGCACGCCACAATTGCGGCGATAAGCTCTTTGAGGAGTGGCTTGAGAGGCGCCATGGCGTCCTCACCTTCCGCCTGACGCAGGTCCTCACCGGAAACGGTTGTTTCAGGAGGTTCCTGTTCCGCGTAAGGCGGGAGGAAACGCCTGGGTGTCACCACTGTGTGGATCGCCCGGAGGACACGGTGGAGCATACGGTGGAGATCTGCCCGGCTTGGGCGGACCACCACCGTGTCCTCACAGAGGCGATCGGCGGCGGCGATCTCTCGCGTCCGGTCCTGGTTCAGGCCATGGTTCGGAGCGAGAGTGCACGGGAGGCCGTCACCTCCTTCTGCGAAGCAGTTATGCTCGCGAAGGAGGAGGCGAAGCAAGCGAGGGAGATGCAAGATGCGCGCACTCGCGCCCCTAGTCGCCGCAGGAGACGCCCCGGGCGTCGGGAGTCACGAGCCGACTTCCGGCCACCGTAGGCGCGGGCTTGCGGACGGTGAGCAATGGGTAGCTAGCTCGCCGTCCGATAAGGACCAGGCCCGGGTCGACGGGGCGTTGTGTTCCACGCGCGCCTCAAAGAGATGTCAGCACCAACTGACGGGGTCCGTAAGGACCAACGCCTGCTGGGGTTGGGGGCAACGGAAGGAACACGGGTGGGTTTTAGTCAGTAAAAGTCTGACACCCCTCCCGCTCTGCCCGGAGCGGGAGAAGTTATTTGATAATTTCCCGCCCTCAAAAAAAAAAAAAAAGTTCATGATGTGTTTTTTATTCAAAAATGATACCTACATTTACTTTTTCATAATAAATCTGGCATACAAAAAATACGATAAATAATAGTTAGTTATGCTGATAAAAATTAAAAAGGACTACGTTTTTGCATAAAAAAAGCAATTAACATGCATATAAGGTATCCTACCAAATGCCAATCACCGAATGGGCCAATGAACCAAATCCACCAAATGGGCCCGCGTGGTGGATAATGGCCCACTCCCTCTTATAGAGAGGAGGCCAGTGTCCCAGCAGTGGGGATACTAGAGACTGATTATGAAAAAAAAAGAAAAGAAAAAAAAAGAAAAGAAATTGGGACACGCACAGGAAAATATAACAGCAATAAAAAAGGTACATTTAAAACTAATAAAATTAACATATTTTTTCGAATAAACGAATACAAAAATGAATTATAATAACGAGCTGTGCGACGCCGAAAAAGGTCAAATCACAGCAAAATGCTGCGATATTTAAAAAATAAATACCGCAGCTCTTTATTTTTTATTTATTATGCTTATACTTATGGGTACCTATCTAAATAATTTTGGTTGCCAAATACGTATCTTTTATTTCATGGTATGCAATAATGAGTGACTAAAAATAATTGGGATATGAAAATAATGGGGTTACCCAACTCACAATGAGTTTTTGGAAATAATGTCCATCATGCAAACTGTATTTATGATGTACTAGCTGCTGCCCGCGGCTTCCTCCACGTGGACCCAATTTTTTTTTCTAAAATGAAAGAAGCCAACATAATATAACATCAGCTATCTGCTAGTGAAAGTCCCGTCAAAATCGGTCCAGCCGTTTCGGAGTTAAGCCGTAACAAACAGATAGCAGGACAAAAATAAAGAAAAAAAAAAATGTTATATGTACTGTATATACTTTCATATGCATTTAGTAAAAATAAATTACAAATAGTCACTTCAATGTTATTTATTTGTAAAGATTTGAACATGGTCAGCATAAAAAAGCTGTAACAATTATGTCACAAAGTCATGATTTTCATCGAACAAACAAATAATGCTATTTAATTATAATTATAATAAAATAAAAACTGAAAATAAAAATTCCGTTCCCACCTACAAACAAACTCACAAATTTTACCTTTTTTTAATAATTTGTATAGATAATTATTAAACATAAATACCTACTGTTCATTTCGCTTTTCTTTACAATATTTGTTGTCAATTTTCCAGATCAGACAGATAGGTATAGTTTTTTACATAACCACATGAAACTATTTCTTTGCCTATAAATAAGTAATTTTTACTTTTCTGAGACTGTGATCATTGTAAAAAAAACACACACACATTGAAGATAATGTATATTATAGCGCTTAAAAATCTTTTAAGGTAAAATATACATTATTTTCAATGTTTGTTGTGGTTCATTAAATTGTACTGTGAGCGATAGGTAGAATTCGAAGGTAATATATGTTTTATACTATCTTCAAAGTGTGTGACGACCTTTACGCGGAATAATTAAAAAAAGTTTGTATGAATCACACTCTTTGACCGTGATCATGAAAACATGCGGACACAGCTATCTATGTCAATAATTCAACTAACATTACGCAACGGTTTACTCATTAATTAGCACACCATACATGAAAGGTACGTTGATCTAATAAGGTTTACATTGTCATCACACGTTAAGTATAAATATTGTAGTTTACACAGTTACCTACTACTTTTCAGAACTACTAAGGAAAACGAATACAGATGGTACGAGTTCTCAAGAGAAGAATCATATCGACTAGGAAACTGCTAAGCTTTTAAAACACTGCTATAAGGGCATTACCAAACTAAGTTTTATGTATATTATATTTACTATAATTAATATTAGAAAGAGAAAATATTTGTATTTTAGTTTGTAATTAATAAAATTAAAAACGACTGGACTGATTTTAGAAATTCTTTCTCCAGTAGAATTGTTTAAAATCACTGAGTAACAAAGGCTATAATAATTACACAGATATCTCGCGAATCCGCTGCCGGAAACTAGTGTGCAATAAAGAAAGAAATAAAAATAGGCTTATGCAGGTTTTGGTTTATATTGTAGTCTGCTATACTAGGTGCATAATTTATGCACCGAGAAGTTGAATCCCTAAATATGGACAACACAAATCTCAAAAAGACCATCGAAAACTTGACAAAAAAGGAAAACATTTACAAAAAACTTACAACGGACATTGTAAATAACACTCCAAAAAGGAAAAAATCGTCTCAAACAGTTCCTACAATCGATCTTAGCGTTACTCCTAAGTCGACGAAGAAATTTATGAAGCTTACTCCCGAAATGGCTGATAAATCAACTCCAGAAGCTGTACCCCAGATGGTTGATAAGACTACTCAATGTAACATCTATGGAAATAAACACTCAATACGTGAGAACTTAATCGACAAACAATTCCTGACACAAAACACAATAAAAAACAAACTAACTATAATAAGCGCCAACAATAGAAACGGACTCTGCAACATTATTGAGGATCTTTTTGCAACTAGTTTTGACTTTTGCCACTACTTGTATCCAAATGGTAGCATCGAACAACTCCTACTTGGCTTAGAAAATAAGATTAAACACTACAGTAAAAGCGACTATTGTGTTATTCTAATAGGAGAAAGAGACTTCTTAAGAACTAAAAACTATCACGATCTAATCTACCATATTAAAGATTCCATTGAAAAACTAAGCCATACCAATATAATTATATGTCTGCCAACCTATAGACAATTTGCTGATTACACAACAATATACAACTCGCGGGTTGAAATGTTTAATAATCTTTTGTATCTGCACAACACAACATATGAATATGCTTATTTACTGGACTCAAACGCTGACTTATGTTATGAAAACACAATGTTTTCGGGTCGTCAGGGTCTTTTAAATGACAGAGGCATGAAAAACGTAATCTTGAATCTCAAAAAAACTATTAGCGAAATCCAAGAAGAGAATAATAGTAACACTGACAAAAAGGACATATTTGAAGATACATCAAACCATTTTTTTCTATGCTAATTTATCAATAATGCATCAAAACATCGCAGGATTAATAAACAAGGCAGACCAATTGCTTTTGCATCTGCTTGAATTTCAAAATCGCATAGATGTAATCTGCGTGACTGAACACTTCATGGAAACTGGATATGAAGACTTTCTCACTATACCTAATTATAAATTGGCAGCTTGTTACTCTAGAGACACAAAAAGAGGGGGAGCGTGCATATTAATTAAAAATGAGCATCAGTATAGAGAGCTTGAAGATATAAAGAAACTTTCTATTCAGGGAGCTTTCGAGTGCTGCGCAATTGAATTGATACAGCACAATATTATCATTGTATGTATTTACAGAATACCTAAATCAAATAATCTTGAAATTTTTTACTCTAAATTAGATATTCTCTTGCCCAAGATTTGTTATAAAGCGCGCAAGAATGTTATTATATGTGGTGACTTTAACATTAATACATTGAAAAAAAATTGAACTTCCATTGAGTTTACTAACTATCTATTAAGCTACAATCTAAAGTTGCAAATTGACCAGCCCACTAGGTTACAAAGCAACACATGTATAGACAATTTTGCGCACAATTTTTCACAAAAATGTATCCACGATATAATTGACCTTAACATGTCAGATCACACCGCTCAAATTTTAAAGATTCCCGTAAAAAGGACTTGTACAATAAACAGTTGGAATATAACAGCCCGTGATTATAGTTACGATAACCTAATGAAATTTAGATTATGTTTATACCCTTTATCGTTTTGTGAAGTTTATCAAGCAGATGATCCTAATGTAGCGTACGATAGCTTTATTCAAACATTCCGTCTGTTTTACGACTTGTGTTTTCCCTTGATTAACAAAATAATAAAGTTAAAAAGGAATCCGAACTGGTTAACACCCGGACTAAAACGCTGTAGCAAAAATAAGAGACAGCTTCTTTGGCAACTAAGAGCAAAACCCAATAGCAATAACTTAACTAAACTTAAAAATTACTCACAAAGACTTAATAAAATAATAAAACTGACACAAAAGGCAAAAAATAATCATAGGATAATGACATCAACAAACAAATCAAAGGATACATGGAAGATCATAAATGAAAATAAATACTGTCCTCCCCATGAACACATAACGGAAATACGAAGGAACGGTGTTACAATAACAAACCCCTGCGATATAGCGAACGCATTTAACGATCACTTTGTGGATCAAGCAGAATTACTTGCAAATACCTCAAAATCTGCAAGTTATGAGACTCCAAATTCATGTTGCGAATCAATGTTTTTAGCCCCAACTACACCTGATGAAGTCTATCGAATAATACAGAATTTAAAAAACAAAGTTAGTGTAGGATATGACAATATTTCAACAAAGGTATTAAAATTTGTTTCCGATGTTATAGCTGGCCCCATTTGCCACATTATTAACGTTAGTATCTCTTCTGGAATATATCCTGATAAACTCAAGCCAACAATAATTAAGCCCTTATTTAAGAAACATGATAAAACTGATATCAATAACTACAGACCCATTGCTCTGATACCAGTAATATCAAAAATATTCGAGAAAGCTATTTATCACCGTATAGATTCCTTTTTCACGAAACACAATCTCTTAGTAAAGGAACAGAAGGGTTTCAGAAAAAATAAATCCATAAATCTGGCTATCTATGATTTCCTTAATATTATAATGACAGATATCGATAAAAGAATTCCTATTAGTGCTATATTTATGGACATGACGAAGGCTTTCGATTTAGTTGATCATAATACTCTCCTACGGAAACTTAATGCGCATGGAATAAGGGGAAAAGCACTTTCCCTTATACAATCTTACCTGGACAGTAGAACACAGTGTACGGAAATTAAACGAATGTCTATAAAAGAAAAAAAGGAATTTAAATATGTATCCGAAAAACGTGAAATCATTTTTGGCGTACCACAGGGCAGCGTATTAGGACCGCCATTATTTTTGGTTTACATAAACGACTTCCCAAAACATGTCAGTTTTCCTATGGTTCTTTTTGCTGATGACAGTACGATCATTGTTAGACAAAATAAAAATAGTGACTATGAATGTGACATCAAAGACTCATTGCAACAATCAATTAATTGGCTTGACCATAATAATTTGAAATTAAATTTAAGTAAGACAAAAATTATGCAGTTTAGACAGAGAGTAACTACTCCTGACATAAATATATTAATTGACGATAACAAAATTGAAGAAGTAGAACATATAAAATTTCTAGGTTTGACTATTGACTCTAAACTGACTTGGAAAGAACATGCATCAATCCTCATAAAAAAATTAAGTCGCTTCGCCTTTGCTCTATTCAAGCTTAAGAAAGTAGTAAGTCAGGCAGCTGTTATAGCTGCATATTATGGCTATGTAGATTCCACATTACGATACGGAGTAATTTTTTGGGCAAATTCATGTGAGAAAAATAACGTTTTTAAAGCTCAGAAGAGGTGCATTAGATCGATGTGTAATTTAAAACAAACAGATAGTTGTAAACCTCATTTTAAATCCCTTAGGATATTGACATTACCTTGCCTTTATATATACGAGACTGCATTGTTCGTCAAGAAAAACAGTAAATTATTTAAAAAAGCTTCTGAGGAACGTTATAGATCAACAAGACCGGAATATCGACACGAACTATGTCTAAGAGCCTCAAAGACGGCCCTTATGCATAAAAGCATTATCTGCATGGCACCAAAAATATATAATAAAATACCAAATGCTATCAAAGATTTGAATTTGATACAATTTAAACGAAAACTGAATGATTTTTTAATTGAAAAATGCTACTATACCATTGGCGAATTCCTTCTTGACAAAGTGTAAAAACTGACAATTATATATTTATGCTTGACTAACTGATTGTATTTTAATTTTTGTAATAATAATTAATTGTAGGTATTCTAATATGATGTTATCTCAATTTTGACATTTTTATTTAATATATCAATTCTCTTTTGTTTGCATTTCAATGTAAATCAATTTTGACATTTTGTTTTGTATTTCAATGTAAATCAATTTTAATTTCTGATATTGTTAAAACGTGTATGCCTAATGGGTAGCTTTTTGAGTTTCCATAAAATTACTGTAAGACCTGTTGTATCACCAAAAAGCACACGAATAAATACTTTGACTTTGACTTGACTTTGACTATGTTCCAAAAATTTTGCATGTTGCATTGTCTATATTTAATTAATTAATTAATTAAAATCACATCCATATTTTTGTTATTATACTTACTTAAAAAATTTGTAACAAAAGATTTATACACGTATCATAATAATACTATTATAATTAAGATAACTGAAGTACTTAGAATCAGATTGTAAAATAAATCAAGCAATCATCTTTAAATTCATTAAAACCTTTAAAAGCACTAACATCTTTACATTTATAAAAATTAAAATCATTTAAAATAATTAAAAAATATTTAAAATTATTAAAATTAATTTAAAATCAATTAAAACAATTCAATTGCATATTGCAAAATTCTATGCTTCAAGTAGATTTTCTTACACAAAAATAACGTTCCGTTTCGTCGTTTGTGCCAGGAAAAGGAATCGTTTAATTGGCAGTTGTGTCTAATCCTCTGGTAAGCGAGAGTAGCGTAGTTAATACTGGTAGTTCCTAAATCTTTTCACACGTTTCTTTGCTATTGGTATGCGGATCTATTTATAATATTATTTACATATTATTTACAAAATGTTTGTTCAACTATTGTGTGTTCGGATTACCATAGAACTATTGGTTTTTGGCCTAATGTTATTTGGGCAGTACAATCGCCAACAGACCGTATGTAAATTTTGGTATTTAGAGACAGAATTATTATTTTATGTAAAGAATCGGTCAACCAATTCTTTACTGTATAAATTGCATTTTCACCAAACTGGTACAGTGAACTTGAAAAGCTATTAAAACCGGCAACAAAAAATCTAACAACATTTTGCGCACGCGCACACGATTACACGTGCGTAACAGACGCATTATTATTCTTTTACGTATGTAACTGAATGTGTACCTTTTTATGATTTTGAATATATATTTTTTTAACATACAAGAATAATAGAAGAATTAATAAATACGTAATTGTAATCTACGTCTTTGCAATGTATACATCTTTAGTTTCCTTTATATTATCATAATTATTGAGACAAACGGCCTTAATAATTAGGTTTTGGCAACTGCTGAAGTTGTAGGAATCGTCACTTTTAGAGCACTTTTAGAGTCTGTACAGCCAAGTTTGTAGATGAGTTAACTTATGTACGTGTTTTGTAACAAAGTGTAATTTTATTAACTACTAGCTGCGCCCCGCAGTTTCACCCACATAAGTATCGAACCCGTGTGAACGTCGGGATAAAAAGTATCCTATGTCCTAGCCCAGGCCATGGCCTACCCATGTGCCAAATTTCATCCAAATCTGTTTAGCAATTTTAACGTGAAATTGTAACAAATAAACAAACTCACTTTCACCCGCGGCTTCGCCCGCGTGGAGGGCGTAAATTATCCCACGGGGACGTACTATCGTAAAAATATTCTTTGTGTTAGCTCAAGTTATAACCTATACGTTTGCCAAATTTCATCCAAATCCGTTCAGCCGTTTTTGCGGGATTGAGTAACAAACATACAAACTTTCACATTTATAATATTATTTTAGTTAGGATTAGGATTATAATCTTAACTTGTATGCATATTATAAAACAAAGTCGCTTTTCGAGTTTTTCTGTATGTCTACGCAACAGATTTTGACGAGGTTTTCACCATCGTTTAGAGAATTTATTCCGGAAGGTTTATGTGTATAATAGGTAAGACAAGATAAGATAAGATAAGATAATTTATTTGCGTAAAACATGGTATACATAGGTGTTATTAAAGCTTAAGAGATCATACATGTTTTGATTGAAAATTAAAGCAACTTCAACCAATATACAAATTTGAAATTACAAACATTATAATTTATGTTAAAAAAAATCCTTAATATTATAGAAATTATTTTCATTCAGCCATTTATATAATTTAATTTTGAATAATCTGCAATTTAATATTTTTAATACGTTAGGTAATTTATTATAAACACGTGTACACACATAGCCAGACAGCTTTTATTATATTTTGCTAACCTAGGGAGCTCATCTAGTACAAGTCTGTATTGATCACGGCGACTTCGAGAGGTTAATATTAAAGTTACGTTTATCTAAGAAATCTCGATATTTTGTCAATTCGTAAAAACCGCGCGGAGCAGAAGCGGGTCGCTAGTAATATTATAAATGTGAAAATGAGTTTGTTTGTTTGTTACGATTTCACGCTAAAATGGTTGAACAGGCGGCTGATAGTCTATGACCTGGGTTAGGACATAGGATACTTTTTATCTCGGACATTTTCCCACAGGAACGTACTACCTGTGGGAAAATTTCCGACCTCCAAGTGGACGAAGCCACGGGCAAAAGCTAGTCGACCATAATGCCCAAATCAACATTACCGATCAATGCATCTGGTAGCCGGTTGCCAATCGATATTTTTTTAGCACTACCGCGCTAACAGACTAATGCTAAATCCTGTCTAGCTAGGATTTGCATAATTATATCATTATTGTAGATTGATGCTGCAAAAATGTTACGTAAATCTTTATTAGGTTATTAACCCCTGCTTTTTATCACATTAAGGCTTGTGCAGACCAGCACGATTTGTCGCGCGACGCGACACAGGTTATTGTTATCCTGTGAAGTTTTCTTAGAAATTTTATTGTTCGTGTCGCGTCGCGCGACAAGTCGCGTTGGTCTGCACAAGCCTTTAATGTATTCGTCTCACCATTAGAGATCAGATTCACTCATTTTTCTATCCCTAAAATACTGCCTCGTTGGTCTGGTTGCAAGCTTCAGGCCGGTTGCCGGATCAGGCAAAGTGTTATTGGGTTTCTCCATCTGAAATTGCTCAGTAGCAGCCCGGAGTCTGGATTTGTGCCCGGTTGATGGCAATAGGCTCGCCCCTATTACATGGGACTTAAACATAACTGGCGAAATGTAGGTGTACTATAGGTACATCTCTGCCTAACCCTTTGAGGTATACAGGGGTGATATAATGTAATGTTATGTTAATAATACTTATGTTATAATAGGTACTGCACTATTTCTTGCCGCTTGATTAAGAGAGACAGCCAAGTATTCCAGCTATTTTCTTCGTTGTCTAAAGCAGATCAATCTTAATTTCTCAGGGTACCAATCTTGTGTTCTGTCATGTCTATATCTTGTAACGAATAATCAAACTAAATAGCTTTGAAATCCATCCATACTAAAATCAATTACATAATTATTAATTCACTAGCTGCGCCCCGCGGTTTCATCTGCATAAGTCTCGATCCCGTAAGAAAGTCGCGATAAAAAATACTCTATGTCCTAACTCAGGTCATGGTTTACCTATGTGCCAAATTACAAAAGCCATTTTAGCGTGACAGCGTAACAAACAAATAGGCAAACTCAATTTCGCATTTAAAACATATTCGTTAGGATAAGTGTCTGTTTTAATTTATGTGTAATATAATTGTTTTATTTCAACGAAGTGTTCATCCGACGTGATTAGAGTTGTACGATTTTGAGTCCTTCAGTATGCCAATACCTATGTTTCAACCTAAATAGCTTGCCGATATCGATATGTTCTTATGGGCGATTCCTATAATTTACGAACCGTTATTGGTTAAAACTCTTGTATCTAATTTTACCTATAATGAAGCAAACATCTCATAGCTTTGTCTAGTAGACCCTCCCAAAAGGAAGTAACTTTCACAAGTAAATTAGCTTAAGAATCCATTTCCATATAAGCTCAGTTTGGGCAACAAAAACAGCTTTCATGGGTATGCAAAACGATCCGTTTACGTTCAAGAGGATTATACAAACGAGTCCATTTATTTTTTAAGAAAATTCAAAAAACGTAAGTCATTTATTCAAATAAGTCTGAGAGTCTGAGCACTTTTCGAACGTCAAAATTACATAAGACAGTCCTCCAAAACGCGCACTCTTCACCACTTCCTATTGCTTTAGCTGGGAAGATGAAATGGCACAACAAAATCCCCAGCAGCACAGCTGTCAGAACTACAATATACTATTTTATGCAATAGTATGCAAAATAATTTACATTACGCAACACAAAACATAATGACTGTAAATTATAAATGATTAGCCATATGTCAGCTAGCACACGCCATTATACCAACCAAAAACATCGAGTAACGAAAAGCCGGTCAATGTAGATGCATTTTCATGATCTGTCATAATTATCTTAATAATGCTGTAACAAAATTAGTCTGGACTGCATAATTTATAGTAACTTAGGCAGAAAAAAAGACTTAGGTACAGCAATTATACTGCTGTCAAGTGAGAAATGAGTAGGAAAAAGCCTGGATCAATGTTGTATCATTATTTTGATTTTCTTATCAAACAGACTTGTTGCTGTTGAGTTCGTCGCGCTGTCATCTCTTTCCAGAGAAATAATGGAAAGCGGTGATGGATGGGCTTTTATAAGTTAACTGAATTCCAAAATAGAGTTTTTATTTGATTTGCTTGAACATTGGTCTGCAAACTATGGACAGTTGCAGACCAATGTTCTTAAAGCACAGAATTTTAACACTTCCGTTACTCTACATATTAGAAATATCGGTATTTGTAAAAACTAATCCGCAATGGTTTCCTCTTTTGTCAAATAATTCCGATAGAAACAGACGTGAGAAGTATAGACTTTGGGTGCAGTCACACTCGGTCAAAACAGCACTTCTAAGAAAAAGTGTTGTATGCATGGCCCCATTAATATACAATAAAATTCCGAATGACATTAAGCAATTAAATTTTACTTTATTTAAGAAAACACTTAAAAAGCTGCTTACTGATAAGTGCTACTATAACATTATTGACTTTTTAAATGATACATTTTGAATTTTATTGCTTATTTACGTTTATTACATCGTATTGACATATTTTGCCTGTAATTATTATTGACTACTTTTTGTACTGACTCTGATTGTGAAATGAATTATTGACTATATCTTGCACTGGCTCTAATTTCTATGTATGAGTCTGACATTCATAATTAATTTATAATTGCCAATCAAATTTATAACATATTAAAAACAATATTTGTACGCCGAGAGAGGCAAAACATGTTGGTCCGGTAAAATTTCGCTTCTATCTATATGTGCATATTCATGTATCATGTTACACATGTTTAAACAAATAAATTGATCTTTATCTTTATCTTATCTTATCTTGATTTCCGTTTTAATCACTCTCAATTTCTACGAATAACCAACTTAGTTTTCAACCCACGGCTGTTTACAAAAACGATGAAAACATCTTTGTAAATATTTATATTTATACGTTTAAATCCGATACTTTAAGGCAGTTTAATAGTTGGTGTTGCCCACATATTTATAGTCGATACGTGATTGGATTTCTAAGCACATTCTTAGTTGTAGGTCTTCGCATGTCATTGTTTTGGCCCAGTCTTAAATCTGCGTATGATTTGAGATCCGTTACTAAAAATCCTTGGATGACAAAAGGTAGCGTCATAAAAAAAACAGGATATTGAGTTGTCTTAGCATAAATCCTTGGGTTACCTGGAATGTGAGGTGTTTTATAATATTATAGTTTTGGTGCCTAAGTGTTCCAGGAAACTAAAAATATTGTCCAGTAATTTAGTTACATTAAAATTTCACAAGGCGCGTATGCTATCGGATCTTTGCATTTTGCTAATAATAAAATAATACAGAACTTTGAATCATTTTACCGGGATTTCCTTTGTAGGAGATAAACATCATCCTCTTAACCTTTTCCAAACTAGTTAGGGTCGGCTTTCAGTTTACCGAGATGCAATTGAATATCTATATTTACATAGAGCTACTGCCATTAGACCTATTTACTTACTACCACTCGCCTTCATGCAGTTTATACTACAAATCTTTCACGAGTCGATTCATAGGGATTTGTGTTCGAAAAACTAGAGTTCGGTTCCATTCAGCTTAATCAATCTAAAATTACGTCTTAGGAAGGCGGAAACAACACCTGTTGATTACAATAATAATCATATTTGTGTGCGTGGCGGCGCGCAGGCGCATGTTCGATCGTATTGTTATGGTCATTTGTAGTGATGCCATATTGAGTCATATGATTGTGTCGTAAGCAGAGGTTGTTGATTGGTTTGTACTTGATAGTAGCAACAAAACCAGTGTTTTGATTATTAAAGTATTACTCGGTATCTATCTATCTTGTAAGTATTTTACTAACTGCATAACATTAGTTTGTTCGATAAATTTTTACAGGAAACTGGCGCCCGGTAAGTAGGTACTAGATCAATGAGTTTTTACTTTTTTTAATACAAGTATTAATATTACGAGAATCTTATTTGTTCTTTTAGTTGAACACATTGGCGAAAGTTGATGAGAACAAAAGCTCCAGTACTCCCCCCCGTCACTTGTCCTTAAGGGTTCATTAGAAAACCAGCGTTAGACAGCATTTGTCTGGCATTAATACTGAAATGAATTTTTTGGCGCCGCCGTGAGGCTCACATATTATTGTCAAAACATTATTTTCACTTTTTTATTTTGTGTTTCACGAACTGTGTCCAAATAAACGTTTTCTTTCTTTTTCTTCCTTTGAAAGAAGCTGGTCCTGTTGAGCAAGCGCACTGGTCAATGCTCGGTGTCCTCCATGATTTTAGGAGACGAGGTCGTTGCACTAATGAAAACCTGATGATGATTATAGAATGATTTTTGAAAAAAGACTTTTTTTTTGTCAGTTAGTTATGGAAACAGGTGGAACTAGATTTTTGAAAAAACAAAAACAACTTTGTTTTTTTTAATTTTATAGGTATTAGGCTAACCAACCATAATAGGTACTGACATTTCATATAAAAATGTCAATAATTTCTAGTAGGAAATACTAATTTGTTTTTGTTAACTATTTAAATTTCCAGTTTCAGTAGTTAAAGATGCCTAAGAAAAATTATGAAATCTCCAGCATAATAATTGGTGTAAGTACATAAAATATGAATAAATCCATGCAATCCGAATTTACTATCGGAAAACGGATCAGAGTACAGTTGTTTAATTAGTTCATATAACATCGCTTCCAAACGAACTTATTACTGAATGCCTGCTGCATTTTTACTGCATTCGAAATTAACTTATAATTGGGAAACGTATGAAAACTTTAACCAGCGCACTTGTTGGAAATTACTCGATAAATATGGGTTGAAATCGAAACCTTATGAAATTGTGAAGCTATGTGGCTGAGAATAATTTTGCATTTCAAAGTAGCTGTGCTTGTAAAGACGATTAAATAACCACAAAGTTAAAAAAAACTGACTATGTATTAAAACTCCCACAAACAGGCGCGACGCGACTCTAGTAGAACAATTTCTATGAAAAGTTCGGGCAGGACAGCTCGACCCGAGTCAACTGGTCCCGAATAATAATACCATGGAAATTGTTCGAACAGAAACGTGTCGCACCGTCCCATCGCGCCTGTCTGCGGAGCGTTTATAGTGGTTGCGAGTGCGACTACTGACCCTGTCCTGGTTTCGATACCTACATAGTTTAGCTTAGGAGGTGTTTTTGGTGTTTACAATTGGGTTTTCAAAAGCAGCCCTAATTCTGGATTTATTGATTTATTTAGTAGTAAAAGACATAGAAAGAAAAAAATACATAGTAATTTAGTACAGACTCAGACATAAAAAAATTGTTAGTAAAAAAACACAAGAAAAATAATAATTCAGGGTTGCCTGGAAGAGATCGCAGAAAGCGATAAGGCCGCCCATTGTATGTTTTGTAGTGTTAAATTTATTATTTACTATGTATTTTCTGGTGTACAATAAAGTATATATAAATAAATAATTCATTTGAAAAATAATAGATATTTTGTGCTTCACAACTAAGCCAAATAAGCTTTTAGTTTCATAGTTTAATTGCTATTCAAGACACATTCAATTTTTTTACTAAAATTACACAATGGTTGTTAGCTCATTTCTGCGTAAAATTATCGGGTTTCACTCAAACTCAATGCATTTATTGCAATTAAACCTTTTACTGGCAATTTTGAATTGTCAAGGAGTCGGTCAGTCACAAATATGAAGCTAGTTATCTATTCCAAAGCGTAGTAGGTTTTATAGCAAAAAAAAAAAAAGGATGTTTCGCTACATTATATTTATCAGTCACGGGGAATCGAACCCACGACTATGAAGAACGAAGAATGAAAGACACCAAGGTTGAGAACACAAAGAATATTTTAATAAATGTGTTAAAATAATATTAAAATTCTGCGAGTTAAAAAAAATTAAAATCTAGGTGCTGTCGCGTTTTTAAAAAAAATATGTTAACTGCAAGATAATTAAGAAAGGAAGGTACCCTTGAAGTACGCCAGGTTCATCGGGAAATGTTAATTAACTATTTCGCGGCGCGAGGGGATATAACGCTGGCCAGGGCAGGTTGAGCTCGCGTGCGTTAAAAAAAAATCGCGTACGAGTATTTGCCGCGAGGAACCGTAGTGCTTACTAGGTGAGGTACCTATTCCTATTTCTGATTACAGTCACTAAATAAATAAAAAAATACAGAGGCTAGAGGTAAAAAACAACGCGACGTCGAACGAAAAAAAAAAAAATTTTGATGGCAATTAAGGCTGCAGATGTTTCTTGCCTGTAGTGGGTGAGGACGGCGCTCGGCCAGCCGTCGACGCTGCTAGCTCAGGATGGCTGGTGGGGGCCACGCGGAGGCGTGGAATTGGGATCTCGCACGGGTAGGTGGCGGCGGATTGCACACCTTTGTCGCTATTGCCTCGGCTAAAGTCGGGTAGACCCAAGACCTCAACGAGGCCTTTTGCGTAAATATTGAACTTCCTCCTGGATACACCAAAAAAACACCAACAGACTATTATAAATATCGTAAGATTTTTAAAGTTAAGGCGTCGAGACGTCTGGAGATTTCGAGTGATAATCAGAAAATTTGATTTGAATAAATTCGTATGCTTGCAACGACACCAATGACTCTTGAATGACGACTCCTCTAAAACAAAAACTGACTTTTTTCTTTCGATTCAAACGAATTCAAAAATGTGTCAAGCGTAACATTATTTTAAGAAAAAAAATACATGTTAAGCCTTCTTCGCAAATAAAAAGGTCCACTTGCCAGTGGAATGCTGCAGTTTGTAGCACCTTTGGAGAAATGCGCACATTTTAATTTCAATTGACGTCTTGCTGAATATTATAATAATATTATTATATATAATAATATTTAAATAACATTATATTGACGTGAATTTGACGTTATAACCAAATGTTGGGCCTGTCTTGACTCACATATTCATTCCTGCATTATAAGTATGTACTATGTATTTAAATGACGCTTCAAGTACACCGGCTTAGAATTATGTTTGACCCAAAAGGTCTTGACTTTTGCTAAAATTATGTAAAAAACTCATAAAATTTAATGTTCTCTTTGGGCCTTTCCATATTTTAGTTGCGAACGGACATAAATTAAAGAACATGAACAAAAATTAAGTATTTTGCAAAATAAAACTGCAAACGTTACGGCTGTTAAACATACTTATAGTATAGTAATAATACATTAATTCTAAAACATCATAATAATCTTTTTTTTTTTTTTTATAATATTATTATTAAAATACCTTAGAAATATAAAAATCTTTACGTATCAAAGTGAACCAAGCGTGTCAATTGCTTGAATAATGAACATAACTAACAATTTATGGATCTCCTTTACAGACAGACGGCGTTGGCTTAGTAGTTATTAGAGTCCCGTTGGCACCCATTGTATCCAGGAACCTAAAACATTCAAACCTAGATTAAACCTGGTAACAAAATATTTATCCAAAACGATCTCTTTATTCCAGATCCTCGGACAGAGAACTGGTGGCTGATGTCAGGACCAGGCCCTCTGCTGACCATCCTCGTGACGTACCTCTACTTCTGCAACTCAGTCGGCCCCAAGTACATGAGGGACAGGAAACCCTATGACTTGAAGAACGTCATGATACTGTACAATGTTTCACAGATATTGATGAGTATTTACCTGGTGTATGAGGTAAGTTTTCTCTATACATATAGAAAAAATTTTGGATATTAATTTTGGTAAACCAGTACTCCTTATTGACCGCTGCAAGAATGAACATGATGTAAGCAATCAAGGTTCAAAAACAAATTAGTGATTGGAAGATGAGTTTTTTAAATCCCGTCCACGAAATAACTAATTCGTATATCTTGTAATGCACTGCTTTAGGCAGATAATGATACGCTCCCTAAACTCACTCACTAATAGACGAGACTAAATAGTTTAAGATCATCCGTGTTGAATTCATATTCTAATGCTCATCAATTTTCTTTTACCGTTACAGGGTTTAGTCGCCGGATGGTGGAACGATTACAACTTGTCATGCCAGCCCGTAGATTACTCGAACAGTCCCAAAGCTCAAAGAGTAAGTATAAGTACCTCTTCTGAGGACTTCTGTTTCATAAACATCCACCACATGTTTATCGCCACATTGTTTAGTATCCAAACTGCTTAAAGAACTGACTAGACAGATTAAATATCTCTGAGCTATTTGAAATACACGCATCTGTTAATTAGTTGCTAGTGTATCTTACAAAATAATAATAATAGTAATCTTCATTTCCTGTACTTATAATGTCTAACGAGCCTCTGCGAGTTGGTTTCGTCCCCTGGTATGCCATGCCTACCAAAGATCCGCCGGAACCCTGTTGTCCCGAGATATGCAAGAAGCTTAAAAATAAAAATAATTTGCTGAATAAGCAATGTAGCTTCAAAATAGTGGAGCGTTAAAAAATATATTGTCTTCCATATTTTTAAGACTGGATTTAGAATTTATGAAGGTTTGGATTTCATATACTTTTGATAGCTTACTTAACACTTTTTGCAGATGGCAGCAGCAGTATGGTGGTACTTCGCAGCCAAGATCATTGAACTTCTGGACACAATCTTCTTCGTGTTGAGGAAAAAGAACAGGCAGATCACTTTCCTTCATCTGTACCATCACTTCATGATGCCTATCTGCGCTTGGATTGGCGTCAAATTCTTGCCAGGTAAGTTGAAATCTTCTTTGCACATCTGCTAATGATTTAGATGATAAATAATATTTCAGAAGAATATGTATTTCAAAATAGAGAGAGAGGACTATGTTTAACAGTGGACAATGAAAGCCTGAAGATTTAGTAATTGTTGATGATTCTGAAGATGCTATACCTAGGATCTGAAAAACATGGTGGTACACGTACAAAATATGTATGGAACTAAAAAAAGTATTGACATTCTTTTAATAGATTGTTATGTATAATTCCAGGTGGTCACGGAACTCTCCTCGGCGTGATCAACTCCTTCATCCACATCGTCATGTACACTTACTACCTGATCTCTGGTCTCGGACCTCAGTACCAGAAGTACTTGTGGTGGAAGAAGCACCTCACCACCATGCAGCTGGTAAGTTAACGCATAATTCTCAATATAGTTACACTCATGGTCCCAAAATCGATAGGTAGATCGATATATAGTAATTATTATCAATGGTCGGCTCAAGCCCTTGACAGTGTAAATGTTGTATAGAAATCGCTATACAACATTTTCGCTCTCAAGTGTTTGAGCCTCCATACTATAATATGATGTTATCACGGATTTACACACAATTATGCGGAGAAGTTATAAAAATAAGACTATGATCTATACATCACTGACTGAATTAAACAAACAAGTCTAACACGACCACAAGCTTACCAAACCTTTACTTCATTATAAAGCCACGCTTGCAAGAATTCAGACATAAAAATGAAATTTAATTAAAACGAAAGCGAGCATGAATAATCTTAATCTGAATAATTTTAAAGTATACAATGTGGACTATGAGTAAATAGTACATAAGTTTCCTATTTAAGCAGTAGGTATATGTTAAGTTAATATTTGCTCAATTAAAAAATGTTAGTGTCGATATAAACTTCTGAAAACTTAACAAAGACCACTGTGATTAATTAATGCATTCATTAAATGACATAGGTAATAAAATACGATGGTCTAAAATTATGGATGAGGTGTGCAAACTCCCCAACCTGTATATTATCCAGAATACCAAACACACCAGTTCATTTTATTCTAACTTTTTAAGAGGGTTTATCCTGAAAGTTGGCAACGTCGCAAATACCTGTCAAATATTTACCTGTTCTGATTCACATAGCAATATTACTGAATAGAAATAAGAAATGTGGCTAACTAGCGAACTAGAATATTAATAATGAATTGCAATTATAACTTTGAATTTGATGTTGTACCCATTTTAGGTGAAAAAAACGCATTTGGAAAGTTTCCAAATGGTTTTTTTACATCTATAACTAAACATTCGGTGTTACGATATTAATTATTGCATTTTATAATCAATACTCTAGTTCGCTAGTTAGCCAATTTTTTTATTTCCACACAGTAATATTGCTAAATTAATCAAAACAGTGAAATATTTGACATCTATTTGCGACGTTGCCCCCCTTCAGAATAAACGGTCTTAAGATTATAAATATGCTCACCTATGTCTTTTTCGTTTTTCAGATTCAGTTCTGCATCATCTTCTACCACAACTTCACAGTCATGTTCTGTGACTGCAACTACCCTAAGGGTATCAACTTCTTACTCTCTCTCAATGCTGGTCTCTTCCTCTATATGTTCGGTAACTTCTATTACAATAGCTACGTCAAAAACAGGAAAGCTGCTCAAAATGTCCAAGTCACTGCAAATGGAAAAGCGAAAGAATGCTAGTACAAAGACTTGATTATAGTGATTGTTTAAGTTTCGTTTGTTGAAGCTGTCTTTTGACAGGCTTTTGTTGTGAGATCTACGTGATTTGGATTTTATAGAATGTGTGTGTATATGGTTTTCTTTGAGAGTATATTTTTTGGTTTGATAGTTTTTATCAAAACCATGAAGTACAAAATATTTGATAAACTTTTACCTTACGCTTATGATACCTCTATTTTTATCGAGTTTTACTATGATGAAGTTTTATTCATTCGCTTCCCTCATACTGAAAAGTTTAAAACTTCTTAGTTAGTATACATAAATTTCGAATCTATAACATATAAAATACTTATCTTAGTGACATATATATAGACTTCCACTATTTCTTATAGGCTAGTGATTGTATATTTGTAAAAATAGTATTAACTCTTGGTTAAGGTATAATATATTATTATATCAATGGAAACTATTTTATATTTGCCCTATTTTCGACTGTTAAAATGTATGTTACTATTTGTGTATTCTGTGAAAATTATTATGTATGTGTAACTTTGCATTACTCGAATTTTCAAGATTAAGTTAAGAATTAAAGTTATCTATCTTGATCAATTATTGCTCCCTCAACTGTTTTCGCTGTATCGCTGTTCTGCTATCTCTGTAGAGTAAATAATTGTTTATTTCTACTTCCGCTTTTGGGAATCGCAATAATATTAATTTCTCTTTTTTATCGTCTATTTAAAATATGTTTTTGTATTTTCGTGTGCTGTCTGATATTAAGATTGACACAGTGCATTATAATTACTAACATTTTATTCAGAACAGCAACCACGATGTTAAATAAAACAATATTTAAGAATTATTTATGATACAAATCTGTTTATAACTAAGTTTCTTTTGAATTAGATTTGTCTGTAAACTGTCTGGTCTTTTTTAATTAAATGTATTTAAACAGAAATATTTTGTTTTATGTACAAAACGTTTTATCTGATCACACATGAATAAGTTCTAGATGTTTACAAACATGTTAATCGTTTTGGTTTAAAATACTAAGTATAAAACTAAAACTCTAATCATCATCAGCATGTTTGTAATGATATTAAATCTTCATAAATCATGAATCATAAATGTATTTTTATAAATATAGAAGATTAATGATTAAACAAAATTGAAGTTGGATTTCAAACACGAATACACTCAAGACATGTTATTTTAAGAGGATCTAAAATATATGGGTAATTTTATACGTAAAATATGTTGTTTCTTTTCATAATTAACTGAACTGTATTTAAAAATGTATAATGAAACCAATCAATTCGCCTAGCCTTTTCCCAACTTTATTGGGGTCTAACCGGATTCAGCTGAATACCAGTATTTGACATGGAGTGCCTGCCTATCTGACCTCCACAACCCAGTTGCTGGGTAATACGATACCCCGTGGTAAGACTGGTTGTCAGACTTTCGGGATTCTGACGACCCGTAACGACTGTCAAAGATCAACGAATGAACTCAAACTCAAAGCATTTATTCAAATAAACCAATTACAGGTACTTTTGAATTGTCAAGGGGTCGGTCAGTCAGAAATATGAAGCTAGTTGCCCATTCCAACGCGTAGTAGGTTCCTATGGAGAAGAACGGACAAGAAACTCCACGGACACTCTTTTAAATCAGAATATTTTTACAAAATATTGGTTCATCATTCATGTTGTAATTGTGATGTAATACATGTGAGAACAATGTAGGAAGGCGTGCACATTAAAAGCGTCCGTAATAAAACAATTAAAAAATTAAATTAAATTCAAATAAGCCGTGGCAGCTAAGAGATGACCAGTCCTCACTGACGGCGCCCGTTCACGAAAATGACGCATGGACCAGCATCATTTAGCTCAAACATTTTGAAGGGAACTTAATGATCCAACACACACGCCACCATCAGCGAGACATTTGAGTGAGCATGACATACTCTCAGCCGCCAGGGCACATTCAAGTCAATAAAAGACGTAGACAGTAAATGGTAGCTGTAAAGTAGGAACATAGTGCTCACACATGTGCTATGCAATTATATAACACTAAGAGATTGAATTTATACAATCTAAAGATAGTTTTATAATCTTCAGCAGCTCCAACAATACAATATAATGACAGCCGGGACCAACATTTTAACTTGCTTTCCGAGGCACGGAGGAATCTCGAAATGTTAAGATGGTCACCCATCCACTGACCAACTCCAGCAAGCGTAGCTTAACCTGACAGATCGACCCGTGCAGTTATCACTTAGCCACGAGCTCCTCAAAATAATGAAACCATTTCAGATAAATTAATAGTTGCTGAGACACTAGAAAATTTCTTTACCAATCCCAACAGAGGTTACGCTTGAACATTATTAAGTCGTCTCAAAGAAAATTTCAGTAAGGACATTCCAAGTTTTGAATTCAAGCCCATTTCTATAGTTACAATTGAAAAAGAAGTCAAAAGTCTTAACCATCGACTAATATCGATGGTCTTAACATTAATAACACCGAAGACTTAGAATTTCCATTAAGGTTGTCAGAAATATCATTGACTCAATTGCCCCTGTCTGCTGGCATGTTTATAATTATATAATAGATAACTTAGACAGCGTGGATCGTTTCCTGATTTAAGAAAACATAGTAACGAGTACCAAATTTCAAATCGGGTAGTAAAAGTGATCCCTCTATTTAAAGACCTATATCTGTACTATCAGCATTTACTAAAATATATGAAAAAACGCAAGAACAGATGTTGCCACATTTTAATTCAAATAGTATTTGACGTAGTCGACAGTCTGACGCAGGAGTAAAACTCATCAGCAACAATTTGAAATAATTGGAGAAGTCCCTGGATGCAATTGGCATTTTCTGTGACGTCTCAAAAGCGTTTGACTGCGTTGACCACAATACACTTCCCTATCCATAAAATTATAAGACATAATATAAGATAGCATACAATTGTTGATTGTAATTATATTTACGCATAACATTATTAACGCATAAAAAATTACACATAATTTCACTAATCATTATAATGTTCAAGCATAACATTCAAAAGCATAATATTTATTTACCCATAATGATATCAAAACATAATTTTTGTAGGCATAGGTGACAAATAAACATAATAATTAACTCCTTCAATGTTAGACACTAATACACATTTTTATACAATATTGCTCTAATGAAATTTGTAGGCACTGCATTGTAGGTAGAACATTTTTCTTTTCCAATCAATAATACGGGACGGTGCAATTAACGGTGACGGCGTAATCGATGGAGCCCCGCTAAGTGGGGCGCCAATTTCAGAAATGATAAAAAAAAAACACAACGGGGATAGCGGGGTTTTTGTTCGCTCACTAGACACCATCCCCTTCGAACCTAACTTGTCAGAGTCGGGGTGCCCCAAGTCCCGAGCTCGCTTCGCTCGCTCTTGCATCCTAAGTTTTCCTAATAACAGTAGAAGTAACCTCCGCAGCTTTCTAACATTCGATACCCAACTAGCAAAACAGTCGAATAATGAATGAATTATTCGGCTATAGATCGAATAAATCTTGAGCAGTAACCACAATGTAGTGTAAAAGCGTTTATTACGACTTTTAAGCATTTTTCGCTTTTAAGTGCTTTAAAATTTGATAAACTTTATTTATTATATTATGAATCATTAGTGTGGCCCTCAAATATAATGTCAAATAACTTCTAAGATTTCATCGATAAAGTTACATTGCATGTTCATTTACGTTTACAAATGCAAAATTCAATAGACAGTACATTATATATTAAGTAAGTAGGTATATTCAATACTTTCATATTTGTAAATATTTGTTCTAATAAGTCACACAAGTTCCGTTTCGGCAAAAGGAATGAAATATTCATAAAATAATAAAGGAATAATAGCGACGAAATAACTGATACAGAGCGAAATTGTGGAATAACAGCAAATTATTTGCTTTTAACTGACAACTACGACGATTTATAGCAAATCGGCAACATTTACTCCATAATTTTGTTGATTAATAGTGTAACAGCTAGGGCTGCGCAGGGTAGACTGCGCAGGCCGTTAACTGATAGGTAGTAGGTTAGGGTAGAAATTAAATTAAACGGCAAGATAAGTTTAAACATATATTTAGGTAGTAGGTAGTTACACGGCTAGGTCGTGGGTAAGGTCCTAAACACTGATTCTTGAGCACTCGCACATAATATAGAAAAGGAAGGTACCATCCTTGGTAACACGTGGCAGAGGTGGGCCTGCTCAGCACAGGCTTAGCAGTAGGCCGGACGGCCTTCGTAAGACTGACAGGTAGTGAGCGTCGGTAGCACGTGGCCTGTCAGCACAGGCTCGCGCATGTAGCTTGCGGCGGTAGGCCACAGGTAGGGCAGGACTTCGTTAACGTTTGTAGGTAGTGTGCAGGATCGGATAAGGGGTCCTGCCCTCAGCCCGTACGGAAAACCCTGGAAGGCGCGTTAGAGAGCATATGTTAGATGTAGGCCGCATGCGATGCGCCAGCTTTTTCCCCATTTCAGTTACCAAGGAATGGGAACCAGAGTAGGCGGTAGCTTTACACACCGCAGCGGCCTACAGGCAGAGAGAGAGAAAAAAGCAGCGTGGCACCATGGTAACACGCGAGCATAAAACATAAGATAACAAGGATCATAGCAGATGGCAACTAAACAGCTTATAGCATACAGTATACACGGTTAATTTTAGCTCGTTCTGGAACGAAAAGCCATAAACTCGATCATCGAACTCGAAACGATTGGGACTATTATTTTCAATAAATTACATTTTTTTTAAACACGAAAAATCTAATTTATTGTTTTTTTTGTGAAATAATGTGAACTCGAAGTAACGCTTCCTTGCGATCAATGCATATGTGTGTAAAACGTATCGACGAATGGCAACACTTGCGAACGGTACCCATTGAAAAATCCATTCATCGATCAGACAGCATAAAAACACATACGCAATAGATAAATAGGTACACAAATAAAAATACGAAAAGCGAATTCAGACTTTATTTCTTAACCGTAAACGGTATCAAATAGAAATTTCACCAAACTAGGTACAAGGTAAGTAGGTACGCAGTTTACTAAAATTATTCTGAGAAGTGTCCGACCGGACTTCAAAAGGATGCACAACCGAATTCCGCGGTTAAGCATATAAACATAAGGTCTTAATTCGGTCCAATATTTTCATAGAAAAGGGCACCACCATCTTATAATGAACTCTATTGGACAGATAAAACGATTCATTTTTTCTGTTTACATTGCCTGCCTTTGTAGAAGCCGACGCGCCGCGGCCGCAAGCAAGCATTGTCGTATATAAATTGGTTTAGGCAGTATTATTTTTATTTATCATAAATATCGTAGGTAGGTATGCTTATTAAGTACCTATTAGCTCGATTGGTCGACACTCGATTCAAGGCCTTAAATACAACTCCCAAGCGTACTCGTCGTGTCTAGTTGAAAAGGTACGAGTACCAGTGATTTCGTGATGCGAGAGTGGTGAATGAAATTTAAATTAGTTTCTCTCGTTTACGAGGAGATGTGATAGTGGTAAACACCGTGCCGTGCTTCCGATACAAACGAGAGATAACGGGGTGAATGAACCTATCGTACCAGAAATGAATTACCTACTTGCAGGTACTTACTTGCAGCCGGACTCGCACACGCACAGCTGTGCCGCGCTACGTCATCACCGAGCGGATCGCGTACGATCTTGCGTTTATGAATGAAATAGTGGAAGCGCTACTAAGATTTAACTCGAATGACAGAATAAAAGTGATAAATTTCTAACTTCTATATTAGATGTCTAAAAAAACAATAATAATGCTAATAGTACCTATTAATCGTCTGGAGTCACTGTGTTTCGGCTCCAGAACGATTTAAAATTAATCGTGTATAATACATAATGCTAATATAATGGTGAACTCACCCTAGATTCGGGGCACATAGTGTGTATTAAAGTATTGTCTGCTAGTGTAGCCGGTTGCAGATGAAATGACAGAGTATAGATAGAAAAGCAGTATTGTACCACATTTTTAGTGATGTGGTTAGGAACTTAGTAATTGTGATATTTTAGCACCACTCGACTACTAGCAGTTGAGAACGCTCACAACGCTACAATAGTAACGAAACAGCTATAACTCCATCAATGATCAATGGAAAGGCAGCAATATTGCTATTGCTACTCTAATTCAGTCTAGTTTTGATTTTACTCGATGATTATTTCACAATTATGTTCCTTATTTAACAGTAACACGACTTTTATAGCACTATTAGCTGAATAATTTCCGCCCAAATCACGTTGAGCAAACGTTTACTCCCTTTTTAGACGACTTATTACATCTACATTATCGGACTATGAGCTGAAACAGAAACGTGGTTTCGACTATTATAGCCCATGTTTTTGCCATTTGGCTCTATATTTCGATATTTAGGTCTTTCGATGTCACTTTTGTAGGTAATTCGATTTTAGATTTATTGGACGTAAGTTATCTAACCATTTGACAATATACTCGTAAACTTACGTTATTTTAATTTTCTGTTTTATGGTCGTTCGATATTTAAGTTTTCGATGTTTTGAACATTGACATTTCAACCGTAGTTGTTTTAAAATATGTACCCATAATTTCTAATGCATGGCAGTTATATAATATGAATAAAAAATCTTTGGCTTAAAAAATAAAAATAATAACATAAAAATAACTTAAATATGGTTTCATTATTCCTATTAATTTGCTAATACTCATTACGCCTAGTAACATTCTGTGAAGTAAAATTATACGAAAACAAATAAGCCTTCAAGATAATTATGTCAACATAAACTATATGCCAAAAACAATTACATACGAGTATATCAAAGTATTATTATACCAAAGTATATTCGGAAAAAAAAAACATTATGCAAAAAGAAAGGATACACACATATTGGACAAACTGGTGAGCTTTATTACCTATCTATCAAACAGGCATCAAAAAGTAAAATTAACGGGGTGACATCCTCAGGGTCTCTAGTTAAGATGGGCGTGCCTCAAGGATCAATCCCTGGTCCTTTCCTATTTCTACTTTATATTAATGACCTTCCTTACACGATGGCTAAATTATATTTGATGATTACAGTTCTCTTATTTTTTTAATAGATAGAAAATATACGGATGTCTTACATGTCAACGATAGTCTGGCTGTTCTTTTGAAATGGTGCGCAGCTAATAATCTTTTACTTAAAGCGCACAAAACTAAATGTAATAATAGGTTCTCATTACCAATCGTACCCCAAATGGGTCTAAATTTAAAACTTGATGGCAAGAAACTAGATGCTATTATGGAAACTGTATTTCTAAGAATTTGTTAAGTTTCGAAAACGCAATGGGGTGCCCACATTAGAGCTCTTTCAGGTAGATTGAGTTCAGCTACAACTATTTTACACGCAAAAAAAGCCGAACATGTTTTATTTGTAAAATATTGTCACGACTGACACATTTTTTTATTCGGTTTTGTCGAAGCAGGAAAAAAAGATTCGCGTTTGTTTGAAGTCAGTCGTCAGCTACCCAGGGTCACTAGAACATGTAAATTGACCTTCTACAAAATTTTCACACAGCGGATTTTCGAATAATTTTACTTTAGTTCTCATATTACCTCATGTACTAACTACCGCCAACAATTTTTTTGGGTCACAGTTTGTAATTAAAATTCAGGTTACTTTGTAGACGCGTGGGTTCATCGACAAGAATATACTTTGTGTTCTTCACCTTTTTTTTTTTTTGTTTTTTTGATGATGGGAAATCATCAAATGACTTCTCCCGCTCTGGGCAGAGCGAGAAGGTGTGTCAGACTTTTACTGACTAAAACCCACCCGTGTTCCTTCCGTTGCCTGTGTGCCGGGGCCGCGTTATCCCTTTCGGACAAACCCGCAACCCCAGCAGGCATTGGTCTTTCGACCCCGTCGGTTGGTGCTGACATCTCTTTGAGGCCCGCGTGGAACACAACGCGCCGTCGAAACGGGCCTGTTCCTTATCGGACGGCGAGCTGCCCATTGCTCACCGTCCGCAAGCCCGCGCCTACGGTGGCCGGAAGTCGGCTCTCGACTCCCGACGCCCGGGGCGTCTCCTGCGGCGACTAGGGCCGCGAGGGCGTGCAGATTGCATCTCCCTCGCGCGCTCCGCCTCCTCCTTCGCGAACATAACTGCTTCGCAGAAGGAGGTGACGGCCTCCCATGCACTCTCGCTCCGAACCCATGGCCTGAACCAGGGCCGGACGCGAGAGATCGCCGCCGCCGATCGCCTCCGTGAGGACACGGCGGTGCTCTGCCCAAGCCGGGCAGACCTCCACCGTATGCTCCACCGTGTCCTCCGGGCGATCCACACAGTGGTGACACCCGGGCGTTTCCTCCCGCCTTACGCGGAACAGGAACCTCCCGAAACAACCGTGTCCGGTGAGGACCTGCGTCAGGGGGAAGGTGAGGACGCCATGGCGCCTCTCAAGCCACTCCTCAAAGAGGGGACTTATCGCCGCAATTGTGGCGTGCCCAGCGCTGGGTTGCGAAAATCGCACACTCCATGCCGCCATGAGATCCCGCCGGAGCTCTGTCCGCTGTGCCGTGATTTCTCGCGGCAGCAGAGTTACACCCCGGCGTTTCGCCTCCTCGCGCAACTCCCACATGTGCGGGAGGACTTTCGCCTCCAGATCCCATGGCGGTAGTCCGGCAAGGAGGCTCGCCGCCTCACGGGAGACCGTGCGGTATCCCCGGACCAGCCTGATGGCCATGACCCTTTGGGACGCGTTCAACCGCCGGGCCGGTCGCAGCCTCAATGAACGCGCCCACACCGGTGCCCCGTAAAGGGCCATGGACCGCACGACCCCCGCGTAAAGCCTCCGGCAGGAGGCGTTTGGACCCCCCAGGTTGGGCAGGAGCCGCTTCAAAGCAGCCCCAGCCCTATCCAGTTTGGGAGCCAAACGTCGGAAGTGCTCCACGAAGTTCCACCGGCTGTGGAGGACGAGTCCCAGGTACTTCATCGTCGACTCGACACCGATGTGAACCCCTCCCGTCGTAATCTGGGAACCCGACAGTGGCGCGTTCCGAGGACCATAGAAACACATGGCCTCGGACTTGTGCAAGGCCACCTCGAGTCCCAGTTGCCGGATCCTTTCGACGATTGTCGCAACCCAAAGTGTCGCTAGTTCGGCCGCCGCCTCATGCGACCTCCCCTGCACCAGGACCAGCGTGTCATCAGCGTAGCAAACCACGCTGACGCCGCTAGGGGTTGTGTTCTTCACCTGGATACTGTGTTTCATTATATAACCTATGTCGTGCCAGCTCTAAGGCCTAGAACTAAAGAAAAGCCACGTTGTGGCAGTCACATAGAAATAACAAAAGACATTATATACTCGTAGAAAACAATGTATTTGCGTACATAATAAAGCTACATTTTTGTTATAAATTCATAATTTTTGATTTTCAATATTCTTCCTGTAAAGACATTCGTGCCATTCTTTTCTCATGCCACTTGCACTTCCTCACGAACTCGATTCTCTTCAAATCTCCTGAACACCTACCCTCCCCCTAATTGAGCTTTCCCTATAAATCCTTTCACCTCATGACTGTGTGTGTGTCATTCGAAATGAAGAATATTATCTAATAGGAAATCATCCTCGTAGTGGATTTAAATGAGCTTTGTATTCTGAAATCCCTTAAAAAATTGTCGAAATTCATATTTATTAGGCACAACGCGATATTAGGAACAAAATTATCTCGAAGCATACAATAATCCTATTGGATCGATCAGCTGAATCAAATAAAATCCACCATCTTACCTCTTAGCATCCTAAAGTGCAACAATGGTTTTAAATTTTGACGGCTTTTGACAGCTACTAATCAATTGCTTAACGACCTCTTAGCGCTAAATAGCGTTTATGAATAAGAATTTTGCTAATCAATTGCTTAGCAATTGTTTAAAATTTGAGAGGCGTTTATGTTGATAGTCTCGCAGACTTTCTTGAGGGTAATGATGAAATCAGTAATTAGCGAGGTTGTACATTATTTTATGTATCATCAATCGTTTTCGCAGCGCACGCTAAAAAATTACTTTTATACGCAAATTTTTGATACCTTGGGTTACATTATTGCAATTTTTCGCAGGGATATTTTTGAAAAATAATAGACGCCCATGTTACTCTCTGTTATTAAAGCTTTTTATAGGTGAAAGAATTTTTAAATCGGTTAAGTTTTTTTTGAGCTTGTTCATTGCAAACAAACAAACATACACACATACAAAAACTCTAATATTTTCTCTTTATAATATTAGTTTAGATAATAATGTAAAAACGTAGCTCCAATTATATAAATAATTACCCTATGCATAATAATATAATAGAAGTATTTTATTCGTCCCGGTACCGTAGAATCTATATAAATGGTGGAGGTGCCGCCGCCATTCTCTGCAACCGTTCATTTAAAGTTCTTTTAGAAAAGCGCCCCGCATTGGGCGAAGAAGGGGTATACCCCCAATGGATACCCCCGTATAAATAATAAGGTGAGGCATATACCCTATAAGGGTATTATTCTTCAAGCGACGTTTTTGCGCCAATACAACACTGTATTGTTCACACAAATCCACACATTGTATTAAACTGATGTAAGTTTAGTATCAGTATCGGGATATCTACCTACAAAAAGAAATGAGATCCCATCAAAAACATAACATGTAAAAAAAGCAAGTCTCGCAACGCAGTTCTTTTACCGCAAAAAGATGTGAGGTCTAATGAAAACCAAGGCTGTTCATTTATTCAGTACCTCTCTATTTGTCATGTTTATTTCTTTGATAAATATAATAGAATGACTTGGCAATCGCACACGGCAATCGAATCTATATTCTACATACAACAAAATCTACCTAATATTAGCGCTGCGCTTTATTTGATAGGACTATTTAAAATAGTAGATGTGTGATTATGTTGCCGTGCGATGGCCAAGCCATTATATTTATTAAAGAAATAAAGATGCCAAATAGATAGGTACTGAATAAATTAACAGACTTGGTTTCATATTAGATCTCATATCTTTTAGCGGTAGTAGAACTGCGTTGCGAGACTTGCTTTTTTATGTTAAGTTTTTGATGGGATCGATTTATCTCGAAAAAGGCTGCTAAAATAATGCTCGAATTTCCAAGCTATGTTTAAAAAAAAAAGGCCAAGTGCGTGTCGGACCACGCACAATGAAGGGTTCCGTAGTTGGGATGAATTTATCCCAAGAACGAACTTAACATTGTAGTTGAAAAACGTGTTCTCCCATACGGAATGTATGGGAGCTCATGTTTTTCAACCTGCAAATTTAAGTTGGTTGATTATTTCTCGTTAACCTGTACCTCCTTAGCTCTCATAGTTTTACTTTTAATTTCGTTATATATACTACTGCTGTGAATTTTTTCACAAGTCCAAGTACAACCATTTAGCTAGAAGGGTGTGGGGGACACTAACAAAAAAAAAATCTGTTAAAAGCTTAATATTTCGCAAATCGATTCCTGAATCCAAAAATGGTTTGACATGAAAAACTCACAATATTTTTGAAAGACCTTTCTAACGATATCCCACAACATGGAGTAGATGAGGAAAAAAAAACATCCCCACGTTATGTGTAGGGGCGGTATCCTAAAAAAAAATGTTTTCTTGATTTTATTATACCACTTTGTCGGCATGGGCGGGAGCGGACATCGGTGAGTATAGGCCGGTGGCGGTGTTGTCGACGCCTGCAAAGGTGTTCGAGTCTGCCATTCAGCGCTGTATGCAAGAGCAAGTGCGCGGACAGTTATCGGATGCGCAGCACGGATTCCGACAGGGGCGCAGCACTGCTACCAATCTTCTTGATTTCATGGGACGCGTGGTGCCAGCGGTAGATGCTGGTGTGCAGGTAGACGCAGCTTATTTTGACTTTAGAAAAGCTTTTGACACAGTCGACAATGATGTCTTACTGCGGAAGCTAGCAGAGGTCGGATGCACCCAGCATCTATTGCGGTTTTTTGCCAGTTACATGCAAGGCAGACAGCAGTATGTGGACTGCAACGGATGTGAATCCGACTTATATTTCACTTGGTCGGGTGTAAGTCAGGGCACCAACTTGGGGCCTCTAGAATTCATTATTATGATAAACAATTTGCCGGAAGTCGTAAGACATGGCGCTTGTTTATTATTTGCTGATGACCTCAAGTTGCTGCTTGAGATTAGGTCCGAGTCTGATTGCAGGCGCCTACAGGAAGACATCGATCGAATAGTACAATGGAGCCATGAAAACAAACTGTACTTCAACGTATCCAAGTGCTCGTTGATGAGTTACACCCGTGCTCGTGCACCACTGCTCTATGAGTACGTGGTAGACGAGGCACCACTGCAACGAGTCACGGCGGTGCGAGACTTGGGTGTTTTCATGACTCCCGATCTGACATTCCGTGAGCATGTAACCAAGATCTGTAAGAAGGCGTACAGAAACTTAGGATTTGTTCTGAGACAGACACAAAGCTTCACAAACATCACGGCAGTTAGGGTCCTGTATGATGCACTAGTCAGGAGTCATCTGGAACATAGTGCGGTCATATGGGCTCCACATGAAGCTAAGTACTCTGTAATGTTAGAGCGGGTTCAGAACAAGTTCACGCGCCATTTGTACAGGAAATTATATGGGGTATATCCGTTTTACCCACTGATGTATCCCACTCTGTTTGTCTTGGGCATAGTTGGCTATAATCAATTGTATGTCCGACGGGAGTTTACGCTGGTCGCCTACTTGGTGAAGGTGCTTCGTGGAGTGGAGAGCCACCCGGGAATATTGCAGCGCTTGAGTCTGTGTGTGCCTGACCGCTACGTGTGGAGGCGGCGCAGCCCGCCACTGCTACTGGTACCTACAGCCAAAACTAACCTGTTTGCCAAGGCACCCCTTACCAGAGCTATCCGTACCATCAACGACCTTCAAACTCAGATTTATGTGTTTACATGTTGTTTTAGTGAATTCGCAAGGGTATTACTATTTATATTATGGTACAAGCAAAATAATACTTAATTTTAATTTTTCTTTTTTTCTTTTTTTTTTTCTTTTTAGTAATTTTTATACTATGTTTGGTTAGTAATTATGTACTTAATGCTATGTTTTTTGTGTTTTAATTTAATTGTTTTTATTTAATTTTAATAATGTTGTTAGTTTTAATTTTTTCTAATTTGTTTATAGTTTAGTTTATTAGTTTAGGTTCTTAGCTGTCGTATTAGGGTAACCCTGTAATGATAGTTTAAGCTGTTATAAATAAATAAATATAAATAAATAAATAAAAATAAATAAATAAATAAAATGATTAATATGTATACATATGCCAAATTACAGCTTTCTAGTATTAACGGTCTCTGAGCTAAGCCGCGGACAGACACACGGACAGACAGACAAACAGACAGACGGTCATGGCGAAACTATAAGGGTTCCTTGTTTACTACGAAACCCTAAAAAAGAAGTTCTGTACATTCCGTTTTAGTTTACTATTTCACCACTTATATTAGGTAACAAACTTATCTATGTACATAGATAAGTTAGTCGATCTTTTGATTTTTAAGTAAACTTAGAGACATAGCTAAAATGCCAATGTAATGCTAAATTAAATTACATCTAACAAAGTACGGTAAAGGTTGGCGACCTTTTCAAATAAGTTTGTAAATGGTACCACGAATACCATTTAAATTAATTAATTAATGCTTTGCAAATATTCGCCTTTGCATGATGATTGTGGACATTTTTGTATGTTTGTAAAAGAATTTATTTTCACAATAGTAGGTATCTTACTAAAATTGCTGAGAACCTGAATTAACCTAATATCGCACAATGAAGCTTCATCCACCAGGTACACCATCGACGCTTACAAGTATTATAACTGAATCGCACAGTGAATGTTTGTGTTCAAATCTGGTTAAAGCATTATGCAACTAGTACTTTTCGACCACCAAAGTACCAAATCAGAAAGAAAAAAAAAAGCTGGCTGGTTTCTCGAACTTTCAATCAGGTGCACATATATTTGCAACTTACATGTTGGATTCCAGGTGGGTGGACTACCTACAAATCATCGCGGGGAGGACCTGGATGAGACTCGCACGGGCCAGGGAAGCATGGCACATGATAGGAGGCCTATACTCAGCAGTGGTTGGAACAAGGCTACCAATGATGATGATCTTAGATTCCAAAGCATCATATTATTTTGGACGGCGCAGAATGACTTAAGTGACCAAACTGATAAATAAGAATCTAATAACTGACTACTATTTACTGCTGTAGTACCAGTACAAAAAGCCTCAGCTGTTAGTGTATTGTGTACCTTTACTATACTCATATATAATTATATGTATTTCTTTAGAGGTAGAAGGAACAGAGTGTAAAGTTCACTCTTCCTCTATTGAAAAGGGAGGATCCTCCGACTAGACGGGTGTCGTGTCTGGCGGGCAACTGCCCAACGATTGATCTCGGATAGTCTTATATATGTGATTCACGCGTTAAATTCATTAATTGCGCGATCCAGTATTTGAGTGATGTCAGGATTTTGTGTGACGTCAAGCCTTCATGCGTAGTTCGCATGTGGCGATGTAGTTAACTCTGTAATCAGCATTTTGTTTTTGTTGTCGTTTGTCAATGTCGCAAGAGTAATTATGCAACATTGTCTTTGGTCCGTGGCCTTGACATTAACAAATGAACAGCATTGTTTTTATTTTTATTTATTGGTTGAACACGAGGCCTTTGGCTACTTTTGTATGTGTGAATTTTATGTCTTTTTATCTTTATATGTGCGATTTGTTTGTGCAGAATAATCAATTTTTCTTTCTTTCTTTCTTTTTAGAGGCCGCCACATCCCCATGCCGATTTCGGTTACGGTGTCTATTGCTGTTATTGACGGTTATGACAATAATAATTATCATATTGAATACCTAGGACTCAAAAGTAGATATTATCTGGTTCAGATGTTCACTTATTGGATAAGTAAGTGCGGATTTTGCACTAATGAAACTGAACGTGGGTGGAACGCGGATCTAGTCTTAGCTCTGCTACATCAGACAAGGGAGTAATGTAAATAGAAAACTACGAGAGACAAAATGATTACAGACTAGACACAGATAGTTCCTCCCTAAATAAATACCTTGGACTGACTGTCTTCAGAGTAAGATCTCTATAGTATGACCAGCCTAACGAGCTAATATTTTGACCGTGGAGAAGGCCAAAAAAGTAAGAACAACTAAGGACCACCAGACTTAACAGTATCGTAAAGCCCTACGCTTTACGATATGTACATAGGTTACCCAGTAACTGGGTTGTGGAGGCCGGATAGGTAGCCGCTCCATGTAAAATATCTGGTATTCAGTTGCTTCTGGTTAAACTGGAAGTAGACTCCAACATAGTTGGGAAAAGGCTAGGCAGATTGATTGACATACTCGTACCTATATGTTTACTGTGTGTGGGAAAAGGGAAAGAGAGACCTTTGCCCAGCAGTGGGATATTACGAACTAACTAGATACACAGGTTTGTAAATCACAGCAGAGCAGCTTTCTTGTATTATTAGCTTAAAATAAATAAATAAAAATCAGGAAACAAACTTTGTATCCACGTGTCGTGAATGACGCTATTGAATACTATTAGGTATTTTTTCAGTACTTTACTTACTTTTACAAACGCTCTTACAAGCTATGGTCTAATTTAATTATATTCAAAGAATTAATTTACCTATTGAATTTAACTGTATTATAAAATGAATTTGCCATTATTTTTTGGTTTAGTTCTGGTTCAGTGGTGTAATTAAAGGTTTGGTCCATTTTCTCGAACGGGAATTAGAAATTGTGTCTAATCACAAAAATATTTCTAACTGTAAAGTTAGAAATATTTTTAATTCGAGATGGCAGTGCTTTTAGAGATTATGAAGGACACTTATCAGTATATTTTTTATGATTTGGGTGGTAAGATTTATTTACTTTTTTTGTTCTCAACTCCTCATTCAATCAATCTGCCTAGAAATGAAATGAAATGAAATGAAATGAAATGAAATGAAATGAAATGAAATTGTTTATTCTGTAAATAGGATATAGGAATCACTTTTACACGTCATATTAAAGATATATTAAATTTTGCTAGATGAGTTCGGCGTTTCCTATCCGACTACTCTGAGAAGAAAGGCCGAAACAAACTCAGAGGTCACAGTCTCTTTTAAAGTCCAGACATAATCTTGGTCAAGCCATATGAGGACCATGTAGATTCATGTCTGAAATGGTCTTTTGAGAAAAGAACCACACAGATTTGAGTGGACCTGTCCAGTCAGTGCAAGCATTTGTCAGTAATCGTGGAGCTCAACTCAGAACAAAAGGAGCTCAACTCGACGAACAATACCAAAGAAAGGACATTTGGGTAGGCCGCATAAACTACTCAAACTGCCAGACCATCATTAAAACTAACTGAGAGAGGATAAAAAAGGAGTAATGAGAAAAAAAAAATTAAATTAAAAAAATATCCACATAGTCCTCACATTCACAATAGGTAATTAAAATAATATTATACTTTACAAAGTAATCATGTCATTTTGTTTTAATGTTTAAATAAAACTGGTATATTTTAATGATTTTACTAAATAATTCTAATGTCAAGTTTTATGGTTTTATCACAAGGTTTAGCAGAGCGAGCAGCTCAATCCCAAGCTTTTTTATCTTCTAAATAATCTGAAATTTTATAGTACCCTTTTTTACAAAGTTTGGTTTTAATACAAATTTTAAATCGTTTAATGGGTAAGTTTCGAATGTCAATGGGAAGTTTGTTGTAAAAGCGTATACATTGACCCATGAACGAGTTGCCTACTCTGTGGAGACGAGTGCGATGTACAGCAAGGTTGTGTTTATTCCTGGTATTTAAACTATGAATATCAGACATTTTCTTAAAATTTGATATATTTTTGTGTACATACATTAGGTTTTCAAAAATATATTGTGAGGCTAGAGTTAGAATATTTACTTCTTTGAATTTTCCTCGAAGGGAATCTCTCGGACCTAGGTTGTAAATGGCTCGAACAGCCCTTTTCTGTAGAACAAAGATAGTATTAATGTCCGCACAGGTTCCCCAGAGAAGAATCCCATATGACATAAGACTATGAAAATAACTAAAATAAACAATTCTGGCTGTATCTACGTCAGTTATCTGTCTAATTTTTTTAACAGCATAGGCGGCCGAACTAAGCTTTCCTGATAATTTTTCTATGTGTGGGCCCCATTGTAATTTACTATCAATAGTGATTCCAAGAAAAACTGTCGACTCAACAGGGTCCAGTTCTATTCCATTAACTTGAACATTGGTAGTTAGCTGCCTGACATTTGGCGTTGAAAATTTTATGAGTTTAGTCTTGTTTTCGTTCAGAAGAAGATTATTTACATTAAACCAATGCACAACTTTAGAGAGTGCATCGTTAATTTGTTCAAAGTTAACTAACTGACGTTTGATTTTAAAAATAAGGGAAGTGTCATCTGCGAATAATACGATCTTGTGATTATCCCTTATGTGGTAAGGTAAGTCATTTATATAAATTAAAAATAAGAAAGGACCTAGAATTGAACCCTGCGGAACGCCCATGGTGACTGCAGATCCTGCAGATCTCTTGCCATTAACATCGACCCTCTGAATTCTGTTGTTCAGATAAGAAGTCAGAAGGTCGAGAGCTTTGTTCCTCATACCATAGTGGTACAGTTTCTTGATGAGTGTATCATGATGCCTGCTGCATGCATGATGATAACCTAGCCTTTCCCCAACTATGTTGGGGTCAACTCCTCATTATTAGCATACAATACAGTATTTTAACCGACTTCCAAAAAGGAGGAGGTTACATGTTGGTCGCGAATGCATGTTTTCGCCGATTTCTCCGTCAATTGTGGACCGATTTTGAAAATTATTATATTAATATTTTTTGTATGGGTTTAGGTATGCTTTCCCATATAAATTTTATTAACTTTGCTTGGATAGTTTTTGAGTAAGCTTCAATAATACGTATTTTTCCCAGTTAGGTGTATGTGGATGATATGATAACTTCCTGTCACTGTTATTTACATAGCAGGTAGTGGTATTCGAATTTGTGTGGGGTAGGTACATACCACAGCTAAAAAGTGAAAAATAAAAACTTTTTACAATAAAAAAAACCGACTTCCAAAAAAAAAAGCACTACAAAGTGGGAAATAGAATATAGGAAGTCGGTTTTTTATATAAATAACTGGCCCCACCCCGCTTTTGTCCATGATCTTGTTAGCTGGAATGCGATGGATGACGTCTAAAAGACGGAACGAGTGTCCCCGAAATGTTATTATTATATATATCTATCTATCTTTAAATATATAAAAATCAATTGTCATGTATTAGTCTCGCAAAAACTCGAAAATAGCTCGACCGATTTGAATACTGTTTTTTGTTCTGTTCTTCTCAATACTGGGTTGATTTAGGAAAAACCCAAAGGTACAGCCGAAAATATCGAAATTTTGTAAGACATCACGTGGTTCGAAGTTCACCGGGTCTAGTAAAATATAAATAATAAAAAATACTTTAGGTATCAAAGTGGACCAACCTTATCGTGCTTGAATAATGAATATAACTAACAATTTATGGATCTACTAGTTTTTGCCCGCGGCTTAGCCCGATAAAAGGTAGGAATTATCCCACAGGACCGTACTACCGAGATTTAAGGCCTGTAATTTAGGTTCTTTCTACTAAATCTGTGCAGCCGTTACGGCATGAAAAGGTGACTGATAGATAGGCAGATGATACATTCAAATAATCTTGTATGGGTCGTGCCATGCCATTAAAGTTGAGAACTGCAGGGCAAATGCCACTTCTCATACAGAGAAGGCACGAGCATTGATCACCACGCTTGCTCAAGACGGGTTGGTGATTTCAGACTTATATTAACTATATTAGTCCAGGTTTCCTCACGATGTTTTTCACAATGTAAATTATTTTGCATACTATTGTATAGAATCAAGGTTTTCTACCTGAACAGACAGCTGTGCTGCTGGGGAGTTTGTTGCACCACTTCTTCTTCCCAGCTAATGCACTAGGAAGTGGTGAAGGGCGGATATTTTGTAGGACTGTCTTATGTAGATAATTTTGACGTTCAAATAGTGCTGATTTCAGCCTAGTTTGAATAAGTGACTTTAAATTTTTGATTTTAAAAGGTCTTACAGTTCAAGTAAAGGGAAAAATCCGTAAATTGGTTATTTATATATTATATCAAGTTAAGTTTGTTCTTCAATCTGGGATCGAAAATTCATAGCCCGTGTCTTAAAGTAACATTTAGTCTATATTTCATTCAAAACGGTCCTCTCCACTCTATTTAAAGTTTCAAAGTAAAATCAAAATCAAAGCATTTATTTCAATTAAACCATTTACAGGCACTTTTGAACTGTCAAGGAATCGGTCAGTCAGAAATATGAAGCTAGTTGCCCATTCCAAAGCGTAGTAGGTACCTATGGAGAAGAACGGGCAAGAAACTCCACGGACACTCTTTTAAATAAATTGTTACAAAATATTGGTTACATCATTCATGTTGAAATTAAACATGTGAGAACAATGTAGAAAGACGTGCACGTTAGAAGCATCCATAATAAAAAGATCAAACAAAGAACAATTCAAAAATTTAAATTAGCCAAGGCAGCTAAGAGTTGACCAGTCCCAACTGACGGCGGCCGTTCACGAACATGACGCATGGATTAGCACCTTCAGCTCAACACCATTTTGAAGGGAGTTAAATAATCCAACACACGCGCCACCATCAGCAAGACATCTGGGTGAGCATGACATACTCACAGTCGCCAGGGCACATTCAAGTCAATAAAAGACGTATTACCCGGTAAATGTTAGCTCTTTAGTACATAGTCCTCACACCTGTGCTCCGAAATTATATAATACAAAGGAAATTGATTTTATACAATGCAAAGATGGTCTTAAACTCTTCGGCAGCTCCAACTGTATTTTCAAATGTAAATCAAAAAGTTGTGGTTGTGGAGCAGGACCAGTATTGAGCCAAGCATTTTTATCAGCGATGTAATCGCCCAACTTATAATATGCCTGCCTGCAAAGTGTGCGTTTTATACAACATTTGAATTTCGTCTCATTCAGTTGAAGTATGTGGGGAGGAATTTTGTTGTAACATTTTAAACAGTATCCCAAGAAATATGAGTCCACTTTAGCCAGTCTGAAACCTGGTTGAATTAATAGGTCCCAATTTCTTGTACTATAATTATGTCTATCACCTCTTTTACTAAAAAGATGTACATTTTTTCTTACGTGCATTATGTTTTCGTAGATATATTGACAAAGTACCGTCATGATGTTAATATCCTTAAACAGTTCCCTTAGAGACTCACGCCTGCGGAGATAATATATGGCTCTGATTGCTCTTTTCTGCAGAATAAAATAGACCTGATGTCTGCAGCCCGTTCCCATAGTAAAAAACCGTAAGACATGATACTATGAAAGTAACTAAAATAGACCAGCCTCGCGGTATCTACATCAGTAAATTGACGGTTTTTTTCTGACAACATATGCTGCTGAACTTAGCCGTCCTGAAAGAGATGTTAAATGAGGACCCTATTATAACCCTGAGTCAAGCGTGATCCCTAGGAAAACAGTTTTATCGACGAATTCTAGTTTCTCTTGATTCAATACTATCTCACAATCACTAATTTTGATAATTGGTAAAGAAAATGTTATGTACTTAGTTTTTTTTCCATTTAATACAAAATTATTAGCAGTGAACCAACTTTGGACCTGCAGTAGTGCGTTATTTACGTCGTCAAAATTTGTAGCACGTCTATCTACCTTAAAAATTAAGGAAGTATCGTCAGCTTTAACACCATTTGTGGTTTATTTTTTAATAAATGAAGTAGATCATTTATATAAACTAAAAAGAGGAATAGACCCAATATCGAGCCTTGTGGCACACCCATTTTTACTTTTAAACCTAATTGAATTGATACCGTTAATTTGGACTTTCTGTTGTCTATCATTTAAATAAGATTTTACTAAACTGAGAGCAAGTTTTCCAAGTCCATAATGCACAAGTTTCAAGAGTAAGGTTTTGTGATCGACGCAATCTAATGCCTTGGAGAGGTCACAAAAGATTCCTATGGCGTCTTGGGCCTCTTCCCATGCGCTAAAAATATGTCTTAATAAGGTTACACCGGCGTCGGTCGTACAACGTCCTTTGGTGAAACCATACTGTTGATTATGAAGGATTTTATTTGTGTTAAAATGAAGCATTTGATTAAGAATTACCTTTTCAAACACCTTTCTGAAAAGTGGCAACACAAACACGGGTCTATAATTATTGGTTTCTTTACTGTCCCCGTTTGTTTATTTTTTCAACTCAAAAGTTAATTTGTCCTTCAATTCGGAATTGGAAATTCGGACAGCCGAGCAAACACAGCTTTCAGATGGAACCCTCAGGGCGAGAGTCCTTGGGCACGCCACAATTGTGGCGATAAGTCCCCTCTTTGAGGAGTGGCTATAGAGGCGCCACGGCATCCTCACCGTCCGCCTGACGCAGGTCCTCACCGGACACGGCTGTTTCGGGAGGTTCCTGTTCCGTATAAGGCGGGAGGAAAGGCCCGGGTGTCACCACTGTGTGGATCGCCCGGAGGACACGGTGGAGCATACGGTGGAGGTCTGCCCGGCTTGGGCGGAGCACCGCCGTGTCCTCACGGAGGCGATTGGCGGCGGCGATCTCTCGCGTCCGGCCCTGGTTCAGGCCATGGTTCGGAGCGAGAGTGCATAGGAGGCCGTCACCTCCTTCTGCGAAGCAGTTATGCTCGTGAAGGAGGAGGTGGAGCGCACCACGAGGGAGATGCAAGCTGCACTCCCTCGCGCCCCTAGTCGCCGCAGGAGACGCCCCAGGCGTCGGGAGTCACGAGCTGACTTCCGGCAACCGTAGGCGCGGGCTTGCGGACGGTGAGCAATGGGTAGCTCGCCGTCCGATAAGGACTAGGCCTGGGTCGACGGCACGTTGTGTTCCACGCGCGTCTCAAAGTGATGTCAGCACCAACTGACGGGGTCCATAAGGACCAATGCCTGCTGGGGTTGCGGGTTTGTCCAAAAGGGATATCGCGGCCCCGGCACACGGGCAACGGAAGGAACACCGGGTGGGTTTTAGTCAGTAAAAGTCTGACACGCCCTCTCGCTCCGCCCAGAGCGGGAGAAGTCATTTGATGATTTCCCACCCTCAAAAAAAAAAAAAGGCGCGAGTCCTTATTCACAATATTGCGGTTTGAAAAAAAAAAGGAGATTTTTATGATTCTAAAATATGTATATTATATTATTATATTAAAATATGTTTACATTTTTTTTATTCTCCGTTTTATTCATAATCTTCTCTAGTGCCGCATTTGAATACGTAATACGTACATGTTAGAAAGGTAGTTTTATGACCTTATATTGTAATAGCCTTTGACCGACTAGGCTGACTATAATAAAATAAAGAAATGTAAATCTAAATATTTCTTCAAAATGACCTACGAGTAGGTATATAAATATCCAATTTCTTAAATTTCCTAAAAAGAAATATCTACACAAAAAATCCAATATTGCTTATAATAGTGAAATTTAAAATCATCCCCAATTTTAAAATGCTTGGCTTAATGCTGGTCCTGCTCCACAGCTACTTGGGCTCACTAGTTAAAAAGAAATTATGTTTGGAAGAGTTGCTTCCCCTTTTTATTTTTTCAGACATTACGAACTTACTGTTTATTTTTTATTTAAACAAGTTTGAATTGTTGCATACTCCAATGGATAATGATTCTCTTTCTTTTTGGTAGTAAGATTCTATTTATTAATCTCTCAAAAACATTGCAAACTAGTTTTGTATAAATTAGAAGCATTTTTAATTTTTTTGTAAACGTGAGGACCATGGAGCCGTATTTTTATGTTAATAAGATCTATGTTGACTTGAAAGAGCATGGCAGTTAAGAGTATGTCATGCTCACTTAAATGTCTAGCTGAGGGTGGCGAGTGTGTTGGATCATTCGGTTCCCTACAAAATGGTTGAGCTGGATGGTGCTGATCCACGCGTCATGTTCGTGAACGGGTGCCGTCGGTTTTGACTGGTCATCTCTTATCTGCCAGGGGTTATTTTTAATCTTATATTTTGAATTGTTTTGATATTTTTTGTACATTGTTCTCACATATACAAGGTGCAGTTTTGGATCTGCAAAACATTTTAGGAGGTAATTATGTTGGTGATTCTCGACCCGAATCAACAATAAAATGGGCAGGTATTTTTTTTTCATTTTATTCTTATTTATGAAAATCGGTAAGTGTAAACTCCCCTTTTTAAAACGCGGCCAATCTGTACGTGTTCTTAAACTGCGCTTTCACACACACAAACAAACGCAACCGACATTTCTTTCATAAATCCAAAGCACCAACCACCGCCCGCACCCTCTCCCACTAGCCACGCCCCCGCGGTCATCGCAACCGCATAAATCGGGTCAATTTATTAGTGTAATTGATGACGCCGGTATGTGCATACGTTTGCAAATTCCACCCCTCAAGTGCGCCTTCGATTAACGGTCGCGATAGGTACCTACTACCTAGTTGTAAAGATGACGGACCAATACTCCAATGTAGAGTTGGTGGAGATGGTCCGCTTGTATGCCATCAGTGGAGACAATGTATCTCGAGCCATCTAAATGTTCGCGGAGTTATTCCCCAATCGGCAACGTCCCTTACACAGGGTAATGCTGGCTGCTACGCAGAGACTGCGCGATCATCGGCAGTTCGACGTTCCCCAGCATGCTGAAGGTCGCGGCAACGAATGCCTGCCTGTCGCCTTGCAGGAAGATATCCTGGAATTCTTCCGGCGAGAGCCACGGGCAAGCACGCGGGAGGATGGTCGACGGTTTGGAGTGCACCACTCCACAGTGTGGCGGCTACTGCACAAAGAAATGCAGCATCCTTTTCATTACCGCAAGGTACAGGATCTCCACCAACGTGATCAGTGCTTTCGACACAATAATAACGAATGTGTTTGTGTTACTTAAGCTGAAGGAAAATCAGCAACGTCGTGCTAGACTGTGCCTGGAGTGTGACGGTGGAAACTTTGAACAATATCTCCAGGTAACATAAGTAGGTAATTTATTTATTTATTTGTACATAGACAATAATTTGTAAATAGGATGTTAGCTAAATCAACTTGATTAGTGTAAATAAGTTGATTTAAAATTTTAACTACGCCAAAAATACCTATCAGACAAAATTAATCACTTAAAATCCCTAACACATGGGTACCTACCTACTTAACTAGCACAAATTATCTTGATGTATTTCTGTCGGTCCTCAGCCCGTTAAAAAGTAGGAAGGAAAATCTTAAATCAACCAATTTAATCTACAAATACTCGTAAAAACGAAAACCGTCCTCGGGGCTGAATTTACCTACAGAGCGCGCCGACTGCGCCGAGTACCTACATGCCTTATTATTATTATTAGGTGCCTACCTAAATCCCGCGCACGCGCTCGCGATCATAGTTGTGAACTTTTTTTGGCGCAGTTGTATCTACTTCCTACTATTATTATTTATCGTAATAGCCCAGTGGTTAAGGCTTTCTCCTCTCATGCATGAGGTTGCGGGTTCGCAACTGAGCAAGTACCATTGTGTTATTTTTTTAATTCATAATGATGTAAGTACTTTTTAAATTTATCTAGGACATCATTGAAATCCCGTGTTTCGGTAAGCACTTAATTAAAGCCTTTGGTTCGAATTGATTTGTAGCTCTCGGACAGTCGTTAGGTACCACACGGGTCGGTACGGGTCAACGACCTTACAGCCCTGCCGTATAGTCGTTGGTACGGGTAGTCAAAAGCCAGAAAGTCTGACAATTAGTCTAACAAATGGGTATCCTGTTATCAAGTAACTGGTTTGTTGAGGTCTGATACGCAGTCGCCCTACGTGATTCACTGGCACTCCATGTAGTGAGCTGCATACAGTTAAACTGAAAGCCGACCCTAACATAGTTGGGAACAGGCTCGGCAGATGATGAAGATTTTCGCATTGTAATGATGCTTAAAAATGAGTTATTATTTAGCGAAATTTAAAACAATAATGTAGGTACATTGTGATTTTCAAATTCGAACTACATCTAAGGTAAAATTATTTGCTATAAGTTGCTGTAGCTACAACAACTTGTACAGATCGCGGCACGTTGGTTGAACCTTCGATGCGCAGTAACAGATTTTCGAGTCTTAATCGAAATGCGGTATGACGAGCATCGCGGGGGCTCCCCGTAACCATAGCAACGACCTTCATTTTAGTTCAACGTACATGCCGCGTTCGTTTCGTAGAAATGTGGGCGGAGACTCGTACAGGCTGACGTCACTGGTCATCGCATTCACGCACACAGTGACATGACGCGCGATACATCGCAATGGGTGATTCTGTTTTTTTGAAGAGGGTTATTAAGAGAGTTATTCTGAAAGACAATAAAATTGAAAAATCGAAAATAAAAAGTATTATTGATTATTGACTTGGTATCGTATTGTTATATGATTATTTACGAGTCTCATAACAACCTCCTGAAATGTTTTGCAGGTTCAAAACTGCACCTTGTAGAAGCAACAAGAATAATGTACCCATGATTTTATAATTATCTATATTTAAAAGAGTGTCCTTGGAGTTTCTTGCCCGTTCTTCTCCATAAAGATCTACGGTTTGGAATGGGCAACTAGCTTCAACTTTCTGACTAACTATTTGAAAATTCAATAGTGCCTGTAAATGGTTTAATTGAAATAAATGCTTTGAGTTTGAGTTTATCCCCTTGGGGGATGATTTTACAAAAATGCTATAAATGTAGTATCCGTATGGACTGGTCTCATATTTAAACGCGGGTACTCCCAACATTTAGTAGTAAATTAGGCGATATTGTAGTAATTCTTTATTTCTTACCTCAGTATTACTCTGAGTTTCTTACCAAAATAATAAATTTGATTTTTATATTCCTAATTTAAGAAATGCTGTGCCCATAAAAACTTTCATCCCCTATATCATCCCTTCACCACTATTTTTCAAACAAAAAGTAGCCTATGCCCCAGCATACTAACTATCCCCTTGTCACATTTTATCAAAATCCGTGCAGTGGTTTAGGCGTGAAAAGGTTACATACGACAGACAGACAGACATACAGTTACTTTTGAATTTATAACATTATATATATGTATAAATAATAATATGAAAATGTTCATAGTAGTATATTAGTATGGATTTTATATATAGACAGACGGCGTAGACTTAGTTGTTATAAGAGTCCCGTTGTCACCTATTGTATATAGGAACCTAAAAATTTTAAACGTTTTCCTGCTATCAAATACTTATCCAAAACGATCTCTACTTTCCAGATCCTCGGACACAGAACTGGTGGCTGATGTCGGGACCAGGCCCTCTGCTGACCATCCTCGTGACGTACCTCTACTTCTGCAAGTCAGTCGGCCCCAAGTATATGAGGGACAGGAAACCGTACGACTTGAAGAACGTCATGATACTGTACAATGTTTCACAGATATTGTTGAGCATTTACATGGTGTATGAGGTACGTTTTCTGTTTAAAGATGTTGGATATTAATTTTGGTTATCCAGATCTCCTTATTGACCGCTGCGAGAATGAAAATCATGTAAACAATGGTTACAAAACAAATTAGTTATTGGAAGATGAGTTTTGTAAAACACACATCCATGAAATAACTAATTCATACATGTCATATATCAATGCACTGCTTTAGGTAGATAATGATACGCTCCCTAAACTAACTAATAGACATAGTTTAAGATCACTCGTGTTGAATTCAAATCCTAATGCTCATCAATTTTCTTTTACCGTTACAGGCTTTAGTCGCCGGATGGTGGAACGATTACAACTTGACATGCCAGCCTATAGATTACTCGAACAGTCCCAAAGCTCAAAGAGTAAGTATAAGTACGTCTTCTGAGGACTTCTGTTTCATAAACATCCAATAATGTTTATGTCCACATTGTTTAGTATCCAAACTGCTTATAATAATTATGCTGAATAAACAATGTTGCTTCAAAACAGTGGAGCGTTAAAAAACATTGTCTTCCATGATATTTCAAACTTATCCATATATTCAGGATTTATGCTTTTTAAGCTTTTTGGATGTCGTACAGTTGTTAATAGCTTTCTTAACAATTTGCAGATGGCAGAAGTAGTATGGTGGTACTTCGCAACCAAGCTCTTTGAACTTCTGGATACAGTCATCTTCGTGTTGAGGAAGAACGACAGGCAGATCACCTTCCTTCATCTGTACCATCACTTCTCGATGCCCATCTGCGCTTGGATTGGCGTCAAATACTTGCCAGGTACGTTGAAATCTTCTGCACATCTGCTAATGATTTAGATGTTAAATAATATTTCAGAAGAATATGTATTACACAATAGAGAGAGACGACTTTGTTAAACAGAGGATAGTGAAAAGCTAAAGATTCAGTGGTTTTTCATGATTCTGAAGATGCTATACCTAGGATCTGAAAAACATGGTGGTACACGTACAAAAATATGTATGGAACTAAAAAAAATATTGACATTCCTTTAATAGATCGTTATGTATAATTCCAGGTGGTCACGGAACTCTCCTCGGCGTGATCAACTCCTTCATCCACATCATCATGTACACTTACTACCTGATCTCCAGTCTCGGACCTCAGTACCAGAAGTATTTGTGGTGGAAGAAGCACCTCACCACCATGCAGCTGGTAAGTTGACTCATAATTCGCAATCTAGTAATACTCATGGTCCCACCAAAATACTAAATCGATTGGAAAATAATGATTCTTTCAATTCACGATATTCGACCGAGCGACGCGAGTGTAGCGTCTCTGGCTTCAAGTCTGGCCAAATGTGCTTTCGTTTGTAAGTTTGTACGTACGCCTCTACAGGTCGTATTTTACAACCGATCTGTTGTGAAATTTGATTATAGGTTTTACGACTTTATAGTTTTTTTTTGTCGGTGAGGATTTTTATAGGATGGGTATTTCCTCCAAAAAGGGGGTGGTCGGGACCAGTCGACATGTTCATGACGTCATGTCACGCATCGGACCAACGTAATATCTTTAGACCAACGTCAAACAGTTGTTGTGTCATTCATGATTGTGACAATTACGGAAAAAAATTACAAATGTTACGAGTTCATTATCATCTCAAAAGACTCTTCGATAGCCACAACAAGGACAAAATACGAAGAAAACTTCACGACTCCGCCAAAGTAGGCCGACAAACAATCCACTACCTATTTGTGCGGCGTCGATTGATGAGACACACATCTGAGAAACAGAATTGGACGGCGCCGGCTTTTAAAACCAGTCTAGAATAGACGAGGACGACTATTCCTCGCTGATTGAGGGCAAGAAAGACCGATCGTGGCGCAGCCACAACAAACACAACTTCTGTAAAACAAGTGGTATTTGAAACAAAAAAGATTTCAAATGTAAAATGTAAAACTTATTTATCCAACGGAAATACTAAACGTAAACAATACATTATATTATTCACAAGTTCACACGAATAGTCGGCGTCATGTATCGCGCGCTGTCCGCGAACTTAGGAATTGTCGGTTCTTTGTTCACCACTCGCCGCCTTTCGGCACATGATGTTTGTGCGGCAATTAATACAACCACTAAAAAGGAAGAGATATACTTATCAGATGAACGTCACACACTTTTGGTGTGCCCGAAAAAAATCATCCCATCTACGGAACCCTTCATTGTGCGTGGTCCGACACGCACTTGGCCAGTTTTTACAGTATACATTAATGACTTGCCAAAATCTATTTCACACCATATGACCTTATTTGCAGATGACAGCACGGTGACAATTTCTAGTAATAACAATGACATGATCCATAATAAACTTGACATTCACAATACCTTGCCATTTATATTATAATGGTTAAACAATCATAATTTAAAGATTAATTTAGATAAAACTAAAATCATGCATTGCCAACGTTTGACTATAGAAAATATGGACATAAATATAGATAATAAGCTAACTGAAATCATAAATACTATTAAATTTCTTGGAGTAATGTAGTAAGTTGACAAAAGACTTGACTTGAAAACATAAATCGAGAACCTTTGCAAAAAAATAGTAGTCCTGCATTTGCATTGCACTCTCTGGCTGCAGTTGTGAATGTATATAGCTTGATTGCGGCCTACCATGGTTTAGGGTATAATTTGTTTTTGCAAGGATTTCCCAACAATCTTTTGGGCCTTAGTCTGTCTTAGCCAAAGTCATGTAGCCGGGACCGGGCATTTTCTAACTGAACAGACAGCAGTGCTGCTGGGGAGTTTGTTGCACCATTTCTTCATTCCAACTAGAGCACTAGGAAGTGGTGAAGGGTGGGCGTTTTGGGGGACTGTCTTAAGGAATTTTGACGTTCGAAAAGTTTGAATAAATGACTTTTGAATTATGAATTTTCAACACGTAGGTACAGCAGCGTCGTCGTTCGAACAGCAGGACGGTCCGGTTGGCGCAGTAGTGCACTCTTTACTAAAACCACACTTCCTCTTCTTCTCGATCTTGATAGGCCTTGATGTTATTGTGGTAGTCTAGTTAATTTATAATATCATTGGCAGTCATTCTGTTTTTATATAAATATTACTAATTGAGTTACCCAATGTAAACAAACAATTAAATGATGACTTAATTTGACGTGACAAATATCGTTGACATTGACAAATCAGCATCAGCCATGCATGCATGTAGCAAATACTAAGGAAAACTTATTTGAATGTTAATAATAAAATAAAAAACCTGCCAAATGTGTGTCGGACCACGCATAATGAAGGGTTCCGTAGTTGGGATGAATTTTTCCCAAGAACATTGTAGTTGAAAAACATGTTCCCCCATGCATTCTAACTGCAAATGTAAGTTTGTACGCACAATATTGAGAGATTTATCATGTTATTTGAAGACTTTCTATAGGTTTTCCTGTAATCTATGAAGAAAGAACAATTCTCTATATTTTTTTAGATTTTTAGGCTCCGTAGTTTTGAATATAATGGAGGAATGGTCAATTTTCATCGATTTTCTTAAATATCTTTAAATGTATTTATTTTTTAATTGTAAAAAAATATTTGAGGTCCTCACAACAAATTCTTATATTTGATACTAGCTGACCTAGCGAACTTTGTTCGGCAATCAATCAAATATTAAAAAAACCCTACCTAACCTACCTATCCTACCTACCCTACCTACCCTACCTACCCTACCTACCCTACCTACCCTACCTACCCTACCTACCCTACCTACCCTACCTACCCTACCTACCCTACCTACCCTACCTACCCTACCTACCCTACCTACCCTACCTACCCTACCTACCCTACCTACCCTACCTACCCTACCTACCCTACCTACCCTACCTACCCTACCTACCCTACCTACCCTACCTACCCTACCTACCCTACCTACCCTACCTACCCTACCTACCCTACCTACCCTACCTACCCTACCTACCCTACCTACCCTACCTACCCTACCTACCCTACCTACCCTACCTACCCTACCTACCCTACCTACCCTACCTACCCTACCTACCCTACCTACCCTACCTACCCTACCTACCCTACCTTTCCTACCTACCCTACCTACCCTACCTACCCTACCCTACCTACACTACCTACCCTACCTACCCTACCTAACCAAATTTCAACTAAATTGGTACAGTAGATTCGGAGCAAATCGTCTGTGACTAACGGACAGACAGACACTCGTGTGATCCTTTATGGGTTCCGTTTTTTTCCTTTTGAGGTACGGTACTCTAAAAATGGAGTTACGAAATCAATAATAATGATAATATTGATAAATATTATATTTATACGTATAAAATGTTGCTCAAAACCGTTAATACGCTTAACAGTATTTTTTAACACACTTTAAGAAGTACATGGTTGCGTTTAAAAAGTAACATCGTTATGTGGAATGGATTGCTTCGCACGACGTATAATGACAACATTTTTGTTCTTCGACTAATGTACGAACGACTTCAAGTAGGGAGAATACAAAAATCTGGATAATGTCACCGTTTTCTACGTATGTGAGTTATGGAGACGAGCGGCGATGACGAATGCGACTACTGTTCGCAGAAGTGCAAGTATTATCAATGCTCTAAACTCTTGGATCTATAAAGCGAAAATTTTGAGGTTTCTTATATGTATGATGTAAACTAGGTATAAGGTGGATTTGAAATTCCAATAGCAAAATGCTAGTTATGAATACTATCACACAATTGTCTGGAGAAGACAATGTCGCAGGCAATTTGTATTATTTCGCTTTTTACAAACTGCGTCGTCCGTTTACAAATGCTCGCAATTATGAAATATGCCGAAGGCAAAATGTAATTTGTAAAAAAAAATTGTAAAATGTTGTACTTGTATTTTTTTTTAAATGTAATGTAATTTGATTGACAATTCAAACGCCGTTTCCAAAATGCCGCGGCAAATTGAAGTATTTAGTTACCCGGCATGAGAAAAAACGCTGAGGTGTCCATGGAATCTGGTGCTCGGAGGACTCCTGCGGATTATTATTGGTACAAAAAATGATCTACATCAAACCATTTAAAATTTAACGCATTATTTTTAGACAGTTATAATCTAACAAAAATAATACCGATATATTTATACCTGATTGCTAAAATAAATTCTGATTCGTCCAACCTGTGTTTTATGATGATCGCTCTAAAATAATAATTAATGTCGAAATTATAAAAAAATTACGAGTTACCTTGGGCATATTTCATAACTGCGAGCGTTTGTAAATGGACCGCGCCGTTTGTATAATGACGAATCATACAATCTGCCTTGACAGATACGTCACTGATCGAATTAAACAAAAAAGTCTAACACGAGCGCAAGCTTACCGAAACCGTTTCTTCATTAAAAAGATACGCTTGCAAGAATTCGGACATTAGAATGATAAGCAAATAAGAATGAATTATGTTAATCTGAATAATTTGCAAAGTATACATTGCGGAGAGATGAGTAAGTAGTAATTGTGCGATGAAGTGCACGGATTAATAAATTATGTGTTTGAACGCGGAAGTCTGGCAACGTTCAAAACAGGTTTTGTTACTATTGACATATTCATTATTATTATTATCTTACATAAATTTATTATATTTAAGTATACATATACACATTGCAGTATAAAACTGATTAACATCCGTCGCCAGCGTCAGGCCGTCTGTTTTGTTATCTGGCATTTTTGCTGAACTAGGCCTATTTGGCGCAGCCGCAAGGCGCACTTTCCTGCTAATATCTTAGAACGCACTTTACACTTTTTATTTGTTTTCTTACTTTTTTAAAATTTGGTTTTTATTTATAGTACAATATGTTGTGTTGTGTGCCTTTTAGTCTGTGCTTAATAAATATATTTTCTTTCTTTCTTTCTTTCTTAATTTGCCTATGGATGCAGTATATTTTAAGATGATATTTGCTCAATAAAAAAATGTGAGTGTTGATATAAACTTCCGAAAACTTATCAAAGACCATAGTGATGCATCAATGAATGACAAAATATACGCCAAAATTATGAATGAGTTGTGCAAACTATCAACCTGTATAATATCCAGTTCAAATACTACAATACCAAACACATAACTAGTTTATTTTATTCTCACGTCAACGGTTTTATCTAAATTTATTTTTAGATGACTATGCTCACCTATGTCCTTTGCGTTTTTCAGATCCAGTTCTCCATCGTCTTCTTCCACAACTTCCCAATCATGTTCAGTGACTGCAACTACCCTAAGGTTATAAACTTCTTAGTCTCCCTCAATGCTGGTGTCTTCCTTTATATGTTCGGTAACTTCTACTACAATAACTACGTCAAAAACAGGAAATCTACTCAAAATGCCCAGGTCACTGCAAATGGAAAATCAAAAGAGTGCTAATACAAAGACTTGATTATTATTATTGTTTTATTATAGTTTATTGAAGATGTGTTCTGCATGGCTTTTGTTGTGTGATAAATCTATGTGATTTTGATTTTGTAGAATGTGTGTATAAGGTTTTCTTTTGCAGTATATTTTTTGGTTGAAGTAGAATATTATATATGATCAAACGAACTTGCAAGTGAAGTTCGATCATTATTATGATGAGTTGCTTCATTTTAAGATATGATAATATCAATCTAGTGTCCCTACTTGCTTGGTAACTTTGCACGTATTTTAAAGATCTTTAAAACTATTAAGTGACTTATTTCCGGTCTGTCCGCATCTGTGTCACACTTTGACGTTAGCTCATTTTTTAGAGGCCAGTAACGATATATGATACAAAACTTTCTCTATATTAAGGGATCGTCAAGCGTCAGTGGGGGAGGGCGGTCATATCTTCAAATGAAACAACTCATAAAAATAATGATCGAACTTCACTTGCAAGTTCGTTTTGTCATATATTTCCTTGCTTCGTTTTTCAGATATGATAATAATAATGTAGATGTTAAGAGTTCGAAAGCTTTGGAATGAAATAATAAACAATAAGGTTGTTAACATTATATTTTTATTTATCAACAAATCAGCCTTATAGTAGTTACTTATTATATTTCCGTAATGGTATAATTACCTATTTAGAATTAATGAGAATTGACTTAAATAATCATTCTCTAAAGTGTGATATTGTAAGTACAATAATTTAATTATATAGTCATACTGAACTTCTTACGATAAGCAAACGAATCTAGCAAATTCACCTTCGTTTATAATGTACCTATTATAAAAACGAGCAAATGAACTAGTCCACCGGTTTTGCGAATTGTTTCTATATTAAACCCAGCCAAGGGCGCGGGTGAAGTGGACACGTGTCGTGTGCTGTGCGCGCCAAATACGCTGATATCGACGCCGCATTCTGACAGCACTTCTTTTATTCATCGGCTGATACTATGTGTGGTAGAAGATTTGTGTGGCCGTTTGTACTTTAACAACAGATTGTTGGCACTCTCTCAGGTCTTATGTTTTTAGTAATGGAGATATCATCTGAGAGAACTGTAGCTGGGCGTATTTACAATAATTTTTATGCCGCTGTCCGAAAAATTTAAGTTCTCGAGTTTGAGCAAGGCCAAGCGTCTGTACCCTGTGAGCTGTACAAATTGCCAATAGAATTACAAGATTTTTATTACAGATTTTTTCGAGTGAGGGCTTCCTATTAGGGAACCATGTTGAATTAAAGTTTAACACTAATTGGGGATTCCATGTGGTGGAATACCTGAGTCTTATGGGTCTTAATTGATACGCACCTTTAATTAAGGACGCGCTTTATTTTTGCTTTATTCGCCTGAACCAATATTATTACCTATAAAGGCTGACAAAGCAGAACGATGGGAATTTAAACTGCCATACGCACAACCGTTATTAAATTATGACGCTAAGAATGAGAGTAAGGACGATTTTGAAGGGTCATTAATCTGGTTATCGACACAATATTGCCACCAAAACTTACCACGATATTCTCCTTTCTATCCTTTCTCATCTTTTGGTTTCGTCCGAGGCTCTGAAATGGTTCTCGTCTTATCTTCGTGGACGTCAGCAGTCGGTTCGCGTTGATGAGAGCTCATCGAGTTGTCGCGACCTGGATGCTGGTGTTCCACAAGGCGGTATTCTTTCTCCATTATTATTCTCCATCTTCATTAATTTTATAACTCACGGCCTTCGGTGTTCGTATCATCCTTATGCCGATGATCTTCAATTATATACAGCTGAGCGGGTAGAGGGTTTGTCGAACGCTATAGCAGATGTAAACCGAGATTTAGATGCTATCAAGAAGTGGTCTGATAGTTTTGGGGTGTCAGTAAACCCCTCAAAGTGTCAGGCCATTATAATTGGAAGCTCGCGCATGATGGGTAGGGTGAAACTTAGCTCTCTTCCTCCTCTAATTTTTAATAATACCGTCATACCTATTAGCCCTACGGTGAAAGATCTCGGTTTGCATCTTGACTCGACACTTAGCTGGCAAGGCCAGGTCTTTAATGTTAGTCAAAGGGTCAACGGTACTCTGCGGTCGCTGTATCGTCTGAGAAACTTTTTGCCTGCTAAGACGAAGACTATGCTTGTGCAGACTTTGATTTTCCCTATCGTCGACTATGGTGACGTGTGCTAATTTGACTTGAATTCGGTTTTGCTGGATAAGCTCGAAAGACTGCTCAACAACCGTATCCGGGAATATTAGGGAAAATGGAGTAAAGGCGTAGAAGTAATAGGTATGCCAGTCTGCCGTGAATGCATCTACGGCAACTGCGTCACAGATTACCAGATGAAGCACTCCATACAAAATTATCGATACCTACTGCTATAATAGCCTACACCTTCCAGTCGTTAGACGCTGCAAACGAAAATGTACCTTACCTTACAAGCATAAAGTGAGTTTTGCTTTGTAGCTGCGCGTGGCTGTGCGCCGTCGCGTGGTAAGGGCCAATGCCTGCCAGGGTTGCGAGTTTGTCCGAAAGGGATATCGCGGCCCCGGCACACGGGCAACGGAAGGAACACGGGTGGGTTTTAGTAAGTAAAAGTCTGAGACACCCTCCCACTCCGCTCAGAGCGGGAGTAAAAAAAAAAAAAAAGGTTGCCCCTTTCGATAAAGGACATCTTTATCGAAAGAGGCAATTCCGTAGGTATTTTTAATATACTTTATGAAATAAAATAAAATGCTTTTTAATGTTTTAGCATTTTTAATTGATAGTGTAATTGTAGTTTATATTTAATCACAGATGGGTCAAAATGTAGTGAACACACAAAATGCGATCTTCTTTTCGTTTCTGGTATTGCTAAGTCCGGTTTGTCAATTAATTCTATCCAAGTTTTGCGACTGAAAAGAAAAAAGAAAGAAAATATAAGTACATAATTGAACATATACGAGTATAAAGGTGTTATTATTTATCAGACGAATAAATTGTTAAATATTTTTGCTAAACTTAATTTTTAAATGACAGTCGACAAATGGAGGTCATTGACCTTTCTATTCTTATGTCAGACGCATAGTAGAAGCACATGTTACGTGGTAGAAGTAATTACTACCAATAAAATACAAAACACGAAACATGCAAGTTTAAACAAATTACCTATTTAATAAACGATAGAAAAACAAATTAGATACTCACATTTCTGTATCATCAGGTAAACTGAAAAAAGATTAGTCTTTATCTCTTCTCTTGCTGGATCTACATCCATCAACTGCACATAATACACCAGAATCAGTCATATCATAAGAATTTGAAACTAAGTACGTCAGTTCAACCGAAATAATATGCGTAGTACGCGCCTCGCGGCTGTCGGCAACCCACTGAGAGGTAGGTCGGTAGGAATTAGGTCGCGTGCGACCCGGCGGCCGGTAGATAGTTAGCGCGCGTAAGTATATGGAGTGCATCATCTGGTAATCTATGCGTGCGTCAGGATCTTTTTTCCATGCAATGAGTCTGGTGCACTTGGCATTATCGCGAGACCTAAATAAGTCTTTTTCAGGTTGGCCAATATATATTACGATTTCTTGAAATGCTTTATCGGAAAATGACCATTCAGTATCCGGATTAACTATTCTTGACGCGGTGTCTGCCCGGTTTTCTTTGGTATTCACTTATGATGCATAAACCTAACCTAACGAAGGACCGTCCTCCATTGCCCCGTACAGGACTCAAGGAAGGTGTGTTGCATCTACCTAAACAATTCTAATCATCAGATTGATCATTCTAGACTGACCAAAAATTATTTCTGCAAGTCTTGGCGCTGATTGCAAAAAATATTCAAAAATTGATAAGGAAGTTTTGTACGTTCCGTTTTAGTTTACTATTTCGCCACTTAAGTACATAGATAATTTTGTCGATCTTTTGATATTTAAGTAACCAAAGCTAAAATTTTAAAAAGTCGCCCATGTGAAATTAAATCTAACAAAGTACGGTAAAGGTTGGCGACCTTTTCAATTAAAGTTGTAAATACCAAGAATAACATTTAAATTAATTAATTAATGCTATCCAAATATCCGCCTTTGCATGATGATTTTGTATGATTGTAAAATAATTTATTTTCCCATTACTACTATTACTGTTTTTGACGGCTCTGGCAAAAATAATTATCATAATGGTATTCAATAATATGATAATTATTATAGCCGTAGCCTATTATAGCAAGCACTCAAATGAAGATATTAAGTGCGGATTTCACCAATGAAACTGAACGCGATCAGTACTTCTAAACCTTCTTACTCCTCACTGACAATCTCACAGATGACGCCAACATAGAACGAGAACGAACGCGCGCTCTCGGCAAGGTGCAATATGCTTGCGCGCAGATTTTCCCTTTGTAGCACTAGTGTTCAAAAGACGTTGTTCCGTGCCTACTGCCTCTTTTTTTACACATGTCAACTGTGGGCAAAATTTTAAAGGGCTACACTAAGTACCATGCTTGTGCAGTACAAAGATGCCTACCGCATCTTAATGAAGTTTCCGCGGTACTGTAGCGTGTCGAGCATGTTCGCTGAAGCGAGAGTCCCGGACTTTTATACCGTTATTCGATCGCGCATTGTTATAGGGATATTGTAGAAATTGAGTACCTATTTAGTTTAGTTTCTCATTAATCACAACGCGCACTCACACATGTATGTCACAAAATTTTCTTTAATTATTTATGAGTTTATTTTTATTTTATTTTTTATACTACATATCTTTAATTTTTTGATTATAATAACGGACAGACACTTCCCTACGTTTATCCAGCGTATGGCACTCGGGTTGTAGCTAAAATCAGCATCAGAGCTGAGGCCCTTTTGGCATTATAATAATTTGTTTTCTGTTTTTATAGTTTTAATGTGTATTTTGTGTAATGCCAATAAACGCATTTTTCTTTCTTTTTTTCTTCACTGCATCGTTTTCCAGCAGTTTACGAAAGTCGACCAATCAACTGTTGAGGGTTGTTAGTGAGGATTGGCGCAGTCCGATCCACAGGTATATGCCTGTAAGTCCATCGGAGTGCCAACCGACGATATTTTTTTGTTTTTGTTAGTGATAATGTTAATTAAATAGTAGATTTAAAAGTAAATTTAATTTTAATGACTACTCAGTTTTAATTTAATTTATTATGTGATTGTATGGAATTTTGAATATTTTATTTTAATGATCTAATGTAATGAATTTTAATATCTTATTTTAATGATATTATTAATTGAATGAATTGTATGTATTTGTGAATAATGTATCGGGACTTGGTGCCTTACTAAATAAATAAACCGCGTTCGAGAGCTGCCAGTGAAAATATTCCACAGCAATTTTCACACTGATAGCTCTGGAACGCGGTTTAACCACAGGCTACACTGAGACCGAAGTGAAACAAGACTAAGTTCATTTAGCTTCGCTCATGTAGCTATCGCGTCTTTTCATACTTCGGTTCACACTGCAAACTGTGAACCTGCGTTCTCTGTGTGGCCTGCGCTTTAGATATGCTAAAAGCAGTGAACGCGTTTAGTTTAATTGCTGACAATGGCCCTATAGCCCTAAACAGACTAGCTCCGCAAATTTAAACAAGCGACTAATGTTACTATAAAACTATAGGAGCCGCTTGAAATGGTTACAGCACAAATGATATCCCTAAATACCTTGGACTGACTGTCATTAGAGTAAGATCTTTACAGTCACGGCTCATCATCTGTCTAGCATTTCCCAACTATTTTGAGGTCAGCTTCCAGTCTAACCGGATGCAGCTGAATACCAGTGTTCTACGTAGAAAGACTACCTTTCTGACCTCCACAACCCAGTTACTGGGTAACATGATACGCCTTGGTAAGCTTGGTAAGTCGGCTAAGACTGCGCAGGTAGGCTGCGCAAGCCGTTAACGATTAGGTAGTGTTCAGAGAGGTAAATCAATACCAACAGGATAAGCTAATACATATAATCACATAGATCACAGGTAGTAGAACTTGGCTAGGTTGAGGGTAAGGTCACTGATCACTGAGCACTCGCACACAGTTAGGAAGAGTACCGTTCTTGGTAGCGTAGCAGACGTAGAGTGCCTATCAGTACACGGTCAGCAAGAGGCCAGTCTCCGCGTCCGTATTCACTGAGACGTGTGTCAGAGGTCTTGAATTAATGATGGACTCCGCCTCTAGGAGCAGGGTGTTTAATACCTCCTCCTTTGGTGTCCTTTCCTTCAGGATCACGGCGATGGCACTCTGCACCGCGCGGACTAGCCGCTCCCAAAAGCCCCCTATAAATGGTGCGGATGGGGGTATGAATCGCCATTCTATTCTTCTATTTGCGCAGAAATTGAAGAGCTCTGGCAGCATCTTTGCTGTGCCGATGAATGAAGTCCCGTTATCGGAGTAAGTTCTTGTCGGGTATTCCCTTCTAGCAATGAACCGTCTGAGTGCCATCAAGGCGGAGTCCAACGATAAGCTCTCCAGGATCTCTAAATGCACGGCTCGCACCGTCATGCATGTAAAAAGTGCAATTTGTCTCTTGGCGGTGCGTCTGCCAATAGCGATGCACAGGGGGCCAAAATAATGCAACCCTACGTGGGTGAAATGGCGCTGGTGATGTGCTAACCTGGCATCAGGCAAATCTCCCTCTGGTGGAGATTCTGGGTTAGCCTTCCGATTGCGGCAAAACTGGCATCTCTGCGAAGTTACTCTGATGGCTGGTCTGAGGCTTACTACGTTGAACCTCTGGCGCAGTTCATTGACCACTAGCACGTGATATCTGTATCACGACAGGTACGCTTGACGATAGGATGTCGGCGGTCTAGGACTATCGGGCGAACTACATGCTCTGCAACGGCAGCACGACCAGAGAAAGATGAAGGAGCCCGTCTTCACCGAGCAAAAGCGAAAAGTTCGCTAAAGCCTAACTATCACTCGAAACTGAACGTGCTGTTAGAGAGCGCATCAATTCCTGGGGGAAGGAGTCTATTTGAACTTTTCGAAACAAAAGGACCTCCGCAACGTTGAGGTCTTCAACGGAAAGAGTTAAAAGATTGCGAGCATCTCGAAGCATTTAGAGAAAATATGGGCGCAAAACTGATCGCTGTGGCGCGAAGCAACCGGGTCCAACTGCTAAAGCGTTGGTGATGCGCAACTACCGGTAAAGGTTGCTGTCGTGGTGAAGCAACTATCAGTCCCACCGATTCCAAGTTTCGTTTCAGTTCATCGGTCACCGGAGGGACGGCACACCTCGGTTCACATGGCAAGTCAGAGGGTGGAAGCAAGAGAAATGGCGGTCCTGTGAACCAACGTGATGAAGTTAAGGAATTGTGAAAGTCTCGCGTAAAATAAAAAATAATAATAATACATACAGATGAACTTCATAACCTTTTTCTATTCTAGAAAAAAATTTGCTTTGTCCATTATCATCAGCACCATTTCAGCCGTTCACTGCTGGACATAGGCCTCCCTCAAGCACCGCCACTTCGACCGGTTCTGTGCTTTTTGTTTCCAACGGATTCCTGCGGCCTTCACCAGGTCATCGGTCCACCTTGTGGGACGCCTTCCGACTATGGCTATGTCTTCAAGTACGCGGTTGCCACTCCAGAATTTTTCGGCCCCATCGGCCATCTGTACTACGAGTAATATGCCCTGCCCACTTCCACTTAAGTTTAACAGTTCTTTGGGCCATGTCGGTGACCTTGGTTCTCCTATGGATCTCTTCATTTAGGTTTTCCTTTCCATTCCTTTGCGTAACTTTTAGCCTTTTAATATCGCTCAATCTTTTTCATAATCACTATAATTTTTTATGCATTTCATTGGAACCAATATTTGTTATTGGAACTTACTTCATTAATCCGATTATTACTTTTACTAATACAAGCGTAAACAAGACTGTTCAGGCAGTTACGACAAAATGATTTTCATTAGGTTAAGGGTATGGGTGTAGGTTGTGTATAGTACATATTTTTTAAATCGCAATTTTTCCAACGTCGTAACGGACATCTCTTGCAAAATTTCAATGTGTAAGAGACATCATAAAACGATTGAGTTTAAGGAGGTTTAATTTTTAGTTTTCTTTAGATAAATCAATTTTATAACAATCTGTCTAGTAAGCAACATAATAGGAAAACAATGAAAAAGTTGTGACGTTATTAAAAATCAAATTTTGTTTTTTGGTCCTCCTGTAAAGTCAGGGTTTGTCCTTTACGATATTTGAAATTTCCACCATCGACATACAAGAGGATAAGTATGTGACACGAGCTACGCACGACGCATATAGAACACAAAGAACAGCAATCACTGCAGATGGCACTTATCTACTCTTACACTATTTTCTTCTATACCTATAATAAATCTGTAGACGAGGCGTTTCTGTACATTGAAAAAAAAAAAAAAAATTGTTGGGGTGAATGACTAACAGATGTCTATTCTACCATTTTTAGAAATTTTGTCTGTTTGTCGATATGTCTGTTTGACGTGATATATTTGTTTGTTGCAATATCACGATAAAAGTACGAAACCAATAAGGTCAACTTTTATACTCAAATATTGTGTGTAACTAGAAGTTACATTTAGTTTTGTTTCATCGCAATCGCTTCAATAATATCAAAAGATATATGAATTTAAAGTTTTGAAGAATAACTTTTGATTACGTATTGTACATACACGTAACAATGTCTATTGACGCCAAATGGTACTAACGAATATATGTCATAATCATAACCATAATAATTAGTATGTTAATAAAAACACGTCATAAAGGTATCTGTGTCTGTGTTATATCTAAAAGTAATAATAGTGATTATCCTAACTATAATATTATAAATGCGAAAGTGAGTTTGTTTGTTTGTTACGCTTTCACGCTAAAACGGCTGAACAGATTTGGATGAAAATTAGGGCATTGGTAGACCATAACATATTCCCACGGAATCGAGACTTATACTCATAGATATAGTTTATTTAATGTTAAAGATACGAGTACTTAGTTTATTTGAAGTATTATTTGTATGTTAATATATTATGTAACAACCCCCCAACCCCCCGTTAGACTGGAAGCCGACTCCTACATAGTTGTAAAAAGGTTAGGCAGATAGAGTAAAAATATATAAAGTATTTATACTGTTCGTGGCAAGAACATAAATAAAATTATACTGTGTCGTTTTAAACAATCACTTTAATATGGTCTTATTTATTACAGTACACATTTTATAGATCGTCGCCATTCGACCATCTTTTTGATAGACATCTAGGAAACGGAAAAATCTTCCTATAATGTTTCCAATAAAAAAACCTTAAAATGTAGCCAGCATAATGAACCAAAATAAACTTAAAATCTATGTTTGGATACGAACATATACTCGTATCTGTTTACTGATGTGAACTGTATGTGGAAAAAGGAAAAGGGAGACCTTTGCCCAGCAGTGGGAAATTACGAGCTAAATAGATACATAAGTACGTAAACTCAAACCGAGCAGTATTTACAAAAATCCGAATATACTTCGTATCCATGTGTCATGCATGAATTACCCTATTGAATATATTATGTAATTTTTTCAGTAGACAGACTTAATTTACTTTTTAACAAACAGTTTTAGCAAGTCACAATATTATTGAATTAGATTCAAGGAATTTATTTAGATAGTAAAATGAAGGCGCAATTATTTTTTTTGTTTAGTTCTGGTTTAGTAATGTAACGTAAGGTTTGGTTCATTTCTCTTGCACGGGAGTTAGAAATTGTGTGACTAATCACAAAAATATTTCTCACTCTAAATTTTGAAATACTTTTACGTCGAGATGGCAGTGCTTTTAGAGATTATGAAGGACACGTATCAGTATATTTTTAATGATTTGGGTGGTAAGTTTTCTTTTGTTTTAATAAACTCCTAATTATGTATTAGCATATAATATAGTATGTTGTTATAGAAGAAAGTACAGTATCATACTGCAATGTGATCAACAGCTTAGCGTTGCTATGTCACATTATTTGTTTTAACAGTATTTTAGCATTGAAAATGCTTTTTCGATCGCTTCAGCCATTTAGTATAAAGATTGAGAAATAAAAATGGTACCAAAAGATGCGTTACTGAAAGGGCTACAATACAGATTTATTTACATATATATATGTTAATAATTGCTATTATAATAATTTGGTCTACTTTTTCTAAAAGTTGTGGATGCTTCCACAGATGGGAGGAACAAAGGCTATACGTGATTTTTGGCCCAAAGCAACAGTAAGAATGAGTGTGAAGGCCGAATTAATATTAATTTTGAAAAGTCTTTCCGATACATCGTTGAAATTTTGTATTTTCTCCTAATTATACATTGCTCCCCAACTTTTGACGAATCCTTATTCATCCAAAGTTGGGGAGCCCAGGAGGTGAAGAGAGTTTATTTACATAATTTTGATGTTTGGTGCTATACTATAAAATTTTGCTACGGTAGTCTGTCTCTTAGTGGTTTGGGGAATATAAATTTCGCATTTCGAAATGTTAAGGTCCAGGCCAATGGAACAGAATTTTTCTTTTTTAAATCTTTTAAAACTGTGTTTATATCACCCCCAAGGGTTCCGTCATCCAAATACAATACTTTGAATTCCGAATTTAGTTGTCGAATAATTGAATTTATTGCCAACCTAAAAATGACTACAAAAGTCAGAAATCTAATTTTATATTAAGTAAAAGATTATTAGCTGCAAACCATTTTGAAAGAACCGACTATCGTTGACATGTAAGACATCTGTATCTTTTCTATCTATTTAAAAAATAAGAGAAATAGAAATAAATCCGTTAAGTGAGCGATCATGTAAGGAAGTTCATATAAATAAACTAGAAATAGAGACTAGAGACTCCGAGGACGTCGACGTCGCCCCATTAACGTTTACTTTTTGCTGCCTGTTTGATAGATAGGAAAGAACAAGATCAGCAGCTTGTCCACGAATTCCGTAGTGGTGTAATTTACAGATCAGTGTATTGTGGTCAACGCAGTCAAACGCTTTCGAGAGGTCACAGAAAATGTCAATTGAATCCTGGGCGTTATATCAGGATTTCAAAATTTGATTGATGAATTTTACTCCTGCGTCAGTCGGCGACATAACTTTCGTGAAACCAAACTGGTGACTGAAAACGAAAAGCTTCGCAAGCAATGGAAAATTGTTACTGAAGACTGCGGGGTTGACCTCAGGACTAGCTGCTTCTCACTCGGACAAAGACCAAAGCTACATATGTAGTATATAGGAAAGTTTTATAAATATCAATGAGTTTCAAGTTTATTAACTCAAGTAATAAGATTTTTCATACAAATGAAATCCCCCCTTTTCACCCCCTTAAAGATGGAATTTTAAAAAACCCGTTCTTAGTGCTACATTACAAAGACCCTACATTATAAAAAGATGCTGTGTGCAAAATTTCACGTTCCTTGTCCCAGTCGTTTCGGCTCTGTGTTGATATGTCAGTCAGTAAGTCAGTGAGTTTCTCCTTTTATATAGATATAACCTAACATACATCAGGCCTGTATACCCCGAAGGGTTATGCAGAGGTGTATCTTGCCCATTCTTCTCCATACGAAAACTACCTTTTGGAAGGGGCGACTAGAATCAATTCTATTTTTTGTAAACTTGACGTTCATAAGTGCCTTTTAAGTGCCTAATTGAAATAAATTGTTTGACTTTGACTTTGACTTTGACTTTATCTACAGTACACCCACATTTTACCAGCTATGTTTAAGTCCCGAGCGTATTGCTATTAACCGGGCACAAATACAGACTTTGGACTGTTACTGAGAAAATCCCAATCGAAAACCCAATAACACTTTGCCAGATCTGGAAATCGAACCCAAGCCTCATGCTTAACAGTAGCGCGTGCTACCACTAGACCAACAAGGCAGTTTTAAGGGTTCCGTACCTGAAGGGTGCCAAACGGAACCCTTTTACTAAGCCTCCGCTGTCCATCCGTCCGTCTGTCTGTCAGCAGGCTGTATCTTATGAACCATAATTCCGAATCGTATACGTAACAGTTGAAATTTTTGAGTATTTCTATTGCCGCTATAACAACAAATAACAATTTTTTATCGAGTTAATAATTAAAGAAACATGTTTTTTTCGGCATTTTTTGCTCGATCTTAATACGGTACGGAACCTTTCGTGTGCGAGTCCGACTCGCACTTGACTGGCTTTTTATAAAAATGTGGCTGTTATTTATTTTAGTATATTGTAATGTCTTACGGCTTCCACGCGAATGAAATTGCGCGCAGAAGCTAGTTATAATATTGGATAGCAAATTTTACTCAAAGGAAACATTCCTTTCCCACACTCGGGAATCGGACCGGCTAAAATCCGAAAAAATAACACCCTGCCTATTATTATGGCATCAATCGATAGAGTCAATCATAAGGATCAAATCTTTTTAACAAATATGGCACATTAAATGAAAGGAAAACCATAAAATTTAAACTTATTTTAATTGAACGAAAAAAACCTGCGTGCTGCTCTAGAAAGAGTAACGGTATCTACCTGCAACACAGTGACGCTGCAATGAATAAAAGACACAGCGGATCGCTAGGTAATGACGCAGAGAGTAGAGTATCCTGCACGTCAGTCTGTGGAACCGAACCAATCGTACCAATCCCCTTCAACCAACTACGTAGGTGGCTACATGAGTTCACCCACACACAAGCGGAGAACTGGTGGACCTTGACACCGGGCAGCAGGCAATCCAGGGAAGCTATGCCATCTTTGGATAGCAGGCTAACTAGGCGTTTATTACGCCTGGACAGAAACAGCCTGCGTCTGATGACGGGGACCATCACGGGATACTGCTCGGTATACAAGCACTTCAACACAATAGGCATAACGGACAGTCATCTGTGCAGGGCATGCATGGAGGAGAGCAAACCCATATATACATAGAACACAGAAGGGTTCCATTTTTTCATTCGAACGTACGGAATCCTAAAAAGCTTTATAAACGTGGACCAACCATTTCAAGTGCTTGAATAATAATGAACAAACTATCTCTTCTTTCCAGATCCTCGGACAGAGAACTGGTGGCTGATGTCAGGACCAGGCCCTCTGCTGACCATCCTCGCTACTTACCTCTACTTCTGCATCTCAGTCGGCCCCAAGTACATGAGGCAGAGGAAACCGTATGACTTGAAGAAAGTCATGATACTGTACAATGTTTCACAGATATTGATGAGCATTTACCTGGTTTATGAAGTAAGTCTCTGAATGTTGGATAATAATTTCGGTAAACCAGATCTCCTTATTGATTCGCTGCAAGAATGAAAATGATGTAAACAATGGTTACAAAACTAATTAGTGATTGGAAGATGAGTTTTTTAAATCAGAAGTTCATGACATAACTAATTCATACATCTTGAAATGCACTGCTTTAGATGATAGATAATGATACGCCTCCTAAACTTACTAACTAATATACTTAGTGTAAGATCACTTGTGTTTATTTATTTATTTTATTAGGTTCACCAACAATTGATTACACTGACACAAACACAAAATACATAAAAAAAAGAAAAACAGTGCATCAGTGCGTTACGCATAGGTAAACACCACATGCATAAAACAATGAATCAGACAAATAAGCTAACTTACTTAGTAAGAAGCGCTTATATAGAAAATTTGGTAACGTCGGTAAAAAGTAAAAATATTATATAATAAAAATACCTATTAAAAAATTGAAATATTATAAAATAGGTAAAGGTAAAATTGACATTCTTCGACATTTTAACATTGGTAAAACTGATAAGAATTGCATAAAAGAAAAATAAAATGGTATTTTTTTTATAAATTGATATTTTTATTAATATCGGCACATAGAGATAATATTTAGAAAAATTAAAACATGATTAAAAATTTTAAATTGATTCAAATAAATTAAATTGAAATCAATAAAAAATCAAGTGTTGAATTCATATCACAATGAAAATGGCCATCTTAATGAAGCCATTGAACAAAAATAGTACCTACCAAAGTAAACAAACACCTTTTTTTAATAACGTTTCAACCCCTTCATTTATTTATTTTAAAAACACATACAACTTAGAGTATATAACACTGGAGAAGCCTTATCCACAATATTCCGAAAAAAAATGTCTGTCACTTTTAGCGGGGGACGCGGTAGCGGTAAGAGAAGTCCGTACCATAAATTTTTATTTTATCGATAACGATATTCATTCGGAATTTTGCTTGAATCCATAAAATAAAACAGCTGTTGCATAAAATAGTTACATTTTAATAAGAAGAGAAAATAACTACAATTAAATAAAATTAACTAAATTTGTAATAAGTAAGTAATCTCAATAATAAATTAGGTTATGTTCAAGAAAATAAATTGTATATAAATAACCACTTCAATGGACATAAAAAAATGATAAATCATTGAACAATCAAAAAAAAAATAAACAAAAGTAATTCCTAAGTAATTTTTACTAGGAAATTATCGACATGTCAATTTTGATTTCAAACATGACTTCAACCGTAGCGGTAGTCTCGTTAACATGTTTAGGACATAATCGCATGTCAAGTGCGTGTAAGTTTTGCTGATTTGACGAATATTTTCGTAATGCAAAAGAAACGTATTTTGATCTTTAAGAACATAAAAACGAGATGTAGCGAGACTCGGTGACGTCACAGAAGCAACGTGAGGAAAATACTCGATTCATCCTACGTTTTTATATTGAATCATGGTTGAATCGAATGAAAAATCGAATTGTATTATGAGGTAAGGATTTTAAATTTCAATAAAAACATGACTAAATCTTATAAAAAAAAATCAACATATAGAAGGTTATTCAGTTCTTTATGTAAGTTTGGCGTATTTGAACGCTTTTTACAAAATTTAACAGCACAAATAGGCATTTTTGCGGAGCTCCGTGCAACTTTAAAAAGATTTACGAAGTGCGTTAGAATCGATTTGAAAGTATTTTTTGTGAACGTAGGTATTAGAACATTTGTTCTTGTACTTTTACAGAGGGGAAGTGTTCGTAAGGCTTCTCCAGTGTTATATACTTTACGACATACAACTATCATCACAGACTTACCTAATACAATAGTGTAGTTATACTTACAATAGCTTACAGAGATTAGACTTAAAAAAAAAAAATATTACTAGCTTTCAGAAAAGTAAAATGTGGCCCGTATGAATTCACTCAGAGTACAATTGAAGCAGTCAATCTGTTGTGACACCATATTCAGTGTACGTAGGGCACGCGCCAGCGGCGCATGCTGTAGTAGGTTGGTGCGAGCAGGCGGCACCCATAGCAGCTGCGGTCGCCTCCGTCACCCCACGTGCCTATCAGGTACACACAACCCAACCGTGCGTACAACGCCTGGGTTGTGAATTTTACCACGCATAATCTTAAATATGTAAGTGGCGAGAGCTACTTCCCTTCTTACTTCCAGTTTACTATAGCCTACCATGCCCAGCACAAATAGAGTAGGATACGCGTATTCATAACGCTTGCCCTGACTAAAATGCTTTGCTCATCAACTTTTACTTTTACAGGGTTTAGTCGCCGGATGGTGGAACGACTACAACTTGTCATGCCAGCCCATAGATTACTCGAACAGTCCAAAAGCTCACAGAGTAAGTATACGTATCTCTTCTGAGGACTTCTGTTTCATAAACATCCGCTACATATGTTTATCTCCACATTGTTTAGTATCCATATCCAGTATCAAGAACCGACTGGACAGATTAAATATCTCCAAGCTATTGGAAACACACGCATCAGCAAATTATTTGCTAGTGTGTCTTACCAAAAATAAATATAAAACTTAATTTCCTGTATTTATAGAGTTTAACGGGCCTCTGTGAGTTGCCTTCGGCCCCTCGAATGCCTTGCCTACCAAAGGTCCGGGACCCTATGGTCGCGAGATATGCGAAAACCTTAAAAATATTATTAATATGCTCAATGTTAAAACAATGTTGCTTCAAAATAGTGGAGCTTTAAAAACATTGTCTTCCATGATTTTTAACACTAGTCCATGGATTCAGGATTAATGAAGGTTTGGATATCGTACAGTTTTTAAAAGCTTTCTTAACACTTTTTGTAGATGGCAGCAGTAGTATGGTGGTACTTCGCAGCCAAGATCATTGAACTTCTGGACACAGTCTTCTTCGTGTTGAGGAAGAACGATAGGCAGCTAACCTTCCTTCATTTGTACCATCACTTCTTAATGCCCATCAGTGGTTGGCTTGGCGTCAAATACGTGCCAGGTACGTTGAAATCTTAATTGCATATCTGATAATGATTAGATGATACATAATATTTCAGAAGAGTCAATCAATAAACTCAGCCTATCGCAGTCCACTGCTGGACATAGGCATCAGAAGAGTGTGGTTTCAGAAGAATATGTAATTCAAATAGAGAGAGAGAACTATGTTTACCAGTGGATAGGAAAAGGCTGAAGATCACATCAACAATCACTTAATTGTTGATGATGCTGAAGATGCTATACCCATGGGATTGAAATTTAATTATTACTGAAACTGAAAACCATGGTGATAAGCGTACAAACATATCTATGGAACTAAAAAATCTATTGACATTCTTTTATAGGTCGTTATTTGTAATTCCAGGTGGTCACGGAACTCTCTTCGGCGTGATCAATTCCTTCATCCACATCATCATGTACACTTACTACCTGATCTCCGGTCTCGGACCTCAGTACCAGAAGTACTTGTGGTGGAAGAAGCACCTCACCACCATACAGCTGGTAAGTTATCGCATAATTCGCAATCCATTAATACTCATGGTCCCAACAGAATACTAAATCGATTGGAAAATAATGATTCTATCAATTTATTCATGATATTCATATTCATATATAATATTCAATGCCCAGCTCAAACCCTTGGACCTAGAAAGCGAAAATTTTGTATAGAAGTTTCCTATGATAACAAGTAATAATATTATTTGCACTCACTATTATCTGCAGAAGTTATAAAAATAACACTTATAATCGATACATCACTGTCTGAATTAAACAAAAAAGTCTAACACGCTTACACAAACAGTTGCTTCATTAAAAACACACGCTTGCAAGAATTCGGGCATTATAATGAAATTGAATTAAGACGAAGCAAATAAGCATGAAATATGTTAATCTGAATAATTTGCAAAGTATACAATGTGGAATATAAGTAAATAGTAATTTGCCTATGGAAGCAGTATTGTTTTAAATTTATGTTTACTAAATAAAAAATGCAAGTGTTGTTATAAACTTCCGAAAACTTAACAAAAACCATAGTGAAAAAAAGTGAAAAGTGTAAAAATCTATAATATACGATGCTCCAAAATTATGAATGAGATGTGCAAATTCCCAACCTATATAATATCCATTTAATTTTATTCTAACGTCAACTGTTTTATCAGAAACGTTTTTTAGATGACTATTATGTTCATATAGGTCCTTTTTCGTTTTTCAGATCCAATTCTGCATCATCTTCTGCCACAACTTCCCAGTCATGTTCAGTGACTGTAATTACCCTAAGATTTTTAACTTCTTACTCTCCCTCAATTCTGGTCTCTTCCTTTATATGTTCGGTAAATTTTACTACAATAACTACGTCAAAAACGGGAAAGGTGTTCAAAATGCCCAGGCAAATGAAAAAGCGAAAGTGTGCTAGTACAAAGACTTGATTATTGTTATTGTTTTAGATTCGTTTGGAGAAGCTGTCTTCTGACTGGCTTTTTATATGGTTTTCTTTTACAGTATATTTTTTGGTTAAATACTTTTTACCAAATATTATTAATCAATTATCAAAACCATGAAGTACAATATTTATATGGGGTACTTAATAATTTTTCACCGTACGCTTATGAAACTTATGTATTTTTATAGAGTTTTAGTATGATGAAATTTGTATTCATTCAATTTCCTCATTTGAAAAATATAACATTTCTTAGACAGCACACATAATTTTCATAATCTTCAACATATAAAATAAGTATTTTAAAATACATTCATATAGACTTCCACCACTCTTTTATTGGCTAATGACTGTATATTTGTAGAAATAGTTTTAAATATATTATTATACCAATGGAAACTATTTGATTTACCTTATTTCCGACTGTTAAAATGTATATTACTATTTGTGTATGCTGTGAAAATTATTATGTATGAGTGTAACTTTGTATTACTGGAATTTACAAGGATAACTTAAGAGTAAAAATTGAGTGTATTTAAATCCTTGGTACGCCATTATGATTGATTATGGCTTCCACGTATTTCGGCTGTATAACTGTTCTGCTCTCTCTAAATTAGATAATTGTTTATTTGCACCTTTAGAAACTGCGTTATTATTCATTTTTATCGTTTATTTAACTAGTTAAGTACTAATAGCTTAGGTACCTACGTAGTTTTAAAGTCAGCTAAAAACCAATGGAAACTCTTTTTGTATTTAAATATCTGAAAACCTACTACAAAACGCTCCATCTGCAGAAAACTAAAAAAAAAAATATAATTCGAAAACTACAAAAATGGGGTATTTTCGGAGGGTTATTCCACTAATCCCCATTGGAAATCCCCATTAATGGGGATTTGTGAATTTCCTTGTCCACAAATCCCCATTGGTTTAAAAATAAAATACAAACAATATAATTATGAGAATCACAAAGTCTTTATTTCTTACGGAAGTGCCCATTGATTATTTTTATAATCAAACAAATTAAAGTAACGGCTAAATTAATAGCCTAAGTGTAAAATATTTCTGTCATGACACTAAACTTTACTACAAAATATAATCTTTTAGAGATCAACTTCTACACTACTATATGGTTACTTTGTGATTAATTAGGTATTTTAGAACTTTTGTTTACCTTTTGTTTAGTTGAGTCTTTACCTAAGCCTAGTGGTGGCCCTTTTATAAAAAAGTCAACAGGTTGGTGAGATTGGGACAAGATTTTTTCTGCCAAGTTAGTGCCTATGTTACTGAAAAAACTACATACTTAATTTACGGATGAAGGAGCGTTATCACAAATGTCCAACAGTTCTACTGGGCTAGTTTTCTTTTTGGTGGTACTGGTGATTTGTTTGATCGTTTCCCAAAGGGCTTTGGGGTTGTTACGAGATTTTTCAAGTTCGCGTTTTTCATGGGCTATTTTTAGTTTCCGGAGCAGGTCGATACAATAATTCCGGTACCGCGTATAGGTAATTTTCAGGATAAGATTATTGAGATCTTTCTTGATCTGTTGTGCAACCGGTCACGGTTTTGTATACACTTTAATAGGTCGGTGGTTATGCATGGTTTGATCATTCTTTTTTTTTTGGGATTTTTACTTGTTTAGTGTGTTGTCAATTACTGTAGAGATAATAGTTATGAACAAATTCATGGATATATTAGGGTCAATAATTTTAATAATTTAATTTAATTTATTTGGGGTCTAATTTAGTCTGGTTGCGTTCTTCGTTTTGAAGCAACACAAAGTTACCCACCGAAAACCTACTAAGTCTCGCCTATCAAACCGTTTTTTGTCATATAGAGCCGATTTTTGGATGCGGGCTGAGTTTTGCCTAACTTGTTCGAGATCTGCGTCAGTATAATCGTCGTAAGCCATTAGACTAAGGGAGGCCGCGAATTTACCGACTAGTGATTCGAGTGGACTTGCTTTTGTTACCCTATTGACTGTACAGTCTAGTGCCAGCTGCACATTTCTTAACGCATCCTACCACGAGCTATCTTCGTTCACTTCAACAGCGGTAAGCATAGATTTTAACTTGTTCATTGTGCGCTCAAGTTGACCGTTACCTCGCGATGATCCCGTAGCTATTAAATTAAGCTTAATGTTTTTACTCTCACAAAATTCCCTCAACTCACTAAACTCGTGTGTTAACCTGTAACCAACAATCAACAACAGTGCCTGTTTGACTCAGCCAATTCTGACCATTTACGGGTTCCAACTCTTGAGATTAGGAAACTTTAATCCTCAGCACTTTGTTGTTTTAACAAAACAATACTTCTACTTCTCAATGAATTAAACAAACTTTGATTAATCATAGCAAAAATCATCAACCCGAGCCATGTACCATCGTTTTTAACACAATCATTTTTTTCACTAAGAGCCTGGAGACACCTGGATTGTGTGTGGGTTACACACGAGTAAACCACTCTAACGCCACGGCTCTCCAGCCGACTAGCAATCGCATTGCTTCCACACATCCAGCGCATGGATCAAAACTGTGGTCTCTCTAGACCTCGACCTCTGCCAGTATCTACTGGTACGGTCCAACACAATACGGCCCATAGAGAACCTTACTCGCGTGGTTCCCATAACTTATGTAGGCTTGCTCATCACCGCTGTGATCACCATCTACTTCGACTGGTACATGACCTACTGGCATCCTTTTTTAACCTATCGTGAGCGTTTCTGTAAGTACGGTTAGAATTAACAGCTTTTAACTTTAACGTATAGCGATCACCATTCGAAACTTCCGCTACATTAAACAGACCTCTGAACTTCCGATCTAATTTAATTTGATTTCGCTTTTTGTTTTCTAATAACACGAAATAGGCAACCGATTTTTTTTTAGCTGCCTTTGTACTATCAAATCGAGTTTTGTTATATCCCGCACTACGTTTGATATACTCTGACGCAATCTCACAGACTTCATCCATGTCCTGTCATAATATTACTTAGCAAGTAAATGTCGGAAAGCACATCACAAAATCAGAACAAACAAAACACAAAACCTCTAGTTGGTGTTCGCTAATCGTTACGCTACATAAGATTTGTTCTGTGCTAAATACACGTGTATGACCAATATAGTCAACGCTACAACGTTATTAACTCGTTTGCCACTTAATTTGGCTGCACAACTCTCCTTTACTAACGAGCATTCAGCACCAGAATCGTAATAATCGAAATCGAATCGTTAACAAAACAATACAGCTCACCTTTTTGTTCTACCATGCCTGAGGGTAGTTGTACGACGCCAACATCCACTCGTCGTTCACTGCTTGTAGCACGTGCTGCACCATCCGATTGGCTGCCACTGCATGTTCTTGCAACGGGCCGCGATGTGTTCTGGTTTTCCCACACTTGAAGCACACGAAGGGGTTCGCTGACTACTGTGGGGCTGCTTGGTTCGATACTAAAGACGTCGTAGATCTTCCTCTGCTCCATTAGGAACTCCTGATGATCCTGGTACTGCCTCTCGTCCAGTCTACAAAATACCGATTGCAAAGTGGAAAAATAACAAATAGCATAGCTTTGAGACGCTCTCGTTTTCGTTCCAGCTTCTCCTTCTCGCGTAGACTCAAAGAAGTAGGACTCCGGCGAAGACTACGACTTCTACTTCGAAGAAGCCGTACACTGCCGCCGCTACGCGCTCTTGATCTAGCTTCAGCTGTGTGGCTCAATTTACCCCCAATTGGCGTTGATTGGCGCCGCGAGCTTAGCCCCTTGATCGCGTAGCATGGTTCGAAAATCATGAAACAGAAATAAAAAAATGGGTTAGAATTGTCAGACTAAACAAAACTACACAAATAACGTTACGAAACGTATTGCAGGGTATTTCGCAAATATCACAGAAACAGTGCGTCTGAGCTCAAAAATAACCAAATTTGATTACCCTTTTAGAAATCCCACGAAAGGGATAAGAATGCTAAATCCACAAAAAAAAGTTATTTTTCTGTCCTACCCTCGAATTATTTTGTTCAAAAACCCGGCACGCCAACAACGGTCACTTTTAGCGATTTCATTTTGCGCCTGAACCAACACGAGTCCCAATTCTGATGTCGGCGGAAGGTATGTGTCTTTCTCGTTATCAGGCATATTTTAACTACTGTGGGGATACTAATGGGTAGTGTTGGTTATTGCTCAATAGAAATACCGTTGCAGTGCAGATCAAATTATAATTTACAATTACATTACTCACACTAGCTCTTCACACACTGTAGGTAGGTACACGACACAACTATTCGAAATGGGGGACAGTTCCTAGACTGGAGGTTCTGTTCTCTAGAACGGTCGGAAGGCAAGTGTCCTCGCCCTGGCGCCCCTCCATTAGCTAGGCTCCGTCGTAGCACAAAGTAAGCCGAGTGTTAGTGCTGCCACTACTCGGGTCACGTGCTGCGCTTCGTTTAGCGGCCGTACTAATGACCGTCTCCGACATATAAATAAATAAACAAACTAATGTAAAAATAAGCGAACTTTAACGTCTAATATAGATGTCAACGTCAACGGCTCGACGTCAAAACTTCTATTGTGTCTCGTTTACCGTCCGAGAAACGGTTTAATAAATAAATTAATGTATGTTTCGAAAATAATTTATGTTCCCAACAGGAGGTTTCGTGCTGATCTTGCGGAGGATCTGGCCATGATGATATGTGCACCTGGTTGAAAGTTTGAGAAACGATCTCAAACTTTCAACCAGGTGCACATATCATCATGGCAAGGGGGGTTAACCTCACCGAAGCTCTCCAACCTGTATGTTAATGCGCTGATAGAGAGGCTCAGCAGCACGCATGTCGGTTGCCATATTGGAGGTGTGTGCCTAAACAATATCAGTTACGCTGCCAACATGGTGCTGCTGTGCGCCTCTGTCTGTGGTGTGTCAAGGCTATTTGGCATCTGTGAAAAGTTAGCTGAAGAATAAGGTTTTTTGTATAACACGAACAAGAGCGCGTGCATCGTCTTTCGGGCCAAGAGGAAGTGTCCTGATTACTTACAGGCTATTAAGCTCAACGGATGCCTATAATTTATAGATAATTCTTTAATTTAATTTGATTAATAACAATGATGACAATTTTGACAGTGAATAGCTCTTTACCGCGGTTAAACCGCAAGCAAAACTGAGAACGAAGCGAAACGAGACTAACCCCACGTTCGCACGGACGTCAAAATATGGCGGCGGGATTTTATCGCGCACTGGATTTTGAACTTTCGGTGTTGATCCAAGCATTGAGAATACAGCGCGCATAGGACGCACTGTCGTCCCAGCGCGTTGAAAAACCACACTATTCGATTTTAAACTCTCGGCGATTAGTAGAGCGTTGATAATCCAGTGCACGAAAAAAAATCGCTCGTGCGTACCTGGGTTAAGTTTGTTTAGCTTCGCTCATGTAGCCATCGCGACTTCTCATACTTCTGTTCATATTGCGAACTATGAACCTTCATTCTCAGTGTGGCTAGCGTTTTAGATATGCTGAACGCGTTTAGTTTCATTGGTGAAATTCGCCTTAAATAGACTAGTTCCGCAACATGAGACAAGCGAGTAATGTAGCTAGAAAACTACGGGAGCCGCTTGAAATGGTTACAGATTAGACAAAGATAGTTTATCCCTAAATACCTTGGACTGACTGTCTTCAGAGTAAGATCTTTATAGTATGACCAGCCTAACGAACTAATATTTTTATCATCGAGGACGCCAAAAAACTGAGAAAAACTAAGGGATAGAGCTTTACAATGCTGTTAAGTCTGATGTCCTAGAAATTTCTAAATGAACATAGGTATTTATATTATATAAGGGGTTTCGTGACACCCAGTAACTGGATTCTGGAGGCCAGGACTAAAGGACGTACAGATTGCTCAAAATTAAATTATTAAACTGCTATTCCACTATGATTACCTTACATCTACAATTAAAATTTACAGGGAAACCAAACTCATGAATATTAGACAACTCCATGCATACTGTACCAGCATACATAAATACGAAAAATTCTAAACAAGTCCATTCACACCAAATACACTTCTCTAAAATACATCAAGTACATAATCGTAGCAGTCGTAGGAAGGATCACATTTTACTATCACGAGTGCAAACGGTTAACGGTGAGAGAACATTTTTTTTGTGAGAGTGAAACAATACAGAGTGTTAAACAAATTGCGTGCCATAGCTTATAGGGGTAGGTTCAGTATCGATAAAGAAACCCAGGAAAAAAGAAAACAAAATTTTAAAAAAATCGCAAGATTCACCTAATTTAGTACCTACTAACTTAAAATAGCAAAAGTTTAGAATTAAAATGATTTTATTTGTTTAAATGCTTTAATTACTTACTTTCATTGCGTTCGATAGTAGGTAGATAACTAGGAAATTATTCATAAGCATTTAAACAAAATAAAAACTTATCTATTAGAAGCAATTTTTAATAAATTCTAGACGATAGCTATTTAATTAATAGGTACTAGGTAGGTTCATCATAAGATAATTTCCGTTTTTTTTTACTTTTTTAAAATTTATTTATTTATATTTTTTACGGGTTCCATTATCGACTCTGAACTCACCCTGAAGCTATGTCACGCAATTTCTTTAACAAGCTATAATAAGCTGCCTAAAGAGGTAAAGAATGCGAACTCGTTTAATATTTTTAAAACTAAATTAAAAAATCATATTTTAAACGATCAAATTACTACCATAAACGGACTTGCCCTACTGCTGCGTTGCTTTATTGTGGCACCGGGTTCGCATTCCTTATCTGTTATGATGAATATTTGTGACCACGGTAATTATTACTTTTGCGGGTGGATAGAAAAGTTTTAAGTTTTTGTATCTCGTTAATGTTATTTGCGTACGAAATGAAATGTTATTACCAAATTAATGATTTGTATGAATACCTGCTTAGTTTTGTGTCAAAGTTCATATAATTCTACACTTGAGAGCAATAAAATCGCACATCCCTTGTAATTTGGTTTAATACTGATTTTTATCTGAAATCCGAAATGATATTGAGTACAAATCATTAGGCAAAATTAAAGCATACAAGCTTAGCTTTACAAAGACACAAAATTAAAACCGAACGTAACTTACAAAAACCGACCGTACACCAAATTCCACAAATTCGCCCGTTTGCATTGTCACTACTTACACCCTTACCCACAGGTATACAAAGGTTTTTTTGGATTTTCAATCAGTTGCATACCGAAGGTCAACGTGATAACATCTCTACTGGAATCATACGGATTTACTGGAAAAATATGGATACCACGCCCACAGAAGCCGCTCAAGTTATTGCCTTGCTCGAAGCAGGCCATAATCAAAGTGAAGTTGCTCGACAGTTAAATTTGAGCCGCCACTCTGTTCGTCGTGTATACCAGAGGTTCCAAGAGACCGGTGGCTACATTCGGCGACCTGGATCTGGCCGGCGTCTCAGAACATCAGAGCATGATGACCGCTTTCTTCTGAAAAAGTCAGTGCTAAATCGGCAACCGAACGCAGTTCAACTGGGACAACAGCTTCGAGAAGTTCACAATGTCAGTATAAGTCAGTGGACAGTTAGAAGAAGACTAGGTGAACCAGGACTGGCTTCACATCGCCCAGCAAATGGTCTCAAATTGACCACAGCTTACCGACAAGCCCGGCTACAATTTGTCAGGGAACACTTAAATTGGCCGTATGACCAATGGCGGGCTGTTCTGTTCTCCGATGAGTGCAGAATGACTTTACATGGTCATGATGGACGCTCTAGGGTCTACAGAAGGTCATCAGAGCGATTTTCCCAATGCTGCATAAGCGAACGTGTGGTTTTTGGGGGTGGATCGTGTTTTGGGGTGGCATAATGTTGGACACTAAAACGTACATTGTATTCATCACTGGGGCGAATACCGGCCCGAGATCGAGAGGGTTGACGGCTGCACGATACCTCGAAGACGTGCTCGTAGAACATGTGAGGCCGCTTGCGTCGCTTATGAGAGATTTTCTCTTAATGCAGGATAACGCCAGACCGCGTGTCGCTTGAACAGTTTGCGACTACATGGAAGATGTTGATATCACATGCTTAATCCGATTGAGCATGTCTGGGATGAGCTAAAAAGAAGAGTTCGAGCAAGAAGCCCTGCTCCTACGCGTCTCCAAGAGCTTCAACTTGCCATTGAATAGGAGTGGAACACTATACCACAAGATTTGGTGGTAAAATTAATACGGTCCATGAAAAACCGATTAAGAGCTGTAATTAAGGCTAGGGGAGAGAATACACCTTAATAATAAACAATTTGATAAAGAATTTAGAGTTTGTGTTTCATTCTTTCTTAAGCGAAATTGAGTAATTTTACCTGTATGTTGGGTTTTGTGCCCTAAACCCCCTTATTGGTATTTGTTTACACTGTATTTGATATCATTACAAAGGTACTGAGGTAAAGCTTCAATTAGTGTAAAAAAATATTATAATTATATATCATTTCATATTTATTCACATTCATGAAAAAAACAGCCTTAACAAAAAAAAGTCAAGGTGTGCGATTTTATTGCTCTCAAGTGTATATTTTTAAGTTCTGAAATGTTCTCAAGTAAGTGAAATCCTTGTAATTTCTTATTGAAAAATAAATTTGTTTAACCATAGATAAGCAGTCGCTCCATGTAAAATATCTGGTATTCAGCTGCATCCGGTTAGACTGGAAGCCGTCTCCATCATAGTTGGGAAAGGCTAGGCAGATTGATTGACATAGGTATTTATATTCGTACTTACTTGCCCAGCAGTGGGACACATTTAGGGCTACATAAATACATAGGTATGTAAACCAAAGCAGAGCTGTCTTTGCGTATTATTAACATAAAATAAATAAATATGAAATCAGGAGACATACCTTGGCCACGTGTCATGAATGACGCTATTGAATAATATGATGCAATTTTTTCAGTACCTACATAACTGACTTTTACAAACGCGTAAAGGTACCATTCCGTACCCGACCGCAGGCGGCAACTGCAAGCGACGTGTCGCTGCAGTCATGATGCCGAACCCGACCACAGGCGGCAGCAGCCTGGGCACGCCACAATTGTGGCGATAAGTCCCCTCTTTGAGGTCTCTAGCCAAGAGAGGCGCCACAGCGTCCTCACCTTCCGCCTGACGCAGGTCCTTACTCCCGAAACAGCCGTGTCTAACGGCTGTTTCGGGAGGTTCCTGTTCCGCATAAGGCGGGAGGAAACGCCCGGGTGTCACCACTGTGTGGATCGCCCGGAGGACACGGTGGAGCATGCGGTGGAGGTCTGCCCTGCTTGGGCGGAGCACCGCCGTGTCCTCACGGAGGCGATCGGCGGCGGCGATCTCTCACGTCTGGCCCTGGTTCAGGCCATGGTTCGGAGCGAGAGTGCATGGTTGCATGGGTGCATGGGTGCCGTCACCTCCTTCTGCGAAGCAGTTATGCTCGCGAAGGAGGAGGCGGAGCGCGCAAGGGAGATGCAAGCTGCGCGCCCCTAGTCGCCGCAGGAGACGCCCCGGGCGTCGGGAGTCACGAGCTGACTTCCGGCCACCGTAGGCGCGGGCTTGCGGACGGTGAGCAATGGGTAGCTCGTCGTCCGATAAGGACCAGGCCCAGGTCGACGGTGCGTTGTGTTCCACGCGCGCCTCAAAGACAGCACCAACTGACGGGGTCCGTAAGGACCAATGCCTCCTGGGGTTGCGGGTTTGTCCGAAAGGGATATTGCGGCCCCGGCACACGGGCAACGGAAGGAACACGGGTGGGTTTTAGTCACTAAAAGTCTGACACGCCCTCTCGCTCCGCCCAGAGCGGGAGAAGTCATTTGATGATTTACCATCCTCAAAAAAAAAAATATACGTATATAAAAAAAAAGGCAGCAGCCCGTATTCCAGTCGGCAGATAGAAGATAAAAAAACGTGCTATCGCTCAAGCGTTGGCGGTACTACTGGTCTGCGGTCGGGCTGCACGTGTCGCCTGTCACTCGCCCTTAGCGGCCAAAGACGTGTCCCTAGCTACGAAAGGTATATCATATACGTAGAAGTTCATAGAAACCAGTCGTGTCGCGGCGACACGTCGCCTGCAGTTGCCTCTTGCAGTCGGGTACGGAATGGTACCTTGAGTCATGCAAGTCATGATAATATTTAATTAGATTCAAGGAATGCATTGAATGAATTTAACTAGTTAATAAAATGAATGCGCGATGATTTTTATGTTAGTTCTGGTTTAGTGGTGTAACAGTATATTTGGTTTATTTCTCTTGACAGAGAATTAGAAATTGTGTGACTAATCACTCTAAAGTTAGAAATATTTTTAAGACGAAATGGCGGCGCTTTTAGGGAAGATGAGGGACACTTATCAGTATATTTTTTATGATTTGTGCGGTAAGATTTATTAATTTTTTTTTTTTGTTTGTGCTAGTAAACTCTTATTAGTATCAATATAGTATGTCATTATAGAAGAAATACAGTATTATACTGCAATGCGATCAGTGTTGCTGTGTCACATTTTTTTATTTGTAACAGTATTTTTATATAAATAAAAGGGTCCATCCTGCTCTTGTCCTCGACCTTGTTAGCTGGAATGCGATTCTTTAACGTTCTGCCCTCTGAACTAAGATAACCGTAACTAGCATTTTTATGACAAATTTGTTAATACTTGATTCGGAATCAGCGTGATGAGATCTACTTTTACTACAACACATGCCACAAACACCACTAACAACCCTCGCACACGTCCTTTATCGTCACACACCCTTTCACCCTACACTCACCCATTAAATTAAACTCAACGTCAATAACAAATACATCCCAAATCATATGTCCTGTACTGTTAATTTTTTCTTGTTTATTATTAATTATTCTAAACTTAAATTTACTAAATTAACCTTTAAGCACTCTATGCATGGAACATCATTCCATTCTGTATCTGGGGAAGGGCGTTGTTAGCTGCGCTACAGTTTATACTTTTGCAGCTATCATCGTTTTACTTGCTGTACTTAGTCTTGTGTTATTGTTCCGAAATAAACTTTTTATTATTTTATTACTCTGTTTAAAGAATTTTTGAAAAAACCTACTATGACGGAAATAGTGTTAGCCCTAAGCGGCATCACTTTAAAAAAAAAATTACGTTCCTTAATATTATACAAAAAGTTTGTGCTCTTACGGCCCTTTTAGCTTAACGTGTTTTTCTTTAAGTTTGATAATGCATCGAAAATGTATCCTAAAAATAAACACCGTCAGTTACTATACGGTGAATATCTGAATTATATTCAGTTATTAAGCGAAACTAATACCAGACATAACAGCAGTAAGTGGTATTTACGATGGTTTTCATTGCTGATGATCATAATTAATATTATACTTATTTACAACCGAAAACAGGAGGACTAGTGGTATCAGGATCTTACCGTCGTTATGTTTAGTACTGGGTGGCGCAAAAGTCACGAAAGGGTTTTAAAATAAAATATGACATTACATTTTGGAGATTTATCATGGATAATTTCACCGTTATCCAACATACCAAAAAAAACAATCTTGGAACATCATCGTTCGATTATTCAAACCCAGAGAGCATATCGCCGCCATTGCCATGTGCGTAACTCTATCAGAACCCATGATTCGACGGTTGGTGGCACATTTTCAACAGAGAGGTTCAGTATCCGATCTCCCACGAACTGCAAGACCACGTTCTGCTCGCAGTGCAGACAATATTCAACGAGTGCAGGTGAGTGTAGAGGAGAACTCACCCAGAGAGATTTTCAAAATTTCACTGGCCCGCACGTTCCCCGGATTTAAAACAGCACCAAATTAATTTTTCAGGGGTTATTTAAAAGACAAGGTGTACATTAATAAACACAGGAAAATCGGGCAGCTGAACGTAAACATCCGAGCTGAAATACGGTTGCTAACTCGTCATATTCCGAGGAGAGTAATAAAAATGTCTCTCGAAAGAGCCCGTCTTTGTAAGGCTGTAATGGTGGTCATTTACGTTACGTAATATTTAAAACCTCACTCGAAAATATCTCCATGAGTTTTATTTTATTATCTGATAGCAATTAGTAAACAAATATAAACAAATTTATAAAAATATATGTGTGACTTAATGCTAAACACACATATTTTTTTATACAGAGTGGCACATAAGTCAGAAAGGGGTCGCAACTGTTAATAACTTTGTTTATTTTTGTTTACTAATGTTAATTGACATTAGTCAATGACAGTAGTAACTATCAGTTACGGTACTTATAAACAAGTTTTGATAATCATTTCTTACTTAGCTACCTAGTACTAAAATCAGAGGTATCGTAACCATCGTTTTGTCTAGTAAAATAAAACTGTACGGAAATGGCATGCCTGGATATAAGAACCGTAAGTATTATCTTACGGCTGTAATGCGTTGCTAATTACTATTCGTTTCAAGGCGGGAGCAGGGCTTTCGGAGGCCTGCCCAAATGTCTGTGTCTGGTACTAAGGACTAACATTCGTAAAATAAATTAAAACATTATTACACATTTGCCGGGAGTAAAGAGCCAACTCAAAGACAAAAAAGTTATTTAGAATGTTCAGAGATTTTTTTTCTGATATTATCAGAATCAATAGTGAAATATAACACCGACAGACTCCTCTGTGCTTCGGAAAGCACGATAAGCCGTTGGTCCCAGCTTTCATTCGTGGATCTTTGACGGTCGTTACGGGTCGTCAGAAACCCGAAAGTCTGACAATCAGTTCTTACCAAGGAATATCGTATTATCCAGTTACTGGGTTATGGAGGTCAGTTAGGCAGTCGCTCCATGTAAAATACGGTATTCAGCTGCATCCGGTTAGACTGGCAGCCGACCCCAACATAGTTGGGAAAAAGCTAGGCAGATTGATTGATAGTGAAATATATCAGGTATCACGTGGCTAACACATAAATTCTCAGTATGCCGAAACAACTAAATCTGAATTATAAGCAGTTTTGAGGCTTTTGTTCTTAGCTGGATTGGTTAATTTTATTCGTATGAGATTTGATGATGCTATCATCAGGGATGAAAGAGTAAAGATTGATCTTTTGGCACTGATCTGATATGCCAGATTTATACAGAATTGCCAAAATACCTTTTGAGTACCTAAAATTAGATGAAGAGTTGGTTGCCGTTCGAGGGAGGTGTAGTTTCCGTCAGTATATTCCATCAAAACCAGCTAAGTATGGAATTAAAATGTATGCTTTAGTAGTTACAAAAATATCATAGACAATGGACCTACAGATTTACTATGGTAAACAACCAAATAACAGCAGTCCCTTTGCTGTTAGCAACAAGACCTATGACCTCATTGATCGTAAGGTAAATTGCGTTTCTGGATCGGAGAAAAATATTACAATTGACAACTTTTGCAATGGACAGGTTTAAAGTTACTGAAAATTTGCTACAAAGACATAAACTAACTATAGTTGGTACGTTGGTAAGCTCATTGCTCATTCATTTTACACATGCATTCCGCCTTGTTTCAAGTTACAACGAGAGGCCACTCCTCAGGTTTTGGATATCAGAAAAAGAAAGAAAGAAAGAAAAATGCGTTTATTGGCATTACAAAAAAAAAATACACCTTAAAACTATAAAAACAGAAAATAAATTATTATTTCAAATAGATATCACTTTAGTTTCCTATGTACCAAAGCTACGCAAGCACGTATATGTAATGTCGTCTCTTCATCATGGCCAAGAAATAGACGAAGATACGGGAATCAAACTAAAGCCGTCTAAATTTCGTTTTATATTAAAACTAAAAGTGCAGAGAATGTAGTTGATAAACTTGCTAGAAAGTATGACGGGAATCGTAATGCTAAGCGCTGGCGTAAGCGCCTCTTACTATATTATTTTCAATGTTAAACCACGCAGCCATCAATGTCATGTTTTTACATAATTATTATATTTTATAAATTATGTATGATATAACCGCTAAAAGTCCTATGCATATTCTATTATTAAGCATTATTTATATTTTATTAATTATGTTGAATAATGGCATCGAAATCGAAGAAAATTCATTCGTAATTTGGGAATGGCTTTGATAGACAAACTTTGAGAAACCGCAAACACAATCCACGGATTCCGAAAAATTCTCATACGTGCTTACATGAACTGCTCGGTGAAACACCTCCTGAACCACCAGCAAAAATGAAAAATTTCAAGATCCAAAACAAGAATATGACAGGAAGAAAGATCGGAAAAACAAATACAGTAATTGTGAGCATGTTCGGTAACAACCTAGGTATATGCTTAGAGCATGCTTACTTCTACTCTAAAAAAAATACTGAGCTTACCCACCCTAGACAGATCTTTTAAATTTCCTAGACATTAATCTTAAATACGTTTGTAATTTGTAACCGCTCTTATGGCTAGTAAACGAAATTCCTAGAAATAAAACCCGTAACTATGTGACATACGGCGCTACGGTAAGTTCATTAAATAGTGATGTTGCACTAGCTATAAAGATTATTTATTCAATTAAAGTTAAAGTATCAAGGTTTAAACACAAATTTCAAGGAAACGATCGCTACTTTCGATTCAAATTATTCAAGATGAAGATTTTCTAAAACTGCGACACTGAACACTAATTTAAGAAAATAGCTTTACGCGCGAATATTTCGATTCTATACTTTGTGATGTTATGGTTGTCTAAATTAGGAGGGTAGCGTTGCCGTCAGATATTTATGCTGCCAGTGGGATGTTACATTCGTTTGCAATATGACCAACAGTGAATGCAGGTTTATATGCTTTGCGGGTTTGTCCGAAAGGGATATCGCGGCCCCGGCACATAGGCAACGGAAGGAACACGGGTGGGTTTTAGTCGGTAAAAGTCTGACACGCCCTCTCGCTCTGCCCAGAGCGGGAGAAGTCATTTGATGATTTCCCATCCTGAAAAAAAAAAAAATAAGGTTTATATGCTGCCTAATTGATATTAGATCACAACGACATATCACATTCTTCTGAATTTAACTGAGTAGGCAGGTAGGTTACTCATCTTTTTGAAGCAGATGCAGCATCTAATATTATTGTGGCACATGTCTCGTCAGATAGTTGTGGTGTACTTTCGATTTGACATATGTGCTGCCACTTGTATATGCCGTCCCCAAATGATCACATATATTTGCCGTCTTCTTGACGACAGATATTAATGGATGAATCATGAAATCAGATATTATTGCCAAGCTGTTCATAGTAATATATTTACGCTCGTGACTTGACTGTACAAGTGCTTGTTTCGTTGAAGAGTAACTACTAATTCGTAAACCATCAGCAACGACGTTTTTTTATAGGATGGGTTAGACGAGTTGCAGTTGTTACAATAGCATAAGCATAATCAACCTATAAAATGTCCACTGTTGGGACACAGGCCTCCTCTCTCAAGTGGGAGTGGGCTATAATCTACCACACGCGCAGGAAAACGTTACAATAGCCAAAGTTTAATTTTTAATTCACATGGACTTGGCGTGTCCAATTCATTTGAAATCTCTCCATTAATTACTCACTGAAAGAATAAACAAAACACTTATTCAGCATTTCAGGGTTAAAGATCAACATAATGAATAACAACATTAATAGTATTTAGATTTAATACATAGGCGTTATGTTAAGGTCAATTAGTACACAATTTGTTACGTCAAAAACCTTCTTGAAGGTTTATTTATCAAAACTAGGACTGATAGACTGCTACAAGTATGGGGTGACGTAATAAAAATGACGGTCACGGACCGTCACCATAATACAGGGTTATTGGTGAAACACCAACAACCTTTTAAGGGGTCATTTTACTCGTCATTATGAACAACTTTTACTATGGGACCAAACCTGACGAATGCCAAATAATCGAATATCAATTGATCGAGCACTATAAATCGAACATCCAAATAACTGCATTCGATTCGTTTTCAATCTGCGTGAAGAAGGAGAAGTGAATGAAGTCTGTGCGGTGAATGGGACAATTAAGAAACGAATCGAATACAGTTATTGAGAAGACGGTCAAGTTTGTCGAGGAGATCTGCATTCAGGTCATAGTAGCACACATCACCTCAATCGATGATAGGGAAAATTAAGGACTGCACAAGCATTGTCTTCGTAGTTGTTGGTAGTAAATTTTTCAGTCGGTATCAAGCCCGCAGCATTCCAGTTACGTTCTGGCTGACCTGAATACCTTTTTATAATTATTACCTCTTTTTTTGAAGACTATTATAATTATATTAAAAATTTATCAAAAAAAAAGATATTAATTAAAGATTAAAATGTGATTTATTAGTAAGTTTTGTGTTTTTCTTGTATTCTATATAAAAAAGTATTCAGTACATTGATATTTCGATGGGATGAACATGCGATGCGTTGAACGCTCGATCAAACACACATTCGATTTTATGAAAGTTCGAGTAATTAGATGTTCGATTTATAGTGGTCGATCAATTGATACTCGATTATTTGTCATTCGATTTGGCATAGTACACCCAATTTATCATATCACTCTACAATCCGCGGCGGCAACGCGGCGGCTGTGGGCAGCGGAGTAGCGACGTTGCATATACAGCTGCGAGGCGCGGCAGGCGGCGCGGTGGCGGCGCGGCAGCGGCGCGGTCGCGGCGCGTCGACGGCGTCGTGTCGCTGAGCACTTAGGCTTTATAATTCTTTCACCAAGTGATATCATCCGCGTAATGTTCGTGTCGAGTCGACGATGAAGTACCTGGGACTCGTCCTCGACAGCCGGTGGAACTTCGTGGAGCACTTCCGACGTTTGGCTCCCAAACTGGATAGGGTGGGGGCTGCCTTGAAGCGGCTTCTGCCCAACCTAGGGGGTCCAAACGCCTCCTGCCGGAGGCTTTACGCGGGGGTCGTGCGGTCCATGGCCCTTTACGGGGCACCGGTGTGGGCGCGTTCACTGAGGCTGCGACCGGCCCAGCGGTTGAACGCGTCCCAAAGGGTCATGGCCATCAGGCTGGTCCGGGGATACCACACGGTCTCCCGAGAGGCGGCGAGCCTCCTTGCCGGACTACCGCCATGGGATCTGGAGGCGAAAGTCCTCGCGCACATGTCGGAGTTGCGCGAGGAGGCGAAACGACGGGGTGTAACTCCGCTGCCGCGAGAGATCACGGCACAGCGGACAGAGCTCCGGCGGGATCTCATGGCGGCATGGAGTGTGCGATCCCCTCTTTGAGGAGTGGCTTGAGAGGCGCCATGGCGTCCTCACCTTCCGCCTGACGCAGGTCCTCACCGGACACGGTTGTTTCGCGAGGTTCCTGTTCCGAATAAGGCGGGAGGAAACGCCCGGGTGTCACCACTGTGTGGATCGCCCGGAGGATACGGTGGAGCATACGGTGGAGGTCTGCCCGGCTTGGGCAGAGCACCGCCGCTCGCGGCCCTAGTCACCGCAGGAGACGCCCCGGGCGTCGGGAGTCAAGAGCCGACTTCCGGCCACCGTAGGCGCGGGCCTGCGGACGGTGAGCAATGGGCAGCTCGCCGTCCGATAAGGACCAGGCCCGTGTCGACGGCGCGTTGTGTTCCACGCGCGCCTCAAAGAGATGTCAGCACCAACCGACGGGGTCGAAAGACCAATGCCTGCTGGGGTTGCGGGTTTGTCTGAAAGGGATATCGCGGCCCCGGCACACAGGCAACGGAAGGAACACGGGTGGGTTTTAGTCAGTAAAAGTCTGACACACCCTCTCGCTCTGCCCAGAGCGGGAGAAGTCATTTGATGATTTCCCACCCTGAAAAAAAAAAAAAAAAAAAAAAAACAATGTTCGGACTGGTTCAGACTCTTAGCACAAAAAAAGTTATTGTTGTTGCTCCAATCACATTACACCTGGGGTTCTTCACACATTCTCCCCTCTCACGGTGAATTTTGCAGCCATCTACTTTTAATTGCACTGGTGCTGCATTAACCTTCATGCAGTCATCTTTGGCAGATTTTTTTAAGCAAAGTCCACAGGCCACCTCTTAAGGATAATCTTTCGATCTATTCTGCATATCTCAACATGAAAACTTAGGCAAAGTGAGCTTGAATTTAGCTGTCAGTTGTATCGCTCCCTAGCATTGGAATGAAAGTTCACTTCACCTAAGTTTTCACGATGAGATTTTTACAGAATTCAGACCGGCTCGAATTAAGAACAAATTCTGATTTGATCTTCTGCAGAAGCATCGTACAATATGGTCTAAGATCCGACCCAAAGACGAGCTTCACCCATTTGTTTAATGGAAGAAAAGGTTTTTATATCAAAGGAGATATTGTTTTTTTGGCCCCCTGTATTGTAACGTATATTAATCGTGTTATACAATAAAAATAGTAATCAGTTTATTATTTTAAATGGTAGATTTTTTAAATAAAGTAACCGGAATCACGAAATCGTAATAGAAAGAAAATGTTTTGATAATGCACTCAATGGATTCAATTATCGTCATATGGTCGTCAATGCATATATTGGAGCGTTTTTAACGATTTTATGAAAAAATACCGAATTAAATACCTAATTACAGTTCGAGGTAACCAAATTTGTTTTTATTAAGTAAAAGACTATACCATTGATGCTGCAGCAGGTTCGCCTGTGTTTAATCCCATTTTTATTTTTAACCGACTTCCAAAAAGTTTCTCCGTCCATTGTCGACCGCTTTTGAAAATTCTTTTTTCGTATGAAAGGGTATGCTCCCAAGTTGGTCCCATATAAATTTTATTAACTTTGCTTGGATAGTTTTTGAGTAAGCTTCGTATTTAACGTATTTTTCCCACCAAGTATATGTGGATGATATGATGATAACTTCCTGTCACTGTTATTTACATAGCAGGTAGTGGTTTTCGAATTTGTGTGGGGTAGCTCAACCATCTCTTTCTCAGTATTCCCGTTAGAGGAAGTATAATTATATACCATGGTAATCTAGAGATCATGAGGAACGAATAAACATGCGTTTAATTAATAGACGCCAACATTTTTGGTGGGTCTAATCGCCACACAAAAAAAAAACTATCTCCTTTAGTATGTTAAAAAATATAGGGCAAGTGTGTTGGCAAAAAAAATCCTGGCCAGACTATGATTAATATAAAATCAAAAATAGTTCTTTAAAAAAAACCACTTATTCGTTTTAGTAACAAATGTTTCTCTTAAAATACACTATCCATTGATATATCATAACTGATATTGGGCGCCAAGAACATTCCTTAACTTTGTTGGCCAAGTAGTCACCTATTTAGGTCATTAACTCCGAATTAACTAACAACTGGCAAAAGTCGAGTGAGCAGCAAAGGTTCTCCCAGAAAAGTTCTTTCCATTGGTGTATATCTTGCAATGTTTAAGATAAAACATTTTTGTTTTTTTTTTCTTTTGTTTCCAGATCCCAGAACAGTTAACTGGTGGCCATCACCCTTAGTTATGTTCACAGTTATACCATTCTACTTATATTTCGCCAAGAGTTTGGGACCGAGGTTAATGAAAGATGAAAAACCATTCAAGTTGAAAAGGATTATATTTTATTATAATATATTTCAAATTTTTATCAACGGCTACATATTGAATATGGTAAGTTTACGGAGTCTTTTTTCTATATTTGATCGAGGAAAAGAGTTTTACATCTTGTTTTTTTTCTATTACAGGGCATAACTGCCGGTTGGTGGCCAACCAGGAGCAATGCGTATAACTGGACCTGTCAGCCAGTAGACATGGCCGATAACCCAACTACGCAAAGAGTATATTAACTGTTACCTTTTTGACTATCAAGGCCTTTCACTGCTTTTTCCACTCGCTTATTTTTGCTACTAATGTAGACGAGAAAGTCAATCCATTCTGTAGGAGTCAAGCTCGTCGCACCATCTTTGCCTTGGTCTGCCGCGGTGGCGCACTTATTCAAATCTCACTTACAATCGCTTCTCCTTTTACAAAGATTCACCAAATAATAATGTTGTGATTATGTTTCAGATGCACAATGCTTTTTGGTGGTATACAGTGGTGAAATTCACAGACATGTTGGATACAGTTTTCTTCGTTTTGAGGAAAAAAGACCGACAGATCTCTTTCTTGCATGTGTTTCATCATTCCATTATGCCCGTAGCGTCTTATCTTGGAGTCAAATATTTTCCAAGTAAGGATTGTTTATTGAATTTAGTCCAAAAATTATCAACAGGGTTTTTTGCAAGCTGATTGTTTATGGAGACTGGTGTGTTTAAAATACCGTCCATAAGTTATGATACTTAACTTTATAAAGGATGAGCCAGTGAGATTTATAAACAGCATGACAAGAAATAATAAAAAAAAAAAACAATAATGGCTTTGAAATACCTGCAAGGTACTCATTAGCAACCGCCTGATCGATTCTTTTGAGCAACGATATTTTCGCATAAAGCAATTTTGCTCCCATTCTTCTTATCATACTGAAATCTCAATGCATGTTGCCCACCACTAAGGTATCAATGAACATAATATTTAATATTGTAAGGAAATATTAAAAATGAATTAATTATTTTTCAGATGGTCACGGAACTCTCATCGGCGTATTCAACTGTCTCGTCCATGTTGTGATGTACACCTATTACCTGATCTCAGGTCTTGGACATAAATACCAGAAGTACCTGTGGTGGAAGAGGCATCTTACTACTATGCAGTTGGTGAGTATAAACTTTTTGGATTTTTCATTCGTCTGTCTATTTTAGAATCTTGGGATAAATATATTGCATCCGCTAACAATAATAGATCGACATTGGTGCCGATTCTCTTGTCACAAATGCCTCTAAACAAGACTAAAAATCACTAAAATTTAGTTTATTCCTGTCAAACGTCGATTTCCGATTCTAAAATAGACTAAACTGACACAACTTAACTATATTTTAGTTTGACAGCACTAAGATAGTACTGAGTTTTTAATTTAGTGAAAATGGCAATTTTGCTATTCTGAATTTGACGTTTTTCACCTATTGATTGTAAAAACCAATCCAGACTAAACAGAAATGGGATAAAATAAGTTGTCATGAACTAAAATTCACACCAACATCTCGACTTCATGTGCAAAAACAGGATGCCTACCATGATCTAATTAAAAACGATTCAAAAGCAAGGCATTTCAGTTTAGGTTCTTAAACTGCATCGCTTCAAAGTCGTACCATGACGTCCAATAAACTCAGCGGCATTTGGATCGTTAAAAGTGAATGAAAGATCGCATTCTGTGGCTGAACCGCGCGGCCGCGTTTGGAACGTTTTTGGTGAAAACGAGACAACGCTATTATTGTCAAATAAGTTTGTTTCGCGCACATTATTTAGTGTCAGACACGTTCAGAAGCAAGTAAAATTTTATTTGTTCTTAACTCAGTATCATTACTTTAAAGTAAAACAGACACTCAACAGTTTTTTTTAAATTCCACGTTAATACGGTAACTATTGTTAAAATAATTCTTAGTCAAAGTAGATATTTATTTACCTTTTGCTATTTATTAAGTATAGGAAAATATATTTTTTATTTCGACCTAATAAAACAAATTATGTTTCTGTTTCGAACGTACCAGAGTTAACAAAGTTGTGTGAGTTGAGTTGGGGCATAGTGGGCATAGTGTGAGGCAGAATCTTCCTCAAAAAACTCAAATAAAAGTAGTTCATCAGAAATCTGTTAGACAAAAACTAATGCGGTTAAAAAAGACATATAAAATAGGTATTTTAGACTTTAAAAGAAAGATTAAAGCTCACTTACATTGGTTTTTGTAAAATTCCACTAAAATAGCACTAAAAAACTTTATTTTCGTCAATAATTCACCACACGTTTCAGTTTATGTTAGAGAAATAGTAACTTTTATTGAATCGCTTATTTTGACAGTTGAGCGTTTCAGTTGAGCTGCTATAAGGACGTCATGGTACCAAACAAGAATGAATGAAACCAAAACTTACGACTCAGTTTGGGACAATCGCTGTCACATGGCATGGCCTAAATTGAATCGTTAAACTAACGTCATGGTACGAATTAGAAGAACAGTTCAGTTTAGGTCCTAAAATGGATCGCGCTAAGAGCTCGTGGTAGGCATCCTGTACTGTATTTATTTTTTCTTTTGCTTGTATGTCGAAAATAGTGCGTCCTATCGCAAAAATAATGAAAATTTCGACCCCTGTTATAAAAATCATAAACCCCTAAAACTTAACATGTAGGTAATATTTTTTCATATTTTCCATACAAAAAATTAAAAATTCCATACAAAACATGTCAAGGCTACTAGGGCAAACCTCGTGGTCAAATTCGATTTTAGTTGTGTCAAAATAAGAGATTTGATTTTCCAGAATAGCTTTACTATTCTCATATCCAAAAGTAAGGAATTTTAGTGATAGTTTACTTAGTTTAGTTCGATGTACAAGAGAATCGGCACCATTAGCAATTTCACTAAAATAACATCTACTAGTAAATTTGTATGTCCTTCTGTTTTAGTTGGGTATAATAATTATTGGCATACTTTGACCAGTTCGCTCCGCTACTTTACTTGCTGACTACTTCAGTAGTCAGCAAGTAAAGTAGCCTGAGCTATTGTCGTATAGCAAGTATCAACATTGGCCGAAAAACGATGCATAAAACCTCTTTTGTAATTATGTATTTTCTCTTTCTCAGGTCCAGTTCGGCATTATCTTCCTGCACAACTTGTTAGCCCTTTACCAAGACTGTGGCTATCCGAAGTGGATTTCTGCCCTACTTTGCGTCCACAGTCTGCAGTTCCTTTACATGTTTGGGAACTTCTACTATGTGAACTATATCAAAAACGTGAAACAAGACACCACAAATGGAAGTATCAAATCAGGAACTGGCAAGAGCAAAGTGAACTAAGTTTGATCTACGGTTTAAGACACTGTTAATTCAAGGAGTTGTGCTAGTCGTAGGATTCAACTGAAGATGGGCTGCGACCAGATGTGATTTATAGTTAAATTTTTTATGCCGTGTTTGGTATGAAATGAGAGTGTTTAATTAGCACATTTCATAAATATAAATATAAATACCCCAAAATAAATTAAATAAAAATAAAACTTATAAAAACTAAAACCCAGCTACGATAAAAAAGTCAAGTAAAAAGGTATAAACAAGACATTACATCAGAAATAAAAAATCCGGATTCCCACGTAATCTGTTCGATTTATGTAACACGTGTGACGTATTTCATATTGGGCACCTGCTGTCTGACGTCTGTGGTATTTCACAAACGGCACATATCGGTATTTTTCGCAGGTGCTATTAGTGGAATATTTTTTTATTTAAAAAAATATTGCACCAATGGCACCTACAGATCAGTACGAACTAGTGTTGGGACGTTTTTCTTTTTTAGGACACCAAAATAAGAAAATTCGATTAAAATCAGTAGAGAGTTTAATAACATGATAAAAATATAACTTCTTTGTTTTTTAGTCATTTTAATATCACAATCAGTTTTCTAAACACCGGTATTGCAAAATCAGCCTTGAGTACCAATATAATTTAGAAACGAATACTTTTAAGGTTTATTTACGATTATTTCTCTTCGTAGTTAACTTTGTCATCTTAATGTTTTTGTTATTATGACACACAATCAATAATTGGCACTTCTATTGTAAAATCAGTCTTGAGTTACGAGTATTTCTTATGTACTATATACATAAAAAAATATAAAATACTTAAACATAGACTACGTAGATAAAAAAAACGTAGATATCGTGTCCTGACACGATATTAAGTGGCGTCCTGTTATCTGCACGTTACAGGAACTGAACGCGCCAAACTCGTTGCCGAATTCTAGGCTGACTCAATTTAGATTGCCATCGACGCTACAAAAAAGAAAAAAAAACGAAAATCAGTTACGAGCGTTTATCCCCAAAGTGGGCAAAAAAATGACAAATATTTCGCTGTTTTGATTAATTTGGCAACATTACTTTAAGAAATGTGGCTAACTAGCGTACTAGAGTATAAAAAATAAATTGCAATTATAACACTGAATTTGATGTTTTATGTAGGTGTCAAAAAGCCATTTGGAAAGTTTCCAAATACTTTCTTTAGATCTAAAACGAAATATTCGGTGTTATGATATTAATTATTGCATTTAATAATCAATATTTTAGTTCACTAGTTAGAACATTTCTTAATCCATACAGTAGTAATGTCAAATTAATCAAAACAGGTAAATATTTGACGGTTTTTGGCAGCGTTGCCAATTTTTAGGATAAACGCTCTTTATTGCAAAAACTGATGAGTATTTTATATTACAGATAAAAAGCTATTTATGTACAGGCTCCTGTCTCTTAAAAGATTATGAATTCTAGGGTTTGACTTCCGGGTCAGGCAAAATAAAATAAGCATAAATAATGTTCTCTGTTAGTTATACCAGGTCGCGAAAAAGGATTGTAGCTCGTAGTGTAGTTTTATGATATTATTAGTTAAGTATGAACTGTTAACCTTCTTCTCTGTCCCTCATAACTGAGGATCGTGGTCACTGGACCCCTTTAAGCGGACTATCTGCCTCCATCGACTCCAGTCCGGTGACAGCACCACCTGCTAAAATTTGCTTGAGGACGTAGCTTCTTTTACTTGGTGGGACCATTGTGTTGGCGACCGACCTCGTCCTCCTTCTGTTTTGCCCAAAATAACCACCTTTTTAAGGCTGCTATCTTCCCTTCGCATTATGAGGCTTTTTGCCTAATGTTATCTTTTAAGTGTTACTATTACCCGAGCCTCCTACTCACCGTTTCACTTCTAGTACCCCGTTACAAAAGACAATAATTATAAGAAAAACCAACGGACGCTTTAAAGAAAATAAATGATTTGGGAAACGCGTTTGTTTTTATTTTACTACAAAGTGACTCATTTAACTATTGTTACTTGCACTACCTACTACCTACCTACCCCTTGAAGCTGGGGTCCTTAGCCCTTGTCAGGGACCGACACCAGCCTCCTCTGCTGTGGCTACTGGGAAGAATAGTTAAGCTAAATCCGGGACCAGATAGCATCAGCAGGGTGGCTGACATCCAAGGGGATCATCCAGAGGGCATACAATAAAATATGCCGTCTCCCTATCATCGCAGCATCATCTTTAAGCAAACTAAGTGCAGGAGCATGTTATGGCCCCGCCGCCGCCAGGTGGCGCACTTACTGTAGCCATGCCACTGCGCCAGCCTGCTGTGCTCTTCGCACCGTCAGAGACACCACGAGTTTTTGAAAAAAGGAAAAAAAGAAGTCAACAATACAGATCGCAAGGCGAACGTATAGCTTTTCCGATTAATTCAGAAAAATAAAACAGATTCATGAAATACTCGGCCTAGTTTATTATTTTCAAAGATTCACAGCGGCAACAGCCTGAACAACTATTAATACATAAAACTTAAACATCAGAGTATCGTTTTGTTATGGAACAATTCCTTGACGACCCTTTGACTGTCGTTGCTGGGTGTAAGGCTTCCTTGTCCTGTATTGTTTGCTTTGTTAAATGAAACGATTGTATTTATTTTTATAATTATTATTTTTAATAACTTCTTACAAGTTCCTATCTCAATAAGTCTTAGTATAATCTGTGATGTCAACAACAGCGACAGCTGTCAAGTCTAGTTACTTTCCGTTACTACATCATCCCCTTTTATTTTTTTATTTTTAACCGACTTCCAAATAGGAGGAGGTTATATGTTCGTCGCGTGCGTATTTTTTTTATTTATGTACGGCCGCTGATTTCTCCGTCAATAATTGTGGACCGATTTTGAAAATTTGTTTTTTGTATGAAAGGGTATTCTCCCGAATTGGTCCCATATAAATTTTATTAACTTTGCTTGGATAGTTTCTGTCTCCTGTCACTGTTATTTATATAGCAGGTAGTGGTATTCGAATTTGAGCGAGGTAACCACAACTAAAAAGTGAAAAATAAAAACTTGTACAACTTTACAAAAAAAACGAAAGTGAAAAATAACTTTCGGAAGTCGGTGTCTTTGGTTTTGAATTGTCGTTTTTTGCCACCGACTTCCGAAATTAAAATTATTTTTCACTTTGTAGTGTTTTTTTTTGGGAAGTCGGTTGTTTTCTTTTTGTAAAATGTTTTTATATTCTTACATTTTCTTATTTCTCTTTGTAAACAAATTAACAGCAATCCTTATTACAATGTTTTTCTTAATAATATAAACAAACCATAGTTACGCTTTCAACCAGGGAGCACCAGCATCTGGTGAACAACAAAGTATATGCTGGTCGAATGTAAAAAGAGGTTCTAGTATAATTAACATTATTTATATCTGTTTCCATGAATACCATCAATTCTACCTTACATTCTGTGGTACATCTTCCTTAAACCGTATTTTGTTTACCTATTTATACAAATTCTGTTTTTATTCTACTTGTCTTTTTATAATATTTATATTAATTATATTTATATATTATTTATATTAATATTTCTATCAACCTGTTTACTTAATTTATACTGCACATTATTATTTATCTTTAGTTTCAAAAAGGTTTATGAAGTTATTAATTATGTTTTTATATTTCTATTCATTAAGAATCCACTATGTTGTTTTCAACTTTTAATATTAATAACCACTCCTTAATATACACTCCCTAATTCCATAGGGAATAATAATAAAATACTCAAACACAAACTTTCCTTAGTCATAATTCCTTACCCCCACTAGTTTGAATATTATTATTTACTTGTTCTAATTTTTCAATCTCATGGACCTTTTTATTTTTACATCCTGAAGCAAAATGATTTAATTTCAAACAATTTGCGCAACTTTTCCCAGCTGTACACTGTCTGGGATCATGTTCACGACTTTATATTATAATAAGCATTAATTAAGTATTATCTAAGCATTATTTAAGTATTATCATTATAAGCAATGATAAAAGTTTTTATTAAAATTATATATTTAGCTCTCTTATTGTTGGCGCCTTTGCCCTGTTCATTCGTTATTTTATCTTCTTTTAATGTAAGCTCAGCTTGCTTCTGGATATTCTTCATATGCTGCTTTGACAACCGCAGGTCTGCACCTGTTCATTGCCTTGTCAAGGGAGAGGTCGTTGACCTCTAAGAGTTTTTGTTATAGATTCTTATCAGTGATACCCATCACAATCCTATCTCGTAGCATCCTGTCTTCAATATCCTTATAGTTACTTTTGCTTCTGCGATTGGTGCCTTTTGTTTATTTGAATTCTTCAGACCGTAGAGCCGCTCGGTTTGGCTCGAATTGTGCCGAACCGACCCGAACATCATTCAGCTAAGGTCAATGCCGAACAAAGTCAGTCGACTGGCCCGAGCCGAATGAACGTCGAATATGTGTAGTAATTGTTTCGAGTCGGGTTTATTGTTCAACATAATAGGTACTGGTGAATCTAATGTGCCGACCCAAACACCCCTAACAGTAAATTTTCAAGCATTCATTATATTCCTCAATGAATCATCCTAACCTTTACTATTTAAGCTGAATGTAATAAAATAAAAAAACTACACCGTTGGTATATATGAGTCTGCTGACATTAGGAGTTTCCAGAAGCAAATAATTTTAATATGATTATATTATAAAACTTGTAAAAGAAATCCATGAGTCTTTTTTTTATTGAGGGTGGGGCGTATCAGCCTCTTATTGAATAAAACCCACCCCTGTTCCTTCAGTTGCCTGTACGTTGCCAGGGGCCACGGTATCCCTTTATGACTTTCCCGCGGCCCCAGCAGGCATCGGTTCTAGCGGACCCCTTCCGTTGTGCTGACATCTCTTTGAGGTGCGCGTGGAAAACAACGCGCCGTCGACCCAGGCCTGGTCCTTATCGGACGGCGAGCTACCCATTGCTCACCGTCCGCAAGCCCGCTCCTACGGTGGCCGGGAATCAGCCTGCGATTCCCGACGCCCAGGGCGTCTCCTGCGGCGGCTAGGGGCGTGAGGGCGCGACATTTGCCTCTCCTTCAAGCGCTCCGCCTCCTCCTTCACGAGCATTACTGCTTCGCAGAAGGAGGTGACGGCTTCCCACGCCCTCTCGCTCCGTACCATGGCCTGGACCAGGGCCGGATGCGAGAGATCACTACCACCGATCACCTCCATGAGGACACGGCGGTGCTCCGCCCAAGCCGGGCAGACCTCCACCGTATGCTCCACCGTGTCCTCCGGGCGATCCACACAGTGGTGACACCCGGGCGTTTCCTTCCACCTTATGCGGAACAGGAATCTCCCGAAACAACCGTGTCCGGTGAAGACCTGCGTCAGGCGGAAGGTAAGGACGCCGTAGCGCCTCTCAAGCCACTCCTCAAAGAGGGGACTTATCGCCGCAATTGTGGCGTGCCCAGCACGGGGTTGCGACAATCGGACTCTCCATGACGCTATGAGATCCCACCGGAGCTCTGTCCGCTGTGCTGTGATTTCTCGCGGCAGCGGAGTTACGCCCCGGCGTTTCGCTTCCTCGCGCTACTCTCAAATGGGCACGAGGACTCTTGCCTCCAGATCCCATGGCGGCAATTCGGCAAGGAGGCTCGCCGCCTCACCGGAGACCGTGCGGTATCCCCGGACCATCCAGATGGCCATGACCCTTTGGGACGCGTTCAACCGGCGGGCTGGCCGCAGCCTCAACGAACGCGCCCACACCGGTGCCCCGTAAAGGGCCATGGACCGTACGACCCCCACGTAGAGCCTCCGGTAGGAGGCGTTTCGACCCCCTAGATTGGGCAGGAGCCGCTTCAAGGCAGCCCCGGCCCGCTCCAATCTGGGAATCCATGAGCCTGAGAATGAGATTTTTTGCAACACTTTGATTTAATTAGGAAAATAAGTCACGCTTGAAAGTAGTAGGAAAATAAAGTCAACGAACACACTTCAACTACACTTTGTCCACGAGCCTATAACTTTCCTCAAGAATAGGGATGATTACTAAAAATATTTTTAGTCCGTTTTTGAGATTATAAAAAAATATTGGACTCATATTTTTTTTTTCTTTTTATCTTTTTTTTATCTAAGTAATTTCTTATTAATATCATTAAGCAAAAAATACGTGTCTAATATTTTTTTATTATCTGGCTGACTAATTAGAATTTTTTTTTTACCCATGCATCATCCCCATTAGGCTATCCAATGCAAAAATATTTTTTCAAATCCGACTGATATTTCCGGAGATTACCCCCTACATACAAACAAACAACCAAACAAACAAATTATACCTGTTTATAATATTATTATATTATAATATAATTATAGTATACGTAGATTGTCCGTTATTTATAATTACAGCTGCGATTCTTTAACAGGTATATGAAATAGGTATAACAAGGCAAATTGGCGTAGAATGTCAATTAGACAACAATTAGTATACTAATGTATCCTCGTCATGAATCACCGGATTTTTAGGGTTAGGCCCAACCATATTTTGGTAGTTTATTAAATAATCAACACGGTCTGGCTGCTCTAAGAAGGAAATAATTAAAAAGTAGATATTCACAGAAATATGTTTTTAACAAGATATATTAATATACCTCACTGGAAACCAGTTTGTTGGCAAACGTAGCTCCTTTTTTTGCATTTATGTATAATTTATAATTTTCACTTTTTCACCTATAGGTACGCCAAACTCTCTATGCATTCCTTAAACTAATAAGGAAGGCGGACGGGTTAGGTTTACCTACCTTTCTAACCCTCAAATACTCCACATAACTTTAAGCGTCCTCAGATATCTTTCTGTCGCCACAATTCACCATAAGATGAAAGAGACAGTTTGAGACTTAATGGCGACTAAAAACTGAATTGCGTTTGAAGATTCGGCCGTAAGCAGGGAAATGGTGTGCGGTCTCTAAGTACGTAAAACCTACGTGTTATTGTGACATTCTTCGGCAAGCGATAATCACGTTTTACAACATCACGCTTGGTAGAGAGATAAAGTGATCATAGTTTGTCGGTTTTTAGAAGCAGAAGGACTGAAAAGTGTTTTAGTGATAAAAATCGTGTGCCGTTAATAAGTTTGTGTGTCCGAAAACTGTTATTTACTGCCATGTTTGTTATACTGTGTATCTAAACTTTATATTTAAAATTGGGGAAATAAAACGGTGCCTGGTTAACCGGAGCAATCTTTGAATAGGTACCGGTGCTGTGTGTCAAGTTTACTTACTTAATCTGCGTTCGCAATTTATTTGCCAACCATGTAAACAAACACGAATTTTAGGAAAAACAACTCTAATGCCTGCCACATAGAGTTCAGTTTGCGCTACAACTTCATATCTTTTATGACTTTTTGAACAGTACTAGTTAGTCTAAAATCAAGTTTATTTTTTTATTAATTGGAAATAACATCAATTGGAAACAAGAATTTAAATAGGCCTTAGGTGCAACATTTTGATCTGCTCGACCACCGCGTCTTCATGCTGCTTCCAACCTATCTAGGTGGAGCATGATCATAAATATTGCTTCCTAAATATGGGTTGGAGCTAATTTCGGTGATGTGCCGGTCGAAAAGAGTGAATTTATATGCCATCGATTTGCCAAAGTTCTTGAGCTAAACCGAAATTAGTTGGGGTACCCAATGGCGAGGTGTATGGGTAAGTATGAAAACTTGCACAGGAACCGACTTACCCATACACTACGTCACTAATAGGTATCATCTTAACCCTGATGACAGCCTGCCGGCATAGCATGTTATGATTGACTTCAATTCAATCATTAAAACGTTACTTTTGGCAATGATAGTCAATATGTTTCGCCAAATTGCTAATTAGCAAATGGAGGTTCCATGTTTTAAATTATACAATTAGTTTGATCGGTAGTGCATTACACTATTAATGCTAAAACTTTATTGAGGGTAATTATTATCGCTTCTAATTTCATCTAAATCCTTGATAATGATTCCTCTTCTATTACTCTGGATAATTTGATTTGCAGTGATCAAATAATCGAGTTGATTTTCGACGAAAGCACATTGATCTTTACCGGTACCTATTGATGGTAGTGATTATAGTGAAGTGACAAGTATTTCGATAGGACAAATAGAACTAGACTACATACTAAGGCTTTTTGGTAGACGAACCAGCGAAAGACTGGATGTGGAAGGCAAAGAACTGGATTTTGTGGCACAACTCGGGAGAGGCATATGTCCAGCGGTGGACTGCGATTAGCTAAATTGTTTAATTTATTGACAAAGTTTCGGAAATGGATGTAATATATAACCAAGGAGCCTGACAAAGCACATACGCTTTTTTATCTATGTTACAGAATAGTTTGAGACCGTGGAAGACAAAGTAGGATGGATAGAAATGGGATGAATATTAAGATGATGTCTGATAGTGATGTTAGGAAGATACAGATGACAAGCTGACCCAAAATCTATTGGGATTAGGTCAGAAGACTTTATTGTTGTTGAAGTTAAAAATTTATCTAAAACGAGACTCTTCCTTTTGTAAACGAAATACCGTTACCAAGTTGGAGATCTCGATTAAAAAGAAACCAAAGATAAAGCACGTTTTCTGTCCGCTATATGAAAACGTGCTTCTTCTACCAGTATTTTTAGTTTTCGGTTACTCAACCAGGAATTTACTTACGATTTTAATTACCAAGTAATTATTAAAATTACCCTAATTAATAAACGATAGCGTATTTAGTCTCAGTAATTAAAAGACAGTTATATACACATTAAATAAACTTGATATAATAAGCTTATTCGGATACCTTTTGACTATTTGAACCTCAGATCCACTATGTCAAACATCATTTTGACCTCTTCATGATTTTTTGCAAATCATTATTGTTAGTTATTATAGTAATTTATATGGTTCCGTATTTTAAATTATTTTTAATTAGTAATTAAGTAAAATTAAGGTGTAATTTTATGTGTAAACGTAATATAATTGCATAAATACTCAGGATTATTGTTTTCCTGTAAATATATGAAGTAAAAACAGAGTTTGGTTACACACCGGTAACCTTAAAATCAACAGCTGACGATCGGACTACGGATTTAAACGGGGAGTATTGCTTTACTTTTTACTTTATAATAGCACACAATCGTCACTATAACTCTGTTACACGTCCTCGTTAAGTCTTAACATAAATAGTTTGCTGATTTAGCACTCTGCATTCGGTGTAAATCTCATTGTTTACATAGCAGAAAAAGTAACTTAGCGTAAATTCTGATACCTCAATCTGATCTTTAATGTACCTAATAAGTATACAATATTAAAAACGTTCATGTTCGTTATTTTTGCATTGTCGTTATACTTTAATATCAAATATTAAAATCTAGGCAACCTACCCACTTATGGAAAAGTAAAATCATAAAAGGCAATTAAAACATCATAAACCTACATTTAATTTGATAATATAGCTTTGATAAATATATTTATAGAATAGTCCCTTAAGCCAATTCAGTAGTTTACCTCATTTCTCCACTAAATAACGCTAAATTCTCCCATTTTCCCTTTCATCTCCATCTTTACTAATTTATTTGTCTTCTGTCCTACTTGTTCTCACCGTTTCTTTACTCTAATTTCAGTAACTAATCCTGAAACCATGCCTGTGATGACCCGTAAGGCTACAGCTCAGGATATGGAGCTCAAATTGAGAACGGCCCTCCAAAATCTTGAAGCATCTAAACTACAATGTAAACAATTGTTACAAGAGAATGACGAAAGTGAGGAGGAAATCAAGAAGATAGTTAACAAAAACTCAAGCCTTAAACGGGAGCTAGTAGACCTACATCAGCAATATCTGAATGTTGTTGATGAACGCGATCAACTGAAGGTGGTCACAGATGGTTTCAGCAACTGTAGTAACTTGTATGAGGAGGCTTTAAGCAAAGTTAGGGACCTAGAAGACGAATTAATTCATGCTAATAGTCATATTATCCGTTTAGAGAAAGAAAAAGAATGTACACAGGTTAAAGAAACTAACCACTTATACAATGAATTATTAAATACTAATTGTAACCCTCATTCCATAATAACTATTGACCTAACTGAAGATTCCTTGCTGAAACAGAATTGTAGTTATAATGTTAGTCATAAGAAAATTAAAAAATATGCAAAATTGAATAGAATAATTAAAAAATGTAATCAAATTAGGAAACAACAAAAACACTTTTCCAAAAATATTCCACGGAGGAAAGAACGTGTTGATCTACTCAATAAATTAAACAAATATCAAATAAAATTAGAAGACAGCAAAAAAATATATGAAATTGATACACAGCGCTTACAGTCTGACATACAGTTACTTGAGGGAAGACTTCGTTCCCTTTACATTAAATATGTGGGCTCTCAGAACCAAATTAAAGAACATATTCTTGCTGCTAATGAGTTAGTTATGTGTCAGTGTTCTTGTCAGAAGATTTCAAACCCTGATGCTGTCCAGCCTGAGGCAACGGAGGACCCGTCCCAGACTGAGAGTTTGACTCAAGGCTGTATCCTCAACCAAGATATATCTGATACAGTACAAGATCTATCTCAAGTAGTACAGCCTGAGATTGTTAGTTGTCCATTTTTCAGTAGTTATGATTGTTATCATTCAGTTATGTTCTCAGATAGTATAGGAAGAGGTATAGGTAAATTAATTAGTAACAATCTGTGTTATTCTACTCAAAATTATTGTATGCCAGGTTCTACCTACAAACGAATAATGGCATCAGTAACAGCAAGTGTATACAATCCTAAAACCAACATTACTGTATTTGTAGGTAATAGTTCTAAGGTCAAAAAAGAAGAAATCACTGACTGTGTAACTGAATTGTTAAAGTTAAATTGTAGTAAAATAATATTGTGTGCTTTCCCATATTTTGAAAAATTGACAAATAGACAAAACAATTATATTCATATGCTTAATAAGCATATGCAGTTCTTAGTTAGCCATTATAGTGACAAGCTTGTATTTCTTGACACCAACACTTTTGTGGAAACTTTAAAATCGACTAGGGATACTGTGTATCTGCCTGTTAGTTTTAGACACATAATAGCAAGGCTATTAGCTTTTTATATAAACTCAGACATAGGTAGTATGTCGAAGTCTTGTATTATTAACACCACAATGATTAGTAATAATACTAATAATAAGGTGGTGAACCTAAATAAATGTAGCTCAAATGCTACAAATATTTTTACAAATTGTACGAAGGAGGTTCCATGTCCCTCACTCACTATGAGTTCACTGCCTCTGGATAGTAATTTAAACTAGTTTGTAAGACAACAGAAGGTACCTGTAAGAATATTCTTATACCTAACAACAACAAGGTATCTTCTTGCACTAAAATAAATAATTATCAAAAAGGAGATCAGCAGAATGCCTTGAAATTATTTCATCAAAATATTCAAGGTATTTCTTCCAAATTATTAGAAATTGAAATGTTTTTAGAAAAAACTAAGTTTGACATTGTTTGCTTTACTGAACATTGGTTAAAGGATTACCAAATGCTAATTAATTATGAGAACTATAGTGTGGGCAGTTGCTTTAACCGTAAATCTATGCTACGTGGAGGTTCTCTTATCTTGATAAAAAATTGTTTAAAATCGAAACAACGTAATGACATAGTTGGTTTATCAGTTGAACATTGCATTGAACTGTCCTGTGTTGAGCTGGATAAGCATGTTGTAGTGTGCGTGTACAGACCCCCTAATTATCAGAACTATTCTTTATTTGAGTCAATAATGGAAGATGTCCTAGCGAAACTTGCATCTAGCAACAAAGCCGCAGTTATTTGTGGTGATTTTAATATAAATATTCTGGAAAATAATTCAAATAGCAGTAGAATAATAAGCCTTTTTAAATCGTTCAATTTGTCTAATGTTTTTACAGAACCAACTAGAGTAACTCCAACTTCTGCTACTTGTATCGATAATGTCTTCTGCGATTGTGATTATTTAGATAAAGCCATCGTAAATTATTTGCCGTCTGATCATAGTGGGCAAACGGTAACTTTTAGGTTTAAAACACTTAAGCAAAAAGTGCAAATACAATTTAGACCAATTACAACTGGCAAATTAAATAGATTTAATAGTACCCTAAATAATAAGTTAAATGCTCTGGGCCATAATATGGACGATGCAAATAAATTGTATGAGGGTTTCTTTTCAGTAGTGCACACAGAATTCAATAAAACTTTTGAAAAGAAAACAAAAAATATTTGCCCTAACTTTATTTTTAGCGACTGGGCAACTAGAGGTATTAGGATAAGTAGAGAAAGACTGTTCGAGCTGTATGGCCTTAAGCCTTACATTAACACTGAAACTTTCAACAAGTATGTTGGTACATATTCCAAAATTTTTAGAAATACCTGCAAGATAGCTAAAGCTATGCATATTAGCAACAAGATCAAATCAGCAGAAAATAAAATAAAAACAGTTTGGAAAGTTATAAATAATGAAACTAATAGGAAAAAAATACGAAACACTGAGTTCACATTGGAGACTTCACGTGGTGTCTTAAGCTCGAATTTAGAAGTAGCTCAAGAATTTGTAAATTTCTTTACTAATATACCATATAAAACGACGGAAGCTTTAAATTCCTCACCCGATGTCTCAATAGATTTATTAAAAGCGAATGTTCCAGGCTGCCCGGTTGAATTTCAATTTAAACATATAAACCCTATGATAGTTATAAAAGCTTTTCGGCAAATTAAAATCAAATTGACCGAAGATCTATGGGGATTATCTATCAAAGTTTGTACATCCATAATCGAGACTATAGCACCATACTTAGCTTTAATATTTAATTTGTGCGTGGATCAAGGAGTCTTCCCTGATTTAATGAAATACAGTAAGGTTATACCCCTTTTTAAATCTGGGGACAGTAAAGACACTAACAATTATAGACCAGTATCCGTGCTGCCGGTATTCAGCAAGGTGTTCGAAAAGGTAATGCTCAATCAAATGCTTAATCATTTTAACACCAACCAAATCTTACACGATCAGCAATATGGGTTCACCAAAGGACGTTGTACGACTGACGCCGGTGTAACCTTATTAAAACACATATTTACAGCGTGGGAGGGGGCCCAAGACGCCATAGGAATTTTTTGTGACCTCTCAAAAGCATTTGACTGCGTAAATCATGAAACCTTACTCTTGAAACTTGAGCATTACGGTCTAGGTAAACTTGCGCTCAGTTTGCTAAAATCTTATTTAAATGATAGACAACAGCAAGTCCAAATTAATGGGGTCAATTCACTCGGTCTAAAAGTAAAAATGGGTGTACCACAAGGCTCGATATTGGGTCCTTTCCTCTTTTTAGTATATGTAAATGACCTACCCCATTTATTAAAAAACCAACCACAAATGGTGTTATTTGCTGACGATACTTCTCTAATTTTTAAGATAAATAGACGTGCATCAAATCTTGACGACGTAAATAACGCCCTACTGCAGGTACAAAATTGGTTCACTGCTAATAATTTAGTATTAAATGGGAAAAAAACTAAATGCATTAGATTTGCTTTACCGAATGTTAAAAGTAGTGATTGTGACATAGTATTGAATGGGGAGAAATTGGAATTCATCGATAAAACTGTTTTCTTGGGGATCACGCTCGACTCCAAGCTGCAATGGGGTCCTCATTTAACATCTCTTGCAGGACGCCTAAGTTCAGCAGCATATGCTGTGAGAAAAATCCGTCAATTTACTGATGTAGATACCGCGAGGCTGGTCTATTTCAGTTATTTTCATAGTATTATGTCTTACGGTATTTTACTATGGGGACGGGCTGCAGATATCGACTCTATTTTTATTCTGCAGAAAAGAGCCATCAGAGCAATATATGGCCTCCGCAGACGCGATTCTCTAAGGGAACTGTTTAAAGATATTAATATCATGACGGTACCTTGTCAATATATCTATGAAAACATCATGTACGTTAGGAAAAATCTAAGTCTTTTCAGTAAAAGAGGTGATAGACACAATTATAGGACTAGAAATAGGGACCAATTGATTCAACCGGGTTTCAGACTGGCTAAAGTAGACTCATCCTTCATGGGGTACTGTTTGAAATGTTACAATAAAATACCTCCCCACATACTCCAATTGAACGAAACGAAATTTAAATCTTGTATAAAACGCACACTATGCTGCCAAGCATATTATAAGTTGGGGGATTACATCGACGACAAAAATGCTTGGCTCAGCGCTGGTCCAGCTCCACAAGGGCGCATAAACTAATTGATTAGCATTCAAAATATTGTTGCAGCTGCTGAAGATTGTAAAACTATCTTTAGATTGTATAAATTCAATCTCTTAGTATTATATAATTGCATAGCACATGTGTGAGCACTATGTCCCTACTTTACAGTTACCATTTACTGGGTACGTCTTTCATTGACTTGAGTTTGCCCTGGCGGTTGTGAGTATGTCATGCTCACTCAAATGTCTCGCTGGTGGTGGCGTGTGTGTTGGATCGTTAAGTTCCCTTCAAAATGGTTGAGCTAAATGGTGCTGATGCATGCGTCATGTTCGTGAACGGGCGCCGTCAGTGGGGACTGGTCATCTCTTAGCTGCCACGGCTTATTTGAATTTATTTTAATTTTTGAATTGTTTTTGATTTTATTTTTATTACTGACGCTTTTAACGTGCACGTCTTTTTACATTGTTCTCACATGTATAATTACAAAAATGGATGATGTAACCAATATTTTGTGAAAATATTCTGATTGAAAAGAGTGTCCGTGGAGTTTCTTGCCCGTTCTTCTCCATAGGAACCTACTACGCGTTGGAATGGGCAACTAGCTTCATATTTCTGACTGACCGACCCCTTGACAATTCAAAAGTACCTGTAATTGGTTTATTTGAAATAAATGCTTTGAGTTTGAGTTTGAGTTTGAGTTTGGAAAAGTATATTTGTTTATTAATAGCATTGTGATTACGAACAAAGAATTTGATTTAATTTGTTTTTTTTCATTAGTATGTAAATAAGTAGAGGCAATTTACTTACAAGTGTCATAGTAGCAGTGAGTTGGCTGTGGCTACAACGTATAAATTGTTTTTACAAAATGGCGGGAATACTTGAAAGTATAGCCGAAAAATATAATTATGTGATACATGATCTCGCTGGTGAGTTATTCATATTCAAATTTTTTGACATTATTAAAACATGAAATATTTGAATACAATGTCGCCCATGGGCTTGTGACCGCCCGTATTTTTTTGAATATTCATGACAAATTATCGATAATAAACTTAAAAAGGGGGGTCTATCTTTAATTGTTTTTTTTTTTTTCATTTTTTCTTATTTTCAGTATCCCGCTATAATTTTATGTATAATTAACATAATTTCACTTATGTTTTTTTTAAATAAAAACTGTTTTTTTGGAAAAAAAAATCTTCACCTCCGTTTTTTTTTCATAGTCGACCAATTTTACTAAAAATGTTTAGTTAATCCGATAAAATAACTCGTAAGCTATTAGAAATAATAAACAGAATACAAATCGAGCCAATAACATAGAAGATATGGCAAACGCTACTAAAAACATAAAAAATTGAATAACATGAAAAATATTAAAGATAGACCCCCCTTTTAAAGTTAATTTTCGATAATTTTTCATGAATATTCAGAAAAATACGGGCGGTCACATGCCCATGGGCGACATTGTATAATATTTTTGTATCTTTTCTTGAACAATATTAGAACGGGTTGATTTAATGAATTGCATTTTTTTAAATTTACAAACAAATTACAATTAAACCTAAAGACCTCACAGTATATCAATTTAGTATCTAAAACTCATAAACTTATAAAAGAAAACTTCTAAATTTGAATATAAGAAAGTTTTAAATGATAACCAAAAACAGAAATCAGAACGAGATGGTTTTAGCTTCAAGTTTTGGGGGGCCACCAATGTTCGAAATCGAAATATTGTCGTGCCAGCGATATCATATATAAAAAAGAAAATAATAATATACGCGTCAACTTGAGAAATTCCTTTTTTTTCGTTGGTTAAAAAATAAAAAGGAGGACCTAGGTATATAAGATCATTCATATATTTTCGTAAAAGCGTAATTTAATTCTTATATTTTTCCAGATCCCAGAACGGCGCACTGGTGGGGCGTGTCAAACCCCTTGGTGGTGATCTCCATCGTGTCAGCTTACCTGTACTTTTGCAAGTATCTGGGTCCTCGGCTGATGAGCAATCGACCGGCTTTCGAATTGAAGACTGCTCTTATGGTGTACAACATCTTCCAAATTCTATTCAGCTTGTACTTAGTCCATGAGGTAAGGATGTTTATTTAACTGATCTATCAAAACTATGATATTCACAAAGTAAAAGATAGGTATAACTGATATTGTCTTTTAGAAAAGTTTTAGTATCGTAAAATTTTGATCTTCGGGGTCGTCGTTTGGAATTGATTTTTTCCCAGTAATTTCACGTGAAACCATGTTGTATGAATTGATTGTTTATTTAATACTTTCTGCTTTAAAACTTTTCTGACCGTCATGTTTGGACCATCAATTCAATTTCAGATTGTGAACGATCAGCTTTTGCCGAGAGATCTCGCATCAATTTCGTTTCATTGTTTATGAATCGATTGTTTATTCATAATATTAAATAATATTTGATCCGATATAGTCACACTGTACTTGCTCACATGCGCGTTCGTATTGACAACATGTCGTATGCACATGTCAGATTTGTTGTAAACGCACGTTCGATGTAGAGGAATTACTTAGTACCTACTAAGATAACTGATATTAATCCGGGAATGGTAGGGCAAATACAATTCAACATATAACTCGATAAAACTATTTAAAAAAACACCGTCTTGGCTTATCTTTGTTCTGCAAAAAAAAAACAAATTAATAAATTATACATACCGTTCGTATACACAACAGAAAAATAAAACTTCCTACTCATTTCCTACATAAATTTATCAATTAATAGTACATTATGATACAAGTGTGCTGTGTTGGTCATTACACATAAGGCGGTCTTATTCGTGTGAGCCGCAGACGAGCGTATAAGGTAGCCGAGTGTGTAATGATCAGTGATCGGAGTAGGTAGATTGATTTTTAGTACTTGTATCATAAATGCACACAGAAAGAATAACATGGATAAGCCATTTTTCCGGAAAGTAATTCCGGTATTTCCGGATTCAATTAAATATTGTTAATGTTGGTAGTGATGTTATTACTAGTGGTATTATTATTAGTGGTAGTCGTTGGGTTTTGTCAAATCGTGACAAAAAAAAAAATAGGAAGAATAATAAAGAATAAAATTGCTCATTTTATTAAAATTCCTACCTTTTTTTTGAGGATGGCAAATCATCAAATGACTCCTTCCACTCTGGCAGAATACAATTCCTACATAAGTTCCGGTTTTTTTTTAATAATCCACCAATTCCGGAGGAATGTCCATAGTAATATATACGTTTCGGATCAATGACCCCAGTTCAATCTACCTACTCCGATCACTTGTAATGATCAATGCACACGCTTTTCATACGAAGTCCTACAATACACTTGCGAGAAAAAAAACACACTTCTTGTAAGAACTTATGTTATAGTAACGTAACTATACAGATGATAAATTTAGATTTATAAAGTTCAACTGACCTTTGTTGCCAGGTACTGTCAATGCGGAGCTTCTTTTAAAAACTTTTATACGTCGGTTGGTGACAATACAAAACTGCTGAACAGCCTATATAAAAATATAATAAACACAAAATAATAATTTGAATACGCAAATTAAGATTAATATGTAGTGAAAAATATATAATTTGATGGAATATTATGTTAATTTATCATATTTTATTTATTTACACAATAGGGATAAAAAAGGCAAGAAGTACCCACGCACAATGGTTCACCTGAAGGACTTAGTGTGGAAACCAAACCCTATAACATAGAACATAGAAGGCAAGAATTCTCTCGATGAGATTAAAAAAATCACAAATCTCTGCTCGGGTGAAGATAGAGAATGCTCATTTAATAGTATAGGACAGTTCATACTAGTTCCATGTATTCAAAGTCAATTTTTTTATACAAATTCCATGCTGCCATGTGAGGTTTTAAAATTTGCCAAACAACAATGGCCGCTAGAAATTGTCTATGGTTTAGCGGTAGTATGATCTCTATGTTTTAGTACTTTCGATGTTACGATTTTTTGTAGATAGTGTTTCATCAGTATTTTTTATATTGAGTAACTTTCAAATAAAAAACAAATCCATTGAAATATGTTCCTATGTTAAACCGTTAAAACGAAAAAGATATAAATACAATAAAATTCTGCACGGGCGGACCGCGGTCCGGATCTGGACCGACGACCTATTTTGTATTTTCTGCCGTCGACGCGACAACGGACGACGCGAGGTGAAAGCCGCATGAAGCTGCTAATATTTTCGGGATTAATAGAGCTAGGTAGGTTAGGTACTATACAGATCGAAATGATCGATTTCCACACACATGATCTATTTTAACACAAAAATACGCAAGGTTCTTGAACATCTTTTAATCTTGGTTGCTAGTAGGTAACGTCTTCCAAACGGACCGCGAGCCACATTATTTTTTTATATGGTCCCTAAATAAAACGAATTGGTGACCCTTGGTGTAGCTCATATTCTCTGCTCGTACTTCCGTTGGACATGTTGAATGTCAAAGACAAAAACATTTTATAATATTTCGAACAGTAACGTTAAATCTAATAAAATATTCATCTAGTTAGCTCGGAGGATTTAAGATCACATGAAGGGGATATGATTGGAGTTTCAATTCCCAGAAACAGTGTTCCTTTTGATATTTGGTACAAAGAACATTTTTAATGCCTGGGAAGAAGCACAAGATGCTATTGGAATCTTTTGGGACCTCTCAAAGGCGTTTGATTGCGTAGACCATGAGACACTTCTGCTGAAACTGGAGCACTATGGGATTAGAAATACAGCTCTTGATTTACTAAGATCATACCTGAAAGATAGAAAGGTTAAGGTTCAAGTAAACGGCGTAAACTCATTAGGGTCTGAAATGGCATTGGGCGTTCCTCAAGGTTCGATATTGGGTCCATTCCTCTTTTTAGTTTACATTAATGATTTACCCCAATTACTTCAAAATCAACCGAAGATGGTGTTATTTGCAGATGACACATCATTGATCTTTAAAATCAACCGACGGTCACAAAATCTTGACGACGTGAATAGCTCTATTCTTCAGGTCCAAAATTGGTTTACGGTAAATAATTTGGTACTAAATAAAAAAAAAACCAAATGAATTAGATTTAAATTACCTAATGTTAGAAGTAGCGAATGTGACATCATATTGAATGGAGAAAAACTGGAATTTATTAATCAAACGGTTTTCCTAGGAATCACGCTAGACGAGATCTGCCTATGCACTATTTCAGCTTTCAAAAAAAGTAAACGTTGAAACACTAGTCACAGCATATCACGGAGTAGTTGGTTCAGTCCTTCGCTACGGGGTTATTTTCTGGGGTCAATCGACTAACAGTGAGACGGTATTTAGAATGCAAAAGCGTTGCATAAGGTCAATGTGCGGTCTTCAAGTAACAGACAGCTGTGTTCCTTATTTTAAATCCTTGAAAATATTAACTCTACCGTCATTATATATTTTAGAAACTGCGTTGTTTGTAAAAATGAATCCGAATCTGTTCCCTAAATTCTCAGCAGTAAAGAAAAACCCAATAAGATCTCAACATGCAAATCAATTATGTAATTTAAAATGTAAAACCGCTCTTATGTCCAGGAGTTTTTTTGGATTAGCTCCTAAGATGTATAATAAATTACCTAACGGCATAAAAGACATGCCAATAGTTAAATTTAAAACAGCTCTACAGAAATTTTTAACCGAAAAATGTTATTACAGAGTAGACGAATTTTTAAACGAGAAATAATTATAAAACTTAAAAAACCTTACTGTTATAGTTCCTAATTATATTTTAAATTTATTGTACTAATGTTATCTAAGCATGTGAATCTAGTTATTAAGTTCTCAACAAAAAACATTTGTATGCCAATGAAGCAAAACATAGAGCTACTATTATTTTTTAATTTTTTAATACCATCTATGTTAAACCTATGTTTACAAATGAATAAATGATTATGATTATGATTATGATTATGAGAAATTACAATGGGGACCTCATATAACATCTCTTGCGGGGCGGCTAAGCTCGGCCGCTTATGCGGTTAGAAAGATAAGACAGTTAACAGACGTTGAAACCGCGCGTTTGGTTTATTTTAGCTACTTCCACAGTATTATGTCGTATGGCATTTTACTGTGGGGTCGGAATGCTGACATTGAATCCATCTTTATCTTACAAAAGAGAGCTGTCAGAGCCATTTATGATTTACATCGTCGCGAATCTCTTAGGGAACTATTTGGAAAGATTAATATTATGACGGTACCTTGCCAATTCATTTATGAAAATATTATGTATGTAAGAAAAAATCTACATATTTTTAATAAAATAAGTGATAGACATAATTTTAATACTAGAAATAAAGATAAAATAGGTCAACCATTTTTCAGATTATCTAAAGTACATACATCTTTTATGGGGTACTGTGTTAAATGTTACAACAAAATACCTTGTGATATTTTACAATTAAATGAAAGAAAATTTAAAACTCATATTAAAAGTACACTTTGTAAACACGCATATTACAAATTAGAGGATTATATCCAAGATAAGAATGCTTGGAAACATGCTGGTCCAGCTTCATAGGATAATCTAGAATCTAGACAAAATCAAACTGGTAGCTAATTTAAGTTGTATAAATTATTATATTTTATTATATGACATTGATTTTATATTCTGTGATTACTTCCTCATACACAGACTTATTAATTGTAACTTTTTTTTGGAAAATCGTCTACTTTTACAATGTTTGTAAATATGTGAGAACCATGTATCTATCACATAAGTAATTAATTTATCTGTTGTTGCTCTCTTTAAAAAAATCTTTTTACCTATATTGTGGTATAGTAATTAATTTATTTTTATTTTTAGATGCATCGTCTTCACATATAATTATATAACTAATGTACCTACATATACAAAATATTGTAAAACATTTTAAAAGAGTAACGGTGGAGTTTCTTGCCCATTCTTCTCCTTGCCCGCGACTAGAATCAATTCAATTTATTCGTAATGTTTGACGTTCAAAAGTGCCTTACAAGGGCCTATTTGAAATAAATGATTTGACTTTGACTTTGGTATTGAATGACGGGCAATACCTCGCCAACCCGTGCTCTTTTTTCAGGTATTCGTTATGATTCGTAACAAATTCAGCGTTAAAGCAGTATAACATAAACTCTAAAAACTTGAGGGGCTCCACATTACCTATAAACCTCCGACATTATTTAATAAGGAAATAGGGCCGGATCTTTAAACGCGGGCTAGCTCCAACAGCATCTTGAAAATCTTAGCCGAAAAACACGATTGTTGTCAGTATTATAATTATAGATACATCAAATAGTTTTTTTTTTTTCAATATAGACGTAATAAAATACTCCTTGAGCAAATAGTCGATATTTGTTATGTCAATCACTAGCATTTCAATGACAAGATAAATTTACACGAATAAAAGGATGTCGGTTGCCTATGGTCGGTAGTTTGACGTTTGTAAAAATTTAAAATTTATTCATGTTTTCGCTTTTATTGTTAATTAAAATAGTTTAATTAAAAGATAAGCAACACGCATAGGATGTTAAACTGGGTGTGATAATATGTGTATCCTATTTAGTGCGTATTTAATCAGTGACACGTAGATATTGCGCTAAATTCCTAGGCAAGTTCAATGTTATTGTTTTTAGCGAGTCGCAACCAAATCCAGATTAGTTATATTTTGCGCACATTGCCGCACTAGTCCGATAATATAAAGTAATAAGCACGCGTTTGCAATACATTGCATTATGAACCTAAAAACGGTTCAATAAGAGCCACTTTACAAACAAGTGTGTTGAAAAATATTAAATTCAATCAGAAACAATCATTCATTATGTATGACACAGCGATTTCCTCCAATGAATATTCATTGATCGCAAAGTATGTACCTGAAAACGAAGTTACCTTTGTTATAAAGGTAACTTCCTTTTCAGGTACATACTTTACTACAAAAATAACCGTTAAAATATAGCAGGTAAAACCACTTGCCACCAAAAAAAAATTTAGATTTTATGCATGATAAACTATAAAGGCTTCCGCCTCTATTCCAAATTCAGTTTCTAGATATACAATAGGTACACGTTTCAAAGTTTTGCATTAACTAATTCACTAGTACCAGTAAACTTGACCTTAGGGCCTGTTTATGCTGTAAGTTAAAAAGCCATTGTGTTTCGCGTGCATTTGAATAAATGTTTAATATTGATAATGACAAACAATTTCCCATTTGTTCATATTGTACAATTATGTTGGCATCTTAATTTTATAGTTCTAAAAAAAAAATATATAATTTGAAAATGTGAGTGACTGCATGTGAGTTATTTTGATACTAGCGAGCCCACCCCGGCTTCGCACGGGTGCAATGGCAACATGTCGAAACATAGAGATTTTTGTGCTTTATAAGTTAAATATTAATTAATTATTATACCCACAATTACCCATATAGCATCTGGAATTAATGCTCGCTTAACGAGGTTTTTCTTCGTCTGTCTTGATCAAGACTTAACTACTGTTATTTGTACCTTTTTCAGGGAACAGCCTACATTTTTTCTAAGGAGTACAGTTTAGCTTGTGAACCAGTTGATTACTCCAACAATCCCAGAGCATTGAGGGTAAGTTGCCATTAGAATTTTACTTTATCACTAGCTGCCTCAGACCAAATAAAAAACCAAGACATACTGTCAAAAGTCCCGTGAAGCCGGTTTCGTAAACATGTGTGCACTTAGTGAGGTGTAGTTTGATTGAAGTTTCATTGTAAATGTGTGCGTGTAAGCGTACATGCTCAGAGCGGCGGAGGTGCAGTTTTGGCATGCTTCACTGTATTGTTCGCAGCGCTATGTTCTAATTTTTTATTTCGTCTGAGCTAGCTGTCACCCGCGGCTTCGCACGCGTGGGCCCAATTTACAAATTAAAACTTACGCCTTAGTTTCTCCTTATAACATCAGATATCTGCCAGTGAAAGTTCCGTCAAAATCAGAACAGCCGTTTCGGAGATTAGCCGAAAGAAACAAACGCAGGCAGAAAGACAAAAAAAATAAATGTTATAAGTATACCGCATACAGGTGACTTGTAATTTGACGTATTCCTTCTAGAACACTATCACGTTCTAGTTCTGTGAGCCATTTACAACAACCTCCCATAAACCCAAGGCAAAAATTCATGGGATACGAGAAAACCCAACTTTTATGATTGTTAGAAAATTTCCCGGAATTCGTCACTACATATCACTTTTCTCTAAACTCTTAAATTGCCTTCATTGCGTCAGTCAGTTAAAAAATAAAGGAAGAAGTTTATTAACCATTTTCAAAAATCGTCTACGTACTTGAACTTTGACACCAGTTACCTCAAAATTTGACTATAGCATTAAGCGTACAAATTACGGAGAAGACATCTTCATTTCATCAGCTATCTAACGAGGTACAAAAGTTAAAAAAATATTTAGAGATGCCGTTCAAAATGTCGATAATGCTGGCAAAGGTCGAATTTAGAAATTGATGAAATATTAAAAAATTTAGTGATTATCGAATTAATTAACTTGTTTATGCCATCACAGTACTTTCTAGCCTCCATGCAATCCATCACACGTTAGTCCAGGTCAACAAAACCTGGAGCTGCTTTTGAGTTTTTAACATGAACGACTCGCTGGTCACTGTTCTGTCGTCACTTAGTTTGCGTTATTAAACATACAGCGCACGTACATGCCCTAATAGTTGCGTCGACGTCGACTGACCTTACTCCTCTCGATTTTAATGTTTGGGATCATATGAAAATTTTATTATATTAAAGTATTAGGTACCCAATGGAATCGCAATGAAGGCCATTTAATTTGAGAGTTTAGAGAAAACTGATATTTAGTGACGAATTCCGGGACATTTTCAAAAAATACATACCAATTTCGTTTTCTAGAATTCAACAACGATAATTTTCTTGTGAAGCTAAAGGCACAGTATAAAAAAGTACAGTATTCAATCTTCATATAGAAAACGGCCGAAACGACGCGTTTCGCAGTTACGCACGGACACGCAAGGGTTATCTACCGAGTGGCTATAGGTCATTATTTCGAGGTCACTGCCAATATATAATACTGCTACTTATTTATTATGTGCTAAAGGCGTGTTTTGTTTGTATTTTCATTTGTAAGTAGTATTTACGGGAAGTTTAAATATATTTATGGAAAACAGAGTGTCTTGAGTTCAATGACAAAAATAACAATCACAAACAATAAAAAATTACAACTGAGAAGAATGTTCGTTGTGATAAAATGATAATAGGTAAAAATATACATTTTCATGTTGACATACAATCATAGTTCGGAACACGCAAATTATAAGTAGGTACCTACTTTTCAATAAAGAATATCAGTTCGCGGAGGTACGCTTGTTTTCAGTGATATGCAGCCACCCTACCTAATAGATTACTTGGTTAGGTGGATACTTATCTCTGTCTGCCGTCTGTACAATATGTTGTATACATTTTACTAAATACATTTCTTTAACATTTACAGATTGCAGCCGGGTCATGGTTCTATTACTTTGCGAAGCTCACAGAACTTGTGGACACCGTCTTCTTTGTCTTACGGAAGAAGTACAATCAAGTGACGTTCCTCCATGTCTACCATCACACAATGATGTCTCTCGTCGTTTGGATTGGAGTAAAGTACTTCCCAGGTACGAGACCTTTCAAAGACAAAGTCAAACAATTAATTTCAATTAGGCACATAAAAGGCACTTAAAACGTCAATTTAAAAAAAAATAGAATTGATTCTAGTCGCCCCTTCCAAAAGGTAGTTTTCATATGGAGAAGAATGGGTAACAAACTCCACCGTTACTCTTTTAAAATGTTTTTACAATATTTTGTATACATTAATTATATAATTGTATGTGAAGACGATGCATCTAGAATAAGATTACTATACCACGATAGGTAAAAAAGAATGAAAAATGAAGCAATGACTGATAAATTAATTATGTGATAAATACATGGTGCTCACATATTTACAAACATTGTAAAATTATACGATATTCCTAACATTTTAACAAGTAATACTAATAAGTCAGTGTGTGAGGTCAAGAAATCACAGAATGTAAAATCAATAAAAAATAAAAATAATTAATAAGATACATTCATAACTTGGATATAATCCTCTAATTTCCCAGGTAACACAATAAGCAAAATAACAGTACACATTTAGAACATTTTACAGTTCAAAGAGGAATATAGTTTGAATAAGAGCTTTGGGAATGCAAATGAATTAGGTTGAGTTCGAACCCTTAAAATTCTTAACGCTTAATAAATTATGTATTCCTGTCCTTCCCTTCTTTAATAATAACTAAGATTAATTATACACACTTATTAAAAACAGCCCCATCGATAGCATTTATCTGAATAACCATAATCTCTATTATACAGCTTGATACTGAATAATAAAAATATGTTTTTATTTTAACTTTAAACTGGATAAGATTCTATGTTTTACTAATTATTGAGCTGCTGAATAAACAATACTATTTATGTTTTTATTAAGCTTTTTTCAATATAATAGAGAGTTTCAAACTGACTTATTCAAATTAAAGACCATATTCGTATTGTTATAGCGCCCATAGCTTAATACCAGCTTAATTAAAATATTATTGCACGTATTTATTTTGTGCGTTATGGATCGAACGTCGCGGAAAAATCGTAAGAGAACCAGTTAGAGAAACGGTATTAAGCTCCTTCTCAGATGTTGCTCAGATGTTATTCAGCGTTAAGCATTCAAAATTGCCCTTTTTGCTTGAATAACAGCTGAATAGACGGTACTCAGACGTTATTCAGCTTATGCTCTTTGTAATTGCTCTTACTCAATCTGTATTCAGCACGTCTGTGTTACTTGGGTTATAATATGCTTGTTCTAATTTTCTTTCATTTAATTGTAAAATATCACAAGGTATTTTATTGTAACATTTAACACAGTACCCCATAAAAGATGTATGTACTTTAGATAATCTGAAAAATGGTTGGTCTATTTTATCTTTATTTTTAGTATTAAAACTATGTCTATTACTTATTTTATTAAATATTAAATATGTAGATTTTTTCTTACATACATAATATTTTCATAAATGAATTGGCAAGGTTTCTGATCTGAACATTAATTGTTAGTTGATCCAAGTCAAAAATGGGCTTCGCCATCACCATGATAAAAATGATCAGTAGGCAATGATCTTTTAAATCAGAAGAAGTTTATCCATCATCATATCCGCCCATCATCTTTTCTTTTTATTTAAATTCAGGGTGGCAAGGACATCGACGCGCATTCTGTTACCATGGATTCAGTACTTGATTCTGGACTTCTCCTGCATTGAAATTTTACTTCGGTTAAGAAAACAAAAAATTGCTGTTCGATACATTTTCACTTTCACATATACGTAGAATTCATTCTCAATCGTGGTTAGGCTTCTTCTAACAATTAATTACTGGTTTTCTCCCCGTCCATACCAAGTCTATGTCGAGTGCTTTATTCAAGTCGCTGGTCCATCAAATTAAATGAGAACTCACTACATCTTAGTCATCATTAATATACACATAGGAGCTAATTGATGAACTTGACAAATATAAAATATTCTTTAATTTGCAGGAGGTCACACAATTTTCATGGGATGTCTGAACTCCATCGTGCACGTCATCATGTACACTTACTACTTCGTATCGGGACTTGGACCTGAATACCAGAAGTACGTGTGGTGGAAGAAGCACGTGACCATGATACAATTGGTGGGTTTTATTGAATTATATTTATCTACGTATACATATACTCGTACATCTACTTAAAAACTGTACAGTGAATATTTTTGAAAAAATGTAATTGCTACGTGATGTGGATGAGTCTGATGCCAAAAATATAGTTTTTAGTTTTGTTTTTAGTTTGTCTGGATGTATGTTATGGATTGGCGCAAAAACTGCTGAACTGATTTGGATGGAATTTTCCGCACATATAGTTTATAACCTGGACTAATATATAGTGTACCTTTAATCGAAGTAGTTCGTTCGTAGACGTTCCCGTGGGATATTTTCCGATATACACGCGGGCAAACCCCTAATATTTGATTTTGGCATCAAACAACTTAGCCTCCCAAGTTGCGCCGGAACACCGGTTCTCCGTCTTCCGAGTCCAGTCTATCCTGTTTGCTATATCCTATCTGTCTAGAATTCTGGAGTTCCACGCTACGCTTTTCGATTCGTTGTATCCAATGTTGGTCATCACAACTAAGTACAGTGATTTCAAACTTTCGCTCTTACGATATGTCTTAAAAGCAAAGGCACTTTTATATCTAGATTTCTTTGAGGAGAAACATAATTAGTAACTAGTTAGAATTATCCGTCTACTTCTGCCAGGCGCACTTACCCCGGATATATAAATTTTTCTTTTAATGATTTTAATCTCTTTCCTTCCAGATCCAATTCTCCATCGTCTTCATCCACAACGGAGCCGTCTTCTTCTACCCGTGTAGTTTCCCGAAAATACTCAACACTATGTGCATGATCAACGCAACGGCTTTCATGTACATGTTTGGAAAATTTTACATCAACAGTTATAAAAAGAGTAATGAGAATAAAACTGTTTTGAAAAGCAAAAAAGTAACTCCAATTTCTAGCAAAGTCAACAATAGTTCCGGTAAAAGAAAAGTTGCGGAAAAATCACGATAACGAACGCATATTTATGACGGTAGATTTAAGTCAAAGAACGTGTAATAATAGATAATTAAGGTGTACTAAGACAGATTTAAGGTGTTGTTGTAATAATTATAAATAATAATAATAATATTTTGTATATTAAAAGTGAGGTCCTATACCAGATTTACTAAGCACAGGGTGAAATAAATTGTATTAATGAACTTGCACTTCTATGCAAGCCACTGCTGTTACCAAAGACTACAAACAACATGAGGCACAGCCAACCCAAGATGCCAATACTTACCTATATACCAATCTCTTTCACAGTTTGTACAATCCCCTTATTTGATGTTTAAGTAAACTACTAGTAACTATAAGAAAAGAAATTAAAGTTGAATTATGTAAGCGAAATGATTATTTTTTCTTTTCACTTGTTCGAATCAAATCAAATCAAAATCTATTTATTTGCCAGAATGTAGGTTTACAATTTCTGATGTAAATTGATTGATCTTGTGTCAAACGCACATAGTGTGTCTAATATTTGTTTTATTAATTTAATTTATTTCTTGACCAAAAATTTGGATTGTAAAATACCAAACCAGATAAAATAACTAAGCAATAAATGATGGTGGCACATAGATCCGAGTCGTAAACTAGCTGCGAGTGCTTTCTGAGGACTGTGTGCAGAACGAAAGTTTGTCTTATAGACAGTACATCCCACTTTTTGTACAAGTCGACTGTAGGAAAGCGGAAGGAAAGGCCAGCAGCAACCTTAAGTATAACACGTTGAGCTCTTTCCGCCTCTATCAAGACGTTTTTAAGTGGTTTGCAGCTGAGAAATTAGTCCAATATAACTCCAAGTACAAAACGACGCTGTCTCACGGCAACGGTTGCCAGGGCTGCGCCACATTGACATACAGCGGCGGCGCGGCGCCTCAGACCGCCAGCGCGACTGAGCCGCTGTCATCGTGCAGAAGTCAAGCTTTCCTTTTTATATTTCATATTTGTTATTTTATTTAGATTGTATAGTTTAATGGTGTTTTATTTATAAGGAAAATTGTGTAAGTAGTCTTTGTTTTTATTTATTATTTATGTTAAACAATGACGACAGTAGTGACGCCGTACGAAGCGCCAGTCAACCTGCCACATCGCTGAATGCCTTAGTGAGATGCCCGCATTGTCCCCAAGCACGGTTTTTTAAGGGTGAGCGAGGCTTGAAGGTACATTCGGGTAAGAAACACAAACTCCACAATGTACCTTCATCCTGCCCGACAATATCCCCTTCCCTAACACCTAATTCACCCGCTCAACCCTTCTGGAAAACACTGGCAAAATTGAAAAATTCAACTCCTGTTTTAAAGAGAGTTCCTCGTGGCGCGAGACCGTCCGTGGCTTCAAGTTTAGCGCGCTGTATCCGTCTCGCCACCAGAGAGAACTCCCAAAGTGCTTGGGAGCAATTGCTCACCTTCCCGTTTAGAATTCCACATGTGCAAAAAAATTTGGCTTGTAAAAAAACATTAACAGCACAAATAAAGGATAATTGTAACATTTCGGCCCAAAGTTTTGACCCCAAATTAATAGCACGCCTCCCCCAAAGAAGTTTATTGCACCATGTGGAGTCTAAACTAGGGGAGGGTGATATCAGAGGTGCAGCTAGGATCATCTTTAGTAGCGATGTGGTTGCGCCGTACTCCCCAGAGACACTTACAGCTCTGGAGAGCAAGCACCCTGCCCCGGCGGATGACCTCTCCTTCCCTGACCCACCCGATCCGGAATCCAACTCACTTGAAATTACAGCTCAACAAGTACGTGCGGCCGTGTGCTCCTTTCCAAGTGGCTCCGCCGGCGGCTTCGACGGCCTGACACTCCAACATCTGAAGGACTTAATGTGTTCAGGCGCCAGGGAGGCTGGTGAGTCCCTTTTGAAGGAGCTAACGGCCCTCATCAATCTCATGCTCTCCGGCAATGTGAACGAAGCCGTCATTGATGTTTTGTATGGGACAAACCTATGTGCCCTGCACAAGAAGGATGGCGGCATTCGTCCCATTGCCGTAGAGTCCACTTACCGTCGTACCGCAGCCAAAATTTGCTGCGCTTTCTACAGTGAAACACTGGCCAGCAAATTCCAGCCCCTACAGCTAGGCTTCAGGCCTAAAGGGGGCTGTGAGGCTGCGGTACACGCATTATCCACTTACCTCAATAGCGGTAAAGGTGAGGTCATCCTAAAGGTTGATATTAGGAACGCTTTCAATTCCGTAAACAGGGACACCTTGTTGACAGAAGTTCAAAAATAAATACCCAAAATTTACAGTTTTCTTTATCAATGCTACAGGCACCACTCTAAATTACTTTATAAAGACAACCTTTTGGAATCAGCCGTCGGATGTCAACAGGGTGACCCCCTTGGGCCAGTCATTTTTAGTTTGGCTATAAATCCAATTATTCGACAACTAAATTCGGAATTCAACGTATGGTATTTGGATGACGGAACCCTAGGAGGTGATGTAGACACAGTCCTAAAAGATTTAACATTTTTAAAAGAAAAATTCAGTTCCATTGGCCTAGACGGCCTTCCTCTCCTCAGTCCACAGTACCGATAAATTAACCAGGAACATTTTATCTTCCTCACTGGTCGATTTTTTATTTGACCGATGCGTTGAACGCTTGGAAAATGGCTTGTCCCAATACGGATTTGCCTGATAACCCATCCTCCCAGAAACGGTGGGACGTGCCGCTCTGCAGTATTATACGGAATTCCCTGGTAAACACGTCACCTAATACTGTTGAGCGTGCCCGTTTGCTAGCTGTGGGAGAATGGGAGTCAGGTTTGTGGCTTCAAGCGCTTCCGTCATCCACCATAGGCACCATGATGGATGACTCATCGTTTCGGCTCGCTACGTGTCTCCGCTTGGGCGCAGCTTGTGTTGCACCGCATCGGTGTCTCTGCGGTGAAGCTGTAGACAGTCTCGGGCACCATGGCCTGACCTGTTACAGGAGCACAGGTCGCATTGCACGGCACGCCAGCATCAACGATATTATTCGTCGAGCCCTTGTCACCGCCGGCGTACCAGCGGTATTAGAACCAAACGGCTTGGTACGTGACGATGGGAAGAGACCAGACGGCATGACGTTGTTGTCTTGGAAGGTGGGTATGCCTCTGGTGTGGGACGCAACCTGTGTCGACACCCTTGCACCATCTCATGTTCCTAGCACGGCGGGCTGTGCTGGCGCCGCTGCAGCGGCTGCTGAGACCCTCAAGCGGCGCAAATACTGTAACCTTATGGGTAACTACAGTTTTGAGCCGTTTGGGGTCGAAACGCTCGGGACATGGGGTCCGAGTGCGCGTGTCCTTTTTAAGGAAATTTCTCGCCGACTGGTCGACACTTCACGCGACCAGAGGGCTGGCTTGTTCTTTGGCCAAAGAATTAGCATTGCCATTCAACGTGGCAATGCTGCCAGTCTTCTGGGCACGTTACTGGATGACAGCGATGCGGACGAATACTTCGACGCCTAAGTGTCCTTTTGTTTTTTGTATCTATTTGTGTAGTTAGTTATTGTATTTAGTACCTAATGTTAATAGTTTTTAAAATTAAAATTTAATATTTTGATTTATGATGTTAAAACTATGTATAATGGCCCCCGTTACATCCTACCAATACCTACGGTGTGAAAATATTTAATTTTATCCTGCACAATGCTATTATTTTAATAAAAATTTATAACAACAAATAAGAGCTCATTCACTAGGATTTTTAAGGAACAAATTAATTAATTAAAAAGTCACACTCTTGGCACTCCTATAAAAAACATGCTACTAATAAAGTATAACAAAAACAGAGCTATTTGTTAAAACCACCAAATTAACGTTTGAATACACCGCATTCAAACGTTAATTAAAATAATACATAAGGTATTTTGAGGAACCATAAAACACCAGGGTCCAAAGCAGAATCAGCCTATAACACACTGCCTGGGACACAGGCCTTCTCTCTTCAAAGGGAGTAGGCTATAGTATTTTGGCGGTTTATTACACGAAATATAATAATATCTATTGGTTTTCAATTCTATTGGTAAACAATAGCTCTTTTAGTGATTTTTTTGTTTATGATCGCATTTATCAGTTATTCCCGTAAGTCGAAGTATAATTAATACTACCACTGTAATCTAAAGATCATAAGGAACAAATCAACATGGGTTTCATTAATAGATGCTACAATTTTTGGTGGGCCTAACCGCCGAACAAAAAAAAATCTCCTTTGGCACACATAATTATCACTTTCAGTGACCCAAACACGGAAACACGGTGTAACAAAAATAAATGAATTTTGAATAAATATTCAAAATGGAGTATGGGATTTTAGGTCACTTTTCGGGGGCAAAATGAAAAGTAAAAAATAGTGTTGTGCAAACTGTACTGTGTGATATACGAGTATCAAATGAAAGGACTTGTTGAGGATATCAATATTTTATTTTATTTTTTTAATAAATACTTTTAAAGATACTAAAATTACGAAACTACTGAGCCTACAATTTTGAAAGAAATACAGATAATAGTTCTATACTGGGAAATTACAGGACAACCTATATGCAAGTCTATGGTCTTAAAATAATATAGTAAATCTCGCAATATTGTGCGTACAAAGTAACATTTGTTACTGCAGTTTGTTGCATTTGTTTGTTTGTTGTTTTTTTGTTTGTTTTTTTTTTTCATTTTTTTTTTCATTGGATTAAACGGGAGAACATGTTTTTCATCATAACTACGGAACCCTTTAATGTGCGTGGTCCGACACGCTCTAGGCGTTTTTTTAAACTTAGTTATTAATTTTATAATAATAGTGCTCTTGGCACAATTATTACGTTTATGGGGCATGCAATGCTAACCTATAAGAAAGTGTTACACTAACCTTGGATTTTAGTAAAACATTATTTTATCATTTTAACAGTGTAAGCATGGGGAAATAAAAATAATGTACAGCTGATATCGGTAAAATAAAATAAAAGTGGTCCAGCTACATCTGAAATGACTGAATGACGTTAATGACGTTGACGTTGTTTGCAACAATACTAATACAGCTGTACGCAGCTGTTAAGAATGCACGTGTTGTAGAAGAATATAAAGAAGAATAACATTTTATTAAATTGTAAACATGTACGACTGTACGGTCGTGTTCTATTTAAAAGCTATCGGTGTGCGAATACGCGATCGTCGCGTGCATACGTCACTTTTTGTTCGTAAAAACGGAAAGCGACGTCTGTCGGCGCGACCACGTGTTTAAGTTCACCGAACAAAAAGTACGAACGATCACATTATTCGCGCGACGATCGCTTTTTTATAGGACTCGATGTAACAGAGAGGACGCTTTATAACGCCAGACTTTATTTAAAACTTCATGTGCTCTGTTCGTCAGTAGACAATTCTATTTTATTATTTATTTATTCTACAAGGGAATGGAAATCAATCAGTAACAATTTCAACAGATTAACATAAATTCTTAATACAATACCAATTCTGTTGTACCGAACGAAAAAAGACATTGTTACGTGATCTTTGTCACCTTGGAATTGAAAGTGAAATAATTCAAATTCAATTCAAATTTAAAAGTCATTTATTCAAACTAGGCTGACAATCAGCACTTATCGAACGTCAAAATTACGTACATAATAAGACGCCCGCTCTTCACCACTTCCTAGTGTTAGCTAACAAAAAGAAGTGCTTATGCAAAATAATTGACATTACGCAATACAAAACAATAAATTAAATTGTTTGCTATGTCATCTAGCACACGTGACACGTGATGTGACGTGTCACTCAAGCGACAATAAAAACTAAAAATTAAACAGAACTTAATACCCGAATGAAAATCTCCAGGCATAAAGGGCGTGCCAGTTTACATATACCTATTAAAGCACAAAGTCACAAATGATAAACTAGGACCACCCAAGTAAAAATAAATATAGAATAACAAAACCATGGTCAGCCAAACGACCAGTCAAAACAAGCAGCACCGTTCACGAGCATAACGCAAAGATCCGCCATTACACCCTCGTCATATTAGAGGGAAGGAGGCAAACCGACCCCCGACGCTACCGCAAGCAGTGACATCTAAGGGAGCATGACGAACTTGCTGCCGATTGCTCAGGCAAGAATAATATGATCAATTTTCGAGGTCGCTAGCTAACCACATATTGCAATACAATTCATAAAAAACAATGTAATGAATGAATGTCAATGTTAAATGAAAATTAAATTAAAATAAATTGACTTATTAAATACAGTAAACTCAAAACTCAAACTCAAACCATTTATTTCAAATAAACCAATTACAGGCGCTTTTGAATTGTCAAGGGGTCGGTCAGTCAGAAAGATGAAGCTAGATGCCCATTCCAAAGCGTAGTAAGTACCTATGGAGAAGAACGGGCAAGAAACTCCACGGACACTCTTTTAAATCATGATATGGTTACATGACATGGTTCAAAATATTGGTTACATCATTCATGTTGAAGTTACACATGTGAGAACGATGCAAAACGTTAAAAGCGTTGGTAACAAAAAAATAAAAAGTCAAATAAACTAAACAAATATAAGAACTCATAAATGATTAGATTGTCATTAACAACTACTTTTGGTATCGCTGCCATTTTGTTTAGTCTATGGTATATGAAAGAGATCTTAATGCATAAACAAATAATCGTATTATGTGAGAAGATGGGTCTGAAACTGAGCAAAAAAAAATTGTATACAGCTTGTATCAGAAATATGTGGTTATATTTAAGGATGTGGTACAGATATCAAGCTGAACATCCGACAGCTGATATTTTTTTCGCAATTATGGTGTTTTTCTCATGGAAAAACTTGTTCAGTTTTGATGGTCTGTACCACAACTTTAAATATAACCACACATTTCTGTTACGCTCTGTTTATTGGCATAGGGTTTTAGTCATTTTAGGATATTACCCTAAAACGATGAAACAGCACAAAAGTGTTCACCAAATTCGGTATTTGGCATATTCATTATGAAAAACTCCACGAAAAAAGTGCTCATTAGGAAAACACGAAAATCGAAAATGAAGTATTTTGCATTAATTTAGAACAGGGTTCCCTATTATAATTATTATATGAAAAACGAAACTGATTATTTATACGTATATAAATAAAGTTTCTAAATATTTTTTAGTAACGCAAAAATTTGATGAATGTCATAAAGTACTTTTAGATTCCGTTAACTCACCAACCTTCTAAACCGACCACCCCAAAAATGTTGGATGACTGATAGTGATCAACAACTCGCCATAAAACTTTTCAATTTTAAATCTAGGTCTTATTCTGGACTCTTCATCATCATCATCACCAGCCTACAGCAGTCCACTGTTGAACATAGGCCTGTCCAATTGCACGACATTCAGCTCCGTTCTCGGCAACTCTCATCCAGCTGCTACCAGCCATCCTGCGAAGATCGTCACTCCGTCTAACCTAAACCTAACTTACCTTTGCCGATTCACGGTATCCACTCAAAAACACGCCTACCACAACGGTTATCGGTTCTACCGCTCGACTAACATGGTTAAATACACTAGCAAAAAACTGAAGTAGGTCCTTAATCATATCCGCCAAAATAGGTCTACAGCTGGAAATAGTTTTCACTGCAGCAGCCGGTCCTGCGAGCGTATTAGTTAGGGTTTATCGCTCTCAACGACGTGACCTGGAGTGGTACCACATATTAGCAAGCGTAGTGTGGGATGCCGTCCTGCTAGATAGACCGACTACCTTAAAAAAGACCCTGGGAAAGACTGTGGACTGCGATAGGCTGAGTTGGTTGAAGCTCTCAACCACCGTGAGAAGTCATCGAATGCGATCGCTGTGGCAGAAATCGACTACATGGCATCAACATTATCGTCATCATTAGTAAGGTACGGAACACCTATCACGAAAATAGAATCGTAGTCGATTACAATTTTGAAAACTTTATTAAAATTTACCTACGCAATTCACATGTCAATAATTTAATTAAGAACTTTAAATTTGCTTCATTCTAGCTACTTGCTTATAGAGGCTTGTAGTATATATTTTATTATATATTTTTTTTTATAGTTTGGTGTTGGTAAAATAGCTATCGAAAATGAATGGAATTATAAACAGTATAGCTGGTACATATAATTATGTATTTGATGATTTGGCAGGTACGCATTACTTTTTTATGTTTCAAAATTGTTTTATTTTACATAAAACAGGTCAGGCACAGCTCTTTAGCGAATTTTTTTAATAAGTTAAAATTGACTGTCTATTGAAACAATTAATCCAAATATAGAAATCAGGGATCAGTTTGTAGATTCTATGTTTTATGTTAAAGGGTTTCGTTTCCGCACTTAGTCCGTCAGGTGGACTTTTGTGCGTGGGCCATAGCGGCCGTTCGGTGGTTATTCCAACCACCCCACCTCCCTCCAGAAGATAATTAAATCTCCTGGTCCGTTCAGAACATCTGTTTCTGTTCTAATCTGGGTGACACCCGTGCATTCAAAAAGCACGTGCGCAACGGTTTCCACAGCCTCCATGCACGCCCTGCACAGAGGACTGTCCGTTATGCCTATTGTGTGTAAGTTTTTGTTTAGCGAGCAGTGTCCCGTGATGGTCCCCGTCACCAGGCGCACGCCGTCCCTGTCACGGCGTAATAAACGCCTAGTTAGCCTGCTATCCAAGAATGGCATAGCTTCCTTTAACTGCCTGCAGCCCGGTGTCGAGGTCCACCAGTACTCCGCTTGTGTGTGGGTGAACTCCGGTAGCCACCTGCGTATTTGGTTGAAGGGGATGGGTACGATAGACTCGAGTCCACGGACTACCGTGCTGGATCCTCGTCCAGCAAGTTCGTCGGCTGCGTCGTAACCTAGCGATCCGCTGTGCCCTTTTATCCATTGCAGTGTCACCGTATTGAGGCTAGATACCGTTATTTGTTCAAGTGCATTGTGAAATTCTAGTGTTAGCTTCGAGGTTATATATTTTTGCCGTAAGGATTAGAGAACTGAGGCGCTGTCTGATAGTATATGTATGTGGGTGTCCGTAACCCTCCTGGCTTCCAAGGCGTGGACCGCTTGTATGATGCCTACACACTCCGCCAGATAGACGGTGTTGAACATTCCCAGCGGTCTGGATATATTTATGTTGAGGTCATTTGAGAAGACTCGAGGGTTTCGATTATAGATTTTAACCCGATTTAATTTTAAATTTACCATGTTGAACCTTACTTAGCTGCTATTTTTCTGACACTGTATCAGCTTCTAAATTGTTAATTACATATGTTCACCCAAGAATTAAAGATGCATTTGTTTGGATTTTCGTTTCACTGTCTGACTTACTGATGAATAAATGCCATTACTATCTAAGGCTAAATTTTTTTGACCAAAATATGACGTACTAGTTATTTATAAACCCATCTATTTATCCACAGATGCCAGAACGAAACATTTTCCGTTAATGTCAAGCCCAATACCGGTTATTGTAACCGTAGCAATATACCTGAAATTCTGCACTGACTATGGACCCCGTTTTATGAAAAATCGGAAGCCGTTTGAACTAAAATACCCGATTATGCTGTTTAATATATTTCAAGTATTATTTAGTGTATTTTTAATGTATGAGGTAAGTGACAGTTTATACTTTTAGTGCGGGCGGTGACGTTAGTTTGATAAAGTTATTTTATACCATTCCCCCTCTAAAAAGCTTATTTTATTCACTGAAAACAGTGAATAAAAAGGTCTTTTAATCACTATTGTGGTGTTTGAATTCAGAACACACCAATATATGGGACCTCCATATCAATGCTATACAACCTCCTTGTGAAAAAATACTCGATACATAGGACATGAATATCGCTTCACAAGTTGACCATCCTAATAATAATAATAAGATTTTTTTAAATAATTTTAGTTACTATTCAAATTTTAATGGGCATTTTAATTAATTTGACCTTCGTTTTTTCTTCATGTGTATTTTCGCTTAAATCTTTATTTTTCTCGTAGTCATGGTATAAATATAGAATGCAACTCTTGAATAAAACGGATTTATATCGAGGGCCATGAATCACTCGCGTCGCTCAGGATTCTAACACTTGAATCACTCCCTACGGTCGTGATTCATCTATGGCCCTCGCTTTAAATCCGTCCTTTATTCACTAATTGCATAATATACTATTATACCGGAAAAACTATTTTCGGTACGATGAATACCAAAAATAGCGTTTCCTTAGTGCATAAGCGATCTATGATTGTGTCAGCTGCTCCAATAGTCGGGGAGTCCAAATTTAGAGATGATGCAATGAATTTTAGAGCATGTCAAAGTTGTAAAAGAAACTTAAAAGATAAGTCATTTCTTAGCTCACCAGAACCTTATGGGACGGATTTTGAAAAAATAATAGTTATTTTACATGGAAGTGAGTTGAATATGTAAGTTGTGTAAATGAACATGATTTTGCAATGGCGCATCTGAATCTTTTTGTAACCAATGGCCTCCGAAGGCGCGGGCTTGCGGACGGTGAGCAATGGGTAGCTCGCCGTCCGATAAGGATCAGGCCCGCGTTGTATTCCACGCGCGCCTCAAAGAGATGTCAGCAACTGAAGGGGACGGGAGGGCGGAGCGAGAGGGCGTGTCAGACTTTTACTGACTAAAACCCACCCGTGTTACTTCCGTTGCCCGTGTGCCGGGGCCACGATATCCCTTTCGGACAAACCCGCAACCCCAGCAGGCATTGGTCCTTACGAACCCCATCAGTTGGTGCTGACATCTCTTTGAGGCGCGCGTGGAACATAACGCGCCGTCGACCCGGGCCTGGTCCTTATCGGACGGCGAGCTACCCATTGCTCACCGTCCGCAAGCCCGCGCCTACGGTGGCCGGAAGTCAGCTCGTGACTCCCGACGCCCGGGGCGTCTCCTGCGGTGACTAGGGGCGCGAGGGCGTGCAGCTTGCATCTCCCTCGCGCGCTCTGCCTCCTCCTTCGCGAGCATAACTGCTTCGCAGAAGGAGGTGACGGCCTCCCATGCACTCTCGCTCCGAACCATGGCCTGAACCAATACCGTGGCCCCTGGCAACGTACCGGCAACTGAAGGAACACGGGTGGGTCAGTAAAAGTCTGACACGCCCTCCCGCTCCGCCCAGAGCGGGAGAAGTTATTTGATAATTCCCAACCCTTAAAAAAAAGGGTACTGTTCCCACGTAATGTGCAAGTGGTGTGCATCGTTTGGTACATAACGTATGCAAGGCATGAACCACAAATAAGCCCTTCGGTACTAGGGTTACAATATTTATTTATATGTTTCTTCATTAAAATATCGCTGTGATATGGTGACATTAAAGGAAGTAATATCTAAGTTTACCTTCAACTATAAAACCCTGTTGTTTCTTACTTTTTATTGGCAGTGTTTAATTTTATTATTCATAGTTGTATATCAAAAAACCTGACTTTAGAACTAAATATTCAATAAATAGTTATAAGAACTCTCTCGACAGGCGACTCTCTGCGAGTGTTCTTACACCTACTTGCTAAAAGTTAACCTTCCATTTTTTTTCGCCAGTTGGTAGTTACATATTTTAATAAAATGTAAAACTTTCTATTTACACAATAAATTATTTTGTATTTGTAAAACTAGATTTTTTCAAATTTAAATAACAGCTGAAGTAATGGTCGTAGAGATTCGGAGCTATATTCAAAACCTATTAGGTGGACCTCCCCGATCAGTGTGCGTAAATACAAAGGTGGATGCAACACAGACACCCATAGTCAATTCAATTCATTTATTCAATGACAATTTTTACATCGTGTCTGAATTTCTATAACTAAATACCTGTTTATGCAAAATCATGCATGCAATCTATATTTAAATCATTAGAATTATCCAAATTACTTAAAATCAGAATAACAATGAAAAAAAAAAATGGCATAAGTCTAACCATAAAATTGAATAAAAATTTTATTTCATAATAATATCAATAAAATTATATTACTCTCAACTTTTGTATTAATAAAATTTAAGCTTATTCTGAAACCCACTTGTAAATACTAGACTTTTTATTTCTGTGGGCAGTTTATTGAAAAATTTTAATGACTTGTGGTAAGCGCTATGCTTTACGACTAGTCTCCTTTACAAAACTCGGATGTGAGAATTTATTATTATTTTTGGTAAGGCGCTCTGCGTAGATTTCTGCAAGTTATTTTGACCGTTATTATTACTATTTCTAGGGGCTTAATTACCTTTTGGATAAGGAATACAATTTGATTTGCGATCCAATTGTGGACACAGAAGATCCTCTTATGACTAGGGTAAGTAATACCTACCTGATTTATTATTTTTTGTAATGGTGTAATTTGTCGTGTTTTTTTTTTCTCAAGAAAAGATTTCGAGTTGCCGCTTGGACGTACCATGTGTCTATTCATGAATAGACCTACTACTACTGCACGACAAACCGGTAAAGTCCCAGCGACACGCAAAGTGTCGCCTTTTCGGTGCCAACCGCTTGACGGTTGTGGCGCGTGGCGCGCTGGCACCGATTCGGTGCCGCTGGAACTTTACCGGTTTGTACACAAAAACATCGCCTCTGTTATCCCTGAAGAGTTTGACAGAGGTGTACCTGTAGTACACCCACAGTTCTCCGCGTCCCCAGTAGTACCGCGTGGCGTTGAGAGGCCAAGCCGTGCGGCCTAATCTCATGAGTTTGTAAACGTATACACTCAAGAGGCAAGGAGACATGCGGCGAACTTATTGCCATTTATCAGTCAAAACTTCAGACTCCGGACTGCTACTGAGAAATTACTTGACATTTTTTGTCTCAAATAAAATGACGTTTTGCAGACATCAGTTGCCACCTGGTGGTACTTCATCGGCAAGCTAACAGAACTCCTGGACACCATATTCTTTGTGTTAAGAAAGAAGAGTAGACAGATCTCAAGCCTTCATTTGTATCATCACTCGATGGTCACTATCTTCGCTTGGGCGGCCACAAAATACTTCCCAGGTACGCTAGGTTTGGAGTTCGGGTGTGGGTTCGGGTTCGGAGGTACGGTAGGGAAGATGCTAAGCTCGGTTTCAGCTAGCTTTTAGCTTCAAAATGTACAAGAAAAATAATGGGATTTAGTTATATGCCTTTATGTGTTTGTAGGGTAGTTTGCTCATTATAATTAGCCTAAAATGCACCCACTGTTAGGAATCGAACCACACGGTCTCAATGCAAAATGTTGGTCACTTGACATCACTTGTCTTTGGTTCTAGCGCATGCTGGTATCCTACAGTTTTGAAAGCAAAAATGACAAAAAAATACTCGATAATTACATATAATTTATGCCTAATTTAGGACCCAGTGGGTCCCGCTTAGTGGCAAACAATATTGCGGCAGGCCCAGACGGAGATAATGGGATGAACTGGACTCCTGTTCCTTGGCAGCTTTGTACAGAGAGAGGTGGAAAGAGAATAGGGACGCCTTTGCCCAGCAGTGGGACAAAAATGGCTAGTAAAATAAAAAAGACCACAAACACTTACCTGAGATAAGATAAATGTCTCTCTCGATACAGAAAATAAGAATGAGCATTGGATATCACGCTTGCTCACAGAATGTTTGCATTTTCATAATCTCACCGAGAAAACATAGGTAAAGTGAGCTTGAGAAAGCGGCTTCGGTCTACTATTCAGGCATCGGGTGGTATGACAACTACTTATCCCCTTTTCGAACTCGCCCGGTCCGTTTAAATCTACCTACATGTTAGCTAGAAGGCGCAAAAGTAACTGATGATAAAAAAGTGCTTTATAAGTATGATTTTTATTCGGTCATAATACGCGGTATAAAATTTACAGTAGGTAGGATAATTGTGTTTTTTCAACATCTATAAAATAGTATCAACATTAATAAAATTCTACATCGCCGCACTTTTCCGACAAAATTTACCTTTGCATCTGATAGGCATATAACAAAGCGGGCGAGTTCGAACTAGGGATGAGTAGTTGACATTCCACCCGATGCCAGCACTAACAAGTTTCTTAGATGCTACGGATTGATACTATTGAGAACTCATTTCACCAAAATTTTCACTTCATATAAAATACACCAGCTGATGTCTTGATATTTTCATGTGTTATTCTTACAGTTGGTCCTATAGTCCTCGTCGGGACAATGAACTCCTTCGTCCATGTACTGATGTACACGTATTACTTCTTAGCTGGTCTCGGTCCAGAGTACCAGAAGTACTTGTGGTGGAAGAAACATGTCACTCTGATTCAATTGGTAAGATTCAATCCATTCTTAATTAATAATAATTTCGAAAGTAACCCCTATCCAAGTAACCTAGTAAAGCCTATCGGTCGGTCTGTATGTCTGTTACCTTTTTACGCTTTAACAGCTTAAGGCCCTCTTAGCACGGCAAGGTTTCTTTATGGTACGGTGTGTAAACCGCGCCGTAGAAAGAACGTGTCTGTCAACAAGCGTCCATAGTGATCCATATCACACTTATGACAGTGCCTACACACGGCGAATAAACCGTAGTTTGACACGGCAAGACAAACGTGTGTACAAAGACCTGGGTCCTAACCCAAGTCTTAACATAGAATACTTTTATATCGGTAGTACGTCCGCGTGGCGTAATTCCCGACCGCCGCGGGCTAAGCTAGTTCAAAATATTTTAATAGATATACCTAAATGTATCTATCTATATAAGCCAACATAATTCAGTCCATAAATCATTACGAATACGGGCTTCAGGGGCTTACAAAGACAATTTTTCACGAACGGACTTTTTTTTACAAACATAAAGTCAAAGACAAATAATTTATTTCAATTAGGCACATTAAAGGTACTTTTGAACGTCAAAAATTTACAAAAAATATAAAAATATTCAAGTCACTCGTTCCTAAATGTAGTTTTCGTATGTAGAAGAATGGGAAAGAAACTTCTCCGTTAGTCTTTTAAAATGCTTTACAATATTTTGTATACACTCATTTTATAGTTATATGTAATAATGTGAAGACGATGCACCTAGAATAAAATTACTATACCACAAAAGGTAAAAAGAATTAAAAATTAAACAATGACAGATTAACTAATAATTATGTGATAGATTCACGGTGCTCACATATTTACAAACATTGTAGAAGTTAACGATGTTCCTAAAATTTTAACAAGTAATACTAATAAGTTAGTGTGGGTGTTAAAGTAATCACAGAATGTATAAATATATTTCTACAACTAATTAAATGATCTTTTCAGATACAATTCGTCATAGTGATCGCTCACAACACGAATGCTTTATTCTACAATTGCAACTACCCTAAGAGTCTCCACATATTCCTAATAGCCAACACAAGCTTCCTACTGTATATGTTCAGCAATTTCTACTATAACAACTATATCAAAGTTCATCCTAAGAAGACTGAAGAAGTAACTACTAAAGTAAAGGAAACAAATGGTCGTAGTGGAAAGAGGCTAAGCGTTGGACAATAGATATCAAACATTTTTTTTTTATGTAGTAATAAAAACTAAAGATATTATTATTTTTTTATCCATCCTCCATTAAAGATAAATTATTAATAAATAATTGAAGTTGCGCGAGGAGGCGAAACGCCGGGGTGTAACTCCGCTGCCGCGAGAAATCACGGCACAGCGGACAGAGCTCCGGCGATTTCATGGCGGCATGGAGTGTGCGATTTGCGACAATCCCAGCGCTGGGCACGCCACAATTGCGGCGATAAGTCCCCTCTTTGAGGAGTGGCTTGAGAGGCGCCATGGCGTCCTCACCTTCCTCCTGACGCAGGTCCTCACCGGACACGGTTGTTTCGAGAGGTTCCTGTTCCGCGTAAAGCGGGAGGAAACGCCCGGGTGTCACCACTGTGTGGATCGCCCGGTGGAGCATACGGTGGAGGTCTGCCCGGCTTGGGCGGAGCACCGCCGTGTCCTCACGGAGGCAATCGGCGGCGGCGATCTCTCGCGTCCGGCCCTGGTTCAGGCCATGGTTCGGAGCGAGAGTGCATGGGAGGCCGTCACGTCCTTCTGCGAAGCAGTTGTGTTCGCGAAGGTGGAGGCGGAGCGCGTGAGGGAGATGCAAGCTGCACCCCCTCGCGGCCCTAGTCGCCGCAGGAGACGCCCCGGGCGTCGGGAGTCGAGAGCCGACTTCCGGCCACCGTAGGCGCGGGCTTGCGGACGGTGCGCAATGGGCAGCTCGCCGTCCGGTAAAGACCAGGCCCGTGTCGACGGCGCGTTGTGTTCCACGCGCGCCTCAAAGAGATGTCAGCACCAACCGACCGGGGTCGAAAGACCAATGCCTGCTGGGGTTGTGGGTTTGTCCGAAAGGGATATCGCGGCCCCGGCACACAGGTAACGGAAGGAACACGGGTGGGTTTTAGTCAGTAAAAGTCTGACACACCCTCTCGCTCTGCCCAGAGCGGGAGAAGTTATTTGATGATTTCCAATGCTGAAAAAAAAAAAAAAAAAGGCATCGCAGTATATTGCTACAAGAAAGCGCAAAAATGCAGAAACAAAAAAACAATGTAAAAATGCGTTTATAATCGAGTGACGATATATAAATGATCGTCTGGGATGTCTTGGACAGTCAGCAACTCTACAAACCTGAAGACTGGCAATTTCTTTACGAAAAATGTTTAAAGTGCTTGTACTTAAAATACTAGGAACGAACTTATAAACTACAAACTGAAACAGGCTAAAAGATTAACAATTTATTCGTCTGCATAAAAGTAAACAGCACGGACTACAGCACTTGCATATGCTATAAGTCCACAGTGCACGGACCACGGCAACGGCACATGCTATATGCCTAGAGAAGGCAGTACTAATAAAATTCGTGGCGCACAACTTCAGTCACGGAACGCCTTCAACGCCGTCGGTTTCTTTGACGTAGTGCGAGTTAACAGTGACACGCTTGGTTTGTATAGAAAGTGTTGATAGTGTAGTCTCTCAGCGGCCGAAAAAAGGCGTCTCCGTTCTCTGTGCATAATTGCGACAAAAGATCGTTCTAAAAAAAATCTATTTAGCCAAATTAATAGCAGGAAGAACAGCCTATAGTGTGTCGGACGAGTACCTAATGATACCCATAGGAACTCCTTTACTAAATGTTTTGTTCATTATGGTTACTGCAAATGAATAGAATTCATGTATTTCGCAATTCACACTCAATATGGCACGTAATTTGACAATAACCTAATTACAATATGATTCAATGCATTTACATTCAAATGAAGAATTGAAAATCAAACTTGTATGCATATAAATGTAGTTTCAGAATGTTTAGTAAAAATGTGTGTTATTTTATCTCTCTCACCGAATACTAAGCATTTTCTTAACTATGCTGAAATTGGCTTATAACCTAGCTAATCTTCGGCGTATAATCCACCATGGGGCTTATTTAATAAAATCGGCGAAAGTGACAAGCGACAATTTTACAAGTTTTTTTCATACAATAATTGTTTATTAAATTATCAGGATCTATCGTGAAAATGTCACAATTTTGTTATTTTTGACAACAATGTCGCATTATAGATATATGAAATAGGGCTTTGATATTTGTGCATCAAACTTCGGACTGTCACCAACGATTGTGGTAGGTATTCGTGTGACAATTGGGCCAATAAATAGGTACAGATAATGACAGATCTTAATGCATAAACAAATGAACGTAAGTATTATGTGAGAAGAAGGGACTTGAACTGAGCAAAAAACAGTTTGTATAAAGCGTGTATCAGAAAGTTTAAGGGTATGGTACAGATATCAAATAACTGTTTATCTTTCACAATTATGATATTTTTCCTATGGAAAAAGTTGTTCAATTTGATGGTCTATAGCACACCTTTAAATTTAACCACACGTTTCTGTTACAATCTGTTTATTGTCATAGGGTTTGGCCATTTTTGGATAGTAGGTAGCCTTAAACGATGAAACAGCACAAAAGTGTCAACCAAATTCGGTTTATTCGCCACATATGCATCATGAACAACTACACATCACGATAAAAGTGCTCATTAAGAATACACGAAAATCAATAATGAAGTGTTTTGCATTCATTTAGAACAGGGTTCCCTGTTATCAATAGTAGTTATTTGAAAAACTGATTAATATTTATATCTAAACAATTTTCTAAGTAATTCTTAGTGAACTGTTCTAGCTCAGCGACAAAGTTATGGCAAAATTTGGACGAATGTAATATACTACTTTTTGTGTCTGTTAACACCTTCTGAACCGACCACCCTAAAAATTTTGGATGAAATTAGGATCTAAGTCTTATTCTGGACTAGAACAGTGTTAAATACACTAGCAATAAACTGAAGTAGGTCCTTAATCATATCTGTCAAAAGAGGTTTACTGCTGGAAATAGTTTTCACTGCAGCAGCCGGTCCTGCGAGCCCTTATAGTTAGGGTTTATCGCTCTCAACGACGAGTCCTGGAGTGGAGAACACATATTGGCAAGCGTAGTGTGGGATTCGCCTCAGCTAGATGGACCGACTACCTTACAAAAGTACCTGGGAAAGACTGTATGTGGACCTCTCTCAACCACCGTGAGAAGTCATCGAATGCGGTCGCTGTGGTAGAAATCAGCTAGACAGATTAATCATTATCGTCATCATTAGTAAGGTACAGAACACCTATCACGAAAATAGAATCGTAGCCGATTAGAATTTTGAAAACTTTATGAATATTTACCTATGCAATTCACAAGTCAGTAATTTAATAAGAATTTTAAACTTGCTTTCATTGTAGCTACTAGCTTATAGAGGCTTGTGGTATCTATTTTGTTATTAATTTTTAATAATTTGGTGTTGGTAAAGTAGCTATCGAAAATGGATGGAATTATAAACATTATAGCTGGTACATATAATTATGTATTTAATGATTTGGCAGGTATGCAATAGCTACTATATTTTATATTTTAAAATTGTTTTATTTGATATAAAATGGATTAGGCACAGCTCTTTAGCGATTTTTAGGGTTCCGTAGTAAACAAGGAACCCTTATAGTATCGCCATGTCCGTCTGTCTGTCTGTCTGTCTGTCGGCGGCTTAGCTCAGAGACATGTATGTATACATATTAATCATGCCGACAAAGTGGTAAAATAAAATAAAGAAAAATATTTTTTTTTAGGGTACCTCCCCTACACGTAAAGTGGGGATGTGTATTTTTTTTCTAATCTACCCCATGTTGTGGGGTATCGTTAGAAAGGTCGTTCAAAAATATTGTGAATTCATAAAAGCCATTTTTGGATTCAGGGATCCATTTGCGAAATATTAAGCCTTTACATGATTTTTTTTGTTAGAGTCAAGTGCCTCCCCTGCCAGCTAAATGGTTGTACTTGGATTTGTGAAAAAATTCACAACAATAGTCTATATAACGAATTTAAAAGGGAAACTATCAGAGCTAAGTAGGCTGTGCAGGTTAATGAGTAATAATCAACCAACTTAAATTTGCAGTTTGAAAAACATGATCACCCATACATTCCTTATGGGAGAACATGTTTTTCAACTACAATGTTAAGTTTGTTCTTGGGATAAATTCATCCTAAGTACGGAACCCTTTATTGCGCGTGGTCCGATACGCACTTGGCCGGTTTTTTTTTAATAAGGTCATATTAACTGACCTAACTAATCCAATTAAAGAAATCCGGAATCAGTTTATAGATTTTAATCCAATTTAATTATAAATTTAATGTTAAAAAAAGAAATTGACCTAGGTACCATTCGTCATACTCATAACACTGTATCATCTTCAAAATTGTTTACTAATTTCCCCCAAAAATTAAAGATGCATTTGTTTGGATTTTCTTTTCACTGTCTGACTTACTGAAGAATAAATTCCATTACTGATAAAAAGGCCAAATCTTTTTATATAACGATCTAGGTTCCACCAAAACCACCTATTAGGGGAAACCCATCTATTTATCCACAGATGCCAGAACGAAACATTTTCCGTTAATGTCAAGCCCAATACCGGTTATTGTAACCGTAGCAATATACCTGAAATTCTGCACTGACTATGGACCCCGTTTTATGAAAAATCGGAAGCCGTTTGAACTAAAATACCCGATTATGCTGTTTAATATATTTCAAGTATTATTTAGTGTATTTTTAATGTATGAGGTAAGTGACAGTTTATACTTTCAGTACGGCCGGTGGCGTTAGTTTGATAAAGGTATTTTATACCGAAAATTGTGTTTCCTTAGTGCATATGTGATCCAATAGTGAGGGAGTCCAAATTTAGAGCATGTCAAAGTTGTAAAAGAAATATAAAAAGTAAGTAATTTCATACTGCACCAAGACCATAAGCATGGGACGGTTTTGGAGACCCAAAAAAATATCATACTACATGGAAGTGAGGGGAATATGCCAGTTGCGTAAATGAACATGATTTTACAACCAATTGATATCGGTACAATATTTTATGAACAATACATACAAATTACAAACGATCACAACGCTGCCTGCTATTAATGTTTAAGTAATTTGTCTGTGTAGTAATTTATTTCACGGAAATAGATCAGCCCTATTGGGCCAAAAATCCGGCTTATTCCGATCGAATCCCACAATTTGATTCCACTTTTTTGGGTTTTTTTTAGGAATGGGGATAAAATTAACATTTTGTTCCAATCCGATCCCAATTTTGCAGAATTCATTAGGAATGGGGGTGAAATTAATATTTTGTTCCGAACCGATCATTCCGAGGTCCATGGCCATTGGCCATGTCCATGGCGTCGCAAGGCATTGGCAACGCATCGAGTGGCCTCAGCTTTAGAATGTTGTAAAAGTAGTATTTTTATTTTACTATATTCTATTACCATTTACTTTACTAATGATGTCGATTTTCTATACTCTTAATTTTCGTTTTCATCAATCGTTTCACAACGGGGATCATTTCGTATTGGGATCGTTTCAGAACAAAATAAAATTTTAATTTTATATTATTACATTTAATCCCTATTCCTAACGAATCCCAGAAAGTGGGATCGGATTTTGGGATCTGATCGCAATAACTCAAAAATCCAACGAAAAGAAGTATGTCACCTAAGTCGGGGAACCACCCAAGCATTTTTCACTACGGCACCTTTCTACGACCATTCCTACAGCTATTTTCTTTAAGTCTATTTAATAATAATAATAATAATAATAAAGTTTGTGCATGGGCGAGCCGAATTCGGCGGTATAAGCGGAGGGTTGATCGATACACGCAGAATCGCATGTTCCAGAGCGATGAGAGGTGGGTATACAGAGCTTGGGAGCGACCCGAACAAAATGTGACGGACTTGAACCGCCCGGATGATGCCGTCACGAGTGCATTCTGGCGCAGCATCTGGTCGGTGCCTGTCTGTCACGCTGAGGCTGGCTGGATGCAGGATGTTGAGCAAGTGTGTGAAACTATTCCAGAAATGGAACCTGTTCTAATCACGCCATTAGACGTAACCAGAGCAGTCCGTCCGTTACCGAATTGGAAATCACCGGGACCGGACGGACTGCAGAATTTTTGGCTTAAATGGCTAATTAGTTCACACACTTGCCTGGCATCTCAGTTCCAGTCATCCTTAGAGTCTGGGTTGCTACCACAGTTTCTAACAACAGGCGTCACCCACCTACTCCATAAGTCAGGTAGCCCTGCGGAACCCAAGAATTATAGACCGATCACATGTTTGTCAACGGTTTATAAACTTCTTACATCCATTTTGAGAGCAAAAATTAACACACACATTGACAATAACTCTATTATGTCTGCCTCTCAAAATGGATGTAGGAATGGGTCCCGCGGTACTAAGGAGCTACTCCTCATTGACATGGCCATAAGCCAACAGGTTCGTCGATCCCGCAAGGATCTGTCGACATGCTGGATAGACTATAAGAAGGCCTACGACTCGGTGCCACATACATGGCTCATGAGGGTGCTGGAGTTGTACAAGATAGATGCAACTCTGCGCACCTTCCTGAAGTCGTGCATGGGGCAATGGAGAACGGTCCTTTGCTATCCAGGATGTCGACAGATCCAGGGGAATGATGAGCCTGTATGGATTAAACGGGGAATATTTCAGGGCGACAGTTTGAGTCCACTTTGGTTCTGCCTAGCCCTGAATCCTCTAAGTACACTGCTGGAGGATTCAGGTCTAGGCTATCGGTTGAGGAAAGGTGGTCAGGTCATATCTCACCTCCTCTACATGGATGATTTGAAACTCTTTGCCCCCAACAAATTGCGACTGATGGAGCTACTGAAGGTAACTGAAACATTCAGTAGCGCCATCAGGATGGAATTTGGTGTGGACAAATGTGCAGTCATGCATGTAAAGCGAGGGGAGATTATGGAATCCGAGGGAACTCAACTCTCGGAATCCATACACCTCAGATCCCTGTCCTCATCCGAAAGCTATAAGTATTTGGGTATGTCGGAAGCGTTAGGCATCAATGCTGCTGACATGAAGCAATCGTTGAAGGAGCGCTTCTTTGGCCGCCTGAAGAAGGTATTAATTAGTCTTCTTTCAGGCGGAAACAAGGTGCGTGCCTTCAACGGTTGGGTCATGCCGGTTTTGATGTACTCTTTCGGCATACTCAAATGGACTCAGACCGAACTCGACGCCCTGGATAGGAGGGTCCGTACACTGCTGACCGCAAACCGGATGCATCACCCACGATCATCGGTAATGAGATTGTACATCCCGCGGAAGTGCGGGGGTCGAGGCTTCTTAAATGCGAAGACCCTCCACAACCGCGAGGTGTGCAATCTCAGAGAATATTTTTTAAAAGCCGAAGTGGGTATGCACCGTGATGTGGTGGCAGTGGACAAGGGGCTCACCCCGCTCTCCATGGCTAAAGAGAACTGGCACAAGCCTGTGGTACTTACTACAGATGACCGCAAGAAGGTATGGCAAAGCAAGGAGCTTCACGGGCGCTTCTATCGGGCTCTTCATGAGCCCGATGTAGATTTCCTAGCATCCGTATCCTGGCTACGTTTCGGTGACCTTTTCGGAGAAACCGAAGGTTTCGTCTGTGCAATTATGGACGAAGTTATCTTGACGAATAACTACCGGAGATATATTATGAAGGACGGGACGGTTGACGTGTGTCGGGCATGCCACCGTCCGGGTGAGTCCATCAGACATATTATCTCTGGTTGTTCTCGTCTATCTAACGGCGAGTACTTGCACAGGCATAACCAAGTGGCCAGGATTATTCACCAGCAACTTGCTTTGAAATACAAACTTGTGGATTCTGAAGTACCGTACTACAAGTATGTGCCCGACCCAGTTCTCGAAAATGACCATGTTACGTTGTACTGGGATCGGTCTATCATTACTGACAGGACTATTATAGCCAATAAGCCTGATATAGTGGTGATAGACCGATCAGTGCGCCGCGCAATGATAGTCGATGTTACCATTCCGCATGACGAGAACCTCGTGAAGGCTGAGAAAGAGAAACAGATCAAATATCTCGACTTAGCACACGAGGTTGTTGACATGTGGAATGTGAGCTCGGCTATCATTGTGCCGATTGTCGTAACGGCCAATGGCCTGATAGCCGAAAGCCTCGACCAACATCTCTCGAGGCTCTCGTTAGGCGGTTGGATCAAGGGCCTGATCCAGAAGGCAGTACTCCTCGATACGGCTCGCATTGTGAGGAGATTCCTGTCTCTGCAGCCCTAACCACCGGTAGCTTGGACCCTGCTCCCGACACCGGCGGAACACTATTTTTTATATTTTTAAATGTTTTTTATATAGTTTTTAAGAAATATTTAAAAATGTATTTTATATGTTAAAAGTTTAAATAAAGGAAATAATAATAATAATAAATTTATTGTTCAACCAGGACTAGATTACATAGCAAGGTAATAAATAAAGCACAAGCAAAAGGACTAATGTTATGATATAATGTAGAACGATCGGCAAGCTATCAGTCACTACTATTGAACATTTAATTTTGGTTAAAGGGTGTTGTTCCCACATAATGTGCATCGTTTGGTACATAACGTATGCAAGTCATGAACCGCAAATAAGCCCTTCGGCACTGTCTTACAAGATTTATTTTTATTTTTATTTAATAATCGTTGTGTTATGGTGACATTAAAAGAAGTAATATTTTAAGTTTACCTTCACCAATAACCCTGTTGTTTCTTACTTGCTATTGGCATTGTTTACTTTTATTATTCAATATTTAAAAAAAAATTGTTTTAAGAACACTCGCAGAGGTTTGTTGTCATAGTAGGTAATACTTGTTAAAAGGTCACCTTTCATTTATTTTTGCTAATCGGTAGTTTCATATTTTATTCAAATGTAAAACGAAATTTTTCAACTTTAAAAACAGCTGAAGTCGAAGAAATATTAGGTGGACTTCCCCGACCAAAGTGCGTAAATTAATACAAAGGTGGATGCAACACAGACACCCATAGTCTGTGCTGAATTATCTTGCGAATGGCTTAAAGCAGTAATAATACTTCTAAACCCAACTGCAACAAAGCGGTTTGTAATGCAGCCGCATTTATATGTGTAAGGTAATGAAAAGGCGGATTCAACGCAGACACTCATAGTGTTATTTCTGCTAGATTATAAACTGTAGAAAAATTGTGAACTGGGTGACAAACCGCGCGCGAGCCGAGCGAGCCAAGAAAGCTGTGCCGCAGCAGTGTCCGACGAGCACTACTTCCGAGTTGCTCGCAGCAAGGCAGGCTATTTAAGATTAGCGCAAGCTGCGTCACGTCGCAAGCAAGTTTGACATCTGCAGTGTACGCAGTGCGAGTACATTATAAGCTGTATATTGCAGTCGTTTTTGTTAAAACAATGTCTTTCGGAGCCGATCGCATTGCAGACTATTTTAAAAGGTCCGTGGTGTAATCGTGTTTGTAATACTTTATCCATACGGACGCGGCTGCGTTACAGAACAGCTACTGTCTGTGTTGCATCTGCCTTAGTATTTACGCGACCAGGGTAACACACAACACAGGTAATTTTTCTCTGGTTTCGGGTTTTGAGCCAACTTTATAAGAAACGTGACTGTTCTCCTTTACAAAACTCGGATGTGAAAATGTATTATTATTTTTGGTAAGACACTCTGCGTAGAGAGAGTAAGTTATTTTAACCGCTAGTATTACTGTTTCCAGTTGATTAAATACCTTTTGGATGAGGAATACAATTTTATTTGTGATCCAATTGTGGACACAGAAGATCCTCTTATAACTGCGGTAAGTAATACCTACACGATTTATAATTTTTTGAAATGGTATAATTTGTCGTGATTTTTGTTTTCTCCTAGGAAAAATAATCGAATTTCCGCTTGGACCTACCATGTGTCTATTCATGAATAGACTTACTACTACTGCACGTCTTACTTTAATCTGTACACATAAATATCACGCCTGCTATCCCCAAAGAGTTAGGCAGAGACGTACCTGTAGTACACACCCACAGATCACCTGTCGTGTTGTAAGTCCCATATAACATGCGGCGAGCATATGGCATTAATCAGTCACAAATTCAGACTCGGGATGCTACTTAATTCCTTATTTTTTTTTGTCTTAAATAAAATTACGTTTCGCAGACGGCGGTTAACTGCTGGTGGTACTTCATCGGTAAGCTAACAGAACTCCTGGACACCATATTCTTTGTGTTGAGAAAGAAGAATAGACAGATCTCAAGTCTTCATTTGTATCATCACTCGATGGTCACTATAGTCGCTTGGGCGGCCGCAAAATACTTCCCAGGTATGCTAGGTTCTAGGGAAGATTCTAAGCTCGGTTCTATCGTGGTTCTAGGTTCTAAATGTACATGACAAATAATGGGATGTAGTTATATACCTACATAGATTTATAGGATAGTGTGCTCATTATATTTATCAAAAAACATTACTCACTGTTAGGAATCAAACCACACGGTCAAAAATGAACATTTGTGATACGTTTTACAGAATGTTCTCATTTTTAGATCATTAAATCAAAAAATACATATACCAGTATATGTATTTTTACAGAATAGACCACCGTGAAAACAGAGGTGAAGTGAAAAAGGTGTCAATCCACCTGATGCCAACTCTGATAAGTATCTCAGATACTACGGATTGACACTATTGACAACTCACTTCACCAAAGTTTTCAAGATGTGATTTTTATAGATTGACCAGCTGAATGTCCTAACAAAATTTTCATGCGTTATTATTCTTTACAGTTGGTCCTATAGTCCTGATCGGAACAATGAACTCCTTCGTCCATATACTAATGTACACGTATTACTTCTTAACTGGTCTGGGTCCACAGTACCAGAAGTACTTGTGGTGGAAGAAATATGTCACTCTGATTCAATTGGTAAGATTCAATTCATACTTAATTAATAATAATTTCGAAAGTAACTCAGCCTGTTTGTCGGTCTGTATGTCTGTTACCTTTCACGTCATAACAGCGTAAGGCCCTTTGTATACGATATGGTTTCTTTATGGTACGGCGTATAAATTCAGTGTATAAACTGCGCCGTAGAAAAAAATGTGTCTGTCAACAAGCGTCCATAGTGATCCACAGCTAAGGGTCCGGCGGCACCGAATGAGTGCCAGTTGGTCTATTCATCTGCGGCACCGAATGAGTGACAGTTCGCGCATTCCGTAAAGGACCAGCAGCACCGAAAAGTATGTGCCTACGGCCCATAGAAACGTCATGCCGTCGGAATGCGCCCCGGTCCTTGACAGATATGACGTCATCGGCGCGCGGTCCTTGACGACCGGTCCTACACACACCGAACAAAGCATAGTTTTTCACGACAAGAAAAACGTGTGTACAAAGACCTGGGTCCTAACCCAAGTCTTAACATAGAATACTTTTATATCGGTAGTACGTTCGCGTGGGGTAATTCCCGAACGCTGCCGGCTAAGCTAGTTCAAAATATTTTAATGGGTATATCTAAATGTATCTGTCTATACGAGCCATAATAATAGTCCATAAATCATCATACTGAATACGGGCTTCCAAAGACTATTTTTCACGATTAAAAACTTAAAGTCAAAGACAAATAATTTATTTCAATTAGGTACATACATGAAAGGTACTTTTAAACGTCAAATAAAAATAAAATTGATTTTAAGCGCCCCTTTCAAAAGGTAGTTTTCGAATGGTGAAGAATGGGCAAGAAAGTCCACCGTCAGTCTTTAAAAATGTTTTACAATGTTTTGTATATATTATTATATAATTATGTATGAAGACGATGCACCTAGAATACAATTATTATACCACAATAGGTAAAAAGAATTAAAAATGAAGCAATGACAGATAAACTGACTATGTGATAGATATTTACAAACATTGTAGAAGTAAACGATATTCCTAAAATTTTAACAAGCAGTACTAGTAAGTCAGTGTGTGAGTTAAAGTAATCAGAGAATGTAAAATCAATGTCATAAAAATAATAAATTATACAATTACATTTCCAACTAGTTTGATTTTGTCTAGACTCTAGATTGTCTTATTGCGCAGGACCAGCATGGTTCCAATCATTCTTATGTTCGATATAATCCTTTAATTTAATATGCTTGTCTACAAAGTGAACTTTTAATAGGAGTTTTAAATTTTCTTTCCTTTATTTGCAGTTTGTATTCTAATTGCATTTCTTATCGCAGTTTCATTTTTTTTGCACAAAAAAGACGGTTTTGCCAATAATCATTTAGTACCGAAAACCACCACCATGTATTTAATGATTAAATAAAAATGACTATACCTTATTAAATGTTCTTTTCAGATACAATTCGTCATAGCAATCGGTCACAACACGAATGCTTTATTCCACAATTGCAACTACCCTAAATATCTCCACATATTCCTTATAGCGAACTCAAGCTTACTATTGTATATGTTCAGCAATTTCTACTATAACAACTATATCAAAGTTCATCCTAAGAAGACTGAAGAGGTAGCTACTAAGGTAAAGGAGGTAAAAGGTCGTAATGGCAAGAGGCTAAGCGTTGGACAATAGATATCAAACAGTTTTTTCAGTAACTCAATTATAGCTTATGTTAGTCAGTGATAAATTGATAATAATATAGCATTATACTGGTGAAAGAGTTTTTTAAATCGGTCCAGTCGTTTTTGAGTTTATTCATAACAAACAAAAATACTTTTTTTTTTCTTTTTATAATAATTATTAGTGTATACGTCGTAGGCAGATTGTATGATTCATCATTTTACAAACGGCGCCGTCCGTTTACAAACGCTGGCGGTTTTGCAAAATGCCTAAGACAAAATTTAAATTGTCTAGTCACTTTATAATATGCCACAACATTTGATGGACAATATGTACGCCTTTTGCAAAATGCCGCGGCAAATTGAAGTTTTTATTTAAGTTTTTGTTTTTGTTTTTGTGTCCATGGAATTTGGTGCGAGGACTCCTGCGGAATATTATTGGTACTAAATTGTCGAAAATTTTGGACTGCAACAAACAATTTACAGTTTAACGCATTTTTTTTTTGATAGTTTATAATCTAACGGAAATAATACTGACAAATTGTGAACTGGTATCAAACTTGCGTGTGACGGAACGCACCTTGCGCTAATTAGAATCCTGCCTAGCTGCGAGCAACTTGGAATAAATTGGTTGCGCGCGGTTGGTCGCAGTTCTAACCTAAGCTAATCTATATCAATCAGTTCACAATTTTTCGATTGTTTATAATCTAATGGTTCTCTCAATTTTACAGTAACATAATAGGTACCTGATTATTGGAATAAAGTATGATTTGTCCAACCTATGTTTATTGATAGTTACCATATTGCAAAACCTTAGGCATTTTGCAAAACCGCCAACGTTTGCAAACGGACGGTGCCGTTCGTAAAATGACGAATCATACAATTTGCCTACGACATATATACAATATGTAAAACAAACCCGTCCGATCCTCGAGGGTGTTGTTGTATCGTACTGAGAGTATATTTATATGGTAATTACTCGTGTCACCAACATAAAGGACTTGGGAGTGACTTTCGACCGCTGTCTGACTTTTAGAGATCACGTTTCTGCCCTTGCGAAGGAATCTTTCAGGCGCTTGGGATTTGTTTTGAGAAATGCTCGTGACTTTCGCAATTCAAATGTTAGTAGGCTGTTGTACACTGCTCTGGTTTGAAGCAAACTCGAGTCCAGTGCCTGTGTTTGGCACCTCCATACCGCAACAAATTCAAATTCAAATTCAAAAGTAATTTATTGAAACTAGGCTGAGAATCAGCACTTTTCGAACGTCAATTACATAAGACAGTCCCCCAAAACGCCCACCCTTCACCACTTCCTAGTGCATTAGTTGGGAAGAAGAAGTGGCGCAACAAACTCCCCAGCAGCACAACTGTCTATTCAGTTAGAAGAAAAATAAAAAAGATTCTATATAATAGTATTCAAAATAATTTACATTACGCAACACAAAACATAATTTAAATTATTAGCCATATGTTAGTTAGCACACGCCAATATACCAGACAAAATCATCGAGAACAGCTATGCTCAGGCAGAAATAAAAAATTAAACGTAAACAGAACTTAATATCTAAATAAAAGCCTCCAGGCATAAAGGGCGTGCCCGCTTACATATAGTTGTAACTGGAAGTTATAAATGATAAACTAGGACCATCGAGGTAAAATAAATAAACAAACACTAATGCTAGAAAAGGTTCAGAAAACATTCCTAAGATGCCTCTTCCAAAGGTTATACCATTTCTTTCCGTACATGTACCCTACCAACTATCTTTTAGGAACTTTAGGCTTTAACTCATTGGAGGTAAGAAGAGGTCTTGATCAGCTCACGGTAGCCTGTAAGACCTTACGGGGACGTATCGACTGCTCAGAGCTCCATGGCCTTTTCTGCCGATTATTATGCCGGTGCCCGACAAATACATTGGACACCGTCAGAGCCGCCGACACAATCTGTTTGCGCAACTGTCATGCAAAACTGTAGCCAGAGCCGAATCCCCAGTCTATCGTACCCTAAAGATGCTGATTCTCTTCTGATTGCCAACCCTGAATGTGATGTGTTTGCGGATGAATGGAGTAAAATTATGCGTACAAATGTCTGGTGTTCTGTGAGAGAGAGTATGCTAGGGAGTCCACTGTTCCATTAAATTAAATTATTGTCAACGTTGTAATTGTTTCTATGTTAATTAATGTAATTGGTGTTGTACAGTTTTAATTAACTGTAAATAAATAAATGGAAATTTTCAGTTTTTTAATCTTTGGTAATGTTACTTTAGTGCCTATATGCCCCTTTCGGATCGGACAGGGGCTTTTTACATATTGTATAATTAGAATTTCAATCAAACAGTTTTTATTATAAAAATATTAAATAAAGAAATAAAAAAAATAATTTATACTGTTTTGTTAATCCATCCTCCATTAAATATAAATTATTAATAAATTACTGAGAATTTTGGTTTTGATTAGATGACGAATATAAATTATCGTCCGGTACCTACGTCTTGGACAGTCAGCAACTCTACTAACCTGATGACTAGCAATTTCTTTACGAAAGATGTTTAAAGTGCTTGTACTTAGAACACTAGGAACGAACTTATGAACTACAAACTGAAACAGGCTAAAATATTAACAACTTATTCGCCTGCATAAGAAGACATCCCGGACCACGGCACCGGCACATGCTATATCACTTCAGTGCATGGACCACGACACCCACACCTGATATATGCCTAGAGAAAGCAGTACTCATAAAATTCGTTGCGTCGAAATGAGCGCACAACCTCAGTCTCGGAACGCCTTCAACGCCATCGGTTTTTATACGTCATCAGTGTCGTAGTGCAAGTTAACAATGACATGCTTGCTTTGTATAAATAGTGTTGAGATTGCCGTATCTCTGAGCGGCCGAAAATGCGGCTCCGTTCTCTATGTATATGAGAAAATTGTTCGAAGAAAAAGTGAAATTTTGCAAAATAAATAGCACGATAAATCTATACTGCTCCATTCGGTCGATTCTGTAAAAATATTAACGTGAAGCGTAGGTAAAGTGAGCGTGAAGTGAGCTGTCACTGCCACAGAATCGACCGGCAGGATGCTAGGGATTAACACTATTGACAGCTCACTTCACGCTCACTTCACCTAAGTTTCACGGTGATATTTTTACAGAATCGAACGGCTGTAGTGTAAATGTTTTAGTCAATATGCTTAATGCAAATGAATTGTACAATTCATGTTTTTCGCAATTCATGCTCAATATGGCACGTAATTTGACAATAACCTCATTACAATATGATGCAATGAATTTACATTCAAATGAATAATTGAAAATAAATCAAACATATGCATATAAATGAAGTATCCGAATATGTGTTACTTTAACCCTCTCATAAACTACTTAGCATTTTGGTAATTATGCTGGAATTGGCTTCTATTCTAGCAAATCATCGGCATATAATCCGCTATGGGGCTTATTTAATAAAACCGTCAGGCGACAATTCCCGAAAATTCGACAATTTGACAAATTTTTTTCATAACCCCTATCGTGAAAATGTTTTTGTTATTTTTGACAACATTAATATCAGATAAATGAAATGGGGCATAGATATTTGTGAATCAAACTTCAGACTGTCACCAACGATTGTCGTAGGTATTCGTGCGACAATTGGACCAATAAATAAAAGTACTCTGCAAGGCACAGATGAGTAACAATGAGCTCGTGCTCACATTCATATGTGTGGAAGAATGCGGTCATAGCAACTCAACGTGGAGGATTGATTCATTCACATGGTTGCGAACTAGCCCCTCAGAATTTTATTTCACTGATGGTTGTGAGGCTTATCTCCAGTAGTGAAGGTATTTCGGAAAATGATATTTATAAACATACTTAACATAAAAAAAAATACAAAAAAGGACAACCGACTTCCAAAATAAAAACACTTATATTAAACGCTATTGTAACTTAGATAAATTACAAACGGATAGCCTAACGTAAACTGCACATCATCTTTTACAAAATATTGCTTTTCCCGATGCAGGGACGTTAATCGTTGAGGAGTTCTCCTGCCACTTAGTGTACTGTACTAGTGGAGCTGATGGGGAGCTCCACTTCTCCATATGTATTATGACCAGCATAATTTGCTTGGCAACCATATTAAAGTAATCGAATCGCAACCCGTGAAATACTTTGAGTAATTCTGGTGGCCATCTGTGATCTTCATCGTCTTCGTTATCAGTTCCACTTTACTAAATGGTGCTTTTTGAGTTATTATAAAAAATACCCAAACCGCTATTAGTGTGTCTATAATATTTGAAGAGTTCCCTCGATATCTCCAAAATCCCATCATTAGACCCTGACTTAATGACAACGATGATGACTTCGAAGTATACCCCTTCTAACAAAAAAATAATTTTGCGAATCTATTTATGTATGACGGAGTTATGCCCGAATATACAAACAAACAAAAAACAAATATTGAAACTCTTACTTGATAACCTCTTCATTTTATAAGTCGGTTAAAAATTACATAACGCCTAAATTCCCCGAAGGATTAGTCAGAGGTGAACCTAAATAGTACAGCTACATTTCGTCAGTTATGTTTATAAAATCCGTTGATATACACAAATAAATATACAAGAAGAAAGGAACAGAAAAATACGTACAAAGGTGATGCTTATTGCTAAAGAAATCTCTTTCGGAATACCTACGAGGACAGAGGATATAAAAGATCTAGGCACCGTGTTGTAGTGGGGGAGGGGGATTATAATAGAAGGAATTAAATTCTTATAATAGCCCTATTTCTGCTTTAGATGAGTTAGTCCCATCTACAATGTATTACATTTTTCTTTGACATTGCAATGACCGTGACATCAAAAATGCATTCAAGTTAGTTCTAGGTTGTTCGGCAATAAAATAAAGGTCTTTATTATTAGCTCACTAAGTAATTTCTAAAACACGTGACAAATTGTATGTTTACATTCTGTTTATTTCCTACATGTTCTGTTTGCATTTTGCTAATACATAACGTATTATGACTCGTATGTTTTTCTCGTAAACTATCTATTCCAATCTAATCTAATCTAACTAGCCTATATTGTCCTACTGCAAGGCAAAGGCCTCGCACTCCCTTTGCCACACAATTCAGCTTAAAATAATATTGTAGATAGTAAATTAAATGATAATCACGTAAGTATAATGAATGACGCACTAAATAAAATTATGTATGCAATGTTGCTTGTCAAAATATTTTATTTGAAAGCGAGAGAAGTCATTTTCGTATATTTATGCTGAGAACTATCTTTATTCCTTACTGCTTCGTTAAATAATTAATAAATTCATTTATTTTAGGTAAATAACACCCATTCCCTAACATTAATTAATAGAAATCATCAAATCAAATAAAATAAAATGAAATAGTAACATAAAATACATAAGAGGAAGTCTGAAAGTGGCACCGGTGACTGAAAAGTTGTGCGAAAATCGGTTGTCATGGTATGGGCATGTGATGCGGAGGAATGAGGAAAATGTCGTGAGGAAAGTTTTGAGTATGAATGTCGATAGCTATAAGAGTAGAGGTAGACCAATGAAACGATGGATGGACTGTGAAAAGATGATATGGCTAGAAAGAGTGTCACTACCAAGATGACAACTAATAGAGAAGTATGGAAGAAAGGGACATGTTGCACCGACCTTAAATAAATTGGGATAAGGGCTGGAGAATGATGAAAATAATAACTGTTATAAAAGTTGATTAAATAACTGATAATCCACTTTTAGAAAAACAAAAAGTAAACTTGGCTAAAGCTTGTGGTACACTCAAACAATGAACTCTTTCGCCTAATATCTCCCGATATGGAGCAGCTATTTGTCCTGCATACATCAAACTGTACTCTTCATTGTTCTCACATGTATAATTTTAACACGAATGATGTGACCAATATGTTGTAACAATATTTTGATTTAAAAGAGTGTCCGTGGAGTTTCTTGCCCGTTCAAACTCAAACTCAAAGCATTTATTTCAATTAAACCATTTACAGGCACTTTTGAATTGTCAAATAGTCGCGTCAGTTAGTCAGAAAGTTGAAGCTAGTTGCCCATTCCAAAACGTAGATCTTTATGGAGAAGAACGGGCAAGAAACTCCAAGGACACTCTTTTAAATATAGAGAATTACAAAATCCTGGGTACATTATTCTTGTTGCTTCTATTTGTGAAAACAATGTACAAATAATAATCAAAACAATTCAAAATATAAGAATAAAAATATTCACGAACATGACGCGTGGATCAGCACCATTCAGCTCAACCATTTTGTAGGGAACGGAATGATCCAACAAACTCGCCACCATCAGCGAGACATTTAAGTGAATATGACATACTCTCAACTGCCATGCTCTTTCAAGTCAACCTATATCTTAATAAAATTTAAAAAAAAACGGCTCCATGGTAATCACAATTTCAAAAATTGAAAAAATGCTTCTCGTTCTTCTCCATAGGAACCTACTACGCTTTGGGATGGGCAACTAGCTTCATCTTTCTGACTGACCGATTCCTTGACAATTCAAAAGTGCCTGGAAATGGTTTAATTGAAATAAATGCTTTGAGTTTGAGTTTGTATTTGCCCTATCTAGAGGATCTTCTTCTTCAGATTCATAATGGTCTTCTTCTTAGCGTGTCGATGTCAATCTAAATGAACTGGGCCGAGAATTCGGCTACCTACGTATTTGGCGCCATTACTAGCGTCCATCAGTTCCTGTAACGTGCAGCTGACAGGATACGCAGGACACGATATTAAGTGTCCCATCGTTTGTGGAACAGCACCACATTTACACTTCAAGGCAGAGTCGTCTATGAGTTTCCTGCTGAAAAAGTTTTTCATGATTCGACCAACCTTTTTTTTTAAGAGAAGTTATTTGATAATTTCCCACCCTCAAGGTGGGAAATTATCAAATAATTTCTCCCGCTCTGGGCGGAGCGGGAGGGTGTGTCAGACTTTTACTGACTAAAACCCACCCGTGTTCCTTCCGTTGACGGTGTGTCGGGGCCGCGATATCCCTTTCGGACAAACTCGCAACCCCGGCAGGCATTGGTCCTTACGCAAGCATGTCGCAGTAACTGTGCGTTTGCACTGGCGAAACACAACAAAACATGTTGAAATCTCTAGTTCCTGTCAAATATTGTATGGAACATTGACAGAAAATAAAGATTTCAACATGTTTTGTTGTGAATGTTTCGCCAGTGCAAACGCACAGTTACTGCGACATGCTTGCGTCCAAGAGAACAATCGAGATGAAACCCAAAGCCAGGCAAACATCCCTGGGCTCTTTTTTTATCCACAACGGGGAAGCTCTTGGCCTGCATCTCACCTGATGGTAAGTGATGATCAGGCCGAAGGTGGAAGCGAGCTTTACCCGGAATCCTCAAACCACAGAGGAACTGGCTATCTTACCACTAACTGCCGAAACACAACAATGCTGTTAAAATTGTTGTTACGGCGACAGACTTAGATAAGATACTGATATATAGCTAGCCAGGCGAACTTATAACAAGCTCTACCACGAACCAAACCGAGCAGAAACTTTTGCCACTACTGGGAATAAAACCCGGGACCTCTGGATCTGAGACACCTGTCTCTTTTAACCGCCTTAAATATCTCGGTAACGGTGTAAGCTAGCCGGGCGCGGGATCACCTTCTAACGCATTGCGTGTAACCTTGGGTTGACACGAATGTACCTACAATCCCATACGTCCCTACATTATACTACAAAAGCGGTTAAAACTTATGCTTACCGCCGAGATTCATATGATGAAAATAATAAAGAATATCTCTTCTCATGGCGGCACAGGATCTTAATATGATGAATTTTCATGCCACATCACAAAGTATGCTATTTTGTTTTCATATTTCGAACTTTGTTCCTTCTAGTTTATATGCAGCTCCAGTCCACGTTTTTTCTCCTTTAATGTTATGTATGTAAGTGCAGTACGTTAGCAGTAATAACTACATATTAAAGTTGGTATTAAAAGCCAATGTTGAATGTGTATGCTGTTGGTGTTCTTCATTAACACTAGAATACTAATCTTATTTTATCACTATTTATTACTTACCCGAACCGCCCCTGCTTTGCATGGGTGCAATATACTGATGCACATGTCAACATCCCAATGTTCATGCGGTTAAAAACAAAATGCAATATGTGAAACCGCCAAGAAACTGCCGGATGATTCCAAAAAAATATGGTCCTGATCATCGCCGTGTGAACGGGCCTTTCAATAAAATAAAAAAAAGGTCTATTGACTATGGATGGTCCCACTATTTCGTTGAACTGGATATATTCATGAAAAAAATGAGAAAAATGAGATGATCGCCTTTATTTTTTTTTTGAGGGTGGGAAATTATCAAATAACTTCTCCTGCTCTGGGCGGAGCGGGAGGGCGTGTCAGACTTTTTCTGTCTAAAACCCACCCGTGTTCCTTCCGTTGCCTGTGTGCCGGGGCCACGATATCCCTTTCGAACAAACTCGCAACCCTGGCAGGCATTGGCCCTAACGGACCTCGTCAATTGGTGCTGACATCTCAACGAGGCGCGCGTGGAACACAACGCGCCGTCGACCCGGGCCTGGTCCTTACCGGACGGTGAGCTACCCATCGCTCACCGTCCGCAAGCCCGCGCCTACGGTGGCCGGAAGTCGGCTTGCGACTCTCGACGCCCGGGGCGTCTCCTGCGGCGACTAGGGGCGCAAGGGCACGAATCTTGCCTCTCCGTCTCCTCCTTTGCGAGCATTACTGCTTCAGAGATGATCGCCTGGGACGAGATTTTATAAATAAATCAAAATTTGTTTTTAAACTTTTACTGAAATTTGAGAATCTTTAAACTAAGTCACAGACAAGAATTCTACCTTTCATTTATACAAAACGTTTTTTCAGAAGATTCCCGATTAGGCCATAAATTTGCTTTATAATATAGTATTGCACTTTGTGACACAGCCGGAGACAGCCTAACGGTAATCTTTTATAAAAAAAACCCGGTGAGATGCGTGTGAGACCACGCACAATGAAGGGTCCGTAGTTGGGATGAATTTATCCCTAGAACAAACTTAACTTAGTAGTTGAGAAATATGTTCTCCCATACATCGATAGACGTCAAGGTCAATTCTCCAACTGCAAATGAACATTTGTAATCGCAAAAAAGAAAATGTCATAGAAGTACAAATGACCAATTTTGGGAATTTTCCTTTATTTGTGCTGTGAGACTGCTTCTTGCCGAATTTCATGATTCTAGATCAACGAGAAGTACGCTTTTGATTTATTTGCGAGTATCAAAATATGCCGCATAAATGGCCTTTTCTTTATTGTTTTTTAAGAGCTCCAAGGAACCGTAGACCTATGTATTTGATATTAATTTCAACTTAATACCTCAACGCGTTCCTGAGAAAAGGGGTCTCGAGAGACTTCAGACAGACGGACCACGAAGTGATCAAAAGGGTTCCATTTTTCCTTTTGAGGTTCGGAACCCTAAACACGATTAAAATACCTACCTATTCGGCTAAGCTAATCGGTTCCTGTTAGTCAATCTTCAAGCTAGGACTAGTGCGAAAATTGTGTTGAAACGGTTTTGTAATGTTGTTGTTACATAGCTTAAGGCCCGTTGTAGACGACAAGGTTTCTTTACGGACAATGCGCTAGCCACACCGTAGAATAATCGTGTGAGCTTGTATGATGAGACTGTTTAAGTTTTGAGTTGAGCTGCATGATTACTGACAAATCGTTAACTGAACAGGTTCACTCAATCTGTGTGGTTCTTGCCTTAAAAGACCATTTTAGACACCAATCTATATGGTCTTTAGATGATCTGACTAAGATTATGATTATCAGAGCAGTGATAGCCTAGTGGTATGACCGTCAGGCTGCCAAGTCATAGGTCTCGAGTTCGAATCCAAGACCTCTGACTTTTTGGACTCATGTGCGTATTGTATAATTATCAATTGCTTCAAAAACGGTGAACGAAAACATCGTGAGGAAACCGGCATACCTGAGAGATATTTCTCGAAGGCATGTGAAGCCAAGTCAGAGGCCCATGGACGGCTTTAAAACTCTGACACCAGGTTAGTCACTAACCACAAGAAAAGAAGAAGACTAAGATTATGTCTGGACTTTAAAAGAGACTGTGACCTCTGAGTTTGTTTCGGCCTTTCTTAGAGTAGTCAGATAGGAAGCGCCGACCTCATCTACATAGTTTTTAAAATATTATTGTCGTGTAAAAGTGTTTTGACAAACCTATTTACAGGAAATAAAATCATTTCATTTTTTTTTTTCATGCTACCGAGTCTGTCAACAAGCGTCCATAGTGATCCATTAAACACTGGCGACCGTGCCTATACACGGCGAGGACCTTTAAATGACAATTACGAATTAAATCATGATTATTATGGATTAACTAATAGTGGTCGTAATATTCGGTTTATCATAATAGTGGTCGTAATTATTGGTTTATCAATAATACCTTTCCACTACGTCAAGGGTTTATTCCGTTTTGTACCTCCGTCATTTTCTTGGTATCTTTTTGTCCGTAAATTAGAAAGATGCTTTTAAAAAAACAACCGAACTGGTCAGTAAGTGTTAATTGAGTCTATTATTTAAGTAATTAGTGATCTAATTATTATAGTTTTAGATTTAGGAAAAATTAAACACCGGCTGTTTAATGACATCAAATTGACAAGTATATTACACATAGATTATATTATTAGAATAGATGGCATTAAGATAGCATCACAATGATTTGCGATTAACTTGTTTTAACAGTCAGACAGTCAGGTCAAATACTGCTTTTGAAATTAAAATACAGAATTCCACTTATAACTGAATCCCACTACACAAAGTGTGGATTTCACCAATGAAATTGAACGCGTTCAGCACATCTATGTAAACGCGTTCAAGAGCTGTCAATATTTCACAACAATTTTGACACTGACAGCTTTTGAACGCGTTTAACAAATACTGATCGCGTTCAGTTTGATTGCTGAAATCAGCCCTAAATGAGAATGTCGTTGAATAATATTTTTTATATATCAGGATGTTTGTATGTAAATCAATCACGCATAAACCAATATGTCTAACTATTATAGTTAAGTAGCAATAACCGTTTTGTGTTCAAATTAGTCAATCAAGATACGGGTAGAATCGAAAGATGATGATATTCCTATCATGATATTAATCCTTATCCAGCTCAATAGTTTCATAATCAAGGTTGATTATCATTATGCTATGACCCTGGAGCCGAGCAAAAGTAAAAATGTTAGAAAGAACGTTAGACAAAAACGAAATAACGGGAATAACGTGGACGATAAGAAGGAACAAGAAATCACACGGACGAAGTCGCAGACAGAAGTTCATCATCATCATTTTAGCCGAAAGACGTCCACTGCTGGACATAGGACTCCCCCGAATGGTGTGGTTTGCCATAATCGCCACGCTTGGCATGCGGGTTGGCGATCGCAGTATGATGTCAATATGCATAGAGAACGCTGCTGCCCATTCTCTAGTGAGTCCCTTAGTCACCTTTTTCGATACCCACGGGAAGAAATGGGATGGTACTATTCTTTACGACCGACACCACACGGACATAAGTTAGTCTACACGAATAACATCATCTGACTAGCCTACCCCTTGGTAAGACTGGTTGTCAGACTTTTGGGCTTCTAACTACCCGTAAAGACTGTGAAAGATCTACAAACGACTTTCTTATATATCAAATGAAAGAACGTTAAAAATACAAAATTTTATTATATGGCAGTAAATGTGTGAATAATAAGGGAAAAAGTTATTCATTCTTAAAGATAGAAAGACAATAAATTATTTTTTATGAACATATATTTTGTTGAGCTTAAATAAATAATAATTACGACCGAGAATCAGTATCAGTTAATTGTTTTCGAACTATCAACTATGGAGGATGTCGAAGAGTCCGCGAGCCCCTTTGACTTGTGCCCGATAAAGGCTTCCGACGCGAGCGCTGCGAATGGCGTAAATTGTAAAAACATAATTTTTTAAAGCATTTATTTCTACCACCATACTGATTGTTACTATACTGAACCATACGTATACAACATGTGTATAAGAACATAATAATAATCATAAAATAGTAATCATAAAGAGCAGTCTAATATAAAAATATTGTTTGCCACATTCATTCTTTCACACTTTCTTTCAGTAAATTGTTACTCAGAATAACATCAAATTGTTCACACATGGCCCATAGTGCTACACTGCTGGGGACGGGGTCCATACAAATTTTCCAATTGTTCTTTCATCTGAATCCGTTCAGCAACGCTTTCGCTTATATAAAATTAGTTTTTTCGTACCACTTGCTCAAAAAAGTGACATTCTATGCCACAAAAAGCGAACATAACAATAGTCATTTTTAATCTGTTAAAAACAGGGAAAGAAAATTGTACTGAATTTCATTCATCCTCTAGGGGGAGAATGTGATTTAAATTTGGAATACTTACCGAAATTTATACTGAACTACATCTGTGTACACCATTGAGTTTGTATATTATATTATACATTATACATCTTTTTGAAAAAGGAATACGCATTTATTATGCAGTCATGATTATTAAATAAAATTACGAAAACCGACGAGGCCGTATGAGCTTGATGCCTTTGCTTTTCCGACAAAAAATATTAGTCTAGGAACTTGCCGCGTTTTTGTTTTCTTCAAATACATAAACGTTAAGTTTATTTTAATTTATTTTTATAAATAAGTTAATGTTCTAAAAATACGTTACGATGTTAAATCAAAGCGACAGTGACAGTGAATTGTCGGATTCCATCAGTGCAAATGCTGCCGCAATTATAAATAAGTTGCTTCCAACAAAATCCAAGGAAAATTATTTAAAAACTTATGAAGAACTTTCAACGTGGAGAAGTGCGAAAGGCCTATCAATTTCAGAATCAGTACTTCTTGTCTATTTTGATTATTTATCCAAGACAAAGAATCCGAATACACTTTGGTGCTTAAACTCAAAACTGAAAGCTACAATAAGCATCAAACACAGCATTGAAATAAATAGATTCACGAAATTACTGGCATTTAAAAAAAAGAAAATCAGAAGGGCATTGCGCAAAGAAGTCTAAAATTTTTACGACTCAAAATGTGGAAAAAATTCTTAATGAAGCTCGTGACGAAATTTTTCTGGCCACAAAAGTAAGTATACATGATTTAACTATGAATATTCCGTATCTTAGTAATGGTAATTATTCTATATATTTACCTGTTTTTTATCTTTGTTATAGGTGGCCTTAATTTTTGGACTCAATGGTGCTTGCCGCGGATGTGAACTTGTAAACTTAAAGGTGGAGGACGTTGAAAATCATTCCAATGAGTTGCTGCTGATGAATGTAAAGGAAACTAAGACAAAGAAAAATCGGTCATTCATTGTACAAGGACAATATACTAAAATCATTCATAAATACCAAGCATTACGTCCCACCAACATGGAAAACAATAGATTTTTTATAAACTATCGGAATGGGAAATGTACTCGACAAGCCATCGGCAAAAATAAAATTAGCAATATGCCAAAGGAAATTGCTAAATATTTAAAACTTAAAGATGTTGAACTCTACACCGGTCACTGCTTTAGAAGAACTTCGGCGACTTTCTTGGCGGATTTAGGGGCGGATATTACGTCAATAAAAAGACACGGTGGTTGGAGCTCTGATGGAGTAGCTGAGGGTTATATCGAAAGCTCAATGGCGAATAAAACCATATTAAGCAGTCAAATTAACAAAAATAAAAAACTTAATCCATCAGAGCCACAACCATCAACTTCCGGCATCTTATCTTCGTCCGTAACTCACGATGCACCACCACCACTATCTCCGACGTATACTATCTACAATGAAACGCAAGTTCCTCAGACGCAAGAACAGAGAAATACTCAAATCAACTCATCAACAATAAATGTACCAAACAAAAATGTACCTCTATCAATAATTTGACCAATGTTTCGAATGTTAACTTTTACTTTTAATTGTCATTATTTTTAATAAATGCTTATCTCATATTATTATTGTGTTAATTTTTTCGCAAATGGTACGAAAAGTAGAGTATTTTCCTCGGTGATAAAGCTGTCTTAGTCTTGGGTGAACTTAAATCCCTCGCTACACTCAGGACTCGTCTTAAATCCCTCGCTTCGCTCGTGATTTAAGTTTTTAACACCCTCGCTACGCTCGGGAGTAAACCTCGAGTCCTTCGTTACGCTCGCGATTTAAATCGTCACCCGCGACAGAAGACACTGCTTTATCCCCTTGGTTAATAATCTACTAATATCATCGAAGCCGCTGGCGGAAGGTAGTATATAATATAGTTATCTAAGTAACTGTCATTCGTAAATCTTTGACAGTCGTTATGGGTAGTCAGAAGCCCAAAAGTCTGACAACCTGTCTTATCAAGGGGTATCGTGTTACCGAGTTACTGGGTTGTGGAGGTCAGATAGGCAGTCGCTCCATGTAAAATACTAGTATTCAGCTGTATCCGGTTAGACTGTTTGGACGGTTGGGAAAAGACGGTTGGTTATTTATCTGAAGTAGTTTCTCATGAACGCGGGAAATAGATAATATGTCATAATTTTTCTCGACTACGTCAATACGAGGATCAGTTATATTTAACCGGTAGTTTCCATGGTGTTAAAAAAAAAATTGAGCATAAACGGTAATGATTATGCTCAATTGCTTGCACAATGCACCACTATGATCACTATAATTTTATGAAAGATCTCAATTGCCCGTCAAATTATTTATGGTGACTCTTACCCAGACTTTTGTTAACAGATTAAGCCCAGGTACGCACGGGCGATTATTTCCCGCGGCGATTTTTTTAGTGCACTGGATTTTCAACGTTCTGCTTAGCGCCGAGAGTTGAAAATCCTACAGTGTGTTTTTCGACTCGCTGGGACGACAGTGCGTCCCAGCGCGTTGGATTCTCAAAGCTGGGACCAACACTGAGAGTTAAAAATCCAGTGCGCGATAAAATCCCGCCGCTATATTTTTACATCCGTGCGGACGTTGGTTTCCACCACGATAAACATATTTTATAAACAAAATAAAATGAAATGTTTTTTTGTATTTTTTGTATATAATTTTCAACCATGTCAATGTGTGTATACAGGGTAGCAGGGACATCGACGCGAAAACTGTTACCATGGATTCAGTACATGATTCTGAACCCCCTGCGTTGAAATGTTTCGGCCATTATTAAAAAAAAAATTGCTGATCTACACATTTTAACCGCGTACGTATTGCACTGTTCTACGAAACAGTTGTTTTTTTTTTTTCAGAATCTTATACTGAATCCGTGGTAACAGTTTTCTTGTCGATGTTGCCACCCTGCATAAAACTGGTATACTCGTATTTTGATGATTTTACATAATAATTCAAAGGTTATGGTTTTTATGGCTTTATCACAAGGCTTAGCAGAGCGAACAGCTCAATCCCAAGCTTTTTATCTTCTAAATAATCTGAAATTGTATACTACCTTTTTTTTAGAAAGCTTGGTTTTAATACAGCTTTTAAATCGTTTAATGGGTAAGTTTCGAATGTCAATGGGAAGTTTGTTGTAAAATGAACGAGTTGCCTCTGTGGAGACGAGTGCGATTTACAGCAAGTTTGTGTTTATTCCTGGTATTTAAACTAGGAATATCGGACATTTTCTTAAAATTTTATATATTTTATACAATACGTTTTGAAAAATAAATTGTGAGTCAGAATATTTATTTCTTTGATTTTTTCTCGAAGGGAATCTCTTGGACCTACGTTGTAAATGGCTCGAACAGCCCTTTTCTGTAGAACAAAGATAGTATTCATGTCCGCACAGGTTCCCCAGAGAAGGATACCTTAAGACATAACACTATGAAAATAACTAAAATAAACAATTCTGGCTGTATCTACGTCAGTTATCTGTCTATTTTTTTAACAGCATAGTTTTGCCTGACAATTTTTCTATGTGTGGGCCCATTGTAATTATATTATTTACCGTCCATAATGCTTCCAAGAAAATCTGTCGACTCAACAGGGTTATACGAACAATGATTTTTAAAAAGACAGTTGATACCAACAGCATGTTGCTTAATATCGGAAATGTGTATGACGGATCAATTGAAAATAAAACAAGGAAATATTTTACTGGCTCACAGTTTTTTCGTTGTACCACTGAACGTTCTACACGAGCAGCCAACCATTGCTGTATGCATAACGTACTGATATTTGTATATTTTTATGGGTCATCATCACCTCATAACGTTCCCAATGCTGGGGTGCAGGCCTCCTTGCGGTGAGAGGGAGTGGGCCATAATCCACCACGCGGTCCCAGTGCGGTTTGGTAGATGTCACATGTCTTCAAAGTTTTGGTTCTAGGACATGCCGGTTTCCTCACGATGTTTTCCTTCAGCGTTTTGAGAGCAGTGATTATGAAATTATTTACACAAAGTAAAGCACCTGCCTGGTTTCGGACCTACAACTCTTAAGAGCGTTTATTTTTAAAGTGGAGAATGTCGCAAATACCTGTCAAACATTTCGCTGTTTTGATTAATTTGGCAATATATATATATATATGGAATTATGAAATAAGGCTAAGGCTGGATGAAATACTATAATTAATATCGTAACACCGAATATTTAATTTACGATGTAAATAAGCGGTATTCCTCGAAGCGCACCAAATGAAGCGCACCAAAAGTGTTCCTCGAAACGCACCATTCAGGTGCGCACACTAAAATTAAATTAAAAATATTATAATTTTATTCCTCGAAACGCACCAACCATGAAACGTAGAGAAGAGCATGAAGGATTAGTAATAAATGATATCGATAGACATTTAAAAAAAATTAAAATTTAAAAAAAATTCAACTGTCCTAATTGTTTATGACATGACATCACGCCGGTATGCGCTGAAAGATTAGGCAGCGATGTTCCTATAGATCATGTCGACGCATCATCGCTGTCGTGGCCGGAGTTAGACATATTGGTTTGCAACAATGTATTACACAAATACACAGCAATAGGAATTGGCAGGAAAATGTTTAAAAGAGTGCAAAGAAACAATACGCACATGAATCCGAAAAGTCAGAGGTGTGTGCCTAGGGTTCGAAGTCGAGACCTATGACTTGGCAGTCCGATTTTTGTAATAAGGAATATTTATTAGATCAGCACTTGCAAAGAAACAATAGTAGTTTGCTTCTCAATATTATGTATTGGCTTGTTCATGAAAAAGTGCTCGTCATTATATTTTATTAAGTTCTACAAAACAACTGTCAAAACAATGATACATATGATTAGAGAAAACAATAGCCTAAATTATGCAAATATTTGTATTTTCTTATACCTATGTTTTTTTTAAACATCTGACGTACCTTTTGTTTGAGCATTCAGGAATGTGTTGTACGGTCAACCGCATGTCAGCCGGTCTATTCTGTAGTCACTTAGGGGAAGTGAGCTTGAAGTAAGCCGTCAATAGTGTCATCAGGTGGAATGACAGTTTACTTCAAGGTCACTTCACCTGAGTTTTCACGGTGAGACTTTTACAAAATAGATCGGCTATTACCCCTGGCTACTCGAAATTAAGGCGTGGTCAAACTGGTGACATAGAAGAGCGGTTTAAAAAAAAATACATTTAATCCGTAATGTTACAATATTTTATTATTACATAACACCTGGCAAACTGCAAAGCAATTTGTCGGCAGTTCTCGTGGATTTTGCACGAATCTTTGCTTAACTAATCATAAAAACTAAATCCAAGTTAAAACTAAAACTAAGACCATGGTTCTGTAGGCAAACACTTCATAAGTGAATACCAAGTAGTTACCCATACAACCATAGATACTACAATTACAGCTACTACACTCAGCGGCCTCAGTCAACGAATGTCAGCCCATCTATCCCATAGTACCTACCATATAGTATAATTTAGTACCTACTTAGTCAGTATAAGTTAAGCAGACTTAGAACCCACGAGATTAGCCGACTGAGGCCCCCGATAGACCGCAGCAACTATGGACATATCGACAGCTAATGTTTCCTTAGGACACTTTTTAGGTGGTTTTTACTTTTGACACGATCGATTAATCCCTCAGGTAATTCATTAATTAATGTAGTTGTAATCCATCGTCTCGTACGCTTACCATAATAATTATTTACATTTGGCACCTGTGCAAGTCGGGTTGGGTAGTTATGTACTTTTTCTTTTTTATGCTTGTCGACTGTAGTAGTAGAGTGTGGTTGACTGTACCATTTACAAATGAACTTGAATTAAAAATGTCTGACGGGTTTAACTTCTCAATTATATGCAGAGAATCAATTAATTTCCTATACCTACTATTAAATGAGCAACATTTGTATACATATATATTTTTAATCACGTTCTCGAAAACGGCTCTAACGATTTCGATGAAAGTTGCAATATAGGGGTCTCATATCTGGGAAAATTCGTTTTCCCCGTATTTTCATACGAACAGAGCTCGGTCGCCCAAAGCTTAGAACAAGACCTTAGAATAATGACATGGCAGCATGGAATTAGTATGAACTATACATACAATTAGTATGAACTATCCTACCCCAGGTACTGAGACACTTTTAAATAATATTATTTTTTCTTGAAGCGATTTGCACGAATAATTTAATTTATTTGTAGGTGTACAAATCCAGAAATCGATTCGCATAGAAATAAATAAATTTCGAACGAATACACTCAAGAAAAACATTTATTATTTAAAATTGTCTATTTGCCCGTTTGGCGCGAGTAAATTCTGGCAAATCACCAATAAGCCGACAGTTCACTCGAGTGAGTGTTAATTTTTGTTTAATTCCACGTCCACACGAAGACCGACAAAATTATATAGGAATGAACTTTCTTTAATTTAATTTTCTAATATTCTTTAAGGGAGTGAAAGATGTCAAGTGCCGAAATTCAACATCTTTGTATCGGTTCACTAAAGAATTAATTTTTCACTTTTGATTAATTTTGTGTTCAGACGTTTCACTTCGAGTGAAAAATGCCCAATGAAGGAAAAATATCAACAAAACGTGAAGCGCGAAACTCAATAGATTTGCAGATATCAGATATATCTGCAAATCTATTGAGTAAAAATCTTAAGGTGGACTTAAGGGTACGCTAGTCGGTAATTCTTCCATAAAAAATGGGGTGGTGATTACTAGTCTGTTTGACGGTGTACGTTCAAAACTAAAAATTACATCAATTTGGCTAGTCATTATCTAGCCCTGTATGTAAGCAGAATTGGAAAAAAAAATTGATATGGAAGTTATTAGCGTCGAAACTTCCATATTACAACACTAATTTTAACTCGTTTTTGGGCGTAAATAAATAAACTTATCAAGTAAAAAAGGCAAAATAGAAACCGTACGAGGATACATAATTAAAAGTTAATTAAGTTAAAATAATTTTATTTTGAGTACCTAAATACATCCAGTAGTTTTTCCATAATACCTATACGCCCAAAGGTCTGTTCATGAAATTTTACATTTTACGCGGTCGTTTTCGTTATCAATCATTGTCTATTTCACTAAACAAATTAATAAAAACATAATAATTAGACTAATTTAGCATGCATATTCGTCACACCCACCATCAAGTTCGAGCCGTCGTGTCGCCTAGTGCACCCTTAAGTGAAGACAGCTGTGAAGAGTGTTAATCCCTAGCATCAGGTGGAATGACAGCACTCTTCACCAAAATTTTCTCGTTGAGATTTTTGCAGAATTAATCTATAGGTACTTGCTGGGCCAATTCAGTGAGTGTAACGTAGTCAGAAGATCTAAGAGTTACGCGATAGAACGAGAGGCAACTTCTAGGTGAATATAACTGTAGGTAATTAGCGCTGTCCCACTTGAATTGCAATTTATTGTGTCGTAGCAAGAGTCACTTTTTATTTAAATGATATTGCGGAGTGAACTATCTGTATTAATCTGTGCCTGGAGTGAACTTTTAGTACCGATGACGTCAAGCTGCATAATGATGGTTAAAACAAGCCATTTCGTTATCATTTGCATCTTATCAACCTCTTCAGTTTACTGATATGAAACTTGAGACGAGTAACTGCAAACAATACGAGTATTATCTATAACATTGTGGATTGTTGACTCATACGATATTGTTGGAATAATTGAATTTGATCTAAATCATTTATGTTTGAATAATGGTTTGAATTAACATTCTATTTTTAGCCTTCATTACTAGCGGTTGGGGAAAATCGTCATTGTGACAAAGTGGTGCCTATACAGGAATATGGTCGGAAGTTTCCATTTTTGGTAGTAAACACCTAGTATAAAATATGAATGCAATTGTGTGCAGAATTGAATAACAAAACCAAGCAATATAAAAAAAAAACTTGAAAACAACCAAGCAAATGGAATGAAAAGACATAGAAAATCAATACATGCGGTTTACATTTTACAAACGTCATAATTTACGACGTTAGTAAAATAAAAGTATGTATTGAATTACTTTCAAATTACCTTCAAATAACTACATACTAACCTAACTAATATTATAAATAGTAAGTTTGTTTGTTTACTTGTTTGTTTGGTACGCTTTCACGCTAAAAAGGCTGGACGGCTTTGGGTGAAATTTAGCACATGGGTAGAACATGACCTGGGTTAGGACATAGGCGGGTGAAACCGTGGAGCTCAGCTAGTAGAAAATAAAAAGAAGTGTTTCAGCTGCCGGCGCCTTGTCCCGAATTGGCTGCCAGCGCCGATTGCTGAATTAGGTCCCAGCGCCGGTTGCTGAATTGGCTGCCGGCGCCAAAAACGACTAGAATATATAAAAAAAATACTTTAGTTAGGGTTAGTTAGTTGGGATGCTGAGTACTGGAAGGGTTTCATAAATGCCGCGCCGCCGGTGTCCATGATGGGATCCGGCGGCGCCGGCAGCCAATGTAAAATTTAATCTCGGCTGCCGGCAGTTATGTACTGTCGGTTTCTTTAGGCGTTATTTTTAGGTGCCAGCGCCGGGACTCCCAAAATAAAAACTTTTCTTTTAAACACTTTGACTTCATCATCATCTGGCTAGCCTTTTTCTTTTGGGTCGGCATACAGTATCACACGGATGCAGCTGAGACAGAGAGCTGAACGGAAACTACAGAACGCTATCTGCTACGATCCTTACATACTGAAATATTAACTCATACATAATGCAAAAGTACCTTTAGGAAAACGAGGGTGTGATGTCCATTTCATGTTCGGGTCAGATCTTTAAATACCTACCCAATGAATACATTCTTAGAATAATCCTAGCTAATAAAACAATGGTGCCGATTCTCGAACTAAACTAACTATCACTAAAATTCCTTACTTTTGGCTATGAGAATCTGCAAAAACAAAATTCGAAATTTAAAAATGATTTTGACATAACTAAAATCGAATTTGACAATCGCGAATCCACGTGGTACTCGTGGTTTGGCCTAACCCGTGTTTTTTTTTAGAGCCAGAGACACGCAGGGGCAGCTTCGACGTGTTTTATATGAAATTTTTCACTTATTGTATGTAAAATATGAAAAATTATTACCTACTCGTACATGTTGAATTTTAGGGATTCTTGGGGTTTATGGGTGTTTTAAAGGGGGTCGAAATTGTCATTAGTTTTGCGATAGGACACACCATTTTCTAGATATGTATAAGCATAGGAAAAGAAAAAAAGATACAGTACTGTTTTTGCACCTGACGTCGAGGTGTTGGTGTGAATTTTAGTTCATGACAACTAATTTTATTCCATACCTTTTTAATCGTGATTAAAAATAATTAGATTTAGTTAGACAATCAAAATTTTTGGTGAAATACTTCAAATTCAAAATAGAAAAATTGCCATTTTCACTAAATTAATAACGCAGTGTCATCTGTCAAGCTAAAATATAATTATGTTGTGTCACTTGAGTCTATTTCAGAATTTGAAACCGGCGTTTGACAGGCATAAACTAAATTTTGGTGATTTTTTGTGTAGCTTAGAGGCATTAGTGACAAGAGAATCGGCACCAATGACTACTTAGTAAGAGTAATTAATAACCAATTTGTATAATGACACTACTTTTCGTAATTCTTGTCGTTTCTAAGAGGATATTAAGGTTACTAATAAATAACGACTAATTCACTTTACACTCATTTAATTATAATTTTAATCCTAACTAATATCACGCTAAAACGGCTAAACGGATTTAGTTAAAATTTGTTACAAACCATGACCTGGGTTAGGACATAGGATACCTTATATCCCGATATTCCCACGGGATTGAGACTTATGCGGGTGAAACCGCGGGACACAGCTAGTTGTTTATATTTTTACGAATCAGTGAACAAGATAGGAGTCGAGATTCCGTTATTAATTTTATTGGATTCTTTAGGCGCGGACACAAGTGGCGAGAAACGCGGGCATGGTGTGGCGCGTGCGTTGCGCCAGTCATTTCATATTTCATACAAAATGTATAGGAACGACTTGGCGCGGAATATACAAACAACGCCCGCGCAACACCGTCGCCTCGCCCGTGCCACGCCTCATGTGTATGTTCCGAGCCACGTCGTTCCTAAACATTTTGTTTGAATTATGAAACAGGCAGCGCAACGCCCGCGCCACGCCCGCGCCGCGTGCCACTTGTGTGTCCCGCGTCTTAAGTTTAAACGAACAAAAATATTATTTTCTTTTTTTTTCGTTCCAAAAATGAGGTTGGTAATATATCGGTCTCTGGGATAATAATAAGGTTTTTAAATAGAAAAAAGACAGTTTGTCAATGTGACATATGGTAATGTGATATATGTGTCCTCATGAAAAAAAATTGAAAATAATAATACATGTTTAATAAATAATAAACCTATTGCTTCCGCAGTACGATTAATCATCAATCGACGTTTGACGACCATAAACAGGAAAACTGGAAAAAAATATTGTATCCTTAATTCATGAATTTAACCATATTAGCTCGTCTCGCTAACTTTATTCTGGTGTAAAATAACTCGATTTAAATCTTTGCAGTTAGTTTATAAAAATAAATTAAACATGCAGTACTGCCTTTTTGTACTGAGCTGAATAAAGGGTAAATAATACACTATTAATTACCCTTTCAGTGATATCAATTCGGCGATTTACTACCTAGTACTTGATTTTATTATATCTATGGAACTACAATTGTAATAATATTATTAATAAATTTAAAACTATTTTTATCTTAATCAAACACAAGCAGTATGATCAGATAGTTGTTCATTCTACCGATTCCAGTAATTCAAATATTGTTTATTACATAATGCAAAACGCTGCCAAAGGTTTAAATCGTCTCATTGTCCAAAAACATATTATTAAAAGTATACTGAGCCACTAAATATATTTTATAAATTCCCAAAATAAAGTAATGACAAAAAATCTTTGCAAATAAATGACCCGTGCGATCTCTCAAACTGGAGGCGAAATATAAAACTTCAAATATCTTAATTATTGTTAGTCCGTAAGTGACGCTTGCGGAGGCAGGTTCGATTGGCTCGCCACATGGATAATATTTTCGTTTATAATATAATAATATAATATAAATAAATAAAAATAATTAATGAGATAACAATTAGATAAGTGGATAAAGTAGTGATAGTAATTTAAGTGAATATAGTTTTGGGACAGCCAGAAAAATATTTTTCTGAAAAATGGCGGTTGTTCAGCAAGCCATGCAAGGATATCATTATGTATTTGAAGAATTATCGGGTAAGTTCCCTTTATAATACAATTACTAATAAAGCCGCTTTTAAGTTTAAGTTTTTGTTATTTTGTTATAAATAATCGAAATAATAATATTACGATTAACCATCCTGTAAAATTGTCACAAAGCAAAATCGACTTTATGAATATTTATTTCCATGTATGGATATTTTTCACCTAAAAATAATAATGATATCCTTACCTACAAATAGTTTTTTACCAGCCCGGAGTCTGGATTTGTGCCCAGTTGAAGACAATAGACTGGGCCCTATTAAATCGGACTAAAACATAAGTAACTGACGACATGTCTTGTGGCTATACTATAGGTACATCTCTGCCTAACCCTTTACTGATACGAGGCATGCTGTTATGTTATTTTTGGTAGCAAGTAGGAACTATAAAAGACCCACCTATTTATTATTCAAGGATAAAGCAACGTAATATTTAAGGAATTGCCATAATTCCGGTTTTTACAGCTGCCTGTTATCAACTATGATTATCTATTTTTGCAGCATTTTTTTTCCTGTTGCCTGTAGGCTCCTCATCACAACCATAATCACACGCCTGTGTTCCTAAAAGGGGTAGACGGAGATGAAAAATACATACAGATTTAACCATTTATGTCCAATGTAGCGAGCCTAAATGCTCTAATGGCCCCAGGTTATTATTGAGAATATTCGATAGGCAGGATAGTCTTATGACAGTTTGCTTGATTTAGGGATCCGCAGAATCCCTTGCTCTCTACGATCTATTGATATAACAACCTAGGTTTGCGGAACTGTCATTTAAATAATTTTAAATGTATTATGTGAATAGTGTCTATCAATACTTTAAAGGTACTTAAACTAAATCCTACTATATTATATTATATTATAAATGCGAAAGTTTGTCCCCTGGCTGGATGGAGGCTTTGAGTGTACAAGCTTAACGCAGCGACAGGAAAGTCCGGTTAAGCGGGTCTACCCTAGTTGTCGAGATGCCCTATATAAAAAAAAAAAGCGCAAGTTTGTGAGGATGGATGGATGTTTATTACTCTTTCGCGCAAAAACTCCTAAACGGATTTGGATGAAATTTGGCACACAAATAGTTTATAATGTGGATTACCACATAGGATACTTTTCATCCCGATATTCTTACGGGATCCAGACTTATGCGGGTGAAACCACGGGGCGCTGCTAGTAATATTATGAAAGCGAAAAAAACTGTCTGTCTTTCTGTTACCTTTTCACGCCTTAACGGCTTTTTTGAATTTCGATGAAACTAGCCCTATTCAGGTGGACCATGACCTGGTTTAGGACACAGGATACTTTTTATCCCAGTACTACGTTCCCGTGCGATAATTTCCAACGTCCACGAGGGCTTTGCCACGCTCAAAAACTAGTAAATAAATAAATATAATTTTAATAATTAATATATTTATTCCTTTTCTAGACCCTCGGACCAAAGACTGGTGGTTGGTATCAGGCCCTGGTCCTCTCCTGACAATACTGGCGACGTATCTTTACTTCTGTACCAAGGCCGGTCCAAGATACATGAAAGACAAGAAACCATACAACTTAAAACATTTGGTGATGGTCTACAACGTGATCCAGATCGCCATGAGTGTAATTATAGCTGTTGTAGTAAGTATTATCTTTATCTTATCTACATAATAAATCAAAGTTGCTTTTCGTGTTCGTCTGTGTGACCGCTTAGATCTTTTAAACTACTCAATAGATTTTGATGCGTCACTATCATTTAGAGCAAGGGTTCCCAAACTTTTATAAGAATATAAAGTCTCCTCGATTGGGTTCGGTTTTCTTTAGTCCATTCATAAAAACAGTTCATAGACATAGAAAAACTTATTTTATCGGCTTACGCAGAAAAGTTGAACCTCATTTTACGCTTGGGTTTTGGAAACTAGTCTTAACCTTTTCTGATACCAAAAACATTAAATTTAATAAATCTTTACTTTATTATTGGAGCCGCCGCGTCCCCCCATTGGTCACTCTACGCCCCTCGAGGGGGGCGCTTCCCACCGGTTTTGAATCCCTGATTTAAAATTTTTATTTCGGAGTCATTTGTATACTACATTCATATTTAACTTGGATATAGCTAGATCAATCTCGATGTTTTGACATATCGCTATATTGCACACGTGAAACGACAGAATTCTCAAACGCAACTCAGTCATAATAATAATCATAATCATTTATTTGCAATCAGTATTGGTACAGTGTTGGTCTTATAGTCAGTATTAAGTTCCTAATGCATAGTCAAACATTTTGACATGCAAAACATTACAATGTATTTAATGCTAGAGTATACTATGTATATCCAATGGAATGCTTTAAATGTTTCTATTATTAATGAATTTTACAATACATTCATTAATAGTTATTGTCATATTAATTTAAAACAGATTATTTAATAATAATATAATGCCAACACACGTTACGGCTAAGTATGTCAAGTGCCGTTTGAAAATGAAATGTAGTGTATTGAGTGTGACTGTTATTGTGACCAATGAGTGGCTATATGTATTGCTGGCCTTGACATTATGGCTGATATAGACTGGGTGAAGAGGGCGTAGAACCGGGTATTGTAGTGCAATTTTTTTTTTTTGGTCTATGTTCAGCAGTGCACTGCAATAAGCTGAGTCGATTGATTCAAAGTCAAAGTCAAATTATTTATTTCAATTAGACACATAAAAGGCACTCTTGAACGTAAAAATTTACAAAAAAATAGAATTGATTCTAGTCGCCCCTTCCAAAACGTAGTTTTCGTATGGTGAAGAATGGGCAAGAAACTGCACAACTGTGATTGATCGGAGACTGACACAGCCTCGTCCTCTATATCCTCTCCAGCTAACCTTAAAGCACCTGTCCCACTGCCAGCAATCAACGAGAAGCGGGTATTGCTGGCAATTAAAAACGAGTTGGTGAGCAACGAGCAGCGAGTGCGTGTCGACAACGATCGATTACTTACTGGTATGCGTATATGTCAGCGTGAGTCTCTCAGTGAGTGTTCTTCTCGCCAAGCGAGCATCACTGAGCGGGTACGATCTTTGATAGCTTGACGATGCGACAAACGGGAGTGTACGCCGGCGATGTGAACAGTCGGTGATCAACTATTAATATACAGGACATCGACGCGAAAACTGTTATCATGGATTCAGTACATGATTCTGAACCGATTATGATAAAATTAGTCGTTGGTTATTAAAAAAAACTGCTGTTTCATAGAAAAAAAACAATAACTACGTGGTCAAAATACGCGGGAAATTTGTTAATAGCTAGTCGCGTACTCTCTGCTCGTTGCTCGGTAACCCAATTTTAGTTAGGTCTACTTGCTTCTCGTTAATCGTCAGCGATGGGACTGGTGCCTTAATGGTTAAAAATAAGATCTCATCAATTAACGAAACGTGTTTTAAAGCCAGGAGTGGCTTCTCAATTCTGACGTATTCATATCCAGTCAGTCTCTTGTGCAACTACAAAAACCTTACTGCTACAAATTACAATTTTAATTGTATTCTGTCATTATTTTTGTATCACCAACCAACATAACACTTGCAATCAAGTGTTATGTACCTATTGTATGCTGGTAATGTCATACATTAGACATAATACTCTTCACGGAACAATTCTTAGAACATTTTAAATATAAGCGATGTATTTTAAATAAATAAATATAAATTCGCCTGTCAATGTCCAGTTGTTACTATGGACGAGTATTTGACTGTAGTATATTTTCTTTGCAATAATCAAACATCTATTGACTATTGAACTTACTTTAAGAAGAGTCGGGTAAGGGCATGACCTATTATTCATTTTTAAAAGACCGATTTTAAAGTCATTTGTTGTACCTATTTAAATCTGACAAGGTAAGGTTGGATAACTTTCATGCCCGTTTTCACTAACGCTGTGGCTGCGCTGGCGCTGTGGTTTTTTTTAATACTGCAGCATTTAAAAAAAAAAAAAATATTTCTTTCTTTCTTTTAACACTACGATGAAAATCCAACATATTGCTACAAAAATTGGAAGCTGTTGGTATTAGAGGACCGGCACTTCCGTGGCTGTCGTCCTATTTAAGCAATAGAAAACAATGTGTCATCATCAATAAACAAAATGAAAATAATTTAATAATATCCTATTCATCGGAATATAAACATAATAAATATGGCGTTCCACAGGGAAGTGTGCTAGGCCCAATATTATTCCTCATTTATATAAATGACATCATAAAAATAACTAACCATAAATGCGTATTATTTGCTGACGATATTTCTATCATAGTGACATCCAATAAAAAACTAAATACCATTTCAGAACATGAACTCGACATTAATAATACAATTGACAAATTATTGCATTGGCTTGACATTAACCATTTGATGATAAATTTAGACAAATCCGTTTACATCCAATTTAATCGATCAAATAATTCAAAAAATGACATTTAACTCAATATTATCGCGTACCGGATTTTTAGGTGTAATAATAGATAAAGCCATTAACTGGAAAGAGCACATAGACAATGTTAGCACTAAAATTAATAAATTTGTTTATGCATTAAAAATGTAACTAATATAAAAACTGCTGTAATGTCATACCACGCGTACGTCGAATCGTTGTTACGTTACGGACTAATAATGTGGGGTAACAGTACTGACTTCCAAAGAGCATTCATCGCTCAAAAAAAGTGCATGAGAGCCATTTGTGGACTTAAGCCTGACGACTCATGTCGACCAATATTTAAAAAACTAGGTTTGTTACCGTTACCAACAAACCACACGAAAAATAAGCAACTATTTAAGACTGCAAATAATGTCAATCCTCGGAACCGACGAGATCCTTATAAACTAGTGTTAAATGGTTTGCCTAGACTGTCTAAATACAATAGTAACTGCTTGGCAATGTGTGTGTGCATTTATAATAAAATACCAAGGCATTTCAAAACTTTAAATACAAAATTATTTAAAATTAAATTTCATGAGTGGTTACTCTAGTGTAGTTTTTATAGTTTAAAAGAATTTATAGATAAAAAATGTTCGATGTTTTTTTATTTTTTATTTTAACGATTGTTGTTGCTTAACTTGTCTTTAAAATTTTGCATGCTATGTTTTATCCTAGCTAAACATGCTTGTGCCTCAATTTGTGTTTAACAGCCTTGTATACCATGTTTAACGCAAATAAATATTCTATTCTATTATATTCTAACAGCAAGCTTTTATTTAAACATTATTTTATATGAGGTAACGGGCATTAGTGGCTGAAGTATACTAATCTCATCTTAAAAATAAAATGTAAAAAAAAACAAGTCAGGCTTCTAGCTTTATCCACAACGAATGAAAGGGTGTCAAGAATGTCCTGAATGACTTCGAGAAAAGATGGTACGGCTGTGCCTTTGTGTTTGTTTTGCTCGACTTGGCGGGGGCGCTGCCGTGCCCCCCAATTTCCTATACCTAGGTTTAAGAAGCAGTATTTTCTTCCTATATCCTCTCTCTGCTCCTATCCCAGGAATAGAAACATAACATCTCATGTTCTTAATTTATTTTATTTCTATTTTCAGGGACTAAGCTACTTCATGACGGAAACCTACGAAAACCAATGTTATTCAATAGATTATTCGGAGAATCCGAGAGCCATGATGGTAAGTAATCAACAACTGCTTCATCTGCCTAGGGTGCCAGTCTAGCCAGATGTAGTATTTTTTATGGCGTGACTACCTATCTGACCTCCACAACCCAGTTACTGGGTAACACGATACCCCTTGGTAAGACTGGTTGTCAGACTTTCAGGCATCTGACTACCCGTAACGACTGTCAAAGATCTACAAATGACAGCCGGTACCAACGGCTTAACGTGCTTTCCGAGACGCGGAGGGCTATTAATCGGTATTTAATGGATGGTCACTAATCCACGGACCGTTGCGTAACCTTGAAGATCGACTCGTGCGGCAGTTATTTATTTTGATTTTTTTGCTTGCAACTAAAAAATCTAAGTAATTACCAGTGAAATTACGACTCGGGACTGGCACAGTAGCCCAATTTCACGACAGTGGTTTAAGTTATTTTAACGAGTTAAAGCAATTTGGAGCTCTCACTCGTGAGTTCTTTTTACTCAAAATTATATTCTGATTCGCCAATTTTACAAAATTATCAGAAAGTTATGGAGAGTTTCACCTTTAATTTTGTTTTTTGATCTTGTGGTGTATGCATAGGGCCATAAACTGCTCTCATTGTGCGCTTTAATAATTTCGAACAAGACGATATTCTAGTGGACGTCCACGTCCACGTCTATAAAATGTCTGGAAATATCTCCACGTTATCGTGGACGAATATTTAAAAGTGTCTTCATTATGTATCCATACATTTTACTTCCCTGTGTTATCGTGATGCCGTGACGTGGACGTGGACGTCCATGATAATTATAAAGTCACATTAGAAATTATAAAAGCGCACATTTGCTTTCTGGGTGTATTTTTTCTTGCTGTTCTTTCTCTTGGAAGTTGGCCCGGATGGTTATTTGTGTTAGCGACATCTCTTTATACCTACATCTATCAACAGACAAAAATTATAGTGACCTTACATAGTACAACAACCCCTCGGTAGATGTCGCTGTATAATTTTAGTTCATGCTAAGGTACCGTAGTTTGACACTGGGAATTTTGCCAATTTGGCAATATCACGCTTGTGTTCCCCGAAGGGTTAGGCAGAGGTGTACCTATATACTACACCCACATCTTGCTTGTTATGATGAAGTCCCGTTTAACAGGGGGCGAGCCAATTTCCAGTAAAAGTATCGTATTTTTTTGTCCATTAGGTAGATTATAAAAAAATATTGAGCATGTTTTTTTTTTTTTTTACCAAATCAAAAGATTACGGCAACACATTGAGTTAAAATGTGCCATGACGTCACGAGTATGGAAATTTTATTCTTACTTGTGACGTCGCCAGCCCCCACTACCCAACTTTAATATATTATTGAGATAAATAAAAAAATACGAGTCTAATATTTTTTTATTATCTGACTGACGGACAAAATAGAATTTCTTTGTTTTTAACCACGCATCATCCCTATTACGAATTATGCCATTTGGCAGTAATTATGGATGATTAAAGACTTTTTGTACTTTTATCTACACTATAAAGAGAAAAGATTTGTTTGTAATGATAATGACTCAACTCAAAAACTACTGGGCTGAATTTAAAAATTCTTTCACCAGTATAATGCTATATTATCACTGCTATAATTGATAAAGATATTACGCGGGTAAACCCGCTGGCGGAAATATTAAGCTATAATAATCTTGACGGATATTTAGAATGTGGAAAATGTTTTTTAGATACTAACATTCTGAAATAAAAACTGTCTCAAGTACGTGCCAGAATTAATTAACACATGCGAAAAAATAGACTTTGATCCCAATCTATTCATCCATTATTCATATTTGAGTTACGTTTATCCTTATTTAATTAACAGTCTGCAGTGTACTGTCAGCTGCGGTTACAGATTATACACAACATACAATAAGGAAAATAATATTATTGTAGACTCTTCACAAACCCCACTTTACAAATGTAACTATGTTTAATATTTATAGTACCGTTTTCAATATTTAATTTTTAATAGGATGATAAATCATAATTATTTTAATTACGTAGGAAATACAAAACAGAGCTCTGAAAAACAGTTTCTAGGTGCATTGTGTTCATAAGGTTTAAATATTTCAGGGTACTTGTTATCTATTATACAGGCTGGCAAGGATATCGACGCGAAAACTTTTACCATGGATTCAGTACATGATTACGAACCAAAAAATTTTTTTTTTAAATCTGCTGTTTCATAGAGAAGTGCAATACTTACGTGGTCAAAATGTATATAACAGCAGATATTTTTTTTATAAGCGACGAATAATTCCAGCGCAGGAAGGTTCAGAATCCTGCTGGGGTTGCGGGTTTGTCCGAAAGGGATATCGGGATAAGGGATAGCACACATTATGGCACCTGTTTAGGTCATGAGACCTAAACAGGTGCCTTAAAGAATAAGAAATAAAAAACCTAAAATAAAACACGAAATTTCGCGGATATTCTGGTAAATGTACATTGTACATATTATACATTCAAGTCGCTTTCCTTATCTGTCTTGTTCTTTTAAACTATGCAACGGATTTTGATGTAGTTTTCACCATCGTTTAGAGAATTTATTCCGAAAGGTTTATATGTACAAGTGGTCGCCCAGAGGTCGAAATTCGACCATAATTCATTTAAATTTTAAGTTTTATAGTACATACTAATTCCATGCTGCAATGTCATTAGGTAGCCATCTTGTGTCAAACGCATGGTAGTGTCCGTAATGGTTTTTCAAAATTAAACTTTAACTGTGCCAAATTTCATGCTCCTCCGTCTGCGTAATTTACATAAAAAGGGATAGAAAGTTTTTGCTTCACGTATTAATTTATAGATATTACATTAATAATATTAAACTTACATAAAATATACTAAAATCTCAATGTTTTGCAAGTCGTTAACACCGTGCGAAGCACGTCGCAAGCTAGTAGGTTATTAAATGTTTTATAATTATTTACTAGGAAATACTAAAAGGAACTTTGAAAAATTGCTTCTATATGCATTGTGTTCATAAGGTAAATATTTCAGGATACTCTGTATGTATCAGTAAGTAACTACTTGTAATGAAAATTAAATTACACTTTGCGACTTTGACCCTTATGTGTTTCCTGGCAGCAGCCACTACTACACACTATGTACATATATACACAGTATACATATAGCTCATGGGAAGCGTGCGGTGACGATGACGAGTTCCATGATTTTTAGCCTAAATATGTTTTCACTTCAAAAAATTCCTGACACGCAAAGTACATCAACTATCAAAATTTAAACAATATCACTAAAAAGATCTTAACGACGTTTCATCCTTTAAAAACTGAGAAATTATTGGTGGATAAACCCAATAGCACTTCCCAAGCTGCCCGACCCTGGACCTCATACTCAGAAGTAGCACTTGCGACCACTATACCACTTTAGCACGAAGCAGTACCTAATCTGCGTTCACAATTCATTTGCCAAACATTTAAACAAACACGAGTTTTAGAAAAAACAACTGTACAGCCTACACATAAGGTTCAGTTTGCGGTACAACTTCATATTTTTTTATGACTTTTTACACATACACATTTACACTCGCATAAAGTTAATGTTTGTCTAAGTAGAAAATTCGTGTTTGTCAAATAATATTTTTTTTGTTTTTTTTTCTATTACTATTTTGATTAGCTACGATAGGCCGTAGATACTACGGTGGTACCAAAACCAGTCTAAGCTGCCTCTTATTTTACTGAAACTCCGTACTACACTAAGTCAGCTCAAGGTCAAAGTGTTATCACTGAGGTGCAGCCTACCGTACCGTACCTATTAGTGTTTTTTCGATTTTGTAAAACAATAATGACCTCCACGTCTTTCGTGCCCAGTCTTTCATGTCTAGTTACTGAGCATAATAATACGATAACATTAGAACAGTAGGTAGGTACTCAGGTGTGCAGTTAAATTACGCGTACGTTTTTTTTTTCACTATAAGAATAATATAAAATTAAGTTACTGCAGAAGTCATGCGAAGTCTGTTTAAAAAAAAAAAAATGTCGATGTTGTTTTTATTATTAGGCGTTTTTTTTGCGATAGATACTAAGTTACAACTTGAAGTAGGTACAAGTATAGTGGGTACAAGTACATAAGTACCTGTACTTATGTAGGGAAACACATCATAACACTGACACTATTGGGACTTAATTAATAGATAATTAATCAATGTGTAGGTATAACTGCATGTATCTGATTGCTTTAAACCGTGGGAGGCACATAGTGACTTTGTATAAAACAATTGAAAGGGTTTCAAGGACTCATCGAACTGTAGATACAATAAAAAAGTGTCTATAATTTTCGTGTTTAAACCTGTACTTTACAACAGATATAGCTGTGTTACCTACCGTAGTTCAAAGTCAAGGTAAATACCTTGAAAGTCAATTTTAAGATAAGTCAATATTTATTGTCAACTGCTTACAGAATGAAGCAAACTTCGTAACCACATTTTTAAATTATTTTGTCTCTCTCAACTCTAAACTAACATGATAAAGAGAACAGATTTGATTTTTTGTATGTTTGTTTGTAATGAATAAACTTACAAACTATTGGAACGATTTAAAAAATTCTTTCACTAGTAGGATGCCATATTATCACTGAGTAACAAGCTGTAATTTATAAACAAATGAAGCGGGCAAAGCCGTTGGCAGAAGCTAGTTTACATAAAAATACAGTTATGGGTCAACATAAATCAATTGTTTTTATGTTTAGTGAGGCCCGGACTCCACTAAAGTCAAAGTCAAATCATTTATTTCAAATAGGCCCCTAAAAGGCACTTTTGAACATCAAAATTTATAAACAAAAAAAAAATGATTCTAGTCGCTCCTTCCAAATGGTAGTTTTCGTGGACAGAAGAATGGGCAAGAAACTCCACCGTTACTCTTTTAAAATGTTTTTACAATATTTTGTATACATTAATTATACAATTATATGTGAAGACGATGCATTTAGAATAAGATTACTATACCACGATAGGTAAAATAATGAAAAATGAAGCAATTACAGATAAATTAATTATGTGATAGATACATGGTTCTCACCAAAGCGGAGATGTGCAGAGATGTCCGAAGAGGAGACGAGAAAAGATGTTTTTCAGTTAGGGTGTATCCACCGAAGCTGTGCAGAGATGCGTAATGGCTAGACTGGAGCAGAGATGTGTGTTGGCTAGAAACGAACTGCGTGCAGCGAGCGTTGTATGTTAGCGAAATTATGGCGCCGCTCACTGCATGCCGCTCAAATTTCTTCTAGTCTCCGCTGCGCGCTTTCGCCAGCTTACGAGGCACAGCTAGCATCTCCACTTTTTACAGCCGCCCAGCTCAATCTCGGTGACGCACAGCTCACATCTCCACTACGACCACGCCATACAATTATGATTACATCTCCGATCAGTGGTATCTACTGAAGCTGAGTGGACACGAGATACATTGTGTGAATAACGAAATTCTATTGGTTGTTTAAAACACATCTTCTCTCATGTCGTCTCGACTCCGCTTTGGAGGACTGTGGGCCTAAAAGGTTTTTTTCTTATTTAGTAGGCGTATGTAGCACATTTTAGTTCATTTAAATTGACATGTCAATTCAAATCTGACGATGTTGCAAGCGACTGTTGTTCCAAATACTGTAGCTTCGTAACTTCAGTCACGCATTTTGGAGGCCCTGAATATTATGCGTAATGACGGTCTTACAAAATTTTGTTTTATTGTGTATTGAAACCTTCAAATTATTTTAGTTTGTCAATTCAATATAGAACAAAATTGAGAAATCACACAGAATCAGAGACTTAATCATGGATGCGTAATAAATGTAATAATCGACCTTGGAATTGCTGTATCACTTTTGTCAATTTGACAATGGGGATGAGATGATGCCGAGGTAAAAAAAAAAAAACTGTTTAGTCCATCAGTCAGTAATAAAAAAATATTAGACAAGTATTTTTGGCTTTTTCATCATATTAATAAAAAAATGACTTAGATAAAACATATTAAAGTTGGGGAGTGGGGGTCGCTACGTCACAACTAAGTATAAAATCTACATAATTATTAGTCCAGTCATGCCACATTTTAACTCAATGTATCGCCGTAATCTTTTGATTATGTATGTAAGTAATAGAAGAAAAAAAAAATTTTTGTAATAAAAAATCAGAACAATAAAAAAAAATTGTCACTACCCTATTCCCAAGAAATTGAAACTCCACTTAGGCACCTGTCCCAAAACTGTCCACCATGAGCCGGATAATTTATTTATTTGCACAATGATCACACAGCTAATTTATTTATTTGGTACATCAACAGCAGTTCATAGAAAAAATTAAAACAGAACAATCCTAACTAATATTATAAATGCGAAAATGAGTTTGTTAATTTGTTTGTTTGTTACGCTTTCACGCTAAGACAGCAGAACGGATTTGGATGAAATTTGGCACTTGGATAGACCATGACCTGGAGAAGGACATAGGATACCTTATTTATCCCGATATTCCCACGGGATCGAGACTTATGCGAGTAAAACCGCGGGGCGCAAATACCAAATAAAATGATAAAAATGTAATAATAATATCTACGATTTAATAATGAACGAACATGAATTTACAAAAAATATTTATTTATTGGTTAGTTTAAGCACTCCCGTACCTCAGAGACTGATCTTCTAAACTTATTAAGAAGTCGGTTTCTGACGATTTACAAAAATAGTTACAGACTAGGCCAAAACTTAGGAGTACAAGACACTGTTAGGGCGCAGCAAGTATCATTACATATAACTTATAGCCAGGTTAAGTACCTCCTTAAACTTAACATTATATTGTAAAACTAGTTATATCATTAATATTGGGTCCCCACCTATGAAATTGGCGTTTTTTTCTCACAAATAGAGAACCTTGTCACTTGTATGATTTAAAATATTCATCAATTGCTTGGTATTATATCGAATAATGACCATCATAGACTTACTCCCAATAGTAAAAAAACCTTATTACTTATAGTTTTATAAACATAAAAAATACCTTAAAAATAACTCCTCATTTTGTTAGCAGAAATGACCACTATTTGTTTTAACTTAGCCAAAACTTATTTTTGTCGCTTAATCTAAGTGGCATATTCGTTAACTTAGTTTTTAAACATTAGTGCATAAACGTTTTAAAACATTGGTGTGCATGGTTGTTATATAAATTAAGAAAATGTTAGTACGAAAAATGCAACTTTAAAAAAAAATCTTCATACAAAATGCTGTTTTCATAGGTGGGAACCTATTACTTATATTCTTTCTAGCATAATAATATCTTTTTTTTTAAATTTAAAGATATTAACCAAAAATAAAAATAAATTGTACATAAACAATTTTTTTTTTGGTTTTTATAACAGACTCGCTTATGAAACGACTTAAGTTTACCTATATTTAAATGTGTGCAGTGTTTTTTATGGATCTTGTAAGTTCAGGTAACTTATTGTAATTTTAACGTTAGCTCTGTACCTATTAAAAACAAAAACTTTTGACACTTAAAACTTGAGACCATACTAGATGGCTCTGTATTAATCCTAACTTATTTTGTAAATGCGAAAGTGAGTTTGTTTGTATGTCACGCTTTGACGCTTAAACGGCTGAAAGGATTTGGATGAAAGGAGATCATTCACCGTCCATAAATTTTTGGGCTAAATGTGAAAGTACTGACCAAACAAAAAAAAAAGCCATATTCCGAAGGGATACGTTTTTCTCTTCATTTTTTAGAACAAGAAAAAACCTGTAGGGTCATACTCTGTCAAGTTACATGAGTTCGAAAAATCAGTTTTTGATACGGGCTTATGACTGAGTACCTAAAAACATGTGTTATTTTATTTCACTGTTTTTGCGTAATAGAAACCATAGAAACCACTAAATACACCTAAAACCAGTTAATACTAGTTATACCTACCTATTTCAATCAGCTAATAATACTAGTACTGTCGAAACAAAAAACTTTATTTCGTTTAAGGTCTGTTGAGAATAACCTAGAGCAGTAAAAGATGATAGCTGTAATGTTTACTGGCATAAAAAACTAGGTATTACTTTAATTAGATTACTATAATTCTTTTAATTAAAACATACTGAAAACAGTATTTTCAAAACTTCTATAACAGCGCAGGGAATTGCCCTACAGATTTGGTCCCATAGTGAAAAGTGAAGAGAATAACATGTTTTGACGGAAAATAACTTTTTTTTGTTTGGCACTTTCATAATTTAGCCCAAAATGGATGATCTCCTTCGGCACATAGGTATATACCACGACCTGGGTTAAGATATAGGATACTCTTTATCCCGATATTTCCACGGGATTGAGACTTATGAACTACATCTTATGACTTGAGTTGAAAACCAGCGTCAGACACTAGTTGTCTGGCATTTATGGTGAACTAGGCCTATTTGGTGCAGCCGTGAGGCACACAATATTATTAAGTTATCTTTATTTTTCTGTTCTTTTTGAAGTGAAAACTTCTATATCATCGTTGTGGTTTGAAAGTCGATGAAACGAAAAAGCGACAGTAAAAAGAGACAGACACATAAATTCATAAGTTTTAACGTGGGACAAAATGAGATAAGAAGCATTATACAGTGTTTCTTATAGTCGTGGTGACAAATGTTGATGACCTTTATAATATGAATTCTAAATTACTTATAATAGTTTATAGAATTTTAGTTAATAACCATAATAGGTATCATCAACACGCAATCACTTTATTATCTCGTCGAATAGGTTTTACCAATTAGGTACGGTTATGTGGTAATTTGGTAATTTATACTGATAATCCAATCAAACCAAAACCGATTACTAATGGAAAAACCGTCCTAGATACCTACCCATAAATTAATAATAAAGAATAATAGCTCTGTTGGAATTAATTTAAAACAAAATTTACGAGTTCGTGAACAAACAAAATGTAATCGTTAAGGCTTGTGCAGACCAGCGTGACTTGTCGCGCGACGCGACACGGACAATACAATTTCTATGAAAACTTCACAGTATAACAATAACCGGTGTCGCGTCGCGCGACAAGTCGCGCTGGTCTGCACAAGCCTTTATCTTGGAAAGGGTTTACAATCAATCTTTCTAGACCTTTACGGAGGGGTCTCGATATAATTATGGATAGTCACCTATCCACGAACCAAACTCGTCAAGCGTAGCCTAACTCTCGATCGTTCCGTGAGACAATTATTAGTTAGCCCCGAGCCCCGAGGCATTGGAGAGGGTTTACAAGAAAGTATTTTGATCTATAAAACGAATATTATGTCAACCTACAAGTGCTGCCTAAAGGAAAAAATAATCTTACAACAGTTGTCCAATGAAAAACAAACTCAAATTCCGTAGAAAAATCACGTAACGGCAATATTTGCTTCGTCAACATTGATTTCGCTGATCATTTGGAATCTCACATGCGTCACGTTAGTATTGACCTTAATACATTATATACTAACGAGACACCGCGGAACTAGGCATTATAATATGTTTATCTTTGCAATTTGTTGCCAAAATCTGGGGTTTTTTATCTTATTTATTACATTCTGAGGTTTTTCTTTGAATCAAACGCTGTATTGGCACTGAGGTTTTTTCCCAAGAAATTGTGACTGATTTTCAACGATAACTGTGACGAACAATAAAATTACTAATCACTTCAGAGCCCAAGTTAATCAACTGCTATCCTTTGTTTTTTTTTTGCTCTGTCTGTTAAAATACTCTAGACAGTAGATATATTTAGTAACCTATTCTGCTTACCTAAATATAATTTATTTTATAATGGATTTCCACAAAGTCACGCCTGTATCAATTAACTATCTGAAGTGTCTTTCTTTATGCTTTGATGTATATTATTATGATGCTGATAATCATCTTAAATGTAGTTTTTTTTGTCGTTGATTCTGACAACCAGTCTTAGTAAGGTGTATCGTGTTACCCAGTTCACTGGGTATTAGAATTCAGATAGGCAGTTGCTCCATGTAAAATACGGATATTCACCTACATCTGATAAGACTGGAAGCCTGGTCTGGAGTCGGCTTCCAGTCATATTAGATGAAAGGCTGATAATAGTGAAGTTTTTATATTGTAATGAAACCTATTTCGTTTTATTTTCAGTGGGCTTCAGGAGTCTGGTTCTTCTTCTTCGCGAAGATCACAGAACTTCTTGATACCGTCTTCTTCGTGCTGCGAAAGAAGGATAAACAAATCACTTTCCTGCATTTATATCATCACACCATCATGCCTATTATTGGATGGATCGGAGTTAAATATGCAGCAGGTTGGTTACAAATATTTGACGAAATTTAGTTCGGACGATTTTCTGCAATATAATAACCTGGTACTGTACTTATTGTTAGTGAAAACAAAAAATATATAATAAAAAAATATATTAATATATTAAACAAAAAGAAGTTCTTTGTACATACAAAGAACTTAATTTTTTCATTCATTCTTAGAATTATCATTAACATTATCAATTATCATTCACTGAATGGGCTCTTTAAAACATGTAATTCCATTCTCAACGAGAAAGTGCTTGACAGGCTGAAATTAAAAGTCAAATTATTTATTTCAATTAGGCACATAAAAGGCACTTTTGAACGTCAAAATTTACAAACAAAAAAATTGATTCTGGTCGCCCCTCCCAAAAGGTAGTTTTTTGTATGGAGAATAATGGGCAAGAAACTCCATCGTTACTCTTTTAAAATGTTTCACAATATTTTGTATACGCTTATTATATAATTATTGTATGTGAAGACGATGCACCTGGAATAAGATTACTGTACCAAAATAGGTAAAAAGAATTAAAAATGAATCAATGATAGATAAATTAATTTTGTGATAGATTCATGGTGCTCATATATTTAGAAAAAGAAGAGAAGAAGGAGAAGAAGAATTCTACTTGTGGATTCCAAAAAATATTATTTATAGACTTTGCGAACAGTTCACCCTTACTGCACTCGTATTTGCTTACTCCAGGCAAACAGGTTGTATTGAATCCAATTAATTAATACAACTTAAAAATTGTGTTTTCAGGGGGACAAGCAGTGCCTGAAGGTTCTATCAACGCATTAATCCACGTCGTCATGTACACCTACTACCTGATCTCCGGTCTCGGACCTCAGTACCAGAAGTACTTGTGGTGGAAGAAGCATCTCACCACCATGCAGCTGGTAAGGCACCTATCATTAGTTTGTTGCATAATTCGTTGATTTAGTATTCTGTTTCCACTTTTTACTACCCTCGATGCGGCACTAAGCAAGAATGGGTAGCCGGCTTTTTACCAAGCTTTCTGATTGGCTTGCTCATCAAGGCACGATTATATTCTCATACAGCCCGACCTAATAGTTTATTAACCGAAGTAAGATCGACCTTCAGCCATCTGTTTACCGGAGGTTTTTTTTTTTAAATCAAATATAATATGATTACAAATATATTGCAAATGGGTTGCCTAATTTCATATTATGTAACATTAAAATGTTGATTAAAATTTTAGTTTTTCTTAATATTTTACAGACTTGTTTAGCTAACTAATTCAAATTGAAAGTATAAAGCATACAGAATATATAAGTTGCCCACCTTTTTCTGGTTCCTATTACTGGGTTTCCAGGTATAAACAGGTAAGTTAGGTTTGGACCAGAAAAAGATAAGCAACCTAACTGTTAGGACTATGTTCTATATGGATATTAATTCCTCTTAAAAGGCTTGTTTCGTACTTGATCTAATTGTGTTATTTTCTTCTAGATCCAGTTCTGCATCGTGGTGTACCTGAACGTTAACAGTCTAACCTCAAGCAGCTGCAACTACCCCAAGTATTTGAGCGGCCTGGTCATGTTTAACTGTCTCGCGTTCTTCTACATGTTTGGAAAGTTCTACTATACCAGCTATGTGCGAGGAAGCCAGAAACGATTTATATCGGTTTGCGAAAAAGAAGATTAAGCTATAGTTCCTACGGGCTGTTTAGTTAATTAAACAAAGTCAAATAAAATTAACTAGTGAAACTACATAGATGTGATCGGTAATCTTCTAATAATTAAACAAAAGATTTTCTTGACTCCAGCGACCGCTGACTCCGTAATTAGCTGTAGTTACATGAAATTTTGAGTTTAGAAAATCATAAGGTAGAAATCGATACTCATCAGTTATGTGTAGTTTCACCTGTTCTTTTAATTTTACCTTATATAGGCTGAGTATTAGTGGTGGATGGCCTAATGTTGTAACAGATATTTAAGCTTCGTCAATTATGCAATTCCAATGGGCAAAGCGACGCATATAGACATTTCTAAAGTTACTGATCTGTGCAATGTAACATGAATTTCTCATGATCTTAGTGAACTTAATTGTCATAATATAGAAATATTATTTTAGGATAGTCTTTAACGCAGCTAAACGTTTTAAGTTCTAAATGTTAAAATATTTTCTTGAGGATAATAAAATCTTACGTTTGTAAAGTTATTATTTTAAAACTTTTTACTGATCCTGATGATACTGAAAAACAATGATTGGGTTGTGTATTTATTTTTATATCCTATCCCTTAAGTGCCTGTGAATAAATGTGAACTTAAACGCTGTTATGCAGTTGCTATTCCAAAATGACTAGGCGTTACAAACATTTTGATTCAGGATAGATTATTGTATGTTTAAAGATTTTTTTTGTGTGTCGGTATTATTTTCTTCTCCTTTCAGGAGTGTGAATGTAGTACTATTTATGAAGGTAATGTAAACTAACTATAAAAATATATTATATTTCACGAAGACAACGATGTCCCTGAGAGTAGGTACCATAAGGATGCGTTTTAGGTATCTTTATTGTCCTTTGTTCAATATTTTTGTGAAGCGAGCTAAATTTGCTACAATCTGAGCCCAAGCACTCGAGGCCTATTGATTGCGAAGATATACAGATAGTCAAACATGGGCATGTTTTTCCAAAAAGTGAAAAATGTATGATATGGTATGATTTAGTGCTCCTCATAGCTGCAGCTTGCGGGTGTCCATCAAAAATCTAGCTACGTTTTTACCAAACTGGTTGAAAACATAGCTGAAGTATCCCGCTACAATGGCTCTGACTGATTCATTTCGATGCTACCATGGACCACTGTGTGAACGTTCCATTTCCTCAATTTTAGCACAAGGTTTTCAGGATTGCAAATTTGGGTGTATAAACTACTCTCCGGGGTTCTAACAACATATAAAAAAATCGTGGTTACATGCGCGTTTGCGATGTTGGATGTTGTTATTGACTGACGGTTCCACGTTTACCCTGTAATTCACGATTCATAAGTTCTATCGCAACAGTTGTACACTTTCTATGATTGATTTTTAATATTTGTTTAAAGATGCTGTAAGATTTCCAAATAATAATAAATTTAATTTAACGTCGTTCGTATTTCTATTTTCTATAATTTTTAAAATATTTTTCCAGAAAGTAATAATAGTGAATTGAATTTGATAAGTTCAAAATATTGTTGTGCTCTTCCTCTGTCCTTTTCTTTCTTTCTTTTTGTCGAGGAAAAAAACCAGTATCTCGGTGATACTGGTTTTTATCCTCCTGGTTTTTAGCTTGAAGAGTAGGCAAGCAGTAGCAGTAAGGAGATCCTACTGGGCCTGCCGAAAGAACGATAGCAATAAATCGTATAGAAGTCGCAAGACAAACCCCAGCCAAAAAAGCAGCCCAAAAATCCATACAAAAGTGTCAACTTCAAATTCAAACAGTAAGCGAAGCTATTGGGTTCCTTGATTTAGGGATAAATACAAAATTATGACCACTTTGGGTAATTTTCACAACTGATGAAATTTCGTCATATCTGCCAAAAGACTTCATCAATCAGTCACATTATACATTCGAATTAGTAGGTTAATATAGAAAATAGTTTGGTTAAAAAGGCCAGAGTCGGTGGACTTAGGCCTTATTATTTTTATTTTTTATTTTACTCTCGTGTTCTTAAGTGGAGATTGTGAATCGGCAAACGTAAGGTAGGACACCCTCCGGCTACGTGGAGAGACGATCTTTGCAGGGTGTCTGGTAGCAGCTGGATGAGAGTTTCCGAGAATCGAGCTGAATGGCGTGCAATTGAAGAGCCCTATGTACAGCAGTGGACTGCTGTAGGCTGATGATGATGACGTGTAATAAAACGATATGCCTCGAGAATCAATTTTAAGCAATATATACGTAGATAAATTTTCTATAGCAAACTCTTAGTATGATAAATCGATATGTCTCGAGAATCGGTTTTTAAAGCCACCGATTTTTTTTCCACCACCACAAAGTATTTTGATAACTGTCAAATCGGGCTTCTTAGACTGTCGCGAGATCTCGTGAAATTAATCACATTAATAATAACAAAATAAAATATTATCTGTGGTTCGGTCGCTGGCGCGTTCTCCGGACATCCACAGACTACTTAGAGATACGTGCGGACATCTGTCGAATTATTTTTTCAAAGCATAATTGTGAATATAGTTAGTGCATAAGTCGTAGGATGATTTGATAATTAAAATTTTCGCAAAAAACCTAGGGACAACCTAGGGATATTGCGAAAATACGAATAGATAGACAATGGTGAAAATATTTCTGCGATCAACTTGAAAGTAGCGCTCGCAGGCCGCTGCCATGGGACCGCTCGCTACGCTTGCTCGGCTCGCACGCGGTCGGTCATAGTTGTAACCTAACCTAACCTATTTTACCCAGTTCAAAATGACAATCTGCCGCAGAAATGTTTTCACCATTGTCCAATTATCTAGTCGCAGGCAGATAGTTTGAATTCTAATTATCAAATAATCCTACGATACGTACAACACAGCACAACTTTTAGATAGGGTTTAGATGAGGATTGTACAATACACATAGGTAATAGGTTGATTATCTGGGAAGGGCTGGGATGAAATGAGGACGAGATTACTTCACATAATGAAGGATCGGACGTCACTAGGTACATTAGTCCGATCTATAAATATTATAAATTATGCTCCGTACTCTCGACCTCATTTTGTACTTTGTAGATGTTCAAAGAATGAAGTCAATAGAATCAGCGATGTTTATTCATTGAACATGTTAAATTTAAGTTTTTTACTTACTAATTAAACATTTATTTCTATTTAAGAATCAGATAGAAGTAAATAGTTACCTAACTTAAAATTTTCAAATTACTATTACTTTTTAGAATTCTTACTCAGTCTTGAATCAACTAGTATCATTATTTATCTATGGCACACAATTACTTATAATCACACTTTAACATTGACACAAAAATGTAATAAGTTTGGTCAACAACCACTCTATAGACCACACAGCTCGTGCAAAAGCATTAGGATCACTAACTATTGGTCTCATAAAAACGCGAGCAAAGGATGAGGAATTTGTGGTTCAACCAGCATTTCTTTTATCTGTACACAACAATATTGATACCTCCTTCAGAGGCCTTTGAGGTAGAGGCATGTCTGGTGCTGCGTGATGTGAATTTAGAAGTATATATTTCCAGTACTATTTAAAATTTGTTTCATCTACTAATGGCTGCATTAAAGATTCAAAAAATTCAAATTCGAAAGTCATTTATTCAAACTAGGCTGAGAATCAGCAATTTTCGGACGTCAAAATGACATAAGGCAGTCCCCCAAAATGCCCACCCTTCACCACTTCCTAGTGCATCAGCTGGGAAGAAGAAGTGGCGCAACAAAATCCCCAGCAGCACAGCTGTCTGTTTAGTAAGAAAAAAAATGATTCTATGCAATAGTATGCAAAATTATTTACATTACGCAACACAAAACATAATTTAAATTATAAGCCATAAGTCAGCTAGCATACGCCAATATACCAACCAAAAACATCGACAACTATACTCAACCAGAAATAAAAACTAAACGTAAACAGAACTTAATATCTAAATAAAAGCCTCCAGGCATAAAGGACGTGATCGCTTACATATAGCTATACAATGTCGCCCATGGGCATGTGACCGCCCGTATTTTTCTAAATATTCATGAAAAATTATGGAAAATTAACTTTAAAAGGGGGGTCTATCTTTCATATTTTTTATGCTATTCAATTTTAAAAAAAATTGTTGCGTATGTCATATCTCCGATGTTATTGGCTCGATATTGATTCTATTTATTATTTCTAAAAGCTTATGAGTAATTTTACCGGATTAACAAATTTTTTTAGTAAAATTTATCGACTATGAAAAAAAAACGGAGGCGAAGACATTTTTTCAAAAAAAATATCAGTATTTGTTTTAAAAAACACAAGTGTAAGTCCATAAAATCATAGCAAGATATTGAAAAAAAAAAAAAAAAAAAGTCAAGATAGACCCCCCTTTTTCAGTTTATTTTCCATAATTTGTCATGAATATTCAGAAAAATACGGGTGGCCCCATGCCCATGGGCGACAATGTATATAGCTGTAACTGGAAGTTATAAATGATAAACTAGGACCATCGAGGTAAAATAAATAAACAGTTAATTACTAATAACAATAACAACACCATGATCAATCAGCAAGACGACCAGTCAACACAAGCAGCACCCGCTTACGAACATAACTCAAAGATCAGCCATTACCCCCCGCCATATTTGAGGGAAGAAGGCATCCCGACCCCCGATTGCAGTACAGGCGGCATGAAAAGATTTCCTTATCGTTATAATTATTGATCACAATCTTTTCTTATACTCTTAGTAAAATGTACCCAAGGCACGTACCTCTGACTTTTCGGATTAATGTGGGTATTGTATAATTATCATTTGCTTAAAAACGGTGAAGGAAAACATCGCGAGGAAACATCCCTAAGAGATATTTCTCGATAGCATGTGAAGCCAAGTCATAGCCCATGGGCGGCATAAGAACTCTGACACCAGGTTAGTCACTAACCACACGAAAAAGAAGAAGAAGTAATATCTAGATAGAACAAAAAGGTTTTGGCAGGACAGATATATAAATACTCTTAAAAAATTGGAGTATCAATTTGGGTTGAGATCTATCCGGTACAGAAGTTTTCATTATATCCGGTAGGTATCTTAATTATCCTCATTATATGTAATGCTATCCATACAAATGAGTGACAAGGTTTGAATTCTGTCTGCAGTTACAAGAGCTAGTATGTTTACATTTTTTTTGGTAAGAATTCTAAACCAAGAGTTTAATTACGAAATAAAGATAGATAACTCAAAACGATACCAGATTCCCAAACTATTTCATATTTGGGGTACTTTGGTCTGAGTTTAAATATATATACTCCTAAAAAACCTTGACACTATCAACTCTGCCAATCTGGGGGGAAGGGCTAAAACTAAAGAAATTGCTGACAATCCTTCATTAAACTTAGTGATCAGAAATTATATCACCATGAGGAATGAGCCTAGAGAGGGTCATGGTTCTGACAGAAGGGAGTTCACTGATTTAGAGCAGACTCATATTGCTTTATTGTTTTACTAGACAAGGAAGTTAGCACTATATCAATTCAAGGGTGCGGTATTCCTCTTCTCAGGGAAGCGTCCCTGATAGTATTACGGTATCAATCAATGTAAGATTCCTGTGCAATGGATGTGGATCCCTAAAAGGAGACAACGAAAAGTCGGACGTAACAATTTTTTTTCTGATATAAACATGGACTCAAATAAAGGAAACCATGGTTGTGAGGGCCACCATGGAACTACAACAATGCCTGTTGCTTTTTCTCTTTTGGGCTGGCAACGTTGCATACACACTGCTTAGAGGCGTGGCGGCGCGGCGGCGCGGTGGCGACACGGTGTCGTCGTAGTCGCCCTGAGCACTAATTTCCATTAAATTTCTGTGCTAGGACGTCTAGATTCAAGATCTGCAATAGTTTTTCTTTGGAACTAATGTAAGATTGCATAAACCCATATTTGTCTTTCCTCGCACCTCACTGCTACAACTGTCTAGCTAAGTTAATTAGAACAGGAAACGAGTGCCGCCCATCTTATTGATGTAGGCTATGGCCGTTGTGCTATCTATCCTAAGTTAAATCTCACAGTACCTTAGTTTGCTTGCAAATTTTTTGAGCCCTATAAATGCTGCTAATAATTCAAGGTCATTCATATGGAACTTTTTATCATTAGCTGGACAACTAATACTGGACTGGTGATATATCAAAAGCTATGGACACTAGACAGTGTCCATAGCTTTGGATATATCACCAGTCCCCAGAGAGTTTGAGAAGCGTCAGACAATATTTCAGGAACAAAGTAATTTTTTTAAACTCTATTGTAGTTTGTTGGAGACGACCACCTATCTTGGTCTGACTGAATGGCTTTTGTGATAGGTAGCAGCGCCTTGTAATTTTCATTGTTGTTTTTTAAGACTATTGTTTTGAAACTTTCCATTACCTTGGTGTAAAGGTAACCATATTCTACAGCTTGTAGCAACAAGAATACCTAGTAACTGACCAAACTATATTATTTTGCATCTCCTTTTAGACTTAACATTCTTTATAGACTTATGAATAAATATCTTTTTCAGAGGAAGTGAGATGGCAAACTTGACTGAATATAAAATAAATACTGGCAGCACTGTCTGGGTTCTAGGGCACTCTTTTCAGCATTTAAAATAAATTCTAGACATTTTAACACAGTTTGAGACGTTGATACATTTTCTATATACTTTGCATATGAATCGCCGAGGCACAGAATATCTTTAAGATATAATGACAGAAAGTAACCCCAATGACCTCAGATGACAGACAACTGGGTTCATGATCTTTGTGAATACATATGCATTACATGCACCTATGCATTACATATACATATGCTAAGTCCAATTGGAATGCATGTAAACTCATACAATATATCTTGAAACAGAAACCGGAGAAATCTTCCATGATAATTATTTCCATATGGGTAATAAATAATATGCAAAACATCCTGGGGTGGTAGGCTTGGTTGATGTCCTTAAATCTTCCAGTTTAAAGTGGTATGCAACATAATTAACCATGTGCCATCTGATTTCGGATGTAAAAATACGGAGTCAAATATACAAGATAAAAATTGATCATCAATAGGAGAAAAAAAATCTATGGCATCTAACTGTAAGAGATTATTCATTTCAATGGAAATAAAATTGCTTTCTTACTGACTGAAGTTGTTATTCCGAGGTATAGAAGTTTGAACAGGAAACTCAGTAAAAGGTAGTTGATCCGCTCATATATGGATTAGTAGTAATACTATTGCAGTCTTTAGAGAAATACTGGAATCTACCAGTGTGTACCTGAGCTAGCGACGATCGCGGTTCCGGCGACGAGGATAGTGGTTCTGTGGTGAGCGTCTCGGACGTGCCATTGGTTGTCCTCCTCAGTCCTGTCTTCTGTCCACTCGGCCGCGCGAACTGTTCGCTTTGTGGACCCCGGAAATTTAAATTTTTTGGTCTTGTCGGCTGCCTTGCGGGCATATTTTTCAGCACCTGTCCTGACTTCTTGACAGCTTTTATGGAGTTAAAGTTATCTTGAAGTTTATCGCACAACAGATATTCCGATATTGGTGTTTGCTCCATCAATTCCTTCATGTCCATATTAGGCCGGGATTTGGATCAGGATTAGGATTATCTCCGTGTGATACAATCATTATGGTAAATATCAATAAGGCCGTTTTGTGTCATACAAAAAAGTTGATTAAATAAATATTGATGTTTTAATCCGTCGTAAAATTTTCGAATGGTTAGTCATAAGGTTAGTCAAAATTAAGGTTAGTGAGCTAAGGACCTACCACCGCCTTCTAAATTCCGTTCTAATGAAACATTACGTACATTGAGGTCAAAAGGGAAACGTCCAACATTTCAAGCTTCATTCCACGAAATAAAACACACTAGAAACTATGTAATTTCTAACTTTATGACATTGAGTTAAGTTTCAAAGTGTAAATTAATCATCCACTATGTCAATGACACAAACTAATTGACTTGCAAAATACAATGACTTCTAATTATGTTAATACATTTTTATTTCAAACATTATCAGAGGCCCGTGTTTAGGCAAAATACATTATTATTGAATTTTAGGCCCATTTGATTTTTAACCGTCTTCAAAACGGGAGGAGGTTCTCAATATTACAGTATATTCTTTTTTGTGTGTGGTTTTTTTTTTCATTGTTTTTTCATCAAAAAAAATACGTAGATAGTTACAGCAACAATCAGTGGGTAGAAAATTATACATATAATTATTTTTGTTGTAAAATCTGTTCAAAATTTTTTAACACTCTGCCTCTCAAACAATTACTCCGCCTTTTTTTGTTTGGTAGGTCATACTGCAGAGGTGTTCCCATATAAATTTTATTAACATTGCTTGGGTAGTTTTTGAGTTAGCTTCAATAATACGTATTTTTGCCACTTAGTTTAAATGGATGATGTTCCCTTCAAGTCCGGGATGTCACTGTTATTTACAGGTATTCGAATTTGTGTGGGGTAGGTACCACAACCAAAAAGAGAAAAAGTAAAAGTTTTCACAAAAAAGAAACAACCAACTTCCAAAAAAAAAACTACAAAGTGAAAAATAACTATAATTTCGAAAGTCGGTGTCTGTGATTTAGAATTTTCGTTCTTTTGCCAACGACTTCCAAAATTAAAGTGTTGTTTACAATTTTTTCTAGGTTAAAAAAGTAACATTTTCCATCAGAAAAAATAGTTAACAGAAAAATCAGTGCAGTGGAAACATTATAGGACAGTTTTCATCGTGGAAATTTGTATTTTTTTAAATTGACGTAGTCGCGGAAAATAGTGTTATAAAACAAAATATAACACTGCAGTTGTGTAAGAAGCAAATGTTCTGCCAAGATGGATATTGTGGCTAAAATGTACCAGTTTATGTATCTATATAAAAAAACTTCGCACAATTCCGGCTTCTTTGCTGGTTACCACTTTATTTCTCACATTTTTCGTTTGCACTAAATCTATATCAATACTTCAAAGACAAAACTAACTTGTCCTTTTGTAATATATTATTCATAACAAAAACTGTCGGCATTAGTAATTAAAATGCAAATATATTGATACCCCTTAACATTGAATCAATTATCGCATCATTTGTAAAAGAATCGTATTAGTCGTATGCCAGTTGTCAGTCGAGTAGCGGGTTCGTAAAAAATGTAAACGATAAAATAATAAAAACAAACAGGCTAAATCAAACAATGAGGATAAGATTGATGTTGGAGATAAATTAAGAAAACTTACAGAATTTAATAATTTAAGAGATACAAAATAAGTATCTGTAGTTATTGCTTCGGAAGAAGTAAATCATTCTGAGGCAGCGAACGGTTTTCAATAGTTAACATGGCGGTAGTTCTGAACATGGCTTGGCAAGGATATAAAATGTTGTTCGAAGAATTTTCTGGTAAGCATGGATCTGTCTTATATCAACTAAGTTTGAACATCTATACAAAGCTGAAGTTCATAATTATTTGATAAGTTTTCAAATTAGAATGCTAATTTACAAACTAGAGTGAATAACTAGAATTATAAAACAAAAGTGTTTGAAATGGCAATAATGCAAAAGTGATCGAGTATGTCCATATTCTGCTGAAGATATTTTTGTGCTTACTTGTCTTTCTATATTATATTTTTGTGTTAACATCAGTATTAACAGTGGCAGTCCGTAAAAATGATGTAACCTTGTTTTTATTTCAATTTCAGATCCCAGAACAAAAGGATGGTTATTTGTAGCTAAGCCTTACCAAATTCTACTGCTACTTGGTCTGTATTTAATGTTTGTATTAAATTGGGGTCCAAAGCATATGAAAAAACGTCAACCTTATAATTTAGATAAACTTCTTATGGTGTATAATGCACTGCAAGTAGTAGTTTGCTTGTATCTATTTGTGAAGGTAATTATTTTGTGACATTCTGGTTTGATTTCAAGTACTTGTTTACAACATTTGGAAGTTTAGTTTAGTTTCTTTTATCCTCATTATGTTACACATTAAGTATATACGTTTCTATTAATATATTTACAGTCTATAAACATTGCATGGGGATGGGACTACAAATGGATTTGTGAACCAGTTGACTTCTCAAATGAACCAAGACCCTTGGAAATTGCAAGAATGGTTTATTTCTATTTTATACTTAAGCTCGTTGATCTTCTAGATACAGTAAGTATTATTTTATTTTTCTAACATTTTGCCGTAAAAAAAATCCTTGAAGAGAACTCTAATGAAGGATGGAATATGCGCGGAATGCAATGAATTACAAAGCAAGCATTGTAATTGATTTTGAAACGACATGCAGCTTTCTGTATTTAGCACTCGTGTTATGTAGATTATTGGCAGCAACTCTTTGTGTACCTAATTTTTGAATTTCATTATTAACTTTCTTTTGAATAGTCGATTATAATTAGAAAACCTAATTGTGGTATTAATGTTAAGTTCGAATAAACAAACCACTCAAAAAGTTCAATGTTACAAGTCCATACCACTTTGGATTTTTAAAACCGCTCTCTCTTTTGCAAATAGATAATAGTATATCTATTTTAAGAGAATAATACTCAATATTAGTTCTCTAGTAGGTGTACGTATATTCAATACTAGCTTTTATCAGCGGCTTCTTCCACGTG